>JAUMTR010000012.1:5874693-5909137 GCA_032270685.1 Microctenopoma stevenorrisi
GGCTACACAGCTATTTGTGCAACACTAGCTCTTCACGCCAGATGACCTACCCTTCACTCCCTTTGTGCATCAATAAGGCGCCCCTGACCAGGTTCACAGTACCTGAGACCACTTTTCAAGTCAATCAGATCCTTACGCTTGCACATTTGTCCAGGTTCCAACTGACTAGTCACTTGCTGCCTAATAGATCCAACTTTGGCAGATGTCATTGTAGCAGCAGGCTAAATGTTATTTACTTCACTCATCAGTGGATTTAATGTTGTGACGTGGGTCCCAGTTGTTGCTTGTTTAGCAGCGAAACTGTAGCATTATACAGAAATGTTTCAGTAAACCAAAGAGCCTCAACGTACCTGATGCCTTTAATGCCATTGTACAGGAAAATTGAGAGACATTAACTAAAGCCACTATTATCTGCTGTAGAGTTAACATTTGCAGGCAAACACTTTCCCACAACAAAAGCACTCGTTCAATTACTGTGATGGTGAAATGGGGAGGTGCAGTGAGTCCAAGCTCTTCTCCTACCGCAGTATATCTATTATATATGAAAGCATTACATAATTTGGGCATGCGGTGGCCATGCATGCGGTAACAAAATGTTTGGGACAACGTGCTATACATTGTAAGTCTTCTGAAGGCATTCCACTTCTGTTCATTTATATAAGAAGTGTCCTACTGTATATCTCTGAGAGGAGTAAAAACTTCATTACCAAGCTCTTCAGGGAGAATCATTAGTGCAAAGGCCAAACAGACTTTAAAGAATACTTGTTTGAAAAGAAAAGTCATTTATTTTCCAATATGTTATTAATTGGTTTCATATTTTGTGAGCAGGAAGTACCATAGATTAATGGTCTTGAGCAAAAAAAGCTTACAGGGACTAATTTGGGAGGCATTCAATCTAGTTGTATAATTCAATGATTTGCAGGGCTTTTTTTGTGAGGCTGAAGTTCATGCAGCAACTCTCTAGTGAACTGTTTTAAGTGACGCAGCGGAGGATAGAAAATATGGGTGCAAGAACAGCATTCAGTCTGCATTGTTTTTCCCAGTCAGAAGGACAATGTCAGACACACTGGGGTGTAGAACGGAGTCAAAAGCTAATGTGAGCCATTGTGATGGTGGCGAAAAAGAAAACGGAGGAAATATGTTGTTTCGTCGGATCTTTGGGGGCAGTGTTTGAAAAATACAACGGCTCAACAATATCTGAGCAGCAATGGAACCTCAGAAAAATGTGCTCGGGGGGGTATCAAACGGATGAAGCTGCATTTAATTTTCTTTGAGGTGGCCCTGGCAATAAAGTGTGGCTCATGGTGATAAGCAGGAAAGAGCTGAAGCAGATCATTTCAGTTATGTAAACCATTGGAGGGATACAGTGGGCATTCTCCTACACAGTGTGTGTGTGTGTGTGTGTGTGTGTGTGTGTGCGCTCGGAGCAGGTGCAGTACGTTACAGACATGTCTTTACTTCTTCTGAGCTATATTATTCATTTCCCTCTTAACTGAATAATAATATATTTCTTTTTAACAAAAAGATCAAATAATAAAACAGCAGCAACGCTATGCGCTTGCGAGCATATTTCCTTTTCGTATAGGCGATTTCTAGCATCTTCCAATGAAACCGCTAGCTTTAAGGTTACACATAGCCTGGAGGTGATGCCCTAAAGTGGTTTCACCGACACTGACACGCCCATCACAACCATTTTTCACAACCATAATGGGCAGGTGGGTGCACGGTACATTCAGCACGCTTGCGTACAGCTACATCACATAAAGTCTTTCCTTCATCATGGCGTGACCTTGATACTGTATCGTAACTAAGCCCTCCCAGAAGTCTGTTTTGTCAGTCACTAGTCATCCTCATCTCCATCCTTAATCTGGAGTAGCAGTTATTCCCAAAATCCCATCGCAGCCTTCAACCAGAAGCCGCTAGCTCCCAACACTGAGTCGAGAGGAGATGAGACACTTTCTGACAATGGGAGAAAAAGGAAGGGGGGAGGACGGGTGCAAGTCGAAAGCTGTCAACCAGCCATCACATACGGTTCACATCAGAAGCGTGTCCACATTTCAGGCAGCTCTCCGCTACAGTATCACAATTACTGTACTGTACCATAATGACAAGGACCTCTATTCCCTTCTAATTGCGTTTTCATACAATGTGTTATTTATGTGAGATGATGTCTTTTTTTTTTCTTTGTTTAAGGTCACCTCAATTAAGTCAGAATGTTTACAAGAGTAGAATAGCATGCTATTTTTGAGCAATGATAATAATAAAAAGATGTTTAATTGTGTTACCTTAAATGCATAATGATGTGTTAATAATTTTAGAGCAATTTTGATAATTTATGAGCCGTATCAGGTTCACAGAAGCGTAAAAGTGGGTCAGCAAATGCTGATGTACTGGGGCACGCAGATTAATCACAAGTTGCATTTTAATAAGGTGCACTGTGTTGCTCTCATTTCATAATTTATTTCATTTGTGCGTGTGTGTGTGTGTGCGCAACAAGAAAACACTAACAACTTCGCAAACATATATTTAAGGGTGTTTTTCAATAAACCAGTGAGCTGTAGCTTAGCATTTCAGCTTTTCATTTCTGACTTTAAGACACATCCACTAAATTAAGACAGATGCGTTAGTGTCATTTTTTTCTACAAGTCGTTAGTTGCAGATCAAAGTATCTGACAAACTGAAATTTGTGCCGATTAATCCCTTTCAAAAATTCCCAAACTACAAGTGTCAACCTCGCGGTGGCTCTGAAGGGAAAGTCACAGAACTGTAGAGTCATTTAGACCCATTCTCGCAGCACCACAATATCCAGATTTACATAAAAGAGAATCGTTACCAACCTAAGACCCACTACCGCGACTAAAAGGCAAAGGAAACATTTTAATCACATAGACACAAAAGTTTTTGTTCACTTTAATAAAAAGCTTGTGAGCAGTTACAGTCAGTATTAAATAAGGTCTAAAATGCTAGCAGTCATTTTCCTCCAAACTTGATAAAGGTCACAATTTAAATTCCCTCCAGGAGGCATTAGGTAATTCAACACCAGCATTCACCAAAGTGCATCATCCTGTGATGTAGACTGCAGCGGAAGTCTGTCTCTAGTCAGCAGTATTAGAAATTATGTAGCATGATGGATTAAAATGGTGGACGCTCATACACAGTCCCGTCTTCGGACGATCATATCTGACCTCTTCGCTCGTGGAACCCTGCCAGCATCTCGTCTCTGCAGTGGATGAGAATTTTTTTAAGCGAGATGGATTTCATCCCTTTGAAGGTACCGATAGGTTGAAGCGAAGCTACATGTGCACACACTCGCTTATACACATACTCGCTTCTTACAGACAGGAGCATTCGAGGTTCCGAGTTGATGAACGTCTCCGGGCAGACGACCGACTGTACTTAATTGGTTTGTGAGACTTCGCCAGCTTAAATCTGAAGATTAATTAAAAGTGAAAGAATTTGACGTGAAAGAGTAGGATGAAGAAACAAAACAGCCTCTGAGTTTTGGCATCCCTAATCCCAAGATATGAACCATTATGTTTTTATGCTCCCATTTAGAGCTTGCAGTGCCAAAGCAGGTCATTTTCTGTGTCTTCTACCTTTTTGACTCATTTTTTTCCCCACGTAATCTTTACCAGCAGGAAGGTAGACGCTTATAAAATATTCCTATTGTGTGTTAAGCTTTTCCCAAGGTGTTTTTACGCATACAGTAACAGTTGCGAATTACATTAATGAATGAAATACATCTAGAATATAACTACTGTGCATTACATAAACCGGGCTGACCCTCAAGGCGACATGCTGGTGTATGCTTTCAAGTCAGTTTTAACTGTGTTCATGTACAACTTCACGCCTTTGCACCTCAAACAGAGGTGCAGCTTCCAATGGAGAAGTGTCTGTCCTCGCGGCATGACAGCGCGCGCCGTCGTCACCCGGAGGTACGAAGGCTCTAGACGTTCGTTGCAGATGCGAAAAAGGTGTTTGTGGCGAGTCTGATCATATTCCACACACGTCTTATAATCAGTCCCATATAATCAGCAGCAGTGCTCAGGTACATCCACGGGTTTTTGAGTGAGGCTCTCGCCCGTAAGCAATGGCGTGAGACAATAGTCCCCAAGAAATGTGTGAGCAATGTTTTCTGAGAACTACACCAACAACTTGTTTGTACACTCACCATTTTCACTTGCGCTTGGTGCAACAGGAGACGATGGACTAATGAATTTGTGTTTTCATGGGATTTGTTGGCAATAGCAAACATGCTGAATAATTTTAAATTAGAGAAGCAAATTGCTCCACCGCTGGTAGTGTAACCAACATGGTCCCTCTGAGACATGTCTGCATATTCTCTTCATTGTCAGTCAGGTTAATGATCCGTTCCCAGTGGCGCCGAATGTTTCTACAATCTCTGTCACTACCGTCTAGTCTGTAACAATAGCGATGTTGAAATATTTTAAAGCTAGCGCAGTCAGCATCCTGGGATTGAATTTAACTGACCACGAGCCTGAACTGATCTTTACTTTAATCCAAAGCGACTTACAGGGAGCTAGCGCTGGGTGTCTGGCTCAAGGACACACCTGGTAGAGGATGGACTAGGAGTCAGACGGGGTTTGAACCTGCAACCTTCTGCATCCCAGTCTGCAGTACTTTTCTATTTGTTTAGATTCCACTGGCCTGTGTTGGAATTAACATGGAATTTCAGGTTTTACTGTGCATGACATGAAGCTGTCAGATGTATTTAATGAAATCAACGACTCGTTCCAGAGCATGATGAAAGCTCATTCATTTATGAAGTGATAGAGCTCAAAATAAAAATGTTAACTCTGGTCGTTATTTGATCCATTTTGTTTTGTGCGGCTGACCAAAATAAAATCCATGTTCCTTATCAAAACCCTGCCTCGAGTAAAATGTTTGGGTTATTGTGATAATTAATAATAATGAGCAAAGATCCAAAGGCCTCTTTGTTCTATTTCTCAAATTACTGTTATTTTTCATTTACATGACACCAACATTTCCACCAGCCTTTCTCCACATGCTCCTTTACAAAGCCCTTCCTCACATTCCCACTCTCATTCATTTATTTTTTTTTTTAACTTTAACCACGAGCACCAAACAGATGGGGCGGATGTGACAGCGACACACTGCTCAGGCAGCTGTGCAAGTGTGTCGACAAGAGGTAATGAATAATCAGCCACCAGCTTCCAACTGCTTCATATTAATAGCTAGGTGTTCTAATTACATTTTCACAACTTGCTCGGTGTATAGAACCAAATGTGAGGAGGACGGATAATTGAAGAATCGCGTTTAGTTGGGTTTTAGTATCAAAAGAGTTTTAGTTCTGGAACCCACTCAAACTCCTTCAGCTCTCAGCTTGATATATTGAGTTGAATATTAAAGTAATAAACATTAGAAATAAATAACAACACACTAAGGAAATTAGATTGTGCTGCAGCAAAAACAAATCTAAACTGTGCAAACTCTGTAATTTTGTTTTCTCCAGAGGCACAGAAATATAAAATGAATTACTCGGACGAACATGCAAGTTGGTCCAATAAGAGCGTGACGCAGTGTTCTCCAAGGTCGCTGCCGAGCATTCACTGTTATTGCTTTTGACACGATTGTACTTGACTCCACTTGGCACTGTGTCCAAGGCGCACTACAATTGCAGTTTCGAAAAACAAGCATGATGTATTATGTCTCTGGGAACCTATATTGCTTTCTCCCACTTGTGCCATTGCTCTGCTCTGCAAAAAAGCAAACTAGATGTCGCTTATTGCTCACACTCCTACCTGGTGAAGCACTAAAAAGCCCTGCAATTCCAGGTCCAAGTGTTTGATGATGCAGTCGTGTGTCAAAAGCTTTCTCCCTGTTTTTGGTATTGTTGTTTTCAATGTGATATTCACATACTCCAACCATGTATGCCTGGATATGTAGTCATAACCAACCCAGAAACGGTCTTACTCAAATATCGGCTACATGGTACTTTGGCAAACACAAATATACTTTTAACTCCCGGGAAACCAACACTCATTCCCACTCAACCAATTAAAAACGCCCGTAGCCCGTTTCACAGAGCTACACCTCCCCTACAATTCTACTATTGTCCATATTCATTAGCCTTTAAAACAATTCTTGGAAGTGAAAATGACCCACCCCGAATGCTCCTAGATCGTGTTTTATGTGAATGCAGGGCTTCTAGCTGTGCATCAGAACGTATACGCATGCATCCCAGTAACACCACCACATCCGCTGCCGGAGCTGTAGCAGTTGTTCTGTTATTCACTGTCTGTGGAGCAGCTCCGGGGGCTTGTCTTTTAGCTCTGCTATTCAGCTTCAGGGAAAGTTCGTTCGAATGGTCAGATTACAGCTGAGCTCAGACATATTATGTAGTAAAAAGTTATTTTGAAAGGTCTTTTCACCTTTACAGGACAAATCAACTACTTCATAGCAACGACCACGCAGGAATAGAGCCCAGTGCATTGTTCCATTTTTGAAAATATAGCCTATGCAGAGAATGTTTTTCCTTCTCTGCTTGCACTTTGCTCCGAACGTTTGTTTGTATGAACATGAAAGTATTAGCATGGAGTTTTGGAAGATGCTGCAAGGCTGTTTTGAAGGTGCTCTTTAGATAAATGCGAGTAGAGGGGGATGAAGGGGTTAGGTGCGGTGAGATGGCAGGCAGGTTGGATAACACCATGCATATGGATATTACAGTAGAACCAGATGGGACGGAGGCAGTGACATTGTTAGGGTAGAGAACACCTGTGCACTGGCTCCCCCTGGCCTCACCAGTTTGTGATCAAAGTGCCTTGTGTGCACTCCTGATGAACATGCGCATCACGCTGTAACAGCACCGAGGTGTTTGGCACAGCGTGATGTGCACTTTCTGAATTGTAAACAGTGGCTGGATTACAAAGCAGAGCACAACGTGAAAGTGTAAATGATGCACACAGCCCGGCACCTGACAGAAAACGCTTCAAAGATCTTGATTGCTGCTTTTGAGCCTTTATAAAGTGACTCTCACTATAGAGAAATAAACTCTTATGGAAATGTAACCAAAACCACCGGATTATATCAGAATATATAACCTTTATTTTTCAAAGTGCCAACTGTCACCATTAAAGCTACTTGCACCAAGTTGGACAGTCACTAGCAGGGGACAGAAATGACATCCTCAGACCATGGCAAATCCCAGAAGCTTTATCTCCACCAATTTCCACATCTACTGTGGAACCATGACTCATTATTGTCTCTAAGAATGGACAGGAGTCAAATCTCTGATCTCTGGTGAAAAACCTGTCATCTAGCATTGAGGCAAACGTGGATACACCCAGTAAAAAATGCTTACTTTATTTCCCCCGAGGAGAAAGGACTGTCCACGCTCCCCTCCGTTCTTTTCTTGACAGACACAGCTGGGAGAGTGAGGTTAGATATGCAGCTGAGAGAAAAAGCAGAGAGGAACTTCTAATAGACTCTTAGATGTACGGGGACATTTTGTTCCCGAGGTCATTTATATCCATCTATCTCCCCTCTCTGCCTCTTGTCTCCCTCTCTTTCTCTCCGGAGAGTGTTTGCTCATTCACTTTTCCATCCCACGAGCACCCTGGCAGATTCGAACAGGTGACCTTTCTATGAACAAGCTAGCTTTCGCTCACATTTTTACCAAAGCCGGTTCTCACAACTTTTCCAAACCACACTCGGATCCGCTGATTTGCTGAAAAGAACTAAACTTTCGCAAAAAAAAAAAAAAAAAAAAAAAAGGGTTGACACATGCCAGTTAAGATGATTTGAAGTGACAAAAACACCAGCATCACTATAGGATAATGAAAGACACGCAGCTGTTGATTAAATTCATCTTGAGAACTACAGCAGGGTTGATGTACAACATCCTTTGTTATCTTGTGAAAAACTATTGATTTCCACTGTTGGGATCACAAATGAGACAAAGACGACAGTGTGGCTTGAATTACACCACAGGGAAGAGAGACAATAGAAATCATTTGGAGATATTGATGTGGCACTGCTATTATAGAGGACTGCTTATGCTCACCATCATTATAGACTTGATACCAAATTATACACCAGTTGGTTGTCATTACGGTGTATGATTTACTCACAAAGAGAAGATGTCTCCGCGAGCTTGATTAGTCATGTTTCTTTGTTGCACTTTCTAGTTTTTGCAAGTGATGTGAACTTTCCAAATGCTAATTTATATTAAAATTGTGCTACTGTATTCGCGGGCGGGGTTCTCGTCAATATCACTTATTGCACGTTGATGCTGAAACTTGTCTAAGGATATTATCTCATGACAATTGAAGATACTAGTGCCAAAGTTTCAATTACATCGCTACAGTTTGTGGGTCCTCACGTTACATTTTAAGGAATTGAGGGGAAAAAACACTTCTCTCATCCCTCTATCCATCTATTTTCTGATGCTGAGGCCCTCTCCCTGTCAATGTTTTCTAGCTTCGCCTAGGGGATCCTGAGGCGCTCCCAGGCCAGATGTATATAATCTCTCCATTGTGTTCCGGTTTACCCTAGAGCCTCCTGCCAGTTGGATGTGCCCGGAAAAACCTCACATGTGAGGCACCCAGGAGACATCTTGATAACTGGCTTCTCTGAAACAGTGGCTCTCCTTCAGCTACCTCCAGACGCCCATGCTCCAACTAACACCTCGCATCCATCTGAAAAATTAACAAATCGCCATTCAAATGTTTTAAACCGTGCTGAATAAAAGCGAGGAAGATGTTACTAATTAACAACCAACACTCTTGAAACGTTCGGCCTTGATTGTGCTCTAATGTAATGTATACACTGTAATGATGAGGTACTAAGGGCTTTGGCCTCGCACGAGTACAGTATAGAGCCAGTCTGAAGATGTTCAGCTGATCAATTTATTTGTTGCAAGAAAGTCTTTATTTTCAAGGAGCAGTACACCACAAATGCAGTCACAGATATTAATGATTAATTTCTTGCCAATGCAACTTCCTAAAACTAAGGTTCCTTTTTCTCCCTCCTTCATATTTGCCGGTCTGATTACCTATTGAGTGGACTAGTTTGATATGCAGATGCATGAGTAAAGATGCTTTATTCTACCATTAATAGTGAATTGAGAAGGAGTGGGGATTTTGTATGTGCATAAATTTTTTTTTACAATGATTCATAAAACAGAATCTCAGAATGGAAGGTTTGTGTTCCTCACTATATGGAAGTCGGCCTCTTTCACAGCCTCCTTTGTGTTATTTTTCAGCATACAGGTGTATGTGGTTTTCCCCACAGGGGAGTGCGCGTCTGCATCTATACGGAATGACCCTCTCGTTCAGGTTTTCCGAGCCTCAGCAGGACGCATTCTGGGTCAGGAGAAGGCCATGGATGAAAACAGGAGCACTTCTGACTCCTTCCATATTCATGAAAGAAGCTGGTAAACGTAAGCAGACGCTGTTCAGGTAGAAATGATCACACAGCAGCTTACAGCCACATTGTTTTTTACAGGGACATTTCTTCCGCGTCACATTGTTAAAGCTTAAACGCACAAATCTCTTAGTACAACTAGAAGAAATAATTTAGTAATTATGAAATAATATTGGCAAATACTCTATTTCCAAAATGTAAAGTTTAAGAGCTTATAGAATATATGTATATAGAATAACGTGGAAGAAATCTATATTTAATTTGGTTTGGCGGGACACAACATTTGGCAGATCTGTCTGCGGTGTCCGATGCCTGAAATGTCCCATACCAAGTGTCCTGCAGGCCTTGAAGGAAGACCGAGCCACTGGGTGTCTCACAGCTGTGCAAACAATCAATCACTGGCGATGGCAAGTGGATTACGACCTACTATCTGTGTTCATGTGCCTCTGGGACTGAGGGAAACACAAATTCCCCAGGTTCACGGAGACAGACAAAGGCCGCTGCGGTTCCAAAAGAGGAGCCTCTATACGAAGCATTATAAAGCATGCAATGTGGAAGGTTTTAAACAGTGATTACATTTTAAATACACATAATCTGCAATGTTATTACTCTAAACTTTAATGGATGATGTGTACAACAGTAAGATTTAACAAAACACACAATAACCTTTAGAAACAAAACCTCTACCTGACACACGGGGTCGGCGTCGTAATCAGCGAGGAGCAGGTAGGAACAGTATTGCAGAGACAAACCCTTCAGTACTTTGAGGACCAAATATGGCATTTTTAATTTGATTCTCTATTGCACTGGGAGGCAGAGAAGTGATTTAAGCAGCGGTGTAATATGTTTGAGCTTTGCTTCCACGAGTGAACACTGCTGTGCTTTAGTATAAACTCAATTGTTTTTTTCTTTTTAACTCTGTTTCTGATCTAGGTACATGGTAGCAACTATATGGGACAGCAGCAGTATGCATAAAGTCAGAAAAGCGACTCGATATTCACTGAACTCCCCCTGCTCCATGTCGGCTGCAAGTCGACCAGAAACAACACCAGAACAACAACAGCTGCGTTGCGTACCTCGAGAGCACGTGCCAAGATTTTGGGTGGCTCATCCAGCATGTGCCTCGCACAGCTGAACGCTCACAGGTCTACTACACAGGTAAAACAGTTCAGATTGCAGCCTCAGTAAGGCATAAGTATGCAACAGGGCAGTTTGTTATTGCTATTGTTCAGTTTATCTGGTGGGGTTTTTAATTGCTCTCAGATGATCTGAGTGTCACATAATAACTTGTTTGTTTTTTTTTTTTTATACAAAACCTTTTACTAAACTGGTAAGGTTGCGTCACAGCAACTGGACTTCTGTCTTCTTTCCAAAGCTCCACAATGCTTGAATGAAAATTTCATCCATGAGTTTAACCCGAAGAGCTTTGTTGGAGGACGAACTTTATATGAAACAGAATTCAAACCTCAAAAATAAAGTCCACTGCTTGATTGGCAGCTGTTTGCTGCAGTGCATTACAAAACAGCACATCAGTGAGTTCTCAGTAGCAGCAGCAGCAGCAGCAGCAGCAGCAGCAAAACAAAGCAGAGAAACCTCACTGATGAGTGTAAGCTTCTTATGATAATGTGTCTTTGTCTGATCTTAATGGCTGCCTGCAGCCACATGTAGCATTCACACTGAATTGCATATTGGCCCGGCATCATCTGTAACATATGGGATGTGAGCAAAGACGCCTTATTTGTGGATGTGAGGTACTTGTCGTGCAGAAAATCACCATAAATTTGCCACGAGTTATTGCTGTCCATTCATCTTTCCTCAGAGTTATTGTCTTTCTACTCTCTGCTGAGAATATGAGACAATCTTCACTTGCCGTGCTGCAAAAATCTTCAATACAGTAGCTCTAATGTTGTAGTAAAAGATACTAATGATTGTTTGTGAGAGCTGGAGGAAGGGAAAGATGGGCAGAATCAAAGAGCTTCGAGACAAAGACACAAAGAGAGAATGAATTAGCATTTCAACAAGAAAACATGATCTTATCATAACAGTTTATAGGATGTTTAAATGTTGGGCAACTGGACAGTCTGCTGGCAAAGACAGAAACTGTCTGAAAAGTGCGCACACACCCACACACACACACACACGTGACCACCTTTTGTTGGAGTCTAAAATTAATTTCACCTCTGATGCAAAAGACTAATGAGTTTTCATTGCCATTTTGTGGCGGGTGCTGATAGATAGATATGCTCCAGTTAAAGTAATGTTATGCAATTCGAAAAAAAAAAAAAGACATGTAAAGGAAGTGTTCGGAGCTGGCGTCTGCAGCCAAACACACTGACAAAATTGGAGCACCGAGCAGCTCAAAGAGTGATGGGTCATGAGAGGAAGAGCCTACACATCCTGTTTGTTATTAGGCCCAAATAATTCCTCTGATTGATTGACAGATTGAGACTACCAGAGACTGAAGAGATGTTGCATGCATGCAAAACCTGCAGAGAGTTACATCAGTGTGCACGAAACTGAGGAGAATACAAAAACTGGGAGGCAAAGAAAAAACTAAAAAAAAAAAAAAAACCACACAGCTATTTTTATTAGCAGCAGCAGATCTGGCATTTACCAGAAGTCATTTAAATTAATCAAGGTTATTTACAATTAATTAAATCAAGCCCATTCAATTTGTTACTTTCACGTGTCCTTCCGTGGCTTGCAGAGGTGTATCTGATTCCCATTTTAGTGAGAACACCCAACTGACAAATTGTCTGCTTTGTGTGCCAACATCAGTGTTTTCACTGTCATATCAAAACCCATATAATCATAGGAACTGTACTAATTTGGCAGAAAGTCTCCGTAGCTATAAAATCTTGGGCCGGTGTGATGACTGCAAAGGTTGCATAAAGGAAAGAAAAGCTTCCCTTGGTAATATGTTTGCAGGTTTTTTTAGCTACATCTCTAAATGACTGGATGTGGCGGAAGAAACCAGCGACAGCAAACTGTTTTTTTTATTAATACTAATATATATATATATATATATATATCCCTTTTTCTGGCTTAAAGTGAAACATTTCTATTACATGCTATTCATTTGGAGACAGCAACATACGCTAAAAATAAAAAAGCTGCCGCACATCAAACGTACCTCATCCATTTACTGACCAAGTTATGCTGGCTGGTGTAGTTTGGAAGAGGATTCTCTCTTCTCTTCCTCCCGAAAGCATCATACCTCACTCCTGGCTTGGCCTCCCTCCCCTGCTTCAGATTTGCATTGATCCTTTGGAGCTCAATCAATAATAATTAGAAAAGCATTTAATGACTTTGTGAACCTCTAACCCCAGACGTTCCATAATTGTGCACTGAGGGTTTTTGCTGGTTAAGTAGAGGGGGATAAGCATGGTGTAGTGGCTTCAAGTGTTTGCTGCATCTTTCAAGCAGCCTTTTAGGATGAGATGAGAGGCAGTGCGGGGTGATATTTGTTACTGGCACAAATGATGCTAATACGCAGTGCAGGCAATACATGATGTGCTTTTTCATTGTTCTTTGACTATTCATAAGGATTCAGGTACATACATTAGTTTTGGTTATATACACTGACGAGCTCAAAGCTTGAGATGCCGCTAACTTCTCTCCCATCTCTGCCTTTTGTAATTGGTAGCTTTGAAATAAAGAAAAATCAAGAAGTGAAAATGAGTTTTACCTTAAGTCACCTCATCACTGTTCATTAGAGCCGCTATTTTCTTTACACATTTTGTTTTTGTACGGTGAACAACCAGATTGGAAGTGTTAGAAACTTCATGTTAACACCATTTAACAGTGTTTGGCAGCAGTAGATGTGCTGTGTAGGCCTTCTGTGGCCCAGGGCCAGCAAAAAAGAAAAAAAAAAAGTCCAGTCAGAGTTTTTCTACTCGATTAACATATTTTCAAGCATTGACATTTGTTAGAATTTAACATTGGTGGTTACGGGCGGGCAGCGTAACAGAGTGTAGCAGCGTGGATGGATTTCAATTTCCAAGCTAGAGCTAGTTTACAGCTTATTATTATGCTATGTCGTTTTTTTTTTTTTTTTTATCTTCTTCACTAGAAATTTGTTCCAAAAGTAGTGTGAATGGATTTTATCATGTGTCAATCGTCCTGCCTTCAAAATGTTACTTAAATAAGCATGAGCAGTGTCCTCTGGGATGAATAAAGACGATAAAGTCTGAGTCAGATGAATAAAAGTGCAGTCAGTTATAAAGCAATTACACTTTTAGCTCTGCTTCTAAATAACACAAATAGCATTATATACACTAGATAATACATTCATAATAATTTATTACCTGAAGCTAAATCAAACTTTCTTTGAGCGAGGGCCTTGTTTCCTTGAGTTTTCTGCAACGATTGCCTTGCAAATCTATGATAATTTCTCTCAAGGATCAATAAAGATATGCAGGGTTTGTTGCATAAAATATACGAGCAGGTGCCTGTGCTAATGTTTGCATATAAAAAGTGATATTTCACGTTTGAAGTGCATTTTTTTGCGCCCGTATAGCACATGTTAATGAACAGTCATCCTCAGACAAGTTGTACTCTGGAAATCCAGAGTCATTAATGTTCTGGCGCTTCTCATGAGAAACTACGAACCACCCTAAATTAGTTAAGTCATAAAAAAATCAATGCAATGGTACCATCTTATCTATTATCTACATTGCAATGCAGCAGATTGACTAAAGACTAACAAAGATTCATTGCAAATTCACCATATCTACAGACATAAAAATGCATAGTCGCTGATCATATGAGCCACGGATGCAACGTGTTTGTCAGCTATAGCAGCTCAGCAGTGACAACACAACAAACAGGCTTAGCTCCAATCTTATCATTCACATACTGGCATTGGATGAAGCCGTTTTGGTTTTTGAGCTTCTGAGAAATTATTAAAACAAAACTATTGGTTTTATCTGGATGATTTACTCAAGTGTGGAAGCAAATATTTTCTGGTGCCAAAATGTTAGAGTTGGCAGGCCGGATTGTGTTTGCATGTTTTTATCTGTCTCCACCACAGCTGATGGTTGCACTGATCTAAAATATTCACGTTTTAAACAAATTCCATGTGACTTTTTTAAAATCTTTTTTTCTCATCAGTATATTTTTGTCAAATCTCATGTAAATATGATGGAAGAAAATCTGTTTTTGCACATGTCTACGTCAGGAGCCGGCCCCTAGAAGTGTCACTGCTGTAGGCTAATTAAGTAATTCCATAATATTGATTACTAGTGTGTAAATGTGAATGGGTTAACAACACAGTGCAGGTTCACCAAAATTGATTATCAATACCCACGCCACTGATATTATCTAAATCAGTGTTTTAAACCGCAACATGCCAATCTCGAAGATGCTTTTCTAGAGATGAATTACCCAGAAAGCCGACGGAGACCTTGGATGAAAATCCTCTTGAGCTGTTTGATCAGCAAACTGGTGAACCACTGCAGCATGGCAAAACGCTCCCAAATGTGCAACTCAAAAGTGGATGGCAAGCAAACGATGTTTATGTAGTGAGCTCAGCAACAATTACTGCTTTTAACTGGCGTAATTCTGTACTATTGTACTCTTACTGTTGTATCTTTAGTGATTGTAATTTAAGGCGATTTGCACTGGGAGTGTATGTGGAACATATTATCCGAGCTATGTAATGTCATCTTAATGGGATTCTCAAAATTGAGCCACTAGAGCTGCTGGAACAAACATAGAAAAAAGAAGAATATCCTATGTAAAGTACTTTCTTTAATAGTGCCCGTTATAGATATCGGGGGCAAACAGCCAAAAGAACACAGATGTCACAAATGTGATGTGACCCAGATGTTCCACAGTTTGCACAGCCACTGAAACAGGGGATGCATTTGGACAGTAAAAGAAACCAGGACTCTCCCATCTGTGCACATCACAATTGGCAGCTGTTTAGGTATATGGGACAGTGCATGCGTGCAGCTGATAAAAGCGATTACAGTGAGGGAAGACCACGGTACTGATGGGTAATCTCATGGATGCATTCTTCTCTACAACTGTACAAATTCACAGGCTTCTCTATATTATGTCTCCTCACAGCTGCTTCTTGCTTTCTTTGTCATGCATAGCAAGACCTGTAACAGGGTACGGAATGATGCAAGTACAACTGACTTACTTACTTTCCCCCCCCAATCATTTTGTGCATTGGAAGTTTGGCAATGACTAAAAAAAGATGGTAGAACGTACGAAATGTGCCAATTTCTACAAAGTGGAACAAACTTGCATATACAAAAAAAAAATGAATAAGACTAAGCCCACATCAAACAGGAAGCTGGGGCCAGAAAATCATCAGACTGTACATGTATTCCTTCCCTATTCCTAAGCAAGCAGCCAAAGCGGTGTCAGCTATGATAAAAAGAGGGCTTTGAATGATACAGAAAAGCTAAAACATGACACAAATAAAGATAGTTTAGAAATTTCACAAAAGGTCTGTCCCCTAAAAACATGGGCCCCCTTTAATTCTCCACCTAAATCTTTAATGAAATGCAAATGAAACATTCCATGAATTTGATTAATCTCCGAGGGTGGCCGAGGCCCGCTGGTTGGAGCAGTGGGAGACCCGTTGGCGATGTTGTTCTGATCTACTCCAGCTAGCGCTCTGCAATGATTCATTTATTTAATTGGGATGAACTGGAAGATTCTGTTTTTATCTCTTCTCTTGCCTTTAATTTACACCCTTTGTTTCACACCCATAGACATGCATACATTTTGCTTTACAGCTTATTTGTTTTTCACCAAAGAGGAAGGAGAAACTCGCTTTTCAGCACTCTTCCAGTCGGGTCAGAGATCACCTTTGAGACCGACTCGGTATCGGCTCGTAGACACATCAATGAGAATGAGTCAGATGTCTGACGCGCATCTGTTTTCACTTAATCCCTTCAGGGTCATGGCAGGGCTAAAGCAAATCTCAGACCGTCTGCACAAGTTAATCAAAACCAAGCCAACAAAATATCAATTCTACCAAATGACTAAATTAATTAGATGCTACATTTTTCATGTACTTCTCTTTAATTCATTAGGGTTCACACACTTTTTCCAGCAAGTCATGTTTTCCGTGCACGGCCCCGTGAAGTTGTTCGTCTGATGGACTGTCTGTGCTGTTTTGTTTTTTTTTTTGCAAAGGAGTAACCCTCAGTTAATTTTGTTAATAGAGAATAGAGTTTAAGTACCTGATGACAGACCAAACGCTCGTCCCTTTATTTCCGTAATATCAAGTAATTTTGGGCCATGTCCTGTAATTAACCTCTGGTTAAACACTACCTGTACTCTCTGTTCTGTAATGTGTCTTTCAGCTGTTTGGTGTTCTAAGATGACATTGGTTGCAGATACAGACCCATTTGCAGAGGTGGTAAGTAACAAAGTACATTTACTCAAGTACTGCATTTGAGTACAATTTTAAATACTTGTACTTTTCACTTTTTTCACCTTCTGCCCATTTGTCATTTTTGAATGGAACACTTTAGGGTTAAAATGAGGTTAGACTGAATATATCAGGGAATTTCTATAGACCATTCACACTGGATAATTTTCTCTCTTAGTAAACTTATATTCCAAAGTGTTGTTATGTGAGAGAAACACAGAACAGCCTACGAGTCAGATTTCAGATAGTCGAGGGGTGTGTTCCATTAACCTTTACATTTAGAGAAGTATAAAACCTGCTGTGTGGCTAAAAAAAAAAATGACAACATGATCTATGATCTGCAGTTCATCAGCAGTGAATGGTGTCACTCAGCAACAGTGTAATATGCAATTGTTGCTCACAGGCCAATTCAAGAACACAGTGAAAATATTCACACATATAAATGTGCTGTTAATGACAAAGCCAGGGCACATTTATCAAACTGAAAAATGATTGGTTGAAGTGTCTTTTCTGATGGATGGATATGATCCCAAACTCAGGTTATGTTTGTTTGTTTATGAAGAAAAAAAAACATTTGCAAATTGGTTATATTAAAGCTTCAAATAGACTAACAAGGTGGTGGTGGGGGCAGTTTATTGGCTGCCAGTCCTTTTCACGATCATCAGAGGGAATGTTGCCAAGCCGACTCTATAGATCAGAGACTTGCTTGAAAAAAAAATACCACGGCTAATTGGAGTAGATGCTATTGTTTACCCTCTGTGTGTTTACACATTGCTCACATCATACTTAATAGGTCCAGTGCAAGCTTTGAAACTTCAAAATGACAACTTTTATGATGTCTGGTATCCACTTTATGATTTCCAGAAAGGGCTGTATAGCAGATTTACAATTCTGGAAGTTTAAAATTGTGTGATTTAGTGATCCCCTTACGATCACTGTTAAGCCTCTCTAATTGAAAAAAGTTCTAAAATCAAAGCCCCAGATGTGGTAAGGATCAAGAGCTTACATGCGAATGATTGCTTGGTAAATTTTGGAAGGAAGGATCGAGCACACCAAGGATCTTACTACTAGAATGTATTCAAAGGGTGTTATGTGCGGCCTCGTCACATTGAGACACAATCATGCAGAGTTATTGAAGGTTACTGCATGTTAGAATACACTAACAAAAGAATAAATAAATCTAACAATATATGTATTTAGTGTGTCCACAAAGTATCAGCTGAAGTCATTCACGCCAGAAAGAACAATATGAAATGAAACCTGTCATTTGACAGTGAAAATAGTCGAGTGCTTGTTCATGCTGTGCAATTTCTGGTCATTAGTTCCAAAATCCTACCATTATTTGACCACTCAGGGACCTAATCGAGACAAACCTAAAACTGAACAACGGGCAACCCTGGACCAAGTAATCAAACTTTAATAACAGCAGGAACAATATTTTCAAATAGCTGAGTTTTTTATTATAAGTAGAATTTTCACTTTCTGCTGTGTTGTTTTTACACACTTTCACTACATCTTAAAAAATCTTTTTTTTATTTGTGGAATAACTAAATTCATTGTGTTTTACAGCCACAACCAGCATTGGCATCATCTAAAGTTTCCCAGGCCTGGCTGATGAACAATGTTGAAACAATTTGTTTCATTAATTATCTGAAAACTCTAAAATATGTCTTTTTTTTTTATTCACTCCTCACAATAGCCACAAAGCCACAGCCAAATCCCTAAAAGACCATTTGAATTTGTTTAGTTTCCTTCTGCCTGCTGTGCTTTTCTGTCATGCACACTTTAAAACCTATTTATTGTTTCAGTCTAACAGTTTGTGCTTACAGGCTAAACTCTGTCCCCCTGCAGTAAACCCAAAAGTTCATCACAGTCAGTGCTGTAATGCACAGGCTATGAAAGAAGTTCTTGTTTACCAAATGTAAACTGGTCAGCTCTGTTCAAATAGCTTTTAAAGAAAAATAGAAAAAAGCAACGATTGATTTTTTTTGGGTGGCACAGACCATTTGAACAAATAGGATATTCTCTGCAATCCTATCTGCCCCATCCTGCAGACTGACAGGAACCAAAGATCGAAGCCTCAACGAATGTGACACACTTTGGATAACACAGCTGAAATACTTTTGGCTTGTTTTCTTGTGTTCTCGTATTGCAGATTTTTTCTGTTTCGTTCAGCTCTACCAACAACAACGAAGGTATTTGTTTGTGTTTTGTCTTTAAAATGAACATGAGCCTACGTGGACTATCCTCTCAGGAGTTTGAAAAAGATATAGGCTAACCAATACTTTCGGGAATCCATTACCATTTCATCTAGCAATAGGTTAATTTGTCAAATACTGGGGAGTATTTACTGAAGTATTTCTGCTGCACTCTATACCTGCTAAACATCACCATGTTATTGACTGACTTTATGACGGGTGCACTATGTGGCCAAGCACATGCAAAGGATTATGTCTTTATGTCAAAGAGGGGAAAGACGCTCTCAGGGCAGTGTCATCGTACATGCCTGGTACAGAGAGCGACGGACTGGTTGACTAGTTTACCTCACCGAGGTCTGGTAACTTGATATGTTTTCAGGATTCTGATCTATTACATGATCTTTTATACCACCATCTGGCACATTTAAGTCCCATGCTTCGGGATTGAACGTGTGCTTGTAGTACAGCACAACTAAGGAGTTCTTTGGCTTTATCAGTATCAGTAGCGACGATGATCCCATTGGGTTTTCACTGGCTCTATGTCGAGAAGGTGAAAGATCAGTGTGCGACCCTCGGAGCAAGCTCACTCAGAGACGCTATATAAAAAGGCAGATGACTTCTCATCAGGGAACTCAACCACTACCCTGCCTCCCAGTGAATTATCGCAGTGTGTCAGTAGTAAAATAGAACAGCAGCTGAGTGATGCCACAAGTTCTGCTGTTGTAATAACATCCCCTCTGAACACTCAGTGTCACTTCTCCTGCTCAAGTTGTCTGCGATTCAGTCAAATGGTCACGCTCCGTCTCCTACATGTCTACACGCAGAGAAAACTGTGTGCAGGGTATAGAGATAAATTAGGGTGAAGCAGCCTATACAATAAGGTCACTTAGGGTCAGAGAAATTCAAGCAGATACTCAGAAAATCCTTAGCTAATCAATTGCCCTTTAGACCTCAGTAGAATACACCAAAGGGATGAACCCTGCAAACATTGCAGAGACCAAAAATGTTTTGCGATTATCAGCTTGACGCCTCCTTAGACTTTTCTTCAGAAAACAAGGACCTCAAATGCGTAAATCAATAGTTAATTATCTGCAGCATAAACATAAATACAGTGTGGTTGCTCACTCCAAAGTCGCCAGAGGGAGGTCTACACAGCGCTCTCTCTCCGTTCACAAGCATTTCTCATCATCACTTTTATTAATCTTCAGAGGATAAGGTTAACCTTGTGTACATGTGCGTGAGAGACATGTGCATAACCGTCCTCCTGCCACCGAATGTCTATGACTGTGCAAGCCGTTCGCTGAAATCTAAACGACGGTACACGCGTCAAATATTGTAATGCAGGATGTAGTGTTTGACCTTATCATGCACAACGACATGCAACACTGACAAATACACCGCTTATACCACCTGCTGAAGCTTTTACATGTAATCATACATAATACAATAATCAACCGCTTTAAAATGTAGACAACAGGAAATCAAGCTGTAAACTTTTAATTTCTATATTATATACACATAGACACACACCACAATCTATTTGGCAGTAACATCAGTTTGTGATGTTTTTTTGGATATCTCCGCACAAGCTTGGCAAAAGGTAGACATTTGGATTGTGTCCCATCATTGTTTACAGATTTGCTCGACATACAGCACAATCAGAGATTTTGTCGTCCCACTCAAGAATCTTCACATTGTTCTGCAGCCACTACAGTGTTGACTCTTTGTTCTTTAAGCTTAACAGCCGTCGATGTAGAGGGCAAGAGGTCTGCAAGCTTGCTGCTGCTCTGGAGAGCTTTTCTGACCTCTGTTCCATTTATTGTCAACTCAAGACCTCATAGCTGGAAAAAAAACCCTCACAGCGTGATGCTAGCACCATTTTTTCAAGTGAACCTGTGAACCTGCCCAGTTTCAGTAGAACAGTAGAGCATCTTGAGGATCTCTCCTAACTGGCCCTAACTGCTGCTGTGTCTACCTGCTCTTCTTTACCGCCTTCCACACGCCATGATCTATCTGTGAGCTTGAGTCTCTCTTATCTCCAAGAGGAGTTTGCAGAGATCACTGCCTGTGCTCTCACCTGCTGCTCAATATGTTTTTACAAGAAGGGGAGGAGACATGGACAACTTGTGGTAAAACACAGTATTTCACATGACCAACTGTCTCTTTTGACTTTGTCTCCATCATCATCGTCGTCAGATCTGCACGACTCAACTGCACCAACATAATTAGCAGTCGACGGCATGATCCCTGCTCTCCCTCATAAATAAGATAGCTGGATACCTGAATGACTTCTATTTGAAGCAGGCTCTTTTGCCATGAGAGAACTGTAATTTGAGCCTAACCACACGACGCCGCGAGCTGCAGCAGAGAGCATCAGACATCTGGGACAAGCAGCATGATATCATCCACAAAGAGACGCTCTTTAAAACGCCGATGAACTCAGTAGTGGAAAATACATTTACTAAACGACTGTGGTGTAATTTAGAGAAACTTGATCGCAGCTATTTCCATTTCATGCTCCTTTAAACTGCATTATATTTAGGGGCGGCGGGAGGGGGGTGCATTACTGTCTCATAAAATATGAAGTATCATAAATTAATATTAATAACTGTACATTGTTGCATGCACGTCTGCAGAGTGAATCAAATACAATTAGTGACGTCTTATCTTGCTACAGCTGAACATAACTTTGTTTAGATGTTAATCAGTATTAATGATCCCATAGTAATATTTAGTATATATTTCTTACATAAAAATGTTTTAATTTAACCTTCCGGCACAGCAGTACACCTCAATCAAGTGGTGGTCAATGCCAAACAAAGACTGGAAGCGAACAGTGCAAGGCACATACATCTAGGAAAGCAGATAACAGCAAGTGACAGACAGAGGGGAGGATATATAAGGGAGAGGAAGTGACGGCGTGATAGGGAACAGCTGGGAGTGAACTGGAGAGTTGGGCGCAATCAGGGGAGTGGAGAAAGGTGAGGACAAAGGCAGTGAGTGAGGGTTTGGCCAGAGAGATGAGGTGGAACACTGGTTAAAATAACTGTCACTTAGTAACAGTGAAACGTTATCTTTGAAGTGTTGCACTACTGTTTCCTGAGCCTCCTGTTTGCTTCCAAAATCGAGTTAGCTTCCTCCGTCCTGCACATCAGTCACTGCGTGCTTTACTAGCATTAGGGAATAAAGAACACACTCTCCAGCTCTGATGAATCAAAGCGGTGCTGAGGCTCTGATTCCCAGAAATCACCAGCTGATGCCCGGTGCATCCAGACCTAATACATACTGTGCTGTACCGTATGTTTGCTTGTGCGAGTGAGCGCGGGCTTAGACATGCGTACTGACTTTACACGGCGTTGTTGCAGTCAGAAAATTATCTGAACCGGTGGCGGCTTGTGCTTCTTTCCTGCATTCAGCTGCCACTGTTGAACATGCTGTTGATTTCTACTGTGCGGATGAACCCTGCGAGATGATCATGAACAACACTGTCGCAGGATGCTTCACATTTTTGATGTGTTTTCTCCTCAACAGCTGCTTGTTAGACGTGTGTTGAGATGGATCATAAAGTTTCCTCGTTCTTGCATTAATTATGGATGCGTCTCGTAGTTGTCCTGGCACCTTTTCCACCTTTGAGGTGTCTTTGAGTGTCGGTCAAGCAGAAGTTGCTGAACATCCGTATGCATAAACATGAGGTGAACCATCGTTTGACGTCTCTGTCCTCTCTTTATTCTCACTTTCCTCACTTTTTGCAGGGTTGGTTTCATGCTAATCATCTGCACCTGTTAAGAGGTGCTGGCCCCCGCCACTCCCCATCGTTCTGCAGATGTCAACCACCCGCTGACTAGGTCCCAGAATAAATAACGCTGAAGGATGACTTACGGGACGATGAGCTCGTTCTGCATACCTTAGCAGAAGAAAATTTGTGAAGAAGTAATTCAAGTTAGCAAACACTAATTGGGACATTACAGGAATACAGAAATATTCCATTTAAGACTAATCTAAAAACTTTTCACAAACTTCAAGTCTTGGATTCTGCTCCAAATACAAATCTATTTTTTCTTTCTGAAAAGAATGAGACAGACTGCTAATGTGGTCCAGATGATGCACTTTGTTGTCTGTTTTTTGGTGTCGGGACCATTGGGGAAATGATTTTCTCCCTCTCCCCGATCACTAGAATGACCCATCTGTCCTTTTGCATGCTTCCCCATCTTACGTAATTAGAGAGAAATTGCCAAGAAATCAGGATGCGCATGCCTCCTCGACACATAATCAAAAGTCTTTTGAAATGTAATGGGGAGACGAAAGCGACTACGAACAAAAAAAAGCAAAGCAAAAGCAAAGCACTGAAGATCTTAAGTATTTATTCAACAAATCCTCATTCGCAAAAGACAAACTATGCTACAGCGAGTCAAATTCTGAAAGTCCCCACCCTTTTTATCGGACTGCCTGACTCCTACACTAGAATAGAGCAAGAGAGAAACAGGGGAGAAGGAAAGAAGAAGACAAAACAAAAAAAAGGTGGGGTAATGAGAGACATCATTTTAAAAGTACCAGAATAGTTATTAAAGTTAACCACAGTGAAATGAACAATAAATACTTTCAATAAACTAAACTGCACATAAACTTATCTGTGCTGTGATAATTTATAGGAAGTGTGCAGCACTTTCCTTCAGGCTGTTTCTCTAATAACGCCTATTGCTACATGGTAAATTCAATAACATCATAAAATATACAGAGTTTGCCGATGCACACGGGATGATTTGGACTGTAAGAAGCTTCTGCTGCTTCCATGTGGAGCTATGATAGAGAAACCGACCGAGTTTTCCCTGTAATGAATTATTGAATTCAAACATCGTCAGCCGTTGTATTGATTCATCATTCATCACACGGCACCCTGTCACTGCGTACGATGTGATTATCAATGCAAAGCAATGTTTCCTTACTGTTTGTGAGATAAGATGCCATGCAGGCGAGGTGAGATAAAGCTGTTTTTTCTAAGTAATGAGGTAAACCCTTCCTGGAGCCATTTTTTGCAGCCTCATCTCATCATTTTGTTGTTTTTTTTTGCCTGAGTTGACATTCTGCTGTTTACCATTTCTGTTTACCCATTATTTACAAGCCGCTGTTTGGACAATAATTTGTGCTTCTCTGGCGACTCCCACTGACCTCCACACAAGATGAAAGAACCTTCAAGATTCAGTTCATGTCTGCGGGGTCACTCTGACAAGTAGATACTTTTGTCATCATTACTGTTCAGCAGGGGCACATCAGTCAGGAGCGGGGGGGAACCCACGCTTTTCACTGATCTGTCCCGAAGTCGGTCTCAATCAGTGCACGGACATAAATACTGTAGGAAAACGATTGTAATCGGATATGAAAAAGTAGTTTCTGTTCCAATAGTGGTTTATATTACTTAATTACAGAGTTTTTTTGAAGGTACTGCTCAGTTGAAACCTAAATAAATAACTGGTTAATAATTAATAATGGGATTACTCATTATAATTAATGAACTAAATACCTGTTACGCTATTTTACAGCAGGTTACAAGCAAATTATTAATCGTTCATCATTTATCAAACACCGTCTCCACAAGTGCCAAATACTTCCTGTAGACATTTTCCAGAAATTAATAGGAACATGCAGTAATTCTTACAAAGCCCTGCAGGTTAACACACATGCTCAGGCTCTACCGGGACTATTTTATTTATTAATTGTTCAAAATCATTAATTACAGTCTGTTTTCAAGGTAAGGAAAAGAAAAAAATCAGCATAATCAACATCAACCTCTATGAGCCGATTACTTACAACTCTTATTTCTGTAGTCATGGGAATCTTGATCTCCAGCCATATTGTCACCAAATCAATGCTTTAAACAATGTTTTAAAGCTTTGCCTAGAGAAATAGTTTCACTTAGTTTCATGCCATATGAAGTGAAGGTGTGTGTGTGTGTGTGTGTGTGTGTGTGTGTATATATATATATATATATATATGCTGCAACAGATTAGAAGATGGTGGCGAATCAGACGGCGGATCAGATTCTCTTTATAACAGACCTGCACTCCATTCAGACAGAACCTTATAATTTGGTGTTAAGATGTATGTGTAATGATAGCGGCTCTAAGGCTGACTGACTAAAGGAGCTTTTCTTCCACGAGACAATGACATCCCCTCACATGGTGGAGCTTGTGGAGTCATTAAATCGGGTTTCTGTATAATCAAAGTGCCAAGTGCAAGGGCACGGAAATCTGAATATATTTCAGTCAAGAATCATTGAATTTAAGGTTCTTCCAGGTCACAAGGCTCTGTTTTGTGCATAAACCACAGTTAGAGGCTTTGTGCTGTCTGAGGCCAATTTCTATACAGACTAAACGTGACCTGTGTGCTCCATCACTAGCATGGGACCAGCTAGACAAACAGCTATACTTGTAGCTTGGGTACTGAATGCATAGAACCTTTGACATATACATGTATTGTTATCCATTAACAAGGAAGAATGTTAATGTAACACTAAGTATTCATAGCCAAACCTGAAGGTTCTTTCCAGCTAGGGCTTTTATATAAATGTTCCGATACTGGCTGTTCTCTTCTTTGTGACAAACATGCAGTAAGGGACAGGAATGAGTCAACATTCAAACGCAGCCAAGACGAAGGACAAGTCTGAATCGCCTCTTTCAAAGTCAATATTTCAAGATCAAATGTATCATGAAAGGCTGACAATGCAAAGACCCCTTCAGGGCAGTCAGGACAGCCAAGACTTCTGGCTGAATTTCGAAGACATGTCCACGAATCTACTGTGGAAGGAGTCATTGTCATGTCTGCAAACCCGAAACATCATCGCCTATTATTGATTCAAAAGGAAGCATATGCAAAATGACGAGGTCCTGGGACGACGAGCTATCTGAGAAAGCTAACTGAGAAATGTCTTTCAGAGAGGCAGGAAGAGAACAACCCTAGGGCTGACCCAAATAAATGCACCATCCAGACTGAGCGACTAAGTTTATCGATCAGGCCAGTGTGTTATTTTCTAACAGTCCATTTAAATCTTACAGTACCTAAAAAGCTCCACTGCCTTGCCTGGATTTTATTCAGGACTTTAATCAGTGTTGTTTCTGTTTATTGCATTTTAATATTTAGATGTAGGGAACATGTTAAGGGGGCAGAAAGAAGTTTTCATACTGAGTCCCACAATTTCTTCCCAAGCCAAGTCCTTCAAAGGCAACAGCCTCAAAAATGGGACATAACTAAATTAGACCAAATCTAAGATGTTTGAAAAACAGCCTGGAGACTAGAATCAAGCACTCCGGCCCTGGATATAATTATACAACAGAAGATTGGAGGCATTGGAGTTGCACGTGCAAAAAACATAGCTAGTGCAGACGCCAGAAGAGGCCCGTTCTTTTCCATAGAAACGGCTGGGAAAATCTGGACAGGGAAGTTAATGAGAAACACGCTCCCCATACTCCACAATTCCAAGTGAGATGCCCTTGAGCAAGACAATTAATCCCCACCAACTCAAAAAGAACTCTTCTGAGGCTAATAGTGAAAGAGTGTGGTCAGCTCCCAGGTGTGGCTCTGTGTAAGTGTATGAAAGCGAAGCGGGGCCATTCAAGAAAAAAAAAAAAAAACACACACACCATGCATGCTCAGTGAACCTTCCTGAGATAAGTGAAGGTTAGAAAAATCTATTTAAGGTTTTTTGACGAGGCAGAGAGCGGAACCAAAGTTGGAGGGGGTAGGTCAGAGTTGGCCACTGGAACAGAAAAGTCCACACAGCCATTTAGGATTTCACTGTGTCATTTCAAACAAAAAGCGAGGTGTACCCTAAGTCGTTTGGTTGTTTTAAGGTGAGAATTTTGATGGATGGCACCTTTGCTACTCAAATAAACCCACTTATTTCTGTCTTTGTGGGGTGCTTTTACAAGGTCAATGCACGGAGGCACCGGGCTGCATCTATCCTTTGTAAGGTAAAAGGCAAAAGGGTTTTAGATTGACACAAGCTGTTATTCGGAGTGACACAGGAGTGAATTAGTGAAGCCAGGGGGCAAATAGATGACACATGCAAAGTGAAACTTTCAGGTCAGTCGCAATCCGGCTCCGCAACTTGCTATTTTTAAACCCAATAAAAAGTGCTTATGCAGTCACATATAAAGGTGGGCGGGACTAAGTTTTGAAGGCTTCAATCTAAATGTTTTCTGACAACTGGGACAGTTTAAAGTTTATCTCAATTGCTCACTGTGTTTAGGTTGTTTTTTTTACTCACACAGCTGTTTTCTTTGAGTGGCAGATCCAAGATTCTCATTGACTTGCATTTCCGTGCAAGTTTGGCCAAGAAGTGGGTTTCTGTTTAATTAGGCCGTAGTATAAATAGAATTAGCATAGAAAGAAAGAAGGATGGAGGTTCGGTCTGGCAAACCTCCTTCCAGCAAGGAAACCCCCAATTCATGATCCAAATTTAGAGGCTTGTTGGAGTATTTTCTTTAGTCATGCCCTGAATACAGGTGGTGTTCAGAGCAGAGTGATTAGGTGCTTCAGTTTCAGTGCCATTGTAAGCTGTGAGAGACTTAACACTTCTAGATGAAACAAACACATGTTGGTTGGTGAGGTTTGTAATAAATATCTGTTTGTTGCTGCCAAAAGAAGTTTGAGCGCCAACTTTACTCCTTAACGTGTCTACTTCTGCATTTTACTGTCATTAAAGTCAATCAATGTTCTGGACTGCCCAACAATCGACCACACACAGGTCATTAATTGTCCAAATCAAAGCGGAGAAAACAGAATTGCTCTCCTGCGCCACTATAAGGAGCTTCCACTGAGCTCTCAGCTGTGAAGAAACTGCCAATTTGAGCTTTTCTCAAAATAAGAATTGATGTATAGCCCGCCATGCAGCAGTATGCTTGCTAGATAGCAAACCAATGTGACTCTCTCTGTAATGTGCCTATTCCCTCTAATGATTTTGTTGACTCATGCAAACACAACATCAGCAAGGACCATTGCCCCCAACCAGACAGCCCAGCCCAACTAAATGCCAGGTACTGTTTTGTTTTATTTCTTCCCCTGCACCCAAGGTATTGCAGTCACAAAATGAAAAATAATCCAAATGTGGAAACTATTCAGGAATTTGCTGGCAGAGAGAAAAAAAGAGAGATTCTCCACATTTCAGTTTCTCTCTCACTGCTTGTTTTCCTGCAGCGGTAAGAGTAAAATTATAAATCATCTCCCTGCAGACAAAATTTCATGCTTGATGGGTGAACAACTCTAGCATCTGGTGGGGTCCTGTGATGAAGTGCGTTCCAAGTTTCTCCCTCTCCCAGCCTCCCCTGGGCTGATCCAGAGCATAGCCAGCATCCTGCCAGACATTACACACATGCAGCTGTAATGATAAGACTCAAATAAATAAATAAAATACTTAGCCGGTTCCCGTTTTTCTTTTTTTGACTCAACCTGTACTGCAGGTCGGTGGGCGGTGCATGTGAAATCTCTGCGGTGCATTCATGTCACATCACAGGTTGTGCGTGCGCACACCTGAAGGATATTCTTCTCGGTGAGCGCACACAGAACTCTGGAGTGTGTCCAAACATACCTTGTATCTTTTAACAACGAGCCTGCAGCCAATGGCCGCCCTCGTGGACTGAAATGCATGATACTAAGCATAACTTTGGAGGGGAAGGAGATTAACTTTTTTTTTCAGTTTCAATCTGTGGGGAAAACATATCTTTATCTTCTACTACAGCTGGATTGCTGCATGGAACGTCATGCGTTTTTAACCCGCCTGATGAGATATTTTGGTTCTTCACGCCTCCTTACAGAAGATAAATCAAAAATGATTTTACATACTACGACTTTAAGCTTATACACGGTGGGTATATTAATTTCTGTATTTTTAGACTTGTTATATAAAAGTTGGACTATTTTAAGCTAGCCAAAAGAAACAACACAAATCAGCATTTCCCCTGCAGAATTTCTCGATTGCAGCCAGAAAAATGCTGCCAAGTAAGAAGGCAGGAATCTAAAAATAAAATTATTTATTAGATAAATTAATTAAAACTTGGGAAGACTTTATTATTTTTTTTATAGAAACGTCCAAGCATCGACTTCTGGAGGTCTGATAACGGAATAATCAACAACGTACACTTAATACTCAATAATCAACGGATAAAAACCTGCAAAAAGAAAAGACATGAAAAGAAATAGAGACCTTTGGATTGGTTTCTGGTCAACACAGTCCTGGAAGAAATCTTAACCATTACACAAAGCCGTTTATAATGTAGATTAACTCCAACTTCAGGATAAGAAGGGAAAAATGCTTCACACAAGATATTATTCAACAGATGATCTGACATACCCAAATTTGTCTCATGAAAAAGGTATTTGGGATATTTTAGATGGGAGGTCAGTGTCACCTTCACAGTATCATTTCAGAACAAAAGCCTTTCTTGAAAACAAACAAATCATTCTCAGGAGTAAAAAGTGATTTTGCCCACGCAGAGACGAAAGTGCGATGCCGACCTCACCTGTTGGCGCGGTGAGTGTGATGGCAGACATCATTAAACTCGGGGATCCTTCTTGCTATTTAGAGGAGCTTGTTAAAGAAAAATCACTCACTGGAGAAAGTGCTGCAATGCAGGAGGAATAATATGACTGTGAGTGTAATTCCCACTCAAGCAAGACCAACATTGTGGATAAATTAGCTGCCTAAGCTTCACTGCTTTTGTATGTTAGTAACGTTGGAACAGATGGCATATTTTACTGTTGTTGATATCTAAATCTAACTTATTATTTCAGGTGCGGGCTTTTTTTTTCATAAATGGAGATGAAGAGTTAGACTTAGAAAACTCTGCGCGTGTGGTAATTTATTCTGAAACTTTGCTAACGCACACATTGATCTGCGAGATTTGCAAAGACGGTAAAACTCTTTGCTTTGTCCTTTTTATGTAGCACAGTCCCAGATGCCCAGGGATGAAGAGAGCAAACGCTGACAACAAAAAAGTAAACGAGTCCACCGATGTAGCAGCAACTTTTGGCACGGACATATGCTTGCCTAACAGGCAAAACAGCTTTTCGCCGGGGCAGAGGCATATGGTCAGCTCCTGTTTCAACAACAAGATGCCGTGTCACCTTGCTAGCCACCTGTAGCTGGTCGCCAAGCAAGGTGGGTGGGTGGGGGTTTAAAGTGATGCACGCACACACAGGCTGACATGCACGCTTGCCTCCGTTTCCATTATCCCAAAGGCCATATGCTTATCTTGTTGACCTTTGTTGTGTCCGACGGTATGTCACACAGTCTGTCAGCGTGGCCAGGCGAGCGTGAAGAGCAACTGGTGGGGGTCAAGAGCACAAAAGCTTTTGGAAAAAACACGGGAACTGCCTCAAAACTCTTGCACCTTTCCCGTCTGGCCCTCCACCCCCACACCGCTCTGCTCTCTCCCGTCTTTTTCATTTCTTTTCTGATGCCGCACACGTCCCGACAAGCGACAGTGATTTGCATGATGTGATCGGCCTCTGCCTTCCTGCAGCTCTTTTAGAAGTGTGCGTGTGCTCGGGCCTGCATGTGGCTGTCTGTGGTTGAGTGTGTTTGCTAGTGTTAATATGTGCAGGCTGACTGCCAGTCAGCTTAAGTTGCGAGGGAAGGGTAGGAAAAAAAAAAGACGGAAAAAGACCTATAGATATCTCACAGAGCAATCAAAGGGAATAAGCTCAAATATGTGACAGGGGAAGTGTGTCACTTGGCATGCATGTTTAATTCTGTGTGAGGTTCGGGTGTTGCAGCTCTGCTGAGTTTAGGTGAGGTGTTTGTCGAAGATGAAACTAGGCCAGGTAGCTTTGCCGGGGTGGCACACGCATTTTCACACTTATCTTATCAGGTGAGGACAGACAGATCTAATCAGCAGCAAGTCGGGCTTTCGCTAAGGGACAACCATGGAAGAACAATGTCCTATAAGGACGACTGTATTATTCTTTATATTCCACTCCAAGGTTTGTGTAGTTCTTTGTCCTCAGCTGCTCTGATTGCTAAGTTATAGGAGCAAGTGAGGCAAAACATTCTTTCCTATTTCACTTTGGGCATGAAAAATGTAATCACAAGGCACGCAGCATGTTTTCCTCAGTTTCTGTAAATTATGGCTGGAATTATAAAACGAAGCAATTACTCCGGCGACACACGAAGAATGCAGCGCATTAATAGAACTACATGTGCAGTGAATGTGACAGAGATTAGTTTGGAGATCAGGAACAATCAGTCAAGGTTTCACTCTTGTTAATTAAACAGAAGAAAACGGAAAGCGGAGTTGGGAAACCCACACGATCCACTACATTTTTACGTGTTCACGTGGGGAAATATAACGGCAGTAAGTAAAGCTACAACTAGTTGCGCTTGGGAGTGCAAAGAGCAGTGCACGCCTTTGTTGATTTGTCACATTCGACAGCGTAATGATGGATTCCGGTCACAGGCAGTCAGCTTCTCGCTGCTGGCGCGAGCAGGATGCTCTCTGACTGGGAAAAGAGGGACGGAGGAAAAAAAAAAGGAGAGAGAGAGAAGGAGGCAGGGAGGAATAAGTGGGACAGTTTATGAGGGTGAAGGGAAAAAAAAAACTGGCATAAGAAGGAGGGAGGAGAAATCAGTCCAGAGAGGGAGACAAGGAGGACGGAGGTGGTGGAAAAAAAGTGAGTGCTTGGGGGTGGGAGGTTGGGAAGGCCTCCTGGGGGGTGTTGTGAGGTCAAGGTTCCAGTTTGTGGTGTGAGGTGGCTGCCAGCACGTGGCTGCTGCACGTTGCAGCGCTCCGTGAGGCAGAGCTAACACGCTGGAAAAGGAGAATCGGCAGGAGGAGGCAGAGAGACTGGGAGGGGTAGAGAAGGGAGGAGGGGGCGGAGTGGATCTAAAGTAAAAAAAAAAAAAAAAAAAAAAAAGAAAAGAAATGTGTGCGGGGCTCAGACAGGAGTCCCCAGCTTCCTCTCTCTCCTTCCCTCTTCCTGACAGATCCCCAAACGGCACTCAGAAAGGCAGCAGCCGGGGTTAGTCCGCTGGCATTGATACTCCTCCCTCCTCTAATGGCTGGAGTCAAAGCAAAAGCTAGGAACAAGCAGACAGAGGGACCACATGGTGTGAGGGCATACCACGTTAGCAAGTAATTAAGGAGATATCACATACATGGTGTTCACTCTGCTAATTGATTCACTGACTTAATTGACTCCCAATGAATATATAATGACAGCATCTGTCATATTTTCAGTTGAAATGAACCCATGGAGCAGCTTTGTCTGGAAGTCGGTATAGATGGCATTATTAACAAAACTTAGATCACGCATGAGCAGTAGAAAGCCAAGCGTGCTTTGCTCATGCAGGGTTTTCTACGGCTGGTGGACTGAGATAGACTGGAAATACTGTTTGTTTGTACGTATTTCTCGCCTTTTCCGTTTTGTGTCGGAGCCAAATAGGTACGACTAGTGGCACAGGTGAAACGCTCTTCGAATAACTTTTTCTCCAGTGCTGACCACTCTCTTTATTGTGTACCAAAAAAAAAGCTTGTTTATTTTCAGCTATGGATTGATGTTACCCTAATTTTATCTCCACTTTGATAATCAAAGCCTTTCAAGTACATTAATTATGATCAAGTGAAGGAAAAGCCAGTGGAAATGAAACACACGCTGTCATGTAAGGGGTTGACTCTGGAGTCTACTGTGAATGTGGCCTCCACAAACCCTTCAGTCAATTTTGAGCCTCCTAACCCTCCAAAAAATATGGACCAAAGGTTGTGTCGAGTGGGATTATTCCTGGCTTGAAAGAAAAGGGAAAAGAGAGCAAAAATGTGAATGTCATTTCAAAAGTAGGTTGAGCAAGTCAAAAATAGCTTCAAAGGCCTCCGACTCGAGAACAAAATCCCAAGAGTAAGTCTTCTGAGGTAAGAAAATAATCTAAAGTCAATGGAAGTTTTTACACATTAAAACATACCTGATGCTTGCTCCTGGCAGCAGCGTGTTCAGCAGGAGTGTAGAGTAAATAAGAACAGCGAGTGGGCATTTCCCTGTTTATCAAAAGAGGACTGATTTTCACTAAGGCTACACACGCCTGGTCATTATATGTATCTACATATATAAATGTATATAAGTCTTGGCTACAAAACCGTGACGAGAGCAGAGTAAAGGAGAAAAAGAAAAGATAATTAGTGTGTAACATGGGAGGGAGGTACAAAAAAAGCCACACGGCAGACACAGAAGCTCGCTCAAACTCAGGGAGAGCAGGGACTAATGAGCTCAGGCGCCTCCGATTATGCCCCGATTGGCTCCGCCTACTGCAACCTGCTGCATGATGGAAAAAACAAAGCACATGCAGTGTCAAGTAAAGTCAGAGGATCCTACATTTGCTTTATGTCTCCAATATATGAAAACCCACCCCTTTGACACAGTAAAACGCTTGACTGTTCTCCTCCAGCCCCTCCAGTGTGTGTGCGCACACACACGTGCACGGCTTAGAGATGAGCTGGCTACAAGCTTCCCTCCACCTACAGCAGGACCTGTTTCACACCACAGCAGGAGAAAGGCCAAAGCAGAGCACTGCCATCTCTGCCCATTCGCTCAACCACCTGTTTGACATCGTGCCCTCTGGATAAGCGCTCCACTGCAGCACTGCTTCTGATGCTCCCCTGAGCAAAATCACTGAGCTCTCCTCCTTAGTGTAGTTTTATACCAAATGAAAGCGGGACATAAGTGCAACACTGAGAAACAGCAGGCAAAGCATTGCAGACGTCCATCTGCTTCATCCCGAGTGTGTCTAGAACTAGTTGTTTGCTTTGTAACAGGAGGTGCGCTGCCTTGTTTCAAAGCTTTTATATGTCCAGATCTGTTTTTTTAGTGGTCTAATTAATTAAGCATATCCATATAACTTCCTATAAGGAGAAAAGAGCACACACGCAAACAGAAACGTCCTCTCCTGCATGTTTTTTTCTCTCCGTACCTTCGAGCACTGAACACAATCTGTGACAAAAGGCCTCAGAGCTTATGATGGTTTTCGCTATTAGATCACCTCTGCTTAATGAATTTTAATGGGAATAAAAAGGCCATTTGCATGTTGGCATTCCCTTGATTCTCACCTTCAGGAAGTGAAGACAGCCTGTTCTGGCGGTAGGTTGCTTTTTGACAGCGAGTTCTACATCAGTGATCTCTGCTGCTACACAAAAATAAGACGAAGTGAAGTGTGTCCACGCTTCGCCTTTAAGGAAGATTAAAACCAACCTCAGATTAATCAGCGCAACTATTTCTGACTACCGCTCTGCTTTTGGACCCGGAAACTCCAATCGTATGTGGCAGTTAACATTTAAAGCTCTTCAGATCATATCAATAATTTATTTATGTAAGAAGGGCCACTCAGATCATGTTATTATGTGTGGATGAAGACGAGCAGCCAAACACGACGGCAGCTCTTTACTCCAAGGTGTAATCATCGCCTTTGTGAGTG
>JAUMTR010000012.1:5909243-5947164 GCA_032270685.1 Microctenopoma stevenorrisi
TATGTGTGGATGAAGACGAGCAGCCAAACACGACGGCAGCTCTTTACTCCAAGGTGTAATCATCGCCTTTGTGAGTGTGATCAATCAAATGCTTTGTGATGTGTTTTTTCCCCTAATAATCCACCATGGACTATGTAAAAATAAGTGTCACTTGTTTTTAATTCTCCGTGTTCTCCATGATAATTACGACTGTGTAATTATAGTAATTATAGTTTAGTTGTTTCTCCTTGAATAAATAACGTACATGCAAGCGTGCGAAAAAATTACCTATTGCTACTAGCAGCGATTTTCAAAAGAAACATTATATGCAATATCTGGACATGAATGCATGTAGAGTTGGAGGCACTCAGTTGGTTAGATATCAATTCGATCCAGAAGCATTGAGAGATTAGTTGCTGTAGTTTGTTTATGAACATACAATATGCAAAATATGCGTGTTGCTTCTAAAAAAAACGATGTTGAATCAAAGCTGAGTACAGTTTTAGCTTCAGTACACCTGAGAGTGAATATAGTTGACATCCACTGCAAATAAATCAACATGAATCTACTTAATTGTCACATAAAAGTGGCAGCAAGTCATTTGTTAAAATATCTCATCACGTATTTAATGTTAAAGTTAAAGTGTGCTTCCCTTTAAACTTACTTAATTTTCTATCACTGATCAAAACTGAAACTTAAAGTTCGTTTTAATATGTGGGGCGAATCTATTTCCACATCTTGTTAGGTGGGGGAGGGGGTCTGCCTTTATCACCATCCTTAATTTGATGGTTAGAGTAATAAAAATGATATGTGGCACATTTTAACACGTGTTTTTATTTCACCCTTGATAAAAGTCTGTATTGTTTTATTCATTTTTAGCTAATAATTCTTTTCATATCACTTTCTTTCATTTTAAAATATCTCTGGGGAAACCTGCATTGCGTGATGTATTAAAGGTATTCCTGCTTCCGTCTCTAAAGGCATGGGAAAGTATTTTAGCAAAACTCTTCATCGAAACTACATTTCATATCCTCCAAAACTTGTGGAGAGATTAAATGTCCTCATTTCTTTTCTGCACTCGCAGTCATCGAAAGTCGATCTGGATAAAAGTGTCAGCCAAATGCTTAAATGTAATATTAATGTGTTCTTTTTCTCCTTTTCAAAAATGAAGAAAAAAGGAATCTGAGGATCAGTGTGTATCTAGTCCATCATAATTATTTTAGTAGCATTATTTTATTGGTAAATGAAGTTTGTTAAAATGACAGCCAAGTAAATGATGATTGGACTTTAATCACTGTCATCAATCAAGCGAATCAATCATTTAATTCAGCTTTACCTCGTCCGTATTAGAGGATTAATGCTGGCGAACGGGTGAGGACATTGGCATTCAGTGCGTGTTTCCCACACAGCCCGCCGGACATCAGGGGCACGGTTCAGCAGACAAACACATATGTCTTGTCACAAGTTTATTAGCTGTGCAGTGCTGGAAAGGCCATAAAAATAACCTTTAAAGAAAGAACTTTTAGAGACATTATTCTCACAAAAAACGAAGAAAGTAGATTTTTTGCAGCTTCGTATGTTATGTGAGAGGCACATCTCACCCTACAACTGCACAGCTACACAAATATTATCCTCAGCTAGCGGGTGAAACGGGAGTATACATCCAGCTTTAAGGACACATGCATGTAAACAACTGTGAGATCGTAATTGTATGCAGAATTAAGGATTAAGTCAAACTGTTAAAATGTCTTTTGTGACTAGTGTGTAACAAAGTGAGTGTACACACCACATCAGATGGAATGCGTTTATGGATACCATATGCAAGACTCACTGGCATGCTATTTAAATTTCTGTCACTGAAACACTTCTTTTAAAATGACATGCAAGGAAAGGAATGACAGTACCAATTTCCATAATTCATACTTGCCACACATCTGTGTTTAGTGTTTTACACTACATTTACCTGAGGTGACAGATTGTACTGAAATTAGGTGCAAACCTTTTTATTTTGCATGATGTTAATTAGAAGGAGCAAGACTATTTTTAGCAAACCTTTTTTTTCAAAATGCACAGTATGAAAACTAGCAAGTTTTTACAGAAGTATTTAAGTTATTTAAATGAATAATTAATCTTTTCCCCATGTAAATGGTCTGTTCTGCTTCCAGGACAGCCCCAGCCGTGCACTCGGTTATAAATATTCTCACCTCAAGTAGAGAAGTAATAAGCTCATCTTTTTACATAAAATAATAACTAGATAAAGCCATTGATGGTGCAGATTTCAGTCACCATGCCACACAGGGCAGAAGGTTTAGGAGTTTTGTGTGCGTGCTGACAGGCATGGTGGATAACAGAAACAGAGCAGTGAACTTGCCACCAGAGCTCGTACCAGATGGCTAAATTCAAAGCCTCGCAGTTCTAAGTGTGTGGTGACAGGCTGCCATGGTGGGCGGTAGCAATTTCTGTCTTCTGTGATGATAATCGGCACGGTCCAGGTTGAAGCCACGGATGCAGGGGGTGGCGTCCTTGTTGCTACAGAGTTATGAAACAAGACACAGGAGTACAGTTATTTACCTGCTCACCATTCCACCTCATTCCATCCAAAAAGAAACAGCACTGTTTGGAAATTCCACAAAAGAGCCATTTTGAGATGTCGTCATCCTCATTTCGCAGAGGAGTGGGAACAAACAATTGCCCTAACGCCACCTCTTTAAATGGTGCTCTGTTGCATGACAAGCAGGTTGGTGTTGAAATCAATAACAAGATGAAAATATTTTTTTTTTCTCTGTCTCTTTCTCTCTTTCTTTCTTTTGCTCACCCACACTTGTGCTTAAGCATGAATCACTGCAGGCCTGTGTGTGTGTGTGTGTGTGTGACTGAGCTAAACATGAATCACACACAGAAGCTGAGGTTCTGTTCATTTGCGCAGCAGTTTGTCAGCCTGACTCTGATCTCCGTGTGGACTGTGTATGAGAATGATGGCTGCTGATTGTTTGACTCTTGCTGCTTACGTCCACTATGACATATAATCCAATCACTGACTTAAACTCCTCTGCTTTTATCTTAATTTACTTTAAACAACAATGTGTTGTGTTATTTCATTGTGTGTTTTTCTAAAGGTGCCCTACAGTCCTTAGCTCGATAAATAATTCCAGATTTTCATATTTCTTTCATTTAAAAAGGAAATAAAGTCTTGTTGTTAAAGCAAATAAAGCTATTTTTCCTATAAGCAATCCAGCCCTGCCTTTAAATTTAACCTAAAACACTCAACAATAGTAATATTACTTGTTAAAATTACATATAATCCTTACTTGCAGCAATTAAAAAAGTCTATTTATTCATCCACACCTTCAGGTATAGTAAATGTTTGAAGATTATTAAGGTTTAAAAGTAAATAAAAAATATGAAGACTTTCCATTTTTTCTAAGGGGGGCTGGAGGATCACTGTTCCCCTACCACAACTGCAGATTTGTTTCCTGTGTTTAGCAAATGTACTGTTGCAGCGCAATGATAAATAAAAGACCTAATGTGTGAGCAGAATTCATTATTTCAAGCATAGCATGACCTCTCTGAAATGGTACTGACATTTATCTCCTCGCAGTATCTGTGAAATGCACAATTACCTTTTTCTTCTCCTCTCTACTTGCCTCATCTACTTGCAGAGCTTCTTGCTGTTACTGTCGATGCGAGTCTCCAAACAAGATATATATATTTATATACACACACACACACACACACACACACAGTCTATCCTAAAGTCACTGTTTAATACTGTACCATCGGAAGGTCAAAAGAACAGAATTCTACGCAGCTAAATGAGAAAAAGGCAGAGTTTTGTACAGCATCTAGATCTTCCCAGAGTTGATAGAGTACAGTGCAAGCATTAAGTGCCACATTGCAAATGAAAGGTGCATTATTGTCAGTGTCTTCAAACATTTAGACATTCAGGAGAACTACATATATAATGTAAGAGGTGCCAGTGTTTGAGATGTTTTACTATAATACAGTAAAATATAGATTCCCCCAAACTAGTTCAACATCAGAAATCACATGCAAACAAACTTTCCCCCTGCTCCACTCTCAAACTCTCAGTCAATTTTCCATCACTACACTGTCTTATCACAAAGAGCAGAACAGATCGATTCAGTCCAGGCCTTTTCCCTGCACTGATCCAATATGTTTTCTGTAATAATACCAGGTAAGCTTGCTTCCTAAGTGGAATAATATGTTTGACCGTTAGGCAATCTTCAATTATTCACAAGCAAATATTGCTTATGCATGTCTTTTGAGTTTGGAAGACGACGCCTCGCTGCATTACTCAGCATTTAGAACATGTTAGAATAAAAATATGATCTGATGTACTCTGCAGAGAGACTCTCCAAGCATCCTCCTTCGCAAAATAAATGTCTGCTGAGTAGAACAGTGCCTAATCTTACTGTCACTTCACATTAAAGTACTAGCATAGGCATTGGTAGGACTATTTTGGGTGGACTTCAGTCCCCCCCCAAATTGACCCCAAGCCCCACTAAAAATGTGGTAATAGTAGTAATCATACTATTTTTTAATTATATGTCTATACGTTTCATAAAAGATATCACTGAGCGCAGGTAGGAATGTAACAAAGAGAAGGGAGAAAATGAATTGAAATCAAAAATAATAAATCTATTTATCATTATTGAATTAAAATGATTGGCTCTAGTTGGTTGGCATTAGGAGCTAGGACAAAGCTATGTGTCGCTGCTCGTCAAGGGAAAGAAAGAGGAAGAAATTGTGAGTAGGTCAACGACTCTTCATGTTTCCTTAAGTCCAGCAACAGTTTTGCTTTAAAAAATGTCTTCATGTCTCAGGACAAACTGGGGTAAAAGAAAAAGCTGGCATCATAACGCAACCCGTGCGTCATCCCTGATAGATCAGGGTTAAGGTTGTTCCAATGAATAAGCCGTTGGAACAATTCAATGCAAATGTGGTTTAGTGCTCTGAATGGGAGCTGTTGCAGTCAGTCACTGTCATAGTTTGGTGACAAATGCTGTCGAGAATCTATTACTTATTCAGCCAGAAGTGTCTGTTTACATAGCGCTTTACCTATATGTGTAATTAAAAAGGGGGAAATGCCATCTGGAGAGGGGATTTATCTCCTTTCGTTTTCTATCTATATTGCAGACAGCACTTCAGTTCTTTCATATAGTACTACAGCTGCATTTGACTGTTATGTTGTCCGTCATGCGACGCCTCTGATGTCCTCCTTTGAGTATTCACTTGAAAACATTTTTGAAATTCAGATTTCACCAAGGGCAAACTTTTAATTAGACACAAGCCCACATCGCCGCCGCCATCACCATCAGCAACGACAACAAACACTGGCTTCTTTTATACCCCCCCTCCCTCCTCCCCTTTCATCCTTATCAGAAATCTCCCCTCAATCATTCTATGCACAGAGCCAATCCAGTTTCCCCTCCAACGTCGCCTCTTCAGTCAAGCATGATCTTCTCTTTATGGCAGAGAGAGTGAGAGAAAGACGGAGCCCGTTGGAAGGGATGGAAAAAGAGAGAGAGAGAGAGACAGATCCAAGGGGCCCAAACCGCCTTTCATTTCCGCTGCTTGGCTATGCAGCTTTGCCCTGCTTCCACGGTTCTGGCAAACTTCACTCCTTCCCCTTGAGAGCCCCATCTAGTCTATAATCTAAGACCTTGTAATGCAGTCCCTGGCCCACAATGATAGATCGCACTACATGTGGGATGGTATTGTCTGCCTCCTTGATAAGCCAGTGGAGGCTGAGAGCGTATGCGCAGAGCGGAGAGTGTGTGTTTGTGCACCTGTCTGCGTGCATGACTGCAGGCTTATGTAGCAACATTAGCATCCCAGCGTGTGTGGTTTTCTGCATGCCGGGGAGAACGCAACTGTGCTCGATTTTCTCTGGCCCCCGCCCACCTACTACAACCCAAACCAGAGCTTTCTAGAATTGCGTTGTAGGCGTCTCTCAGATGGCCTGACGTTACCCAAAGAGGTGAGTCACTCCGTGCAGAGGCCTGGCTCTGCATCACTAAACAGACACGTAAAAAAAGTGGGATGTTTCCTTAAGAGAACTGTGACTCAGGAATTTACAAAAAATTCCTCTTAAAGGCAACTGTGCGTGCAAATGTGCTGAATCTCTTTTACTGATTTGCATATGTCAAGATTTTGTGCAACAGAACAGGCAAATGAAAACAGACAGGAAATACAACCCCCCCACATTTTAGGTGGTGTAGCTCGTCCATCAATGTGTGGCCTGGGACGGATAACATATGCATGTAGCTCATGGCACAACCTCCATGCCATAAGCAACCAGAAAAACTTGAATAATTTCTAACCAGCTCCTTCAGTATTTGCAAACACCCACGGAAAATTTCTTATCTGACAAAGGTTAAATTTGGAATTTGACTTTTGGTAGCTTTTTCACACAGTAAAAAAAAAAAGCTGTACTGATGTGAAGGCAGAAGCTGCCGTCTTTATGCACCCACACAATGCACACTGTTACAGTCTGGCAGAGGGAAATGAATACCTCCTTTATTAGTACAGCTTGTGTGTGTGTGTCTGTATTTGTGTGCTGGGTTCTTGTGTGATGACTGCGTGTGTCTTTGTCGCGCATGTCTGTGCACTCGCTCGAACACAAATCTGTTGCGTGGATCCGCTTCAATACATATAAGAGTGGAGTGTTGATTTGGGTTCGTTTGTGTGTTTGTTTGCGCGTGTATGTGTGCGTGACGCATTTACGACAGCTTCCTTCCTGCCTCCTCTGGGTGCCTGCGAGTCTGGTTGGGCTGAAGGAAACCTGACAGCCTAAATCACGCTGAAGAGCCAGAAACAGATGTTAAGTAGCTTTAATTTGCCTTTTGTTGTTCTGCTGCCAAGGCAGCACCAAAGACATTTTATTCTGCAGTTTCCTCCACTCTGTAATGTTGCACTCTAGTCCAAAAGATTATCCAGTTTCTATTTTAACAATTTAACCACATTTTGCATTAATAGGAATTGAAAAGCTCCCCTGCTTCAACACCTTAGAATACGTTATCCGCTTCGTGTTAGTGCAGCAAAATAAAAACTACAAATTAAGAGACAGAGTTTACAACAAGAGAACGAGAAGGTAAAAACAAGTGAGTGTGTCCTCTGCTCTGGTGCTAAAGTAGGTTTGTTGGGTTTCCGTCATCATCGTTCTTTGTGTTGTCATATATCTTAAAGCAGGATGTCAGTAACAGTAGACCAGCGAGGATACGTAATGTTAGCGGTCCCTGAAAGTAGCTTTAGCTTCCATTAGCACTCACCAATGAGACCATCTCCGTATCTCTGGATCAAAATTTTGCGCTGGACAATTAACACAAGAGACATATGCAATTAGAGGAGCAGCCAGACTTCCAGGCCAAGGCTGTTATATTTAAAGCACCCTGGTACTCATTTTTTAGAAGGTTACTACAGCGACCTTGTACAATCTCAGATTACTATCATATTTCAATCAACGTGTATCGGCAGATGGGATAATGAGCAGTGGTAACTGGATTAGTGTTGATATACTGATGTGGGAGATTGGAAAGTGGCGAGCCGGTAAATGTATCCGCGTTGTTTATGAGATTGGGATATGCAGCAACGTGATCCATGGATATGTGAAGATGTCGGAGTGGAAAGTCTTTGCACTTGAGTTATTTATTGCCCACTCGCACACCTGCATTCACTGCCCCCACTCCAGTCAGTGTTTTAACCGGCTACACCAGATTTCCACGCTGTGGTCACACATTCAAGTCGTTTTGCCTTCATCCTATGGTTCTCATTGCTGTGTCCGCGCTTGCTCACAAGCCAATAATAATTCTACTTCCAAACTTTCTTCAACTTAAGTGAGCAAGTATTTTAACCTCCCTCAGGTTTCTCGTTGCTCATGAAGAATTGATGAATATATATCCATATTTAAATAAAATGCTGTAGCAATAATTCACAGTGTGGAAAGACAAAATGCCCATTGTAACGATCTAATGATGGAGTGAGAGATGTACGGAGGTATATAAAGAGGGTAATAATTCAAACAGGAAGTAAAGGTGGCAAAAAAAAAAAAAAAAAACAAAACAAACAAATCAGGAGCTTCTGGTGAAGTAACATTTCTTTCCGGAGATGTCACAGTAATTAACTGCCATCAACATCAAAGGCGAAGGAGCGAGGGGGAGAAAAAAAAAAAGTCTGTCATATCAAAATAGCTGTATGAATTAGCCACACCATTGCTAAGGAGTTCAGAGACAAAAATCTTTGAACGTCTCAGTAGATCCTAATCAGCAGCTCACTGCGGTATTTTTTCCCTCCCTCCCTTACATCACAGAATATATTCTTCTTCATTTAAATGACAAACTACACAGATCTAATGCTGATTTATTTAAAGTTGTGTATTTGCAAATATTCCACGATGCTCCGAGGAACAGCGTGATTGAAAGTAGGAGCTTGTTTACATATGCAGAGTGCAAAGGACATATTTAGTATGCATGAGTTATAATTGGACATGCGATGCACATCTGCGCATGCACTGCTTTGTAAGTGAAATGCACATGGCCTCACATGAAAAATATTATCAAACACTGCCACTTTCTCCCCTTCCTTACTCCTGGAAGTCTTCACAAGGCCAGTCACACATCACTGGCATTGCTCCCTGTTGGAAGGGTGAGAGTGGGTCTCACAGATACAGCCATGCTAATAACAGTGTGCTTAAGTGCTATGGAAAAGCAGGGCTTAGAGTGCTTTGTACACTTTGAAGGCACCTCTCCATGGCTAGCTGCTCTTTGAAAGCTTACAGGCTAAAGTGACAGCGAAGGCCTGGTGATGCCAAGGCAATCATCACTCCAAGTCGTACTCCTGCAGGGAACGCTGCCACTGTCGAGGAAAGGGAGGGAGGTCAGGAACGACAGGGGGTCACCGACTGCCACAGAGCTTCACAGCATTCACACATAGTGGTGGTTGAATGTTACAGAATGAGATTTTCTGAAGAAGACGCTACAAATTCAGCAGATAGATGCTATTTTACAACGGCCAATTGGTATTGGAGATTTGAAGAACTCTAACACTATTGAGTGCGTCAGATCAATAGGTCGGGGTACACTCACAGCACTTCCATTACTCATGCATTTCCGTTTCATGTTGGCATTTTGAGTTTTGAAAACGAATGACATTTTTTTGCATAGTTTTGCATCATTAATTATCACTTATGGCAGAAGTGAACTTTGACCCCTGCTCTGAGCATGTTTAGCATGCCCTGGCCAACATCCTGGTACAGCAGTTATCCTTAGAGCCAGAGGTTTGTGGAGGCAGGTAAAAAGAGAAGGTGCTTTGGTAGATATTTGTATTATATCTCCTAATAGAAGTTTTCCTTTCATTTCCTGCTTGTGCAATATTTCGGTGGGAATTCTCAAGCAGTCAGATTGTAGTTAGAGCGTGGATCAGCTTTGTAATTGGCTCATGTAACGGCAAATCCTGCTAGCCCTCCTCACAACTCTGAGCTCCGAATGCTGCAACACTGTGAATTCTGAGGTTTCACACAATTTCCTCTAGTGATCTAATGCTTCAAAGCCATTTATGAGTTCTGGTAGCGTGCCACCCCTTTCGCCCATGCCAGCTGAGCCCGGATTGACTCCTACATTGTATCTGATTCAAGCTTGACATTACTTCCATGACTTCTGGCGGCAAGAGCTGACTACAGGCTCTTTGACTCACATATTCAAAAATGTCAGCAATGTGGCAGGAACAGAGCAGAAACACAATGGCTGCCATAAGTCAGAAGCAGCGATGACGTTTGGCTCGAGGCCGCGCTTTGGGAAAGAAAAGCACAGTTGTAGTTATGTTACATACCAAAGTTCTGCTCTAATGCCATCAAGACAAATTGCTGTGTAGTCATTGTACTGGTAAAATGAGATCCTAAATGTGGGGCCCTCTGTTGTTGGCTGAGCTTTTCCAGCATTAGTACTATTAAACTGCTCTTTTGGTATGAATGTCTGAAGCTGTGTGGCATCAGACATATCAATAAGCCCAAACTCTGCAGAAGTTGCACAAGAATAGAAAATGCTTCTATTTTAATGTATCGCCTGACCTTTCAAATAATAAGCTTAAAACTATATCTATATTTTTAGTATTATTAGACCTTAGACAGAAACTAAATGAAATAAGTTTCACATTATATTATTGATTTATCATGTTTGATATCTTGTGTGTTTACGGTAATTTTTCACCCTAAAATCTGTAACATTTGGGTCATTTAAATAATTGTGCCTCTTATTTTTGACAGGAACCTGTAGTGAGAATTCATATTCAAATCTTAATAAATGTTATTCCTAACATTCCTAAACATTTGCCAGCAAAAACATGAAAGTCGCCTTATGAAGGCAGCCATTTTGAATTTATCTGTCCCTATGGCAACAGGTCTTTATGACAAGTATTGATTATTAAGATGACTGAAACCTGTGCATCAAATATGATACAAACATTCATAAATGGTTAACGTAAATATCGATTCTCAGATGCAAAAACAAAACCAAGACTACGACGAAAAAACAGAAATAAGAGCAGTTCAGATTCACACGGATGCATTTAAGTGACAAAGTAGACATTTAAGTTTCTAGATAAAGGTGTGAAACCTTGGGAATATTTCGATAGAGGAGCCAGAATGAATTAGTCACATATTTGGTTTCGAAGAGTTTAAAAGAAAACAAAAAAAGAAAATATGCCCATCTTCAATTTGCTTGTTATTATTAAATGCTTCTGCAAATGTCTGCATTTTTATCCTTCTCTTATACTTCAGAACCTCGCGCTCTCTCTCTCTCAAGGAGGCTTAACTATGCTTTACAAAGGAACATTCTGAAGCCCATCACTTGTGAAACAGCCACTGAGGGGACACTGAGAAAGTCAGCGCTGAGAAGAAGCAAAGCCTAAACATTAAGAGATCCATGAATACGCCACATTTAGGTGTCTGTCAGAGATCCAGACTGATATTATGTGCTTAAAAATGTGATTGAAAGGCTATGCAAATGTTGTTCCTTATTTGCATTATTCCCTCGCAGTGATGATGCCGACGCTGTTATCAGTTTGAGCTGATGTATACGAGCTAACAAAGCAGACGGCGCTGCGAGGCATTTTGAATCGGTTCACAGACTGGTAAATGGAAATCCTCAGATTTTACTTGTTTGTTTTTACCAGGCAAAAGTCCTATATTTTTTTTTCTTTATCTGCACGACTCAGAAAAACTGAAATTCTAAACTTTAAGTCTCACAAGATGATTGATAGTTGTGATGTACTACAGTATAGCATGTGCCATAGAGGAGCTGGGCACTGATCTCAGACCAAATGAAAGTAGAAGTTCATAATAACTAAATTCCAGGCACATACAAAATTAAAACAGAAAACAGAAAGTATTTCACGAGAGGTAACGTGCAGGTTACCTCCTAAAACAACTATGCACTGAAATTAGTCTTGCCAGCCTCATATTAATGTTACTCTATTGACAAGTTCCACTACACTACAAGTTCATTTTCAGGTCAGATGGATGCCTGCAGCCACAAACAGACTCTTGCTCACAGCATGTGCTCATCATAACTCCTCACTTATAAAGCTGTATGCCTTCTCAGCAATCCCCCCCCCCAAAAAATGGAGCTGTGCTATATCGGGTTGAGCTGATCTTGGGAATACATATTCAGAGAAATTACATATTCCGCAGGCGACGCCTTCTTGATTTCCTCTGGGTTTAAAAAAACAAGAGAAAGATGGAACAGAGCGAGGTGGGGGTTGTGGGTAAAATTAAATTATGCCTAATTACCAGCGCAATCGATACCAAATTGAGTTGATATGCATCCTTCATGACTTAACTAGATATCAGATAGCAGGGTAAGCAATGCATTGTAACATGAGTTAATGGGTAAAGTTGATACGGAGGCAATTTGATAGCAGGAGCTAAGGGAGTGAGTCCTGAATTATCTGATCTGTCAGGGTTGTGGCTATTGTAGTTTGGCAGCTTTCCCAAATCTGGAATTGAGGAGACACGGGGGGAAGGTTGTTGTTATTGTCAGGGGTACCATACCTTGTTGGATCTGTCGTGAAGCCAAAATACATTACAGTACAAGCGGGGACGTCATTCTGAATGTCATTTTTAATTGAAAACTAAATAAGAAGTGGCACTGCCCGCAGCTACAAATCAAATGTATCATCACTGTACTATCATCTACTGTATGTTGTCCAGATTGCTATTCATCAAATTTTCGGAGCAGTTTTGGGGCGATGCGTGCTTTCATTTTCACGCTGCCACAAGTATCAGTCCCTGAAGTGAGCACTGTCCTGTCCTGAAAGGCAGACGAGTGAAATTATCTGACATCGGCGCCTGCAGTGTGACAGCCAATGATTGACGGCCATCGATACCGTGGGGTCACAGAAGACTTTTCAGCCGAACCGCATGCGTTGGTGATTAGATAGAGACAGTGCTGTAACTGTAAGGTCACGTGTTTGATCCCCTCTGATGACCAATGAGTTCATCACTCCTGAAATGCCCTGAAAAGAAACACTGACACACGGCTTGCGGATGACCCTTCACCCCGATGCCTGGAGTGTGGCACGTGTTTGCACATCCCCCACTGATGCAGCAGGGCTATAAAATTTGTTGTGAAATTGTTGCAGCAGGCCACACAAATAACGACCCTTATGGGGTTGTTGAGTGGTGCGATTCTGCTTTGGGACACGCAGAACATATCTGAAAGTCACTTCCAGCATAGGCATTTTAAAATTTCATCTCGTGCACATTGGAGGAAATGTACAACACACACGCACACACACACTCTTACGAAAAAGAAGCACAGTTCATACTGCAGGGATATATGGACATGCTCGCAGCAAAGAATTGTAATGCGTTTGTTTCTCTCTGTTATTTCTTACTCTTCTGAATTCCCCGCTCGCTCGTGCAAATTATTTTACCTCCAATTTTTGTAGAGCTAATATTATCCCATGCTAAATCATAGCCGAGTAACAAAGATTGCTATACCACGGGAAGCATAATGCGTTGTGAGCGGCTGCAGGGGTTTATATACGCGAGAGAACCACAAAGTGAGTTACTTGTGTGTAATACATTTAAAGAAGCTAAAATGTAGTGAAATATAGACTTATTAGATTTATTGAGAGACATCGAGTGTAAGTGTATGAAATGATTGTTACCTAAGTGAATAGCTGTGTCTTTAGGGTTAACCGTTGGCATATGCACTATTTAGATACTTAGATACTCCATTTTAATGTCATATTTGTGGAAAGAGATCAGAGAACCTGTGTGTTTTTCTGGCTCCTCTGACCTGGAAGCGGTGCTATTTAGTTGGACTATATCGCAAACATCAAGCTTTTACCATAGAAGCTAAACTTCTAAGAAATGTTCTCCATTAACTTTGTAACATCACACACAATGGATGGCTCAGGCGAAAAGACCAGGCTGCCCTGACCACAAAATCAAACGCAACCTCGACTCCTCTGCAGTGCAAATGTCTTCAGTTCACACTGGACCAGATATAGTGAGACTATGACACTGTTGAACTATGTAAAAATGGCCATATTTTAGCCTAAAAAAATATTCATGACTAATCTTAAAATATTCATGGCATGTTGTAGCTTTAAAGAGAGTTTGACATTGAAAGCATGCTGGCTGAATTCTATTAGTAAGTATGTTGGAGCTCCCACAGCACAAGACTGTGGTAATGCATTACGGCAGCACATCACTCCCAGGTGTAAATTTGACTTCGAATGTGCTCCTGTGTGCGCGCGTACGCGTGCAGATATGGCATTTCCACTTTCCACTGCCTGTTTGCTGAACTGCTGCAACATCTCGGCTCCATCCCCCTAGAGCAGAATCAAAATATCGCTCAGCTGTTGGAAGTTACAAAAGAAAGTCCTATAATCAGTTAGCTCAGAAAGTTTACGCCGGAGCTTGTCTGTGGCTTTAGTGCATGCTAGATGCAGGATGAAATGCACAGAGGGGGCTGCAGACCACCCTGGCAAATGCCTCTGCAGTACATTTTAGTGCACGCAGTTGTCAAATCAGATTTAGCAGAGTTCTGCTGTTAGCTGGTTGTCCATTAGCCACTTCTGACTCATACTATGTGTATATACTTAAACATTATATAACACAAATGAAGAAATGCGCAGTAGTAATATATATATTATCATGTGTGAGAAACTTGTCCGTCAGTGATTTATATTTCTTATTCAAGTGAATTGAGCTCGAGTCTATGCAGAAACTCACACACACACACACACACCTCCTCAAACTGATCAGTGGCTAAAGGCTGTAAGGCTACTCTGTAGCTCCCAGGTGCGAGATGCTAAATGTGTTCAACACTCCCTCCTTGCTGTGAACAAGCATGTGTTGTGTCTTCATTACATTTTTTTCAACCCCCAACAGCTCAGTTGGATATTTACCAAATGCTCACTCTCTCGCTCTCTCTTACACAAATGCACACACGTATTAAAATATGCATCAATAGAAAAAAAAAACAAGTACCATATTAATCTGAGCACAGTTGAGGTGTGAATTTTGATTCTTCATATATATTTAAAGTATTTGTCATATTAAATAAAGTGCTTCATTCTTGAATTGTCTGTAAAAACAACAATCAACCCCCTAACCCCCCCACAACCTCAGGACCATCTGGGTGCATTCAAGTGTTGGGAACTCTCTGTATGGACTTCACCACCCACTGTGGCCTCAATACTTGGAATTATCACCTTTTTTTGCAAGTTTCAACATCAACAACCATAGAAAGTAAAAGTAATTTTTGTGGCAAAGCTGCTGTGTAGGGTTTCATTAGATTGTGCAGGTGGACCTAATAAAGTAGCCACTGAGTGTATATAAAGTTATTCCTCCAATGAATTTTCAGTTTGTTCCCTTCTTGTACGCTTAGCAGGTGCAGAGTGAAGTGCGAACTATTCCCAATCCAGAGGGTCACAGGCTGAGAACTGGCAACTCACACCCAGCAGCAATACTCCACAGAGCTGCAGCAACGCGCGCACACACACACACACACACACACACACACACACACACGAACACCTGCGCACAAAGACGCGCCTAAATGTTTCACAAGGTGCTGTTGTCTTACAAGTGGGCACAGTCACAGATACCGAACCGGGCAACATATCAAAACAAGTCTATGCCCCGGTGGTTTATGTTTTCTGCACAGGCTTTTTCTTCGAGGTGTTTAAAAGCCAGTGGGTATTATTTTTAATGATTGTTTATTGAGACTAATCTCCCACCTTAATCAAAGGGACCTCTGCAATCTCTGCGCCTGGCACTTTGTTTCCTGTTTATGCTGCTGGCTGTTTATGTCGTGCCTGAAATGAATATATCAGCCAAATGCATCACTCACAGACGGGTTTGGGGGATAATTATGTGGGGCAATGTATATGCATTGCATGTCCACATGCTCCCCTTGTCTGAAGGTCACCGTTAGAACCAAGGTAATCCCACACCGTCAAGCAGAGCTGAACTACATCCATCAATACAACATGACTCACAATAGTGACAAAAGAGGTGCGAGAGAGAAACCTGGGTACATTTGAAAAGGCGTCGCAAAATTGAAAGTTTCCTTTCCCTTGAACAAACAAAGTGAATAATGAGGAGAGCTATCATTTATTTCTGAGCCTCAGGGTGACTCATGAATACATGGGTGCAGTGCGGGAAGAGACATTGCACAGCTTTTGTGTTATGCTTTTGTTATGCCGTGAATGTTTAGCAATAGATTGTAGTGTTACGTGCAGTGTTTTGGGGTTTTTTTGGTAAATTCATCTCACTAAAAATGTCAAAAACTGACTTTTGATTTAGCCACTGGCTGAGAAAGTAGAATCTAGGAATCCAGCTGATGCCGACAGCTACATGTGCGACAGGTGTTGACTAAACCACGTCAGACAAACCCCACCTGTGTATGATCCCCATAAACCTGTCGGCTGGCGTATAGTAAGTGTAAATCAAGTTGATGCTCATAAGAAGAGCGAAGTTTTTGTATCAAAGCTCCTTGTCTGTCCTTGGTCAAGTCAGCCTGTGATGAATCATGCATCGGATCAAAGTGGAGCCGCCATCCTCGCGGGGGCAAAGTGTCGTCTGCCACTGTCCTCACTCCACCTGGCGCCGTGCGTCAGTGGCCACAGTTTGGCTTCTTCTCACAGGATGTCACCACTGCTGCTGCTGCTGTCCCCCGCAAGACCAAACTTTACAGAAGTGGGTTTTATTTAGTCCCCTCTAACGACAAGTCTCTTCCTCACTCCACTGCCTCGGCAGCTGGTACTTGTTGGCGCCCATCTGTTAAGGGTATTGTTTATGTGGTTGGTGATCCAGAACTCATTACCATCCCACCTTCGCCTATACACTATTGTTCTTCCTACTAATATGAAGGTTCTGATACAGTCTGCCTTGAGTTCTAGTATGGTCTGCAACTGAAATCTAGAGAGGAAGATTCCAGATGTTTAGCATTGTCAGGCAAAGAAACAATTTGGCCTCGCCACAAAAACAAGCTTTTTCCCTCGTTTCAAAGTTTTTTTAAGTCCTTGAAACAATCTACATCCATTTTCCATTCCGACAAAGTGAATGTTTGCATGGTTTCTGCAGCCTTCTGATGTCATGCTGAATAATATCTGGGTTACTGAACTTTAGAATTACCTATGGCTGGCACTGGTCCACAAAACCACCATTGCAGTATTGCTGAGAGCACATTTGGAAGAAAATCCTCTCATTTATGTAATTCTAACCTAAAGTGGAACACTGCAACCTTCACCCAGCCAGAAAAGCAGCAGAAATATAACAAAAACGATTGAATTAACGATTAATGTGCTTAAAGCAGAAACTCAGCAAAGCAGTCTGAATAGATGTCTAAATTGCATCCGACAGCATCTTAAGGCAACTTCAAATTAAATGCAGAGCCTTGGGTTTGAGATGTGCCACAGCACAGGGCAGTACCATTAGCTAAAAAAAATATGTCTGCCGGTTTTCTAATGCATTCCTGTTTCCTTTTATGCCACCTTTACTAAGAAAGTCATACGATTTCCTGCTCTGTTGCAAGATGAGAGTTTGTAATTGGAGTCTTGCTGATCAGGCTGAGAAGATCACTTTATTTCTGAAGCAAAGCAGAAACTGCAGCTCATGTGATGCTGAAAATAGGGGAAAATAAAGTTCTTCAATATTGGACGAATGTTTTGCAAAAGCTTTTACTTTCTACTTTTTACTGTTTTATTTTACTTTCCATGTCTTTGTTAGCTCAGTTGGTAGGTTGTGGCGTTAGCATGTGGAAGACCCGGGTTTGGTTTAGTTTAGTTTAGTTAGGTGTTTAGGTGGCCTGTTAGCTTAGTGGTTAGGGCAGAGGGCTGGGATGCAGGAATAGCGGGATTGATTCCCAGCCCACCCCCCACACCAGGGGTGTCCCTAGCGCTAGCGCCACCTGTGGCTGCTCACTGCTAAGTTTGGACAAAGCATGTCACAAAATGAACCTTTCCTTTTCTCCACATGTTCAAATCTCCTTGACAAACTCCACAGTTTCACTAGTAGATTCACTTTGGGGGATGTCTTTATCTTAGCATTTCACAACAGTTATTCAAATGAATTCTGTAATATCTCTCAGTACAATTTCAATGGTTTCTTTTGCTTCTCCAGTTCCAGGGGCAATTTGTCAAATTGATCTCATCTCTGGCTTCGTATTTCTCCTGAGGCAGGTTTGGAAGGAAAAAGTTGAGACATCAGTTCACTGAAGGCAGCGATGTGATTTTGTTCTTGAGAGACAAGCATTGAGAACTGTACGAATGAAAGACAAAAGTCAGCTGTCTTTTCTTTGTCGTTTAAAGTGTAATTTAACACAATGTGTGTTGTTTGTGGCTGTAGTATCTGTACAATCAGATTATGATACTATTAACTGAGCCCAGAATGGTGACACCTAAAAACATCAGATTAAGAAACATAACCAGATCGAGCGTGTATGATTTACAGATATTAGTGTTAGTAGAACATGACAATATGGCCAATGAAGGGTTGCACCCCTCCAGTGCAACTGAGAGGAGATTTTCAGGCTGCAACCAACCATTGGCTGTGGATCAGATGGTGGAGCAGGTTCACTGAATCAGTTGTCAGTTCCAGCTGGCCATTCTGAATCCGGAAGCCAAGGTTACATTCATTGACAGTGGAGTGGGTAAAGGTCTGTTAAAGAAAAAAAAAAAAGGTTTAAACAAACAGTTTACAGTTTAAATACAGTAGCACAGAAAGTTTTACAGTGAACCAGCAAATTGTGCTCCTTCATACAGCAGCTTATTGTTGACCAACCAGGGTATGTGTTTGTTGACACTGGATATGGATAGAGGTACTCGTTTCCTTAATTAGTGCTGATGACAGTAATCAACCCTAACTGATGGGCTTATTGGGAGGTGAACCGTGCCTCATTGATTAGCCATCTTTGCTGCCTTTGATACAGCATACCGGTGTGTTCTCCGGCTGGCTGCCGTCCTCGCTAACATCGTTTATTGTGTTGTCATAGCAGAGCACTGTAAGCTTTCTTTTAAAGGACTCAGCTGTTTTTTCCTCTCCCCAAACAAACTTCAGCAACTCCTCAGAAATCAACCCATTATTAGCCCATGAGGTTGGCGTCTGGGTCCCGGGTGTGCGTATGCTTATGTGGCCACTCTACAAAACGCTCTCAGAACAAATTGCCTAAGTAAATACCCTGTGTATATCTTAACAGGTAATATTTAAAATTCTGCAATGGCAAGTCACCCAGGCCTTGATAGATGTGTCTGCCTGCTGGGTCGATGAATAATGCAAATGAAACTAATTCTTCCCGACCTCGTGCCAAGCCTAATACACATTTATATGCTTTGCTAGTGAAAGATGGGTGAGATTCCTATTATGGGAAGGAAGCAATCTGTATATTAATAATGGGCCTGATAGACCTTGGAATTCCTTTCTTTGAGAATCTGGATGCACCATATGTGTGTTCTTGTAGAATTTAATGGCAACAGTTGCTTCCAATAAGGGCTGGCTACATGTATATACTGTAAAATAGTCCTTTTGTATTTCTTTGTCCCATTTGTGGTATGAGTGCAGATATATTCATGTCGCAGTAACTCTCCAATAATTTGGGTACACAACAATGCTGTCTATTTAGTCCTTCAGTAAATGAAGACAATTAGTAGTCAGTCATCAGTGTGTTTGTGCCACATACCATGTTCTATGTGTACTTCAGAAATATCTTTATACCTTATCCTATTCCAAGCAGCACATATTTTTAGTGTGCTCGTCCGTATGACAAAGTGTGAGAGTTTTATGCAACCGAAATTTGCAGCAGATGTTTCGGCTCCTGTTAGATTAAAAAGAGCCCAACCATAAATATCTATTAGATTCTTACGTTTTCAAGAGGCGCGCGGAGATAAATCTTCATCGTGAAGGGATGTCCCACCTTCACAGAGGAAGGGCCACATAATGAAAGTCATGTTAACTTTAGTTTGAAACAGAGTGGCTGCCTAATATGCACAGCACTTGTTCTTGACCCCCACATAGTGCTTAGTCTTGCCTTAACAATTAAAGATTATACTTCCAAGTGAATTCGGGTGGTTCAGGCAGGAAGTAGGTACATTTGGAAGGTATGAGACGTGACAAAGTGAAGATGTATAACTGATGCCATCTCGTTAAGGTTTTAAAATGACAGACCCAAGAGCACTCAGAAAACAAATGGGTTCAAAGGAAAGAAGTTTATTAACATAGACCAATATAATAACCACAACCCAGGAAGACAGATAACTGCATATAAATAGTTGCAAACTAAAAATCACTCCACAATGGAGACACGCAAACACCCAGAGAGAAAGAAACTATCAGACCTAGGCGAAGGGAGAATATAAAGGGACGTGATCAAATCAAGCAAAGGAGTAACAGGTGAGCGTGCTAGGGAGTGACCAGGTAAGTGGAAGGAGCTGGAAATAATTATCGGGAGCGGGCGTGATCAGGTGAGGGAAAGACAACATCAAAAGGAAACTAAAAACACGGAAAAGGCAGGGCGGACTGAGGCGAACCGTGACATCTCTACTCCAGTTGCGTCTTGCACAACACATTTAAAAATGATTCAGTGAGTTTACATGAGAACCACTGAAAATAGGGCTTCTCAAAGTTTCAGTAGTACTGAGCAAGCTAAAGCAGGTTTCTATGCTGGACAGCAATAAAATAAAATCACAGCAGACTCTATACCAATAACATATGGTCAATTTCAGAGTGTGGTGATAGCAGACATGATTGTCCATTGTGAAATAAATGAAGTAAATAGTGGAGATGATCAAAGCTGAACAATATTAGAATAAATTTCTACAAAAATGTTCAAAGAACAAAAAGATTACTACATTTCTCTTTCAAGTTCAATTGGCAGTAGCTTTTGAAAGTTGCAGTTTGATTCACACGCTAGTATAGGATGACCTACCGTGAAAATGTTCAGTACATGTTGTACAGATGTAGGGTGGATTTGGAATATAGCTATTGTTTAACTAAGGTGTGGGAAGTGCGAATTTTCTTCTAAGCTATGACTCAGCCAGCACTGTATGTTTTCGATTGTCTTGAGGGTATAAAAAGAGGCCTTCTTTCCACAGCCAGCAGCCTTGATGTGTCCTCCCATTTTGCATGAATGAAAAGGGTTGATTCGTCACACCGACTGTTTTGATTATACAAAGATTTTCCATTGCAAAAGACAAGGAAAGTTGACGAGAAGATGCACATCCAGATTTCTGCAGTAAAGGGATAAGCTTACGTGCACATTCCCCAAACTGCTCAATCAATCAACGCCTTAAATCCTCACATGTAATCTGGCAATTGGACTAGATTCAACGTGATGGCTAAAGGCAAACTCAGCATTTCTTTGTTTCGATTAAGGCAGTTTTGAGGGTCGGTTCACAATCAGTGTCTGATCTTCAGCCCCTGGACAGAAAAACTATTTGAGAGTGGCACCACCTGTTTGCTGGTCTGGACCCAAAAATCACTGGGGGGGCTGGGGCTAGGTGCGGGACTATTGGAACTAACAACAACAGCTTTGCAACTGCCCTTTTTGTTGTGTTGGACCAATTGTGCTTGGTTGGCAATGTAGGCTTCCAAACCCAGGAGCGACGTGTTGTTGCTGTGCTTATCGCTCAGAGAGTTTACAAATTGAACCAACTAACTTGTTCTAGCACGAATCCCGAACTGCATTGGAACCTAGTTTTACAATGCTGGAAAAATGGCACACGTTGTCTTGTTCAATGTATAAAGTTTGACATGTTATTAAGAAAGGCAGAAATTAAATCCACTCAGTTGTTTGTGTGATATTTCCTCACTACTGGTAAACAAACTGCAGGTCTAGTGAAGAATATTTCTGCCACTTGAACAGCACCAAGAATGGAAAAGCCATTAGGTTTATAAACCATTAGGTCTATTCTTTAGCCTAGTCACTGACACGGAAAAAAAAGCAGTATGCAAAGTTAATCAATGTCAGTCTAGGCACTACCTGCCAAGAATAATTTCAGTCCACTCACCTAGCCTTTTGCTAATAGCGTATGACACTCTCAATGAGTTTTCCAACTTAAGATTCCAAACCAAATATCAGCACCTTGCCTCGCTGTCTGCTAATTCAAAAAGCCTGAAATCAATTTACAGCGCATAGTCGATGGCTTTGGATGGTCCCAGTATCTCTCCCCACTCATTCAGCTGGGGCCTCTTCTAGGGGAAGGCGTAATTCAACTACCACTCTATAAATTCTATTACATGGTGCTGGGTATGGCTGTGAAAGTGCTGTGTCTAATGAAGAGCTCGTAGTAGCTGACAACCCGCTTTGAGTTTCTGCTGCAGCACACCAATCCGAGCAGAGAGATGTCTTCAGTGGAGAAAAAGCTATAGTCAGGACAACTACAAAAAAAGTCAAGCTCTAAACCAAGAGAATTTACAAAGTGGTGGACTAACAGACCAACCAGCATTACCATTCACAGAGCTATGCCGTGTGCATGGCTAATATAATGGAACTCATTAGCATAGACTGACACTTTTATTTTGATAGCTCCAGTTGGCTTGACATATCGCGTTGATCTTATCATCCACTGGTTTGGCCTTGCTCATCCACACCAATCAGTTCCACCTCAAATAGCACTGCAGTCAGTGTTGCTTTGCAGATACATCAGTGATAAAAGGCACTGAGTCAGTACTTGATGATTTTACCAGGCTTGTGTCTCTGATTCCCAGCCCACTATCTGAACAGTGCACGGGTCAACTCAGAGTACTGACTAACTTTTTTTTTTTTAAAGAAGGATAAAATCTTGCCCAGCGTTCAGATGCATGTCCTACTCTTCTTTGTGGGTGCAGCACAGTTTCATGCATCTTTAAAAGACTTTCTGGGCACATTGCTGTCCCGAGTAAGTTGATTCATGTTTCAAATGCGATTCTGAGATATGCAGGCCTGCTGGGAAAATCAACAATGCAACGAGATAATCTTTCGTACAAGCTCTCAAGTGGAATTGTTTACAGTCAGCGTTGAAAAATGCTTAATTAACGTTTCACGATGTCGCACTGTAACGGTCAAATTTGATTCAGTCAAGTTACTAAAAGTTTAGAGATCATTTGTGCATAGAACTACTCAATTAGAAATGATGTTATTGCTGTACACCACAACTGTGTCTCAGGAGTCTATTGCCAAAACCGTGATGAAGTCATGTGGTCCTTGGGCTACAGCCATTCTCTGTCGCTGAACAAGAATCATTTGCAGACGTTGCAAAGGAACTGCAGACTCACAAAAAACATTTTGCCCAGGCTGACCCTGTGCTCCACAATTGATGATGCCCTAAGGGAATAAGGAGCGGAGTGATTGAAGCTGAGAGGGGAATTGACCATATCGCCACCACCCCTGAAAGTTGGTCTGGCGAAGCTTCATTGGAGTTACTCCTTGCTGGATTGGGGTAAGGGGCAAAATTTATATCCAGTTAAAAATTATAATATCTATTATCTTTAGCAAAAATGCTAATAATATTATTAAAGAGTGGGATTTGAGCCATTATTTCTCAGAAAACTCAGTCAGTCAGAGTCAGTTTCAGTGAATCCCTGCAGTAGTAGGAGATGTCAGGGGAAGTTGCCAACACATGCCTTCCATCAACAGTGCCATTTGAAATGCTCCTGGGCAAAGCTCTCAGTCCTCAATTACTCCACTGGAGCTGCTCAGCGGGCCAACAGTAGCAGACTGTGGTTGTATCAGGCAGCCTTAAGATGTGTGTGTGTGTGTGTGTGTGTGTGTGTGTGTGTGTGTGTGTGTGTGTGTGTGTGTGTGTGTGTGTGTGTGACAACGAAAGAAAGGAGAAATCTATTTGCAGCATGATCCTAGGTAGTAAATTAAGGTTAGAAAGTTGCATTTTCATCTCTCGGTTTTGTGAATATGAAGAAGAAGAGTCAGGACAATCATGTCACAGCTTGTGTTTTTAGTTCGGTATGAAAAACAAATTTATATTTTGTGACATCAGTTAATAATCTGGAACATTTCGGCACATAAAAGGCAAAGCGGCAGCTTTCTGCACAGTGTGATTCCCCTTTCTGAAATCAGATTTCCCCAGTACTGTGAGTGCATGAATAGATGGGATAAACCTCAGCTTACTGGGCCTCTAAATAACCCTGAGTAAGTGATTTTAAAGAGTGAGTTTAAGTGCATGGCCGCATTTCGTAGCTTCAAGTTCAAACGTTGACAGACTGAAGTGCAAATGGAGTGTTATTGTTCCCCTCTTATCTACTTTGTGTTGCTTTCCATCATGCTGCTATCTTATTCCTGCTTCAAGTGCCAATTGTGTCATTCTAAATAAAAGCAAGAGAACCCTGACGATCGAGATGAAGACGTGGTTTTTGTTAGATGCAAAGGCAAGGGGAGAAAATGGTAATTCAGAGAGAGAGAGAGAGAGAGAGGTTGTCTGAAATGATAAAAAGTGACACTTGGAGTGATCGCAAACAAGCACAATTCTTCAAGAAATCAATGCGGTTTATTGTCTGGACATTTTCCCTGAGCACGAGCAGCAGAAATGAAAATGGACATTTGAGTTCAGCTTGTAATGCTTTTGAGCATCTGGCTTTTTAAAATGTCCTCCATTTTGGTTATTGTACATATTCATGAATAAATCAAAAATGAATCAGAACTTTTTCTCTGAGGAACAGCTTTGCTTTTGTTTTTTTTTCACCCCAAATCAAACCACGTGATAAATTAATAATGAAACAAATTTTTGTCTTCTCCTTGCAAAGAGAAAACAGCTCAAACATCCAACAATGACGCATTAGTACTGCTTTGCTGAGTCCAGTGTCTGGAACATCCACAATACGTACACACACAGGGAATGCAGAAAATTTAATGCAAAAATAAATAACATAAAACAAAAGACTAAGAAAAAAACCCCAACAAAACAAGAGAGATGTGAACACACACACACACACACACACACACAACCTGACTCAGCTGCTTTTAACTGTGCGGGTGGTACTTAAACAAACACTGTAGAGGACGAGGTCACAGTAGGGTCACATCATTAACCTGTCCATGCGTGTTTCTGGATCAGCTGCTTTCAAAATCTCTACGGGAATATCAATTACAAGCAGGTGTCTACAGTAAATTATGTGCCTGTGTGTGTGTGTGTAAGAGAATTAGATTGTGTTTGCTCGCGAGGTCACAAAGGGTTCGCACCTTCAACAAACAAACAAAACGACGAAGCGTCCTGTAGCCGCAGTTCTTGAATTTTATGTGCGCGCGCCTCGGGCGTGCTGACAGAGCTAAAGATATGGCCGAGTTAGCAACATTTTCATAGGTGGACTGTGCGCTGGAGATAATCGTTCATAAATGAAATAAATGCATAAATGTTTAATGGTTTTGTGCATTGACTTTTTGGTCTTACGAGTGCACAGGCGTTTCAGCCAGATCAAATAAAACGGTTCTTACTCACAAATCAGTGCAAACAATCACTGTGGTAAAAAAATATAATGGGGACATTAATTTTGATAATGCTGTCCTAAAAGGGGCATTCTTCCAAAAGAACATTTTTTCAGATATGCTAGGCCTACATTTCCCTTTGATGCCAATCAGTCAGAAAACGTGATTACAAGCCAAAACATCCATCTCACTTTCAAATGAATTGAACTGCTCCTCTGCATTAAGTTAATATTAAACATCAATAAAATTAGGCCTTGCTCATAAACACAACCACATAGCTCAGGATGTAATCAATGCTGCTTTGTAAATATTAGAATTATCTCAGTTGTCATTCATGTAAACCACTGCAGTGCACACCGAGGCCCCTCTTTTCATGAACTAAGGCTCACCAGCAGGCACAGAAGGCGGTGCAAGCTCATTTGAGTGTGGCCAGCAAATTTCTTTGGTCATTTTAAGACCAGAGGCGCTGGCACAGCAGGGGTGCACCAGCGGCGCGGTTGTGAATAAGATTGGATTAGGTGGAAAACATTATCAGTACATGTCGTCGGGCCTAGAATTGATCAAAGCCAATCAATCAGATTGGCTGCTCTCATTGAAAGCGGCTGGGGACTTTTTGCCAAGAGGCACAGAGACTATTGCATAAAAGATAACCTTAAGAGACAAGTTTTATGGTAACGCTAACGTAATTCAATCACAGAAACACGTTTCTGTGATTTCATGGGGTCTAGTAAGGGCTCAGCTGAAAGATAAGACAAAACAGCACTGAGCACCTGCATCAGTGCGAATAACTTGCTCGAAAAGGGCAAAAACTCTGGCCTATTTTTGGCACAAAAATTACACTAGACCCCCAATTTCGTGCCGTCACTCCATTCTAGTGTGCTCCACACTGATTTTCGACATGAGTGATGTCACGGCATGCTGTGAAATTACCAGGAAAAAGGTGGGAAGGAATCCACTTGCGTTCAATGAAATTACCACTTCGCCAGCATGAGGTCGCCGTGCTTGAACTGCTGCAGCACGAAAACAGAGCCTTTACTCTTTCCGTAGTAGCGAGTGCATTAGTCGATGCGATGCCGAAGCTGAGAACCGCGGCGTCGACCCTAGAGGGTGACACTTATGCAAATGGACTAATGTTGTCAAAGGACAATTAGAACCCATAAGATTCTAAAAGCCTTGGTGTTAATGTAGTAAGAGCACCTGGTCATGATCTCATAAAATCTTACAAAGAAGAGATGAAGCAATGCAAGTCCACCCTAGTTTATAAAACTGACTGGCTGACCTCAACGCAAAAGTAACTCTCTCTAAATGGGGGCTCACTGAAATCAGCAAGTTGAAGAGACTTAAAAAGATCAGTGCAGATAGCCTGTATTCATATTTCATTTGGATCCAGAAACGGACATTTTTGGCTTCTCTATCACACTCAGCCGCATGCCCTTCAGACAAAGCAGCAATGGTTTAGCATATCTTTAATAATGAAAGAGTGTAAGGCCTGTTATCTAACTTCATAACTCATTTTGCAGCACGCAGCAATCAGCCTAAGAAGCAAGACTGCGAGTGCTAAAGGTTATATACTTGACTTTGATAGCATACATGCATAAACATTATCCCAACACTAAGCACTGCCGACTTCCTAAGGAGACTCATTTGTTTCAACCTTAAAAAAAGCATCTTTGCTCTCATCAAAAATTGATCATTGGCAAATAGAAACAATGTACTTCTGTCCACAGCGGTTTTGCTCGACAGAAATGAATGTGTTTGCTGATTTCCTCTAGCATCGAGGTTCAATACTTTGTCTTGAAGATGGATGTAGCTTTTACCAATTGTCAAACATCTTGAGGCACACCGAACGAGCTGTTTGCTTGTTTTCTTTTCTTTTTTCCTTATTTATTTTTACCTGTGTTGAAAACAAACTAAAAATAAAACAACATACTTGTGGACACACTTCCATCGTCTGAATTACTGCGCTGAAGTCTTAAAGGCAGTAATGAGTTCAATTGCTTGTTTTCTCAAATGCACTGTAGATAGTGGGATTTCAAACAATGCATGCACTGAACAGGATTTTTGATTTGCCCGTTTTCCATGTAACTCAGAATCAGATTAATTTCAGTTCTTCTGAAAATAAAAAGGTAAATGATTTTATAAAAAATCAGCAATGACTGTTTCAGTAAATCTGTTTTAAATCATATAAGAATACTATTTCTCTATAACAAAATATACTGTTATACATTATAACTCTTTGTCTCTTTCCTCCAAAATTCCCCCAGAGATGATTTAGGTAACCTTCGGAAACGTATGTTGTAATCTGACATGAACAGACACTGCACATTCATTTATTTGCTGAACGAGAGTGGGTCTTTTTTTTTTAAGTCTGGGTGGAGTAAAGAGGCAGCTAGGCTAATGCTGCATCATTTACCGCCTGTCCTGGCCCACCTTGGTGTAAGTGCAGCGCCTAATTTCTATTGCCCTTCTGAGACCATTACGGTGGCTAACCCAATAATATAATTGACTCTGCGTACAGGGAGGGGAGCTAGCTGCTAGCAATTTCCTCAGTGGAGGTCATGGTGGTGGTGGGTGGCCGCTGCAGCTGACTAGATGAAATACCAACACTGTCAACTCCAATTGAACCGAGCCCTTGAAACAGATTGTGTCCTCATAGCAGGGCTGTTTTGCACAGCTCATATTGTGGCTGATGGCATTTTTGGCAGGTTGTTGGACCGTCTTTCAGAGGTTGTTTTCATTTGCCTCAAATTCATCGCACTCCAGGTTTTGCATATAGGCTTTTATGGTCTGAGTCACTTCTGCAGCTCTCCAGTACAACTGAGGAATATCACCTTGGAAATGTGCACCTCCAACATGATTTTTTTCGCCATGTACTTGCCTCTAGATGCCTCTTCATTTGGATTTCCTTGCTTCTTTAGCCTAAAAATTGAGGAACAATAAAATAGGACAGATAGTCAAATTTAAAACAACACAAAATGGGACATACCATGGGACATCACCATCCCCTGGGAACAAATGTTCCCTAATTGGAAAGTATTGATTTTCTAACAGCCATTTGCTACTCACCAGCCACCAATCAGAGGACAGTTCCTGTGTCCTGGTGAGGATCCCCTTCATAGATCTTGATTTGCTGCTTCTGAATAATTGGTGTGACAGCAGGGAAAGTGTTTTTTTTTTCCCCTATCTCTCTGAGGGGAAGCTTGATTGACCGGGGCAAATCAATAAGATGTACAGTAGTCGGTACGATGCAGTTCATCTATGGTGTGATTCCACACAGAGTGCCACAACTGCATCGAGAAACAGCTGTGATGTTTTTAATAGCTTACATAATGCAGATTTAAAACAAAAATGTTGGCATTGGTTGTATATATCACATTTATTATTATCTCTACAGCACACAAAAGACCATCACACGATCAGAGATACTTAAAGGTATAAAGCCTTTAGATAAAATTAACAAATAGACATTTCTATACAACCACGTTCTGAACATAATGCAATCATTCAATGTGTGAACTGCAAACAACAGTTGATCCACAGATGTCGCTTGCGCACAGATGCCAAGCATTTGTTTTGCAGTCTGTATGTGTGGTCATAGTCGGCGATGTTTCATTTAGTTTGGAGGGCTGGATCCACTCCTGTTCATTTTTTTTTTCTTTCCATGCTGCTTTGGACTCTGTTTATTGTGGTTAAATAGGGGCCATGTCTGTGGGTGGGTTGAATCATAGAACACTGTGCCCAAGGTTAGAAAACATGAAAATAAGGTGATACCTTGTTAGCCCGTGTTTCGGTACCTTCTGGAAAATTGGAAAAATCTGCTCCTGACCTGCACTCGCGGCCCCACTTTTTCCTGGCAGTCTGCCCAGCAGAAGCACTACAGTATACGAATTAGTATACATGTGTGAGGAAAAAAAAAAAAAAGAATAAGTGACCTCTGAAAAATATGTTGGACAGCTGTCAGCTATAATCATCAGCTATCAAATCTGCTTCAACCTGTCAGGGTGAGAGGTGAGAGATGCCTCTCTAGCCCAGCAGCAGCAGCGAATGGCTTGACATACAGATGGCTCTTCCACTCTGAACCTGTCCAGTCTCCTGTAGTAGGAGGTTGTAATCCATTAGGCCACCTGTGGTACAAACGACTCCGGAGGTGGGAAAAAACGACGGAAAAGCGAAATCCCCTGAACCGGAACCTACAAAGGCTGAGCGACTCTATCACATGACACATAACTGGATTTCAAAACAATGGGTTTGTGATGAAAGAGGGAAGAGGCCATTGTGCTTGGCTTCTTGAGGTGGCCTTGTTCCGGTAATGACAGCTCGTCAGGGATTGAGACACTATTGCGCTTTACGCTTTGGACCAGTTTAACATTTCTTGTTATGAAACAATTTGCATGCATGGAGTTCAGTGTCGTCAGTAAAGCAAAAGGATAATCTTCACAAAAAAAAAAAGACACAGCTGCAGCTAAAAGGCACCAGCGCTCTCTTGTGATGCCTTACGTGTGTAATGGCACGCTGATAATTAGGTAAGTCAGCTGTTAAATAACCTGTGGATCAAATGTCTTCCCACTTTCAATTCTGTGAGGTGTTGTGACTGCGGGGAATTAAAAACCTTTCCCATTAGCCGTGTGAAAAATCACATTTTTCCCACAGCTTATCCACTCCGCTGCTGCACTCCTGCACCACTCCAAACCTAAAGAACTGAGATCGTTTTAGTTTGTTTTTCACTGCCGGCACAAAAATAGAGGTTTTTACGTTCTACAATCAAATCGATATACCAGATGTAATAAATGAAATATTGAAACACAAGATGAATTCACATATTAAGGCCATCTCTGCCGTCATGCGAGTGTTGCTATAGCATCGAGTCTGGGCCCCAGTTTGCGTTTGAAAATCCGCTGGCGTTGTCACCCTCTTTTAAACTCCCATATATTCCATTGTGAAGTTGTTTTGACAGACGGCCGAAATAAAATGGCAATTATTGTGAGCTGTGTAATTTTCCAGCGGAGTGCTGCGGCATGTTGAATCAGGATCGGAGAGTGGCAGATTGAGCTTTACAGTGAAGACAATGGCCACTGTGTCTGCTTGTCTTTGAACTGACGGCAGCTGCCCTTGAAGAGCCTTAAGCCTCATGCCGGCTTGGTGTTGGCATCCAATGTAACTTTGATTGGATCCCCACTGTGTCTGTCGTCTAATAAATCAAGCACACCCCTCTCCTTCTCCTTCTCAGCCTTTCTTCCTCCAGATAATCAGCATCTTGGAATAAAACTGGCATTTAACACGATAGTGGGGGCTGTGAAGGAAAAAGTGCTGCTGAGGTTAAAGTCTTCATTGTCTCCTGTTGCTCTCTCTGCTGGAAAGCCTTTCAGATGGCTGGCGCTCAGGCATCTCTATAAACTTTAACTTGCATTTTAAACTAGTGGTGGAAAGGACATCTCTCTCTTTTCTCCTCCTCTCGAGACCAATCGCTGGTCGCTTTGGTGGCTGATGGAGCGATGAAGGAAAAGAAGGATGGATGGGAGGAGGGAGGGAGAGAGAGAGCGTTTTGTGGAGAGTGATTGTGAGAGGACAGCGGTGGCAGAAGATGTCCTCTACATAGTGATTAATTCCAGACCCAATGTGATTTATGGCTCCACCACGGCTGTTTTGTAGGTCACTTTGGTGCCGCATCACTCAAGCTGTGCAAACAACAAGTCTGATATCAGTGTTGGTTAACCATAGAGGAGGACAGACACGCATGCCCGCGTTGAAAACGAAATGTTTTGCTTTGAATTTAGCATCTGCCAGCCCCCCCCACCCACCCCCACATCAATTCAATTGAATTTTCAAATATGAGTGACTCATGGGGATGCATGTGATGTACTGGGAATAACACGATGTAGTAGGCCTGCAGAAGCCGATGCACAAAGGGCAGTCGACCCCTTTTAGTTCATCTTCAACACGCCTTTTCAACAAAAACCACCATCTTCCCTAACCACAACCGTGTTTGGCATACGTTAGAGCAATAACACACGAGTCCTTGATAGAATTAATTTGTCATTCGCTCTTGAAACTGCGACAGCATGTGTATGTTCACCCTGACACAGGTAAATGCAAATTGTGCCTTTCGTGCATGCTGCTTGGAGTGACTTCACTGAAATTATAGCTGCAATTAGAAACTCCAATTAAGTTGTTTCTAAGTAACATCAATTCCAAAATCTATTTCACATTAGGAAGAAAAGTGGAGGACAGTTGGTCCAACTTAAGTTAATTCTAATACCGAGGCTTTTTTGAGGAAACCATCAGTGGACTGGAATCAATACCACACCAGGTTGATCTTTGGCTTTGACTCTGACATTATCTTCACAGATTCCTTGCACCAGTGAGGCCTGCAAGATATCAAAAAAAAAAGCATGGGGAGAACTTTCATGTCAGACCTCAAAGTACACAGTGAGGGGAGCGGGTCGGTCTGCTTTAGTCTATCTACAGGCTTTTGCTCTTTTCATTGAGCCAAGTGATGCACAAGGTTATTTATTTTGGCAATATTTGAAAGTGCTGCATGTTGTCAAGCTATAAGCTAACCAAGGCCATCCACTCTTGGGTGAGATGAGAAGAAAGTGTCTCAAAAAGGACAGGGAAAAAGACTGCCATCAGTTACAGCATGCTGTTGGTTTTACTTTTTGTGACACAGAGTCAAACTACTTCAAATGCAGTAAATAGAATAAGAAAAAACCCAGTGAAGACCTAAATTATAGATCTATGTGACATGTCCTTTGATTGATGGTACTTTCCATAATCCTTGATTGGTTGTCATGGAGATGCATAATTCTCTCTGACCTGAGAAGCTGCTGCTGGATTATTTTTAAACTGTTTAATGATCCAATAATCAATCATTACTTTACCGTGGGGCTGGTCGGAATCTGAACATTTTCTTTACTAGTCTTTTTTTTTTATGGGAGCTAGATTAACCTCCCGACTAAATTACAGAGCCAAAGGGGAATAAAATGGAGGAAAACATCATCATAAAGAAAAGAAAAAATAACATAAAAATCAACTTGTAGTGGGACGAGAATAGGAGAAACTGCTCATGATCTGAAGCCTCCAACCCCACCTATGAAGCATGGTGGAGGTCATGTCATGGCTGCCAAAGAAACCCGACTCCTTCCGTCTTCCACTAAACAGGCGTAGTGTTTCATTTTTAATAAAACTATTACATTGCACATATCACATTTACAGCCATCCTTTCTAAAACACAAAAATAAAATCACTCATATATGGGTTGAAGGGAATAACACGGACTTTGCAGCTGCCTGTGGTGTCATTTCCTGTCCTCAGTGAATGCCTCAAACCCATTAATAATCTACACTCATAACCACTCAGGACACAAGACTGATTTATATTGCAATGTCAGAGTCACGATGCATTCAGCAAGAACACTACTGAGGGAAAATCACATTCAAGCCTGAGACCTGAAAATCTGCCTTTGCTCCCCTGTTTTCCCATTTATCTGACTAGCAGATGTTTGTTTGCCCAAGCAGGAAACCCTGCACCGGAATGCAGTGGGCTTCATTAACACTGTCCGCAAACCTCAATTTGATTGCATAATATATGCTGAGCAAGAGTAAGGTCAGCGCTGTGTCTTGCAGCTTAGGTAAAAAAAACCCTACTGCACTTAAAGTCAGTTCACATCATTGGGAGTGTAAATGTAATAATGCAATATTTAAATAATGATTTGAGGGAGCTGAAAGTCAGAATACTTATCAGAGTTGCGGCCCTCCTCAGAGTTGCAATTCTTCAGACCACTGGGTCTGATGGAATGGAAGAATTTCAGCTATCTTCAAATATATAATACAGTAGCTTCACTGACAGTCTAGGATCAAATGTCTCCTAAGAAAATATCCGCCTTTACTTTACAGTGACACAGAGGAAGACGGAAGAATTCTCAAAATTTCATGATCATTATCTACAATCCAAAGTGATGCCGACTTTCTTTTCTCCTCTATTCATCATGTTTTTACTAGAGAACTGAAGCTTAACTTCTGTAGCGACATATCTGCTGTAACTGGAGCTTACGTTTCTTGCCTCCGTTTAGATCCAAGTGTAATAAACAGCTTTCTGTTTACTTCTTAGAGATGCGTTTAACATTGGCGAGCAACATCAGTGGATGTTCCTTAACCTTACCTGACCGACTCACTGAATACCTACACAAACGAGTGAACGTGTTACATCACGCGTCTCGGTTATGTAACCTGGCCCCTCATTTATACGCTTTTTTCCTTTTTTTTCCTCATTGTTTTTGAAATGGAGTTGTACTCTGTTATTCATGTTGTTATATATTTTAATGATAAATAATTCCCCAGAAGGGGAGGCAGTGTGAGGTCAGCGACTGCATCAAAAAGTAACAGATGCTCAAGTAAGCCTCGTTGCTCTTCCCTTTAGGCGAACCATATAATTGGAGCTACTTTACAAGCCTGCCTTCACACTGCATACGCAAAACAACTAGTACATGCACAAAACTAACCCCTGAAAAGTTCCAGTGGCAGCTATGTCTGGCTCTGCAGCTTGTCTGCTGTCTATATAATAAGTATTAGCAGACTTTGCAGCTACAGAAGCTTTAAGGACTGCAAATCCTTTAAGAATTGAGAGGAAATCAATCATGTTGGAGCTGAAACCACATTTTGCACTTCTGAGGTTTCAAACTAAGGAGCTATCTTGTCTTACCGTATTTCTAAGCCAATTATTAAGAGACCTTCTTTGTTAAAACGTGACACATCTGTTGCCTTTGGACTTCCAGTGCTAAATCAACATGTGGTAAATGAGTCCCAGTGAAGATTCACATAGATAAGAACAACAAGAACAATCCAGAAGAGATTTATTTTTTTTCCCTAAATTCTTTCCTTCAGACCTCAGAAATCCTGAAGGTGTTTAATGTGAGGTTGTAAGTGTAGCTGTGTAAAATCCATTAAACCCGAAGATCATATAAAACCATAACCAGACCTGGGGAGACAGAAATAGATATATTCTGACCTATTTCACATCACAGCGCTGGAGCCAAGATGGTCATTGCAAAGGGGATTCTGTAGCTCCGCCGCTACAGGATGATGACTTGAACTCTCTTTTTGTCTTGGGGACTGGAGACCAGCGGCCAACAGAAGTGGTGAGTTATGAGCCTGCCATCTTAAGCCTGACCTTCTCCTCATTTGCAATCCCTTAATTAAATCACTTTGGAGGCACATTTTGGATTTTGAACTCCAGCTCCAAATGATCTCCTAATAGGAAGAAGTGCAGTTGTTTTCATATATCAGGCACAGAAATGTCGGGGCAAACAGAAGAAACATTTGAGGCATGGAGAAATAACTAAATAATTGTCTGCGATATTATAAATGTCTGACATGTTCTGCTCTGCTGCCTTTCAGATGGAGTCAAAACCCAATTTTTTCTGCTCTCCTTTTTCTTCTAGTATATCAGAGAATATCTGAAGTGTGCCTGGAATGATATTTTGTTTCCCTTGGACAAAGATCATCATACTTTAACGGCATCCATCCCCTCAAAGTGAAAAGACAGGAGCGGGAGAAAAAGAAAAAAGCGAAAGAGCATGAAATGAAATCTAGCCTTTAGAAAGTTATTGCCTCTCAGAGAATGTGATGTCCTGAGTATTTACAACTGGCTGTTATCATTTAATAACGGTCACTAGTTCAATGCCTACAGGATCTGCTGAGAATATTATTACAAACATTCTGCTGTTGATCCTGTTCTTCCTCTTGTTTTACTGTTGCGTCTGCTTTTGTTGTCCGTGTCATTTTAGGGGAAAAAAGAGGAGTGGGACAGCCAAGAAGGGAAGGGACAAATAACTGCGTATTTTACAAAAATACAAAAACTTTAGAAATAGCTAAACGGCCAGAAAAATAAACATGATTTCCAAAACCTAACATGTGACACAAAAATATGATGTGTCTCTTTTAATCCAGGATGTGCGGAGGGGTCTTTTTCATTTGTCTGTGCCCACGTCCGCTTTGTCCCTTGCCCTTCTTGGGATTCAATATCTAGAATGTGAGGTTTGTTGGAATAAGCAATGAAAAAAAGATGCCTGACAAGGGTACTGTGAGGGTTTCACCTCTTGTAAGGTCAGCAGTGGAGCGCCACCCAAGAGAGAGGCTCCTGAATCCAATAGGTCCCCTTTGGACGTAACTGGATTCACCACCTTCCCAGCTAATCCTCTCCCCTGGGCTGAACATATCGCTAAAGATACAAAATAAGTGGACATGGTAAAGAAAGGAAATACAACGCAGATAGCACATAGACCAATAATTTACAACTCACGAGGCATTTCCCTTTTTTTTTTAATGCAGCTTAAAGTAAGCCAGTATCAGGGCAAGAATTTATTATTAAAGTGTACATTAAGGCTTCTGGTATGCCGTTTCAGTTTAAATTCACAGCGCATTACGGCAGGCTGAATGAAAAGTGAATACAATCTATCTCCAACCTCAGAGAGAGGGATTGGGGTTATAACCTGGACCTCCCATTGCGGCTGGTGGAGGTGGGAGGAGGGGGGATCTTGTGAACGAAGCAGTTAAATTGCAGAATGAGTGAACGTTCAGTCTCTAGATACCATTTCAGGAGAAGCCACATAAATATTATTTAAAAGGTAAAATAAGGACCTGTGCTGAAACTTACATTTGGACTATCTCACAGCAACTGGTGCTGTCCCGAAGTAGATCTTCTGACGTGACTGGTATAGATTTAATGAGGGAACTCAACTCAAATAAATAAAGAAAGAAGAGAAATATGAAAAATACAACAGATATATCAAGTGACTGGCCTGACAAGTGAACTGGCGTGCAGCAGCCTTGACTCATCCCCATCTTCTCCTTGGGTCTGCTCTTGATAGCAGCTGCAGACAGTGACGGATTGAGGCTGTGACCTAGTGATGGACTTCCATTGCGGCTGTCTGGGGGGTCTCTCACTAAAGCCAAGCTGTTTGATTTCAGTCCTGGTTGAGATCAAGTCACCCCCTGTCGTCCTATCGGGTGGCCGGGATTTCAAACAGAATCGGGGGCAATGTAGTCTGATTCTAAAACACAGAAAAAAAAGCAATGACAACCTGCTAGACAGCTCAATTTTGGTGCAGCGACAGAACTGCAGTATTTGTAAAAAACTATTTGAAAAAAGCGAGACAAACAGAAAGATCTGCACAGTATGCTTGGGGAAATGGAGTGAAAGTTGGTTTGGCACGCCTCCTCCCGATTCACCGTGCACCGCACTCACATTTCATCTACAGACAAACTGTTTGGTCTCCAAAAGGCTTTTGAAAAGATTACATATTTCCTTTCATAAAGATACCATTAGTGTCTGGGGAGTAATGCGAGTCACTAATTTGATAGTCTGACCTTAAGCTATTCATCAGTTCAGAGGGAAGAGGAGAATAGATGATGCGGGAGATCACATTATAATTTGGCTACAGGATCCAATAGTCTAATGACAGCATTAACTCAAACAGCTGCAAAGAAAATGTTTGGAGATGCAGGGAGGAGGAGGCTGGCATCGCAAGGCTGAGTGCAGCAGGCAAATCTATCTAGTCCAACGTCTCAGCAGGGAGCAAATATAATATTCACACTATTCCATAAACAGGGAGACGTCCTTGTCATTGTTTCTGCTTGGCCCTCAAGCAGCTCTTAAAAGTCACAGTAAAGAATGATAATTGTTTCTCCAGAGGACGGGCTTAGAGTTGCAAAGCTGAATTATTCTTTTTTAATGGTGCCTTATACAGCAAGGTTGTTCCCTGTAAATTAAACACAACACAAGGCTAGAGGTGGTGTTTAAAAGGGGGATAATATTAACATTTAGGCAAATTGTTAGCGCAGGTGTTTTAAGGTCAAGCTAATGAAGCGCCTACAAATCAGGACACAACTGGGCAAATAAATGAATATGGGCCAGAATCCAAGTTCTTTTACATCTCGTAGACATGTTTTGCATGTTCACTAGAACAGAAGCACAGTCGACATCGGTGGCAAATCTTAAAATGTTAGAGTCACGGCTTTAGATTAAGGTAAGTCACCTTTTTTTCTTTTTTAATTGTAGTTCTGTGAGACATTTTCTCTTCAGCAAACTGCATATTTTGCAGTCTCAAATCATTGCATCTGTTCAAGTAAAGTTCAGTACTTCCATGTAGTTCTTTTGGAAAGTTCTATCTATCTATCTATAATTTTTGTCTTCTGTTCTCTAGAATTCTACAGACCCAACGTGCTTTCTCTTTGCAATGTCTTTCTAGGCAATTTACAGGTGTTCACAGGCCAGATTGGATATATAGTTGCTCCGGCATGTTCCAGGTCTGCCCGGGGGTCTGTTCACAGTTGGACATACCCATAAAACCTCCGATGGCAGGTGGCCAGTAGACATCCTGATACCCGATAAGATGCCAGAACCACTTAAATTGGCTCCTTTCGACGTGAACATACAGTGCCTCTACCCTGAGCTCCCTCTCAGTGTCTGAACTCTGAAATGCTGCGCCTGCCCACCCTATGAAAGAAAACTCATTTTGACTTCTTGTTTTGTCTCTTGGTACCAATCCGAAGTTTGTGACCCTAGTTGAGGTTTCAAACGCTGGCTGACTGATAAATCGACATATTTTCTTCCCGACTCCCTCCCTCTCATTGATCACCAAGCTGCCTTTCTCAGATTGAAAGGCAGTATGTGACTGAGTATGTCACACTTTGCCCGACATGGACAACACAAGATGCTATCAGACCAACTCTGCACCTCAATCACAATCTCTATGTAAGAACTGTCCAGGAAACAAAGAGCTTACAATACATGATAGAAATGTTAGAAGCTAGGTCTATGCAGTGCAAATATTCATGCTACACCTAAAGCAAGATGTAGTCATTGATATAACAATCTATTGTTGAGGGCTTTGTGGATTAAAGTGCACTCTACATACAGGTCCTTCTAAAAAAATTAGCATATTGTGATAAAGTCAATTATTTTCTGTAATTTACTGATAAACATTAGACTGTCATATATTTTAG
>JAUMTR010000012.1:5947264-5996438 GCA_032270685.1 Microctenopoma stevenorrisi
TATGAAATGTTTATCAGTAAATTACAGAAAATAATGAACTTTATCACAATATGCTAATTTTTTGAGAAGGACCTGTACAGTGTACAACAAATGGGATGAGACCGAACACCATGGTCTTTTAAATGGCTTGACTTAAATGTCATCTGACCACAAATCCAGTTGGTTTTATTGAAAGAATTCCCATCTGAGCCCACTTGCCTTGCCATTGTCAATATAATATCTACAGCATGAAACATGCATCAGACACACGATTCTTTACAATTCCAGGACATTTCACCATTTGTCATATGTCCCCCCACCTGTATATTCAATCAATCCACGAATGCAGGCTTGATTTCCCCTTTGCTGGGGATTACAACAATAGATTGTGTCCTCAGAGAGCTCCGAGACTCTTGTGCGGCCGTCTGTCATTACAGATAGCTTCCATCGAGGCCATCTCTCCCTGCCCACTGCCACCCACGTGATGAATCTGTACCCATTCAAAGAGTCGTTCCAATGCTGTCGACCGTGCCTCACATTCTCTTGAACCCGTAGAGTCGCGACCCCTGTTTGGTCAGCGCGCTCTTCCCTCTACGCTCATCTGATATTGGGAGACCTGCAGCGGCGAGGCGAAGAGGACTGATGGATGCACTGCACTGAGGGAGTAATGTATTGTGGTCCTTGCAGGCAACAGAGATGAGGTTTAAATGATCTAGTACGCGGGGCTTTGTAATCTTGCTGATCAAATTTACTGGGGATCCTCTCCCCACTGCCATCTATATATGAAGAAGTAGTGGAGTCTACCACAAGTGAACGCTTGAGCTGTACTCCATCAAATGCACTCTGATACACTGCGGTGTGTCTCAGGCTACTGATATCCAACCATCCACTGACAGGGTAAAGTATAAAGAACTGAATATTTCTTAAACCTGCCAGGGTGGACTTTTATTTAATATATTAATCAAATGGTATGTCTGTACACACTGGTATATACTGTAATAAACCAATAGCTAAAAAAATCAGTAGAAACTAATAAGAGGCTTCCTCAGTCTGGGTTAACCAAATCAGGCAGTTGTGCGTAGGCTTGTTGTTGTCCCAGCAACAAGCCTACATGCCACTGAAGTACAAGAAAGCATCCGTCCAGTGTGGCTTTGGAAGAAAGAACAGTCTGTGAAAGTTAAAAATGTGTTGCGAGACCTTTTATGACAAAAACCTTACTCAACATGTGTCTTTACAGTTGCACCTGGTAAATTATTTGTAATGGGACCCGCCATGCGCCATAGACAATATGTGAGGAGTAGACAGGGCTTAATGCATCCTGCAGTGGCTGCAAATTCTAGGTCTGCAATACAAAATAAAAAAAATAAATGATATATATTTCTTCCCTTAAGAACAAAGTCAGTACGTGGCTTAAAAAATGATTCAAGTCAATAAATAAAATAAGTCAAGTTTTATTTCCTCAATCCTGCATACAGAACTGCACCATTAAAAGAAATGTACACGTCGATGAATTTCAGGTCTCTTTATGGCAGTTTTGAGTTTTCATTTTCATATTGCAAGCCCTAAAATGGATTTGCTCTGTATAGTAAACAAAACTTTCAGCATATTATGCTGTAAAGCTATTCTGTGGTTAGAGGTCCTCAGACATGGGGAACGTTCACCAAATCCTGAAACACTGCTGTTGACATTTTATAAGCCTAATAGCAAACAGTGTGGGAAACATTTAATGTGAGTTTGTGGATGTTGCTAAACAAAGTGCACATGTGTTTGTTGTGAAGAATTTGACTGGTAGAGTGATGCATGTGGAAAAATAATTAAATAAACAGTTAATATTAAATATACATAATAATGCTAATTGATGGAGAGAAAAAACTAAAATCATATCTCTTTTCTTTCACTAAAAAGTATTTAAGAGAAACATTTGCAGGTGAGTGGATGACTTGAAGCTAATGCTAAAAACAAAAGCTAACCGCTAGTTATTTTCATACAGCCCCTTCATTTGTGTTGTTCAAAGTACAGTGAACTAGTTTCCACAAGCTGACCAAAGCAGTTTGTTTGCTTGAGGACTTTCTCGTGCAAAGCGGATAAAGTTTCTTGTCAAAATCTTTTTTGTTGTTGATTTATCTGCCTCTTAATCCAGATTTCACTTTCAATACATATGAAAGAAATGACTCTTGCTGAAACAATGGATTACTGTGTGTGTGCAGCTCTTTTCAGTGCAGGCGGATTGTAATGAAACAGAACGTGTCAATTTAGTCAAGTATTTTCTAAATCCTTAGTTGAGAGTGTTTTTGAATAATAAACAAGACTCAAGCGGATTATATTTTAGACTATTTCACTGTTGGAGGTCAGGAGACCGAGGCCACATTCGACAAATCCCAGAGCTTTGCTGCTGACATTTGATTAAGCCAAATGGAAAACAATATGAACATCACCGAATCCGACGTCTGCAGTTTAACTCTGGGGAGCTTGTTTATCATCCATCCGTCTTTTCTCATTTTTAATCACAATCGGATTGGACTCGACTGTATTCCCACTCAGACACTATGTGACTGAGTTTAATCATGATGTCATGCCGTTTGTTTTTCTGCCTTTTCATCCAGGCAGAGAGAATGAAAGGTGGTGGTGGTGGTGGTGGGTGTGGGTGTGGGGGGGTAGGGTGAGTAAGAAAGGCTACAAAGCAAGACAAAAGTTAGAAGAAAAAAAAAGACAAAAAGAGAGAGAAGAAGATGAGACAAGAGGACGTGACCAGAACAATAACATAACGATGCAGGCTCAGTGTGATTTCTCCTCTCCTGCTGAGAAAGGACTCCAACAAAGGAGACAAGGGAGACACACAGAGACAGTACGCTTTCTCCGAATAAGAGTCCAACATAATACCTAAATGGCACCTTTCTTCTCTTCTAAACACTTCTGAGCCCTGTCGCACTTATCCTGTGACCCTAAAAGCCAGTCACGGCTTTGAAGCACTGCGACCAGCACAATCCACTCCTAATGACACTATTCAATAGTGCATTGAGCACTTTCTCTTTTTTTTTGTTGAACTTATCGCCACTGTCCGCTCCTCGCTCTTTGCCCGTGTAGTTTTATGTGTTGTGTTTTATGTTTCCATGGAGCTGATTCTATCATAAAAAAGATAGTTATCTGGCACTCCCGTCTGCTTGAATGGGAAGACAACAGCCAGAAGCAATCCAGCAGAAATCAGTAAGTAGCATTTCATTGTTCTTTTTTTATTACTATTATATAACTCACAAAATGCTATGATTTATTCGCTTATTTGCTAAAATGACTATGTTAATCAAGATGATAACTTGTTCCATTGGAGGGGAACTACACGTGCATTCATTTAAATTAATTTTAATTTCAGCTAGCTTCAAATAAAGAGTCAAACAAGCAGTATACAAGTTAATATTACATATTTGTCCACAGAAAGAATAGATGTGCATGGAGAACTGCTAGTACTTAATATGCATTTGCATTTATTGGGGGTGAAGATTCACATTGTATAGCAAGATGATTTTTTTATGTTTACTATAACCTTGCTTTTATATATGGTAATCCACAAAGCATGCGTTAAAGTAAACATGTTAAAGGAAACTGCCTATGGCAGTGTGTGTGTGTGTGCGTGTGTGCGTTGCAGCTCCAACCAACCCACGGCCGTCACCCCGGCTCTTCACATCAGCTGAAAAACCAACACAATTTCCCATCTTTTATGAGTTTGCCGCAAACAATTTGAGACCTCCTCAACCTGTGCGATCTATTTTACCGCTTACCTTTGCTGAATAAAATCAACCCGCCCGTACGATATGCACGCTTGGAATTTATTCAGACTCACTTCAGGCAAATATCACAGGTGATTCCAGTTTGGATAGTTTTTCTTTAAACACTACATTACTGTCAGGCTGCAAAGTAGGACACAACTTCGAGTTTCTCAAATCGAGTCTGGAGAGATTTTGACTCTTTCTTGCACTATTTGAAAGGACACCATCCTTTTTCCTCTTCCTCCCCAAAAAGAAAGGCTGTCAACACAGTCTATGTCCTTTGTTTCTCACTGCTGACAATCAACCACGGTTTCTGATCTGTTATTCTTTTCTGCTATGCTCCCCAGAAGCTCTCAAACATGATAAATAAATGATCAAAATGTGAACAACTCTAACTGTTGACGTAAAGCACCTCTTGGATTATTGAGTTTGATGTAGGCACTGAAGCTTTAATCAACAAGGATAGTTTCATCTATAGATAAATAGCGCAAACATAGCATGAGGAGAAAACCCCAGAGACGTCACTGTGAACGATTCTTTTTGAATCGTACTGTAGTGTATCCAAGCCATTGGTTTTTTAAATCAAACATTGCTGCACATGAACAAATAAGCATAAACAAGCTTGTGACCAGACTTTCAGCAGGCCAGCAGGGAGCTGCAATAGAAATGTGCTCTGCTTTCTCCCCGCGTGCAGAGTGGAGCGGCTCAGCGTCGTCGAATCCAGTCAAGTCAGATTTGTTCAGAGAGCACTTTTAACAAAAAGACTAAGAGATAAAAAAAACAACGAGAACAAACACAACGCGCATTTTGGCTTCTGAAGCTGGCGCTTTTGTTTCTCTGAACTGGAGCAAACCCGGTCCGATATGTATGTGGAGCTCCTCTAAAGATGTGAAAATAAGACTTCTCATAGAAAACTGAATAACACATTCATTGCTAAAAAGTCCTCATAAGTAACTGTTACGGATGATGTCTGCACATTTTTTTTTTCCTCTGCCGTTATTTGCCAGTGACTGAGCAAAATGTCAGAACAGTCCACCTGGAGAGCGCCGGGCAGACGGAAAGAGAGTTTTCTGCTGAAACACAAACCTCTCGACAGCATGGGAGGTCAAACGTTTTGCACAAAACGCCTAAAGGGGTATAAAAATGTAAACACGTCACTACAGTGGGACGGCAATATATATATAAAGAAGTAAATACACTTATGAGACGTGTTTATGTGGATCATGGTCAAAGGTCCTTAAAACAGCTGAAGTGCTATTTTTACCCGTGATTACCAGACACAGCGGGTCAAGAAACAAAAAGGAGATTTGTGCATTGTGATTTGGAAATATTAGTCCGTTGGCAAAACAGTAACGGCTAATATATTCACTATGGGACTTTTACTTTCAATTGTTTATGATCACATGCATTTTAAATATGGAATAATCCCATCCAACACCTGCAGCAGCGTAGAGGTGCTGTTCTTGAAAAATGAATGTTTTTTTGTGCATATTCTTCATTGTTGGCATCACTTTCATTCGTCTGGGTGTTTTCTGTTGGTAAAAAGACTTTTAGAGTCATTTTTATTATATTTTTTTCCAGTTAATTGCCTCTTTAAAATGATAGATAAAAACGCCACCTGCTGCGGCCGGTGGTAACACTCCCAAAATCTTTTTTTGCATTTATGGAAATAAGGACCACCAACTAAGTTCTTAACTGCTTTACGTGTTCATAGGCAATCTGACCCCATAAGCCTATTCGTGTTGTTGTTGTGGAGTTAACCACACTGTTGTTGTACTGCCAGGCATAGAGGTGTCTTTTTTTTTTCCCCCAATTACGTACAGTGCAGTGCGGTCTGTGGGGGCTCAGGTCAGGTTCTACGGGTTTCTAGCCCTTAAGGGCTTGTTATGGATCTCAAACTCATCTCTCTGAGCTGTCTTAACTCCTGTGGTCGAAACTGTTTCGACCTTTCCATCCAAAAGCACTTCAGTTATAGGACGTCGTGGGTGCAGAAGGGTGGAGGTTTTATTTCTATTTATTTTTTCCCCAGTGCTGCATTTATGTTGACAGTTAATTTAAGCGGATCAAGGTGTCCAGTAGCCTTGTCTAAAGCAAAGGCTTAGTATGACAAATAGCAGGGCAGTAAACTTCAAAGTCGCTCTCTTCAGCTGCACTGCCCACTCTCGGTCTGCCAAGATTAACCTTTCTGGCTCTGGTGACATGGTTTCGATTATTTCCATAGTCAGCTTCAGAGCAGCACGAGCGGAGAGCGCAGCCTGGATTCACGGGATCCTGTAATGACGGGAGAATAAGGGCTGAATGGCAAAGAGAGAACATGCTGAAGCGTCCAACAGCAGTTCAGCGGATCAGTTAAGACTACTTTATTTAGGAGCTATGTGGCTTCTTTATGTAAAGCTTCGTTTCACATTAGCTTTAAATGAAATGGTACATGCTTCACATTCATCCGTTTACGCTCACTCAGGTCAGCTTTTGTCCAAAGCTAGTTACTGCATTTCTACTTGGTCTCAAAGAGGAGCCGATTACCTTTTGGTGGTAAAAAGATCATTCTGACACCTGCTATTTCCAGGGGCCCCTTCTTGTGAACAGGATTTTTCTAGAGGCCTTCAGGGAATTTCTTCACCAGAACTCACAGATGAACTGATTAGGGTCTTCATAAGGGCTGATGCTCACTAGAACCACAAGCCAGAGGTAATAAATAATTTGATAACTCTTAATATAGATGGATTTATTAATTTTAAAGTAACCCTGAGTGTATTATTAATTATCCTTCAGTATCCTAATCTAAATAAAGTTGAGAAAGGTGGAGACCCTTTTTTTCTTACTTACTCACGGCAGAATGCTTTAAAAATTAAACCGATCTGAACACTCAAGTGAGACGCGTCGCAGTGAATAGTTTTTCATGTCACTGCCACACAAACATGATGCATGACAAACATTATTTACTGATGTCAATGACTGCATTCTAACACAGCTCATGGTTTGTCAGCTATAATCCAATATAACTAGGGAGATGACGCACATGGAAACAACAGGGATGACTAAGGTCGCCTTTGGCCAAAGTATTTCATTTGTAATCGTTATTCAGGGAACATGCTGTGTAGAACATGATGTGGCAAGTATCAAAGTACATTGTATGCTAAAGACCCCCGTCGCTATTTCTAACAACACATTTGCATTTGAAATGTATTTATGTTTTTGTCAAGAAAATTGTTTCACAGCACCAGAAACTAAATGGTTGGACTGGATTTGAATGTTGGCTATTAAATAGAAGCGTGCGTAATAATACTTAGTTTATCTGGGAGGAAGCGTACCTGCCTCCCTGCACCGTCTGGAAGTGACCTTTCATGCTATGTGCCATGTAATGGCCTCATGTTTTCTTATGTAATTGCATGAACCATCTCATTTCAAGTCACACACAATGACGCGAGCCGCCACATGCTGCTGTGCTGCTAATGTGCAAACTTGCCAAGTGCAGCATTAACACAGCACTGCGGATGCAGCATCTGTTGCTCGTATGTGTGTGTGTGTGTGTTTGTGTGTGTGTGTGTGTGTGTGTGTGGGGGGGGGGGTTGTCTTTTGCTTCTCTGTAAGATGTCTGAATGTGCTGCTTCCAATTAACCGATTAGCTGTCTAATCCTTCACTGAAATTGTTGCACTTCAGAGGATCTGGCTTGTAGACGGTCTGTCCTCAGTCTGTGTTGTGTGCCTCCACGGAGGTACTTCCTAAACTGACCTCGTAAAATATGTGTCTACAATATGACTGTTTTGACCTGTCGAAGTGCTAAGGGCATCATCGAGCGGATCATCGTCTAACCTAACTCACACCCTCCTCCTTCTCTCCGAGGCTTCTTCCTGCACCTTCTCGTCTCTGTCTCTTCTACATCTTTGCCCTGTCACACATTCCACAATCTCTCTTGTCCTCACAGTACTGACTAAAGTCTACCTCTCCATCATCTTTTTATCCTCAGACACACAGGTCTGTATCTGTGCTTGACTACCTGACATATCACGTTGGATGCCTGCCCACTGCTTTAAGCTTATCACCAGTGACAACAACACAGTGAATCCTGCCCAGACTGCTCAGCGTCTCAGTGTGATCCTTGGCAGCCAATTTTCAAATAAGGTCCTCATTGCAGCTACAAAACCTTTCTGCAGATTCCTGCTCAAACATTGGTGAAATTAGAATATATACTCACTGGGGACGCTAAGCTCCTTGTCTGTAACTCCAGCCCAGAGGGACTCAGAAGTTGAAAGTATTTTCCTCAGTTGCTATAATTCTACCTGCTACCTGTGGTCTTCAAAACTCCCCATTTCCCAGTGCTCCTTGCAAACAGCTTTGCTGTCTTGTTCCACATTCAAGCTGGTGTAACTTACAAAGCTATAAATGGAATGCCTCCATAACGCCAAAGAAAGCCTTGGCTTCCTCCCTCCCGACTCGCAGATAATTTAAGTTAGAGCAGGCTGTTTTGGAAAAGCAAAGTCACTCCCCGCTCTGCCAGAATTAGCTAGAAACTAATCTCCTCAAGAAACACTCAACATTTTATGTATTTCTTCCAGGACGATGCCAAACTAATTGAAGTCCACTGCAGTGCCTCTTTATTTCTTTTAATTACTCTGCTGTTGTGCTTCTGTTCAGTTATTGGTTGGTTTTTTTCCATTTAGACTTAATGCAAGCTCAGAATGACTGTTGTGTTTTTCTGTGTGACTTCTGTGCTGAAGTTGTAACAGCTATATAGTTTTGTCACTGTGATACACTTGGGATGTGCAAATCTGACTCTGGCAATTTTTCAGGTCCTACATAGTGTGAGTATCAATTCAACTCTTCTCCTTTGTTCACTATATGAAGTGCATCAAAGTAGACTGTGTACCAGTAGTAATTTCCACTCCACCCCCCCCCGGTATGAATCAATACGGAGATTGTCCACATGCTGTAGGTCGCCTATACAAGCAGTGTGTCTATCAGTTATGCTTTGCAGTTAGGCTACAGGTAGCAGCTTTAACCGTGATAGGAAGTAAAGGTGAGAAGATAGAGCAGAGGCAGGGTGAACGGCAGGCTCAGTAAAATGCAGGACATCCATATGAGACACCGAGACACACAAAAAACACACTATAGGACGGAGCGTGTTTGTCTTTTAGTTCATTTTATTTACACGACCCAGACTCAGTATGTCAAAATCCAAAATTCACTGTTTCACTGGTTGAGGATAGCGCTTGTAGCCGGAAAGCACTTATTTACATGATTGCTAATAGCTTTGAAGAGGCGTACACAAATGAGAGGAGACAAGTACTGTAATCATGAGTGGTGTTATGACCTATTTTGATTTTGTAAGACTTGAATAGGGAAAGATTGCATCGAGATACCACAATAAACTCGTCTCATCCTCAGATTCTATTTGTACCAAAAGCAAATTGCATTTTGCTTTCACGTCATTCATATTAACACTAACATCCAGTGTTATGCCTTCCTTTCTTATTTCTAGAGACATGTTATGGCCCGACCATTGTTGGACACTGCGGCTTGCCTGCAGACCAAACAGGTCAGTGCAAGATGTTAACAGTGGCCTCCATTTTACCCTATAGCAGCTTGACAAGCCTACATACCAATGCCAGAACACAGTTTGTGGACTTTAGCTGTGCAATTAATATGTTCATCGCAGAGCTGCAACTAACCAAGCCCTCCAGTCCCATCCCATCTGTTGGTGGATCACCAGCTTCGCAACCCGCAAGACAACAAGTGGAGCTTGAAAAGCAAATGTTGGACATGTTCATCCCCAACAGTGGCCTGTGATATTCTCCTTCTACATCAGCGGCTACACCTCCAAAGACGTCTCTGTGAAACTCCTAAAACTCTGCTGACAGCACAACTGTTCGACTGTTCACATTGCTTTATTCACGATGGCGATGAGTCAGCGTGCAGACATGAGGTGGAACAGCTGGCTGTCTGTTTCGGCCAAAACAACCCGGGGCTAAATGCTGCAGAAACTCCAAAGATGAGGGTATGTTTCTGAAGGAGCCGGCCCTCCTCTGCTTCCCATAAGTGTCGGCACTGTTGCTGCATCCTGACTAGAGCTAAGTAGATGATGTAGACTTTCACCCATCATCCAGAAATCGCATGGCATCAACTTGCCATCCCTCCCTGGACCAGTAGAGCACCAGGATTATCGGAGCACGTGACCACACTCTCTCCCATCTGGAAAGTTCTTACAGCATTGTCAACAAGAAAACCGCCAGATGCACGAACAGCTTCCTCTGTCAAATCTGTCTCCTTAATAAACAAACCACTCAACCCATCGCCCGTGCTGCGTAAGTAAATATTGTCAGCGACTCACTAAGACAAATTAATTTCATGTGAATGGAGTATAAACAAAAAAATACAAAAGACTGTGGATGCAAAGATGATGAGTGCAACTGTGGAACCACCAAACCCAGAAATTGTGACACACTATTGCTACACTATGAATTACACAGTACAAAGTGATCGGTAAAAAGCTCAGCAGAGTTTTCAATTCCTAACTTTTAATTGCGAATCAATAATCCCCTTTGGACAGTAAATACACCAGCTAACAGAACATTTTCAGCAAATATGGAAAATCTATAGGGTTTCATTAGGAAGAGATGGCACGCTCGTCTCCCTTCATTTACACAAAATATGTAATTTTTAAAGCTGAGATTTATACAAAGACTCCATTTTATTTTCAATTAAGAATGAGTCTTTCCTAATTCCTAAAAGAAGAATGTTAAAAAATGTATCATTAACACAAATCACCAAATCTGGGGATTTAGCTCAAAGTCAGAACTGATCATCCCTCAGATCTTATACATGCTGCCACTTTCATTACAATGAAGGATCAAAAAAAAATTATCCAAAAACGTATGAAATGTACAGTTGGTACAAGACGTGAGAGCGAGAACCTACGTTACATTATTCAGTGGTTATCATTACGATGCCCTCACAATGTCTCATTATTTTTAAATGAACTGAAATGAACACAGTCCACCACGGGGCTTGGGAAACTGATTGACCTTGAAGCTCGAGACACTCATTTTAAAACTTAATATACATCAAAAGTACCTGTTCAAAGAGAATTTGTAAGGAATCTTATTTTAATCGTATCACTACAAACAACCTTGAACCTTTATGCACTAATAATCATTACTGTATTTTAAAAATAAATGACAGTGACCTTTCCCCTTAGTAAATGACTGAGCCAGAAGCGACACTAAATAAATTTTTTTTGTTATTTTCACCATTTGTGTTCAACACACTGCATATCTGTGAAGGTTCTCAGTCATCCAGGTCATGGTTGTCTCTTTTTGGAGATCACACACTGCATCTAAACTATCTAAGCTAACAAAATGCAAGCACTTATGTCACCAACACCCATTTATTATGCTGCTGCTTACAAACAACAGCCACACGGATAATTCTCGTCAGTGCGCAGTGACTCCACATTCATCTCGAGCTCCCTGTTCCCCCTGCTCCCTGAAAAAGACAAGCAGTAGTGAAGCCTATTAGCATGAGGATGATTTATGTGGCCAGATGATCCTTGAACTGTAAGTCATTCTTAAAAGTTCACGCGCAGGATGCTGTGTAATGACATGTTCATAAATTGCCATGACAAAATGGTCATGGGATTGCACAGCAGATTGTGTTTAATGTTGATTTATGATGCTGTCTTACATGTGCTGATGTAACTTCAGAGTTGTCTCTGAATTTTGGGGACCTTATGTAAAAAAGTGCACAATAAACACAAAAAAATCAAGAAATGTTGACACACACACAGCTTCCCTTCTTAGGTAGCTAACTTCGTGTTTTGGCTACTCCATTCTACTTGCCTACCTTGGACTACCTCATGACAGCAAGCCAAGCCGTATTGAAGTCAATTATCGCCACTGTTTTGAGAGCCAACCATTTATTTTCTCCCCGTCTTCATGTACAGAAGCTGTCTCGTGTAGTCACCTGGGTCTTCGAAGGTGGCACCACTCCAAGAAGGAGGGATCTTCAGAAGTATTAAAGGCCAGACTGACCAAATGTCTTCTCTGAGAATGACACCGTCAAGCCTGACAGATGAAAACTAATGATGCAAACCAGGGGCCACACATCAAGCCATAAAATCAATTATGAAAATACGTATTGCCAAATGTTTGTTATTATCTATTATAACAATTCTATATACAATTCACTAAATATGCACACTTCCACCTTAAATAAAACCTTGTACTGCTGTGTACTAATTCTTCCATTATGGACACTTCACATTGAGTTTTTCTATTGGTGTGATTCAACTGATAAAAAAAAAAAAAAAACAGTGATCAATGACCACCTGAGAGCAATTACGTGATGAATGGAACACATTTACTTGTTATTTCCTAACTTTACGAGTTGAGGAAGAGTGCCTGGTCGCTTCATTAATTAACTGGCCAGTGGTTAATGCATTATGGGATACTGAGGGCTGCAAAAGGATTCACTGCATGTGTCCTTCAGATATAGGGTACAAAAGCAGGCCACTTTTCTTTGAGCACATGCATTGGTACGGGCGTCTTTATGTGCTATGATGTATAGAAATTGAGTCCTTGGATGATCTATAGTCAGTAGTGTCCTGAACTACAAATGCTGGAGATGGTTGTTTAGAAGTGCAAGTGTTTTTATGTAATGAAAAGAGCAAGGGGGAGAGCAGACATCCCCGGAGGGTATCACTGATCATCACTGACTGCTGAGTGTGTGGCTGAGAATACTTAACATTCGCTTCCATTAATAGAAAGATACACAATTGTGTTGTTTGCACACAAACAGTATTTATCATTTGGGTTGAGGAGGACTCAATGGCAAGACCACAAGACGATGTAAGAGTAGAGCCACGGACTAGAAAACGTCTTTGTTAGACAAGATGCACATAAACTAGTCCCTGCACGAGACTAAAAAAACAAAAACAATCCACGTCTCAACGCGTCCCAACAAATATAAATGTTCAGACCCTTCTACTCAAGCTAAAAAATATGCTGGTTTTCTCCAAGCTAGGATACATTTTACTACAAAAAATTCTAGCAGAAAGAAACACAACAAAAGAAATTACATACCGTCTCTTTGAGACAATTTGTGTTTGACATCTGTGGATTTTGTCACACTGAATAACAACAGAGCGTCAGCTTACTGTTGAAGCTGGGGTACTCGGAAATAGATTTGGTTTCCCCAGTTGGAGCTCTGACTTTGAGATTGCTCCATTATACCTTCTCCTAACAGACGCGTCAAATGCATCTTAAGTCTCTTACCGGGGGAGCAGACGAATGGCAAGCAAACCGGCTGGTGGCAAACGCAATGATCTGTTCCAGGAAGTGAACAAGAGCTCATGCATGGGGTGGCAAACAGGAGGGAAGTGCAGCAAAAACAACAGGTAATACATGTAGCGAGACAGCTGGACAAATGCTGGATGCCGCCCTATATACTGATTGCATGATTGCACAGATGTGAAAGCAGGTGAGTATGGGTGGAGCGGAGCGGGCTGGGTAGTGAAGGCGGGAAAAGAACAAAAACAGTGGGCTGGGTCTAAAACGAGAGGCAGACACCGCGTGTGTTTGGTGAGGAATATAAAGAAAACCAAATAATGTTGCAAATACAATGAGTGAGATGACGGGCATGGACATCGTGGCTTTTCTCTCTCACACACACACACACACACACACACACACACACAGGAAAAGTGACCAACAGACTTATTGACTAACTAGTAGATTGACAGACAGAAAAATTCAAAGAAATTGAAAGAGGCAGTAAATCGCTTAGATTTTTCTACGGACAAACTGAAATGATAGACAGGCTCTGAAAGCCGACTTCAGGACTCTAAAAGGTATTTAACGGAATTGAACTGATAGGAAACAGGTTCTATTGATATGTGTGGATGCGTGCAACCTGATAACCGGCTGGTCAGCCTCAGCTCAATCAGGGCCTCGAAGGCGGTGAGTCAGGGGGAATAAAGGAAGCTTTCTGCCTATTCTCATTCAACTCTAAATTGAGCTATTTATCAGAAGGGAAAGCGGTGAATCTGTTGGCAAAGTGACGGGGAATTGAGTAAAAGTGAAAGATTTCAAAGAGAAAATAAAAAGCTGAACAAATGGGCGCCATTGTCATATGTCAAGCTTCGCCTGTTTTGAAGATACTGTACCAAAAGCAGACAATTCTGACAAGTACATGATGCCACTTAGAGCCTTTATCACACAATTGCATCAGTGTGAGGTGGATATTTAGGCCAGTGCTAAAATTGGCCAGTGCACTTAATCTGACTGCTGCCTAAACACTTCCTTATCTTGTCCAGGTGTAAAATCAAGTGGCAGCATATTTGGTATCACATATAAATTAGCAGTTTCATGCTGTTAACATGCAAATCAGGACGGTGATATAACCAAAGCAAGGCTAACGTCAATCTTGATAAAATGTGGACAGAATTTGGTAGAATTAATCCTGGTTTTATAAACCCCCCATAAAAAAGAACAAAATAAATCTTAATTTTTATGTTGCCCACTTGTTTGTTTGTTTTTTTTTTATATAAAATTCTGTCTTTTGTGACCTTATATACTATTCAAGTGCATCAGCTTTGTGATGGAACAAATGTTGTGCTTTGAGTAAACAGTGCCAGTTATCTGCAGAGCCAAAGTCACAGAAACAGGATGCTGCTTCGTCTGTTTGCTGTTGTTTAAATTCCTATAATAAACTATGGATCACTTATATGGAATGTGTAAACCTCTTATGAGCCTGCTTCAGAATTCAGGGACTCTGGGCAATCCAGAGGACATCAAAGTGTCTTTATGAACCCACTCCTTTTAAAGCACAACATGCCCACAGCGTCTCAACATCAGACACTGGGGGGGGGGGTTTGCCAACTAACGTGCGGTAACACATGAGGTTTCTTCACTGAATCAACTTCAGCTGGCACGCTCGCTAATAATTTTCCCCCGAAAACCTGTGCACTCCTCAAATCTTTAATTGCATCAGTTGTTTTCTGAGGTGTTAAATGCCAACAGCTTATGCAAGCTAGCAGAAGCAACTGGCAATTAGGCGTGGTAATTATGCAAGAAGCCTTTGAAATGCGGAGATGTTTTCTCTCTAACCAACCCAAATAGCTCGAAAATTTTGCTTCTATCAGATGCTACTCAATATATTGTAGTGGCCCGAGCTTTTATAGCAAACATAGCAGTAAAAGCACAGGTGCATTCCATTTAGGTGCGCCTTTTACAGGGTTTTGGTATGTTGGTGCACATACCTAAATGGAACAGAGCCGTCATTATCATTATTAGCTACAGCTGTACTTTTCCCTCTTTGCGTTTGTTATGGAAAAGGTCCTCCGCAATCTCGCACTCAAAGCAATCACGTTGAGTCTGCTGGCAGAGAAAGTCGAGGTAAAACCAGAGGCAGTTATTGCCATACTGCAGGAATAAAAGACAGAGAAGAAACAGACTAAATTACTTTGAAGTCTCCTCTTGCAACAGAAATTTGACCTGTAAATACCAAAAGCCGGAATTGTTAGTTGTGATGGCAATTAACGTTTGGCATGTGTACATCATAAAATGTAGTAGATTCAATAAGAGGTCTCACTCTATTGAAGAAAGTGACTAGGGATTAAATGTTGACTGGTGTTTGCCTGGACGGCCGCATAGTGCAGGCACACATGTTCGCAGGGACAAATCCCAGTGAGACTTTGAATAATGTGGAATTGCTCCAATTAGTGTGTATTGGTTGTTCAGTCACCTGTTGATGTGCGATTGTTCCCCATCTAGAAAGGCTTTTAGCTGCTGCTGGGAGTTCCTTTATTTTAGGGCGCGCTACGTGAGCCATTAGCCTTTGTAACTAACTCAAATCCTGTAGACCTGCAGGATTTGCTGTTTGAACGGCAAGCCTTTGTATCGTAGTGTGTAAGTCATGTATTTGACACATGCATTTATACATGTAGCTAAGGAAACAGAGGTCATAATGACTCCTTAGTTTGTATTTAGGCATTTACGTGTCCTAGAACACTCCTAAGCAACTAAACTACAAACAGATGGTGCGGTAATAAGTCTGGGAACCCAACTTGCTAAATATATATAACATTATGTGCAATTACATTCCACAGAAAACCTTTAGTCATGTTTGTAGTTTAGTTGCATAGATTTTTTTTGTTTTGTATTACTACATGTATTACTATGACTACATAACTATTCTGCTTTCTCCAGCCTTTCCATTGACATTGGGTTGGGACTTGCAGCACACTGTTCACCTCAAATAAATGTTGTTTCTTGATGGTAGCTCATCCCCGTAGCCTTTTGACTCTTGCTGAGGGGTGTGAGCCAATAACTGTCCGACATTGGGGGTGTCTAGTCAATTTAAGCTGTTGGGGATGTTGCATCTAGCTGTGTGAGTCATGAGCGCTTTGATAAGTCCTTGAATGACCCGTGAACACTGGCTCATTTAGTGAATAGATCACCAAGGGCTGGGTTTGTGTCTGTTTTTCATAAACTTAATGAGTGTAAAGTTCATGACTGTGTATTTCAAGTCCTCTTCAATGAATGCTGTCAATGTTTTATTCTAAATGTATTGTACATCTTGATTAACATTAAAGTCATTATCTACCAGTAAATGATTATATGCAGAATGTTCAACATTTACTTGTGTTGGCAAACATAAATAAAAAAAAAACTAAAGCTCACTGCTGCATAGTCAAAAACAATGTAAATCTGATAAATCCCTATGAGTTAAGTTTGGATGATATGAGCCAATTTACATAATTAGCCAATTGTGTTTGGAGAGTGACTCATTTAAATGTGCTCACTGTTGAAATATTCATGTCTTGAGCCATTTAAAACAAGGACTTATCTCTTATACAGTATGTATGCACGGTGTGGTTCCCATTAAAGTAATAAAATGTCTCTTTGTTGACGTACATATGCAGCTTTCATTTATGAATTCAGCTATAGCCTGGAGCCATACATGTTATTAAAAGGACAGATGGAAAAAAATACATCTCTAGCCCCTTTCCAGTTATTGAACTCTGCTTCTATTAATATACAAAAACCCCCCAACACATTAAATGATTGGTGCTATAGAAGTAGGAGATCTTGCTTGCTTTCTGTTCATCATTATAAACTGTGTTATCAGATAAGAAATTATAAATACTTCCTTTAAATGTGTCATTGGGGGTTAAAACATTTAAGCTTTGGTTGATTTTAGAATTTGTATTTATGGTTTAATCCATTTGGTGTTGATTATCTAAAGTTGGCCTAGCCTTGAACTAGGCTGAGGGATTGGGGTCCTGTGCTATGTCAGCTAAGGTGGGCAGGTGAGGTTGGTGAGATAGGCATGCTGATCTCTGGGTCACACAATTTAAAGTGGTGCATCCTTAAATATGCTCACTACTGTTGGAGTTATCAGTTAATAACAAGCATCAGCAACAATTACTTTAGACCATAATTCCAATTAACTCCATGGGTGATTCCTTGTCAAATTATTAAGTCGTGCCTTATTTCCCTCCTTGCTTTTTAGAAAACAGTTGTTCATAAGATGAAATGTCCCTGTTTGGTATTTGTCATCATCTTACCTCTAACATATGGCAAAATTGTTAAGCAAGATGTGAATTAGCCATTAACTCCGCAGGTGTCTGTCAGGATATGGCAAATAAAGCTAATTTACAGAGGACTCAGCTACAAACAGCTGTTGGCATTGCTTGAATCTGCCTTAGGGTGCAGCGTCCCATGCATATCTTCAGCAGACTGTCGAAAACTCCTTTCATTTAGTTTGATTGGCTGGTGCAAACACAGCATTTGTCTTGGTTTTTCCTTAAAGCCAAGTGGGGAGCAGTTAATTAATAGAGAGACCAAAATATTAAAACAGTAAAGAATGAATGGAGAGTGGTTAAACTTGATTGGTTGTTGACATCTAATGAAACAAAGGAACGGTACAGGTTCTAGCAGCGTTGTTCTCAAGTTAAAGTTTTCTTAATTAAGATGTTTTTTTTATTTCTACTTACTGCCAAAGTAATTCAGCATTTGCATTTTAAGGTTACAGAGCTATACTAGGCAACGCTCCTTATGCAATATGTTTAAACTTAAATCCCAGAGCTGTGATCCCAGCATTCAAAGCTATCTTTTTCTGTACCCTTAGGATAAAGTTCTGAACAAAATGCTACCACCCCTCTTAACTAGGCCTTTATATTTTCTGGCCAGTCGACATCCATTACAATCACAGCTAAAACTGACTTGACAATTTTAACTCTGTATGTTTTTCACTCGCAGCCTGCAAAGTCATTTCTTTTGATGAAACATATGTAGTATAGTACCCAAACCCAAAGTCTCAGTGCCCCTTTCCACTTTTCTAAAATATTCAAGAAGCAGTTAGGATCAAGGACAGCCTTGGTTTTCAAAGCTTTTATCTTTCTTTTTTTTTGTAGCCACTGTAGCAAAAATTAACTTAAAAAAAAACTCTAATTTTGTACAGTGTTTGTTTTTCAGCAATCAAACAACTTATTTTTAATTGTACATTAGTTTCATTCGAGTCACTCCTCCACACGCTCTGTGAGTTATTTACCATGCAACAAAATGTAAACAGTGTTTGACTCACATTCGTCCATAAGTGTGTGTGCTGCCTTCAAAGCTTCCATCCAGTTGGATGAGAGACACAAGAGAATTATAGAACACATTTGGTTTGTTCTTGGACAGTGTTATAAATCACACTCTGAATTGTTATGTAATACCTGCTTAGTGCTGAGACTTAAGTGTGATTAAAAAGCTGTGGACACAGACTAATCACACGAATGGATTAAAATCCATAATGCAGAATATGTCACCAAATATTATCTTACTCCATAAGTGTACCTAAGCATAAAGGTACTATTTATACTAACGCAGATCCAATGTTTGCTCTGGTTTCAAAGCGACAAGTAATTTGGTGTGGACCCAGTCACCTAGAGAGAGCATGGACATGTGGAGAAAACCCAGGAAGCGTCTCCAATCTGGCGGCGTCGATTACGGCAGATGGAGCGGACGATCAGCCAAGTGGCCTCTGTTGTCGGCGCCATTTGCGAATAGCGCAGTGTATTGCAACTTCACAAACTGATTAGGAAACAAGACACGGAAGAATGAATCACCCTCGCCCGCTGCGTAGGATTAAAGGACGTGTCTGCTTTTTCATCCTTTTAAAAGGCAGGGGGATAGGTCCACCAGATTTTTTTTTTGCTCCTTGTAGACACGAGAAATGTTCACAAAGATCAAAGTACACACTGTTAGTTAGTCCACAGGGAGGAGGTGCATGCATGGGGTCGAGAGCTGGCCTGTTATGCACCACAGACTGTTCATACAGAAGGGGGTCGTCTGGGCAGAAAAAAAGCTATGACTAGACCAGACACTGATCCCAGTGGGGGCTCTATATAGAATGATCAATACTCTTTTTCTTTTTTTTAAACAAAATGTAGACTCCAAAGCCCAAATTCTGAAGCAATTTAGCTCCATGACCACCAAGCCTCTGTGAATGAATGTCTCCAAGTGCCATTCACTTTTACTGTTATTATATAAACATACAGATACAGAAACGTCTCCACAAAAAGAGATCACTGCAATGCACTTCCTTTAACAATTCAAAGACCAACAGCTGGGCAGTGGAAGCAGAAAACTGCAGCAGCAGCGGCAGCCGTGTGAGAGGCATCCACCAAATCTTTAACTGTGTGACCTTTATCAAAAGTAATTTTCAGCAGGCTTTTAACATACTCTATATCGTCCCCATGCGAAATACACCATTGGTTAACACGGGTCCGTTAGTCACTCCTCTTTCCAGCAGAGATCCATATCTCTGGGCCGGAGTATAATCAAACCACATCATGTAAAACAGATGAGAGTGAAGGTTGATGTTTTTGTTGATGAGCACCAGGCAACATCAAACCCATCAGTAGAGGCAGCCGCCGTTATTACTTTCCCCCATTTTACATCTCTGGTGATCAACGGTCTGTGCCAGTCCAGTGGGGTAATTGGCTGTAGATCTTCGCCAGTGAAAAGGTTAATTAGAAAGCTATTATGCGGGTGATTGAAAGCTATGATAAATAATGTAATGAGTTTTACTCAAGATTTGTTTTGCTGCAGTATAATGGAAGTAATGTTTAGTTACAGTAATAAATTGTGTTTGTACATTAAGAAAAGTGTATTTTCTTCATTTGCAAGTGACTGAATATTATCAAGCCATCTCATTCTACTGGAGGCAACCTCTAGGCTCTTCCACTTGGACACAAATATCAACTCGGGCGTAAGGATGAACTAGTTTTGGTAATCAAAGGTCAAGGTCATTGTGATCTCATGCCTGTCCCATTCTTGTCAAATCCAAAGGCTGGAGATTTAACACATGCAGATTTATACTGATTTGGGACCCAGACAGAAATATATTTGCCTCTGATAAACAAAAAATAGACCTCTTGAGCCTTTTAGCAAATGGGCAAATTACATGGTTTGTCCATGAGATGCAAAAATTAAGAGGATTATTAAAATAACTCAAATTAGTCCTTCACTAGATCCTCAAATGAGGAAAACACAAAATTTTCCTTTGATTGCACTCACAAAGCTGCACCGCCCAGTCTCAAGTTTCGTGCACGACCTCCTATTCTGGCAAGGCACAAGAAAAACAGAGGTGGACTGCAAAATTAGACAAATGCATAATAATTTCCGAGATGTTAGAGGATGAAAGAACTACGTTTACTGAAGTAGAAAACACACACTCCATTAGTATCCAGGTTGCGCGCAGCTCCCAGTTTCTCATCACAAATGTAATGAACACATTCCTCTATTCAGCCGATGAGTCACTCACACGCATTGTGCAGTACTGTGATATGAGATCAAAGAGACTAAGGCTGGACGTGGCTATTTGTTAAAGTGTAAAGATACTTTATATACCACCTTTATTTGTCAAGGACAGGCACTGTCCTTCTGTTGTCTTAACCCTCAGGCATCACTGTGGACATTTTTGTCCAAATGAACATATTTCTGCCCTTCATTTTGTCTGTGTGAATGCATATGCCACAGTTTAATACAACTTGGTCTCTCTTTTCACAAAGTTTGGAGTTCAAATTTTAATTTTTCTTATATTTCATTGGATCACTGTGAAACACATTTACTACCCTCTTGTATCACTCGGGACAAAAATCTCCTCCTAAAAACTGCTATAAAAATACAAAAGATTAATATTTGTTCTCATTTTTTGAATGAATCTCTAAAACTACTCCTGTTAGGTTCAATAAAACAAGCATAAAACCTATTGAAATTATGAGTTTTTCATGCACAGGCCTACACTAGGTATGATATAAGTGATTTTAGTGGTAAACCCATAAAAATGTTAAGTTTAACTGTTTTTCTCTAAAATGAAACCCCAACATCCCAAAAAGCATAATTATATTTTGTTTTGGCAATGAGATAAAAAGATGTGGTTACAATATATATACATATATATATATATATACAATATATAGGACATTTTTGTCCCCAATGATACAAGAGGGTAGTAAATAAACTGACACCTGAGGGTTAATGCGTAGTCTTGATTGACGTGCAGTAGTGTTTAAATTAGTTTCTCACAACAACACTAGTCTTTTTTTCCCCCACTTTTGATGTAATCCATAACCATGATCTTAAAAGATTGTATATTAACCTTCTGATTTCCTGTAGGCAACAGGAAAGGCATATAAGGCCGTTCCGGTAACTGTCTTCTTTCACATTAAGTTTTGAAGAAAAGATTACAGTATATCACATGCCTCGAAAAGGGAAGCCCGCACCATAGGCGACTCAGTGCTGGGTGTTCAAAAGACTTTTCTTCCAACCTGTCTAGAGGAATCTGGCCTCACCAATGTTAGATCACTTGGCTCTTTGGTGTCCCTTGGTCTGAAGGGATCAGAGACTGAGCGCAGCTTTAAACACTTAATTACTCTCTGCATGGCATGCCAGCTAACGCATACAATCAGTTGTCTGGTTTAGTCAAGGCTGGTTTGATTAATCACTGTGACAGACTCTTTGTGATGAAGTCATTCCTTCAGTGTTTATATCCCTAAAACGTGGGTATCCTGCTGAAGCAGAACTCCATCCCATTGTTGATCCCAACCCACAGTTTAGTAAAAGCAGGTCGTAAACTATACATAACTGTTTGAATCTCAATCATGTAGGCAGTTTGTAATCACTGCCAGAAGAGGACTGCTTAATCACAGCACTGGGGTGAGATATCACTGTCAACAGACATTTGTCTAGCACGTTGGTAATCTATAGCCTCGTTCCCAATCACGATCACATTATAACCCACACATACAACAGTGAAGACAAGGGCAATACAAATATTTTTCATGCTTCTCGTATGGTTTCCTGATCAAAATTTCCATAACCTCCAGAGGGTGAGTCATTCCGGTATTCATAGCAAACAAACCTTTTTAGAATTGTATCGCATTTAATAGAATTGTGGCTAAACAGACATACAGGTGGAAACTTAGATTAGTGTTTATGTATGTGTAAAACATTTCTACCTGGTGTGCCCTGCACAAAAAGGCGTCAAACCTAATGCACTGAGATTTCACAGCCCCTGGTAGAGCTGATGTGATCATTTAAGGCTGCATCGACTGGAGGTCAGGATGCAAAGTAGCATGAAACATTGTCCATGTTTGCTGTGCTGTGAAGCACTGACCCTGCCTTTAAGGCTGCCTTAAGGGTGCCCTGAGGGCAATTTGTTAATGGGGCCCTTTGCCGCTACCAGCGGCAGATCTTTTTATTAGGAAAACAAAAAAAAATGGCCACATAGAGGGGAAAAAAAGATACATATAAATCTCTGACCACACATGCAGTAAACTTTATGGTATGGTCCTGCTTGCAGCACACTAAGCAAATGTATATAATGTAGTAAAATGTATATACCAGTTCTATTTCTAGAGCATTATAATTCAGGTAGGAGTGGATATGTAATGATTCTATTCCAAGTCCAACAACTGCTGCGCTGCATCGCACTTATTAGTTCTGAAGATATCTTAAAGCTGCAGCTAAGAGCTATTACTGATTAAATTTGGCTGTGTGTTTTTAAGAAGAATAAAAAAAAGCGGTAAAATTAGCACATCACATAAAATGAGTTAGAAATAATCCATAGCATTTGCAGATTCTTTAATCCCACGTAACTTTACGACAACTTACTTTTTTTAACCAAGGCATGCAGCCTGCTCTGCATTACATAGGGTGGGATGAATTTAATACAATGAAGTACCACAAGCCATGGTTGTTCCCTAACCCTAACCAACAGTTCCTCAACATCACCTGCACATTTTCCCTTTGTCAAGCATGTCAGACCTTTATATTAACCTAATTTAATTTAACTTGGGTAAAAAAGTTTATAGAAAAAAATCATAAATCTGCTAATTCCAGCCATTTGCACTTACACTATAGTGTAACAATGAATTAGGTTTTTACAATATCTATTGAACACAAACAGTATATGGTTGCCATGCAGGGGAAAACTATCACATCCTATTTGATTTGAGATTTTGTGCCATGGCCACATACAGTATAATTACTGCAGACGTATCTTGTCATCACTTAGCTATATGTGCCTTCAAAGCCCACATATGTGCTTTTGATCCATTATCTCTGCTCCTTCATCGCTTTGCAGCTGGATTACTAGGATCGCTGTCTGTCGGAAGCAATCCGAGGCCCCAGATAGAAGTATGACCAGCCAAACTCTGTTTTTCTGCTTGGTTAATCCGACAGCACCTTCTGAGGAGATCCAATTAAATCTCTCCTTCAAAGAATATGTGACTGCTGGAGCGTAGATGAGATGAGAAGGATGGGCGGTAGAAAGGAAAGGATAGAGGGAGGGAGGAAGGGGTCTCCGATCCTCTGTTTTAATCATTTCAGATCAGTGTCACACTATTTCACCAGCACTTGCATACAGATGAATTTGTTTGGGTGAACTGTGGAGATTAATGTATGTTATACGTATTGTGGGAAGCAGTCAAACTATGCAACAATAAAGCATATTCAACCTGTCTCACCACTTCTTGGCATCCTCTGGTCAACATTATCGTCATCAGCCACTGGTAGCAGGTGAACAGGCAGTAATTATAGCACACATGACAGGTATTTTTCTGCTTATTAATTATAGTATAAGCAGGTGCAAGTCCACTTTACTAAGCAGTGGTAGTAAAATGTTGGCACTTGAAGGTGTGTCCTACATTTCTATGTCTGCCTGTAGGGATGGATGAATGGTAAAGGGTGGAAAAGATGAAAAAGGGAGTATACATGACTGAAACATGAAAGGTGAGAGACTGGAAGGGAAAGGCGAAAGACTGCATAAATTAAATGTACAGTGAGCACCGAGTGTCAAGTGTGAAAGCTGAGGTTCCAAGGTATGAGGCCTATAAAGCACCAGAGGTGCTGACTCTCCCATTAGGGTGTTTGAAGCCTCTCTGTCCTCTCCCTCATCCAAACGTTTGTGCAAAAAAAAAAAAGCCTCTTAGGGCTCAAAACCGCTTTAATAGAAACTCCTCAATTTTTTTGCTGGAGTGTACACAGAACACTTTGCCACGGCTAAAGAGATCCAGAACACAAATGTAATGGTTTCTCATCACAGCGTGACAGCTGCCGCGAACAACGCACTGTGACATCCTGCAGAGTGGATAGTCCCCAGTGGAAGTGATCCCCCAGCAAATCTCCAAATAACCTCCTAATTGTCACAGAGAAGTGTGGGCAATCGTGCCAGCTGCCTGTGGCACGCCGTACCCTCTTATGTGTGCCTTTTTATTAATGAGATGCACACTTACAGTATCTTTTCAAATGTCTCCATATGTCTAGATTGCTTTAGAGAAAAGGCAGAAATGCTCTCAGAAAAACGAGACACTCCGTTCGATGCGTCACTTGTTTCTTCTCTCCCTGTACTATTTGCTGTTTTTGTGATGTTTGCGGACTGAAATTGCAGCGGTGTTGAAGAATAATTCCCATTTATTACAGCTTGTCTCTTATTTGTACAGTGTTTGCCATAATTCCTCCTAATGAAAACAAACATGGGAAGACAGATCTAGGAGCATGGTGACAAAAAAAGAAAAAAAAAATCACCACATTAAAAATACATCTAACAAGGCAAGAAACACAACCGTGACAGATGTTGAACTTATTCGTTTATTTGAAAGGAGAAAATGATAACCCAAACTGTCAATTATAAACATTCATCACGGTTTAGAAACTGACTTCCTAGTCTAGCAACTCTTACCAACATGATCAAATTGTTTGCGAGTAGAATTATACCGAATGTGTCTGGTACTGACAGTACTTTGCTTTTATAATTGTAGACATGGGAACATTTTCATGCATTTTCTACAACTGGACAACAAGGTGACAAACCTTGGTCATCAGCAAGTAAACCATCTGTATAAAGGTGTGCCTTGTAAAAACCAATTGGCAGTAATGACTTCAGTGAGGTATATATATATTATTTGAAGGAGAAGCTTTGTTCGGTGTGTAAATTCTTTAAATGAACATAAGACTTAACGTGTTTAATGTGTTGGTCTTGTTGCTCAGGGTGACACTCAGCATTTAGCTAAGAGGGAAAAAAAAAAAGAATCAAGCAAAGCGAGCTGTGGGGCACTTATATCATCGCGCTAATGCGCAACTCGGGTTGTCATTTTAATGAATTTTCACCTCGCGTTGCACAACTGCTTATGTGAAAGCGACTTGGATCTCAATGACCACATGCATCACAGGTACGAAACATTAGCGGCTAATGATCTGCCAGGTGAAATCAAGCGCAGGACAACACGTGAAGCATGCTGGCGCAGGTTTTAATTGCACTCTGGCAATTTCAGACGTCATCACGTAGCTCACCCATTAACAGACAGCAGAATTTCACATAAAGTTTGGCCTGAAAAATGAACAGTAGGGTTAGGGTTACCTAACCAGGCCTGTTTGTCGCCCCAACTTCTACACTAGAAATCATTTTTATCTGTAAACATAAACCAACAGCTTTGTCACTGCATGAAAGGAAATCTTTGTTCCAAGACAACACAGTGATGCATCCTTCCACCCTTGTCCCCCCCACCACCCTACCCAGACTCTTCCTTCTTGGCTGCAAAATGACGGCACATTTGCATGACGAAAAAAGAAACACGGGTCTCTTTGATATGCCTCTCCTCTCCTCTCCATTCCCTTCAGTTCTCCTTGCAGGTCGTGCTCACTGGGGACAGATCATTTTCGGGAATCTCACTCTTCCTCCCCATTCCTCTGCTCGGCAGTAATGATGGCAAGCCTTTTGAGGTGCGACGGGGCTCGGGAACCAATTACAGATTCTGGGTTTGTCTAGCTTCAGAAGAGAGGAGGCAGGAGGACCACACTGGTGCACTTTTTAGGTAATAGGACAGAAATTAACCATTAGTAGTTTGTTTAGCCAGTCTGAGAACTTGCCATGGATGAATTCAGAGGGTTCCCCAGTGAACAAATTTGGCCATGTCCATGAAACCAACCATTACAAACTGTTTAATTACAAAGACTGCAACAGTGGGATTTTTGTCATTGGAGGCAATAGAGGCCTCTCTCCATCTAAAGCTAGGTAATCCTCTAAATCAAGTTAAACATGATGCCTCGTTGTCCTTCTCAAAATAAGAGAATCAATTAGTAACACAAAACCCCAACTTCAGAAATCTCTGCAACAAATGGGTCAACATGTTGTGTTGCATGAATGATGGTGCCCTCCTTGCTCCTTGTTCCCCCTGTTCACGCTCATTCTCTTCTCCTCTCCTCTCCTCCGGTCACGTCCCACCTCCTCACGCGTCTCCAGATTGAATGCCTCAGCTGCAAATTTCCATTAGATTTGTGAAATAAGAGCCAAAAACAAAGACAGCAGCTGTGTTTTTAAACCAAGGGAAGCCTTTTGTCTTAGGAACGACTTGTGGTGCCATCGACTCTCCCTCACAAGGCCGGCCCCTCTCCTCCTCCTCCGTTGTCTCATCCGAGTTAGCAGCCGGGGCCGTTTGCTGAAAGATTTGTCTCCCCGTGAGACACGGAGTCTGAATGTTCCATTCCAGCGCTTACACTTTCACCAGGGCTTATTATGCCTGGGATAAGGCCTGTGGCAGCACAAAGGAAATATTGATTATCCTACAAAGGCAGCAGCGGGGACATGAGAGAGACTGGCAGGGAGTTGACAAAAAAGTTCTCTTGATATATCAGAACTCAGTAATGTCAGCAGAGTCAGGGTGCTGGTGTCGTAGGTTTTTCGTTAGCGCACACACAGCTCTCGACGATGCTCTACCTGCATGCAGTAATAACAAAGGGTTCAATGTTCTTTTACGTCAGTCTTTGAATATGTTTTCAATTCTGGGCAATCTTCTGCCAGTAAAGCCAGCCTGCAAGGTCAGAGTCATGGTCGTTTTTCAGAGAATAGACGCGGCACTGTAGTCATCCACAAATCCTAGGCAAATTTGCCAGGAAAGTGTTTTTGCTTTAAGATGCTGACGGACCGCTGTGATGCTTCTCTGTGGAGAAAGCAATAACACTGACAAAAGCAAGTATCTGAAAGGTGCACAGGGGAATTTTTACCTTAAATCATTTCATGCAGCTTCTCAGAAACACAAAAAGAAATAGCTTGACTAATTATTACAGATTATATGGTTGGGAATTATATGTCCTAGCAGTGCTCTCTAAACAGTTAATGCAGTTAAAATACATTTCTCTGTTTTTTAATAGCAAGTTTTTTTATAGAAACAAATAATTAGATTTTCTGGGCAAACAATTGAGTAATTTAAAGCCCCAGATAAACATTACTTGGATTTGTCCAAGTACTTTCAAGGTAAAAAATAGACAGAATATCTTCAGGGGCATTTTATGTTTCCAGTCCACGGGGACATCCGAACTGATTGAGGAATTCTTGAATAATTGAAGATTTTAATAAATCTGTTTCAAAATATAGCCCACAGGACGCCAGAATGAAGCTAATGTTTGCACATAAATGCACTGAAAGTTGTTGAAGTCGAGTTTTATCAACGGCAGGATCAATCGCACTTGATACGAGTCCCCGCTGTTCTTCCTACTAATCAACATATTGCAGTGTGTGCGGCCTTGCTGTGGGGAAGGTGGCAGAGGGGACAGTGGGGCTTGGAGGCGAGAAGGAAAAGAAGTGAAAGATCTTCAAAGCATCTGCTTTACAAGTCTGATGGCTGCGTTAAAGTCCTTTGTGTCTCATTAGGCTGCGATTTCGGGACAGTGCCTTTGTGCACTGGACAAATTCTGTTTGAAATGCAAGCGGCGAGAGGGAGCTCTCTGCTGCCGTCAAACACATGGGCTCACGCTTTGTTGGTGAAAAGAAGAGGGTCACTTGTCTCAACTAATGAATGGTTCATTTCATCTTCTCATATTAGGTAAGTAACATGTAAATATATATAATTATGTAGAAGACAAGTGCAATATACTAAAATGTTTGAGTCTACAGGTTGAATGCAGCCGATGATTTTCAGTTGCTAACATCAAAGGTGACATATGGACTAATTGTTGTTTGAATTTAAACAGAATTAAAAAACTTCAACCATCAGTTACAGATGTTACACACAGAGCCTGAGCGGTTCTGGGAGTCTCATCGATACACGTGACCTCTGTGGTCCCTGCAATTTCCTCTCTCCTTGTCAAAAGTGGACCATCACCATCATCATATGCCTTCGTGAACAAAGTTTACACTTAAGACGACACGGCAGCCTCTACCAGCCGAGTGGTGTTCAGGCACCAGCGTGTGTGTGGGTAATTTGTGTTACAGGAAATGCCAGTGATCAGAAGATGATACGACACGTCAACAGAACTAGTCACAATCAGAAACAGCAAACCGAAATTAACTACAGCAGCAAGTTTAACAAAGTTAACCAATAAAAAATCATAAAAGAGGTGATGTGAACCATTTGTTGTTGCTCTTCCTGCGTTTTCTTGTCTCCCGTGATTTTCTAAAGGGCATGCATTAATACTCAAGAATGTATTAATGGAGTTTTTTTTTTTTTAAAGAAAACTACAGTGAGTGAGTCAAGGAGGTCGGGGGAAAGAAAAGGGATCTGTAACCACGATTCATGCATATATTAGGCCATAATATTAAAACACTAAGGAAAGCAAAAAAAAAGAAGCCTTAAATATCACGGTGGTAATTTGATTAGACTTGAAATCCTAGGTCAATCCGAGCTTCACAGAAATTGGCCCCGCTTAGCCTTGCAGGCAAATGATTGATTTTATGTTAATCGCCTTTTTTGTCCAGGAAACCAACACATGTATAGTTTAGAAAGACTATATTGTGTTAAAATAGAGGAGAACTGGGGTTTCCAATTAGACTGTGGAGACTTATGTAACACTGGGAACCTTTACATCTCCACACTGTTCATCTGACTGCTCTGAGGCCGACTTCTCATTCATTCACATTCAATAATAAGGGTTATAATTGAGCTCAAAAGGACGTCTTCTCTGGTTCTTCCTCATCCCAGCGTGTATCCACAGCTTGAATAAAAGTACTGATTTGGGGAGGTTATTCCAGCTATGACCAAATCCCCCACTAAGCTGCCGCTGTGTAAAAAGTCTTTCTAAGCGGTGTTGGTTGTGTGTAACAATTCAGTGTGTCTTTAAACTGCAGCCTGTTCGTGAGTCATTCACGGTGAAATGCGCCGCTCACCGCCTCTACGAGCAAAACAAATGATTATATCTGAGACTGAGGTGAATCGTCATCTGTCACTTCAAATTCAACAGCTGAGAAGTTGAAGGGGGAAAAAAAAGGAAAGATATATTCAGCAAATGAATAACTAATTTAATCATGAGATGTTTAATTTTAGTCTGGAAGCTGGACAGAAATCCTGATTTAAAAATGATCAACATATGGATGCATAAAACAGCTTGAGATTTACCCTTTCCAATATGAATATGAACTCCAATTTTCATGAGCCAAAGCCCTGAGTCCAAATATGTCTTAATGCTCCCTGGCCTCACATCATGTTTCAGGAACAGTAATTATGGGCTAACATGGCACACAAATCCTGTTCTTTCCCACTTCTTGCAGACAGTCTACAGATCTTTGGGTAATGATTTCATTCTGTTTCACTTCCTTTACTTTTTTTTTTCTTCTTCTTCTTTTTAATGAGCTCCCTTTTAACTTTCCACCTTAGATCCCTCACATCTCGCAAATAATTACTGCACGCGTCTGTACAGTATCTACAGTACCTGCATTGATCTATTTTCTGAAAGAAGAAAAGAGATGAGTGGTGGTGGTGGAGGGGTAGGGGGGCATTGCCACAATCCATGCAATAATAAGGTAATGTAGCGGGAATGTTGTTAAAAATAAATAATCTTAACAGCAGACAAGTCAGGCAACACAGACAAATATTAGAACTAATGTATGCTGTATTCAACTGGCAAGGGAAGGGGTGTCTGAAATATTGACTAGGAAGGAAAGAAAGCACAAAATTAAATTTACATGAAGGTTATGAATCAAAAAGATCCGCAGAGGCTTTGCACAGACAACAAAAATGACCCCAGACGTCACCAAGCAAACACACATACACTGTGCACTGGCTGCGGAGGTGTGAGCACAATTTTGCACTAATGCAAACAACTGTTGGACTGGAAGACGTGACGGGACGCTCCAGCAACTGAAGACGAGGAATGCTAATGATTAGCCGGATTGCGGGACGAAATAAATCACACCGGAAGACACCATGCGACCGGCTCGACTTATTGAAAAACGCTTACACATCTTAGCCGAGGGCGTTTGCGGTGAGAGTTTATTAAACTTACACGCCGTGCTCACAGTCATCCCACTGTTCAGGAACATTTTTCCTCAGCTGTCAGTTTACTGACAGATGTAAATTATGCAGAAAACGCTGCAGCGATGTCTCTGAAAGCCAGATAGTAGCAATTTCTCACACACAAATTTAATCCTCGGTGAAAAACAAACACTATCCAGAAGAGTGAGAAGGTTAATGTTAGCATCATGCCATTGTGTTTGGTGTGCAAACAAAGCATTTCCTTTGACAGCAATTTCCTCCTTGTTTATGAGATGGATGAGTGGAATTCCCAAAGGTAATGTCCTGTGTGTGTGTGACACCGATCTTCTCAGGCCACAAAAGAATAGATACCCTAGATTATTTGCCTATATTCTGAGCTTGTGCATAACTAAATCTTTTTCTCTACTTTGATTTATCTGTGATGTGCTAAGTTCATTAGCGGCAATCACTGAGGCTTGTCAGAACCGCACTAAAGTGATTTTGTTAATGACTCTGGAGATGGATCATCCTGATGTATGTAGGCGTCTCGCAAGGAAAACAGAATAATGTGGCTCCACTTGAAACTCCAACTTCCATAGGCTCATCGAACGCTTGCATGGAATAGTCAATACCTTCTCATTAGCAAGGAAAACATCAGGAAAAAAAAGGGTGTCAAACGTACAGCACTGCCCTCATCTTTCCAGTAAAGGTGGAACTGCTAAAATGTAAAGAGCTGATACTTAAAGTCTGTCGTCAGTGTGCAGACATAATGGGAGTACAGGTCATTAAACATCCTGTACTCTGTTTAGAAGTTCTAATCTTATTTAATAATCGTGGTGCACTTAATCTCAAAGGAGTCTGTAATTAACGCAACGCTATTTTCTTCGAGTCAAAATCTAATTTGTTCTTTATAAAACATTTGAAGCCAATTGAAAGTGGTGTGACTAAGAAGGATTTGTCTGAATAAATAATACATTTGAATATATCTCATATGCCATGTGGCACAAGTCCTTATGCATGTGGAATTAATAGACCGGCAACATGCATCAAGGCGTTATTGATTTCAAATGACACAAAGAATCAGCATCTTCCACTGGAGGTTTGCTGAAATGTTATCATGTTAGCTGTACAGGCTACGCACACACACACAAACAATGACCCCCAAGGGTCCTGATGTAGAGAATTTAGCCCGCACAGAGACCTCTCTGTGTCATACACACATGCAACTTGCTCCCACGGGTGCCACTACACCAGCAGAACCATTAGCCCGCTGCATTGATCTCCACTCCTCACATAATGGGCCAGCAAAACAGACACAATGCAAGCAGTCCTCCTAAGAAGCTTAGTTCTGCTGCAGCCACAGTTGATGCAATTGATGTATTATAATGTATTATTTTGCGGAATCAGTGATTAGAACATGCACAATTCTACTTTTAGTGTAGCACAATATGGGATCCTGTCATTTCCCCTGACTGTGGGCGCGGAGGCAGATTACACGGCGAAGGGAGTAATTGTGAAAATGCACACTGCAGCAGGCTCTCAATGTGTTTGCGTCTAGTAAATCCACACGGAAAAACACCGCCAATTCTGGACAGAACAGCATAATTCCAGAAACACATACACTACATTGTCTTCAAGTGGGCAGTTGGAAGGACTATGATTAAAAATAACCCTGTGTGTGTTATCATCCAATATATACGGCGTGTTTAACACGAGGTGCAAGGTATTGATTTTAACACTGCCGAGTTTATCAACTGTTTAATTTTCACCTCACACACTCGTGAAAGGCTTTTTATTCAAATATCGATCCAAACTCCAACAATTATGAAGGCATTTATGACGGTGTGCTTGGTCATAGAAGCATCTCACAAAATTATTGAAAGCATGTAGAAATAGAGAAGTCAGGGCAAAAGAGATGCAAATATAATAACTACACACTGTACGTGGTCATTTTGCACATATAGCTCAGAGCACCACACATGAAATGTGTGTTTGTCGTTAGGGTGTTTTTGTTTGTCCCTTGTGAGTGTGTTCTTTCTATGCCCTCAAGGGTTTGACTGAACTGTAGCAGCAGGAGTGGACTCTCAGACTGTGTGTAGTAATGGTTCTGGCTTGTAGGGGCCGTGCCAGCTCACTCCTCTCTTATTCATCAAACTTTATTTAAAAGGGTACGCTGCAAGATGCTGGCAAGACATAGCTGACAATTTGACATCAGGCCCTAAACAGTTCCGCAACTCACTTCAGGGTTGTCTAGGTAATGTCACAACAACAGCACAGTCTAGTTGCCAAATAGTAAGTTTGATGAAAGCCTGAGGCAAAGAATCACTGAACACCGATTTGCTCAGCAGGCTCCGAAAAAAGCCTGGTGTCAGAGGTTTTCTCTTTCAGCAATGCTCCATCAATATAACAGAATGTCTTCTCTAACAGTTCTCAGAAAAGTAAAGTTTTGAAGTTGTTTTATTTCCCTTTTTTAGATTAATTAAAGCCAAGGCCTAAACATAGTGCAAAACAAACAAATTTGGACTAGTCTTCAAGTTCTGCATCAAGTTTACTTCTAATGAAGTACTTTTCTTGGTTTGAGTACTTGTTAGAAAAACCTTCTACGTGAGTATGGAGGTCATCTATTTTGAGGGGAGCATGCACAGATTGTTGTTGATTGTGGCAATGTATGTTCTCAGCAGCCAGCACCTGAGCCCAGAAAGAAAGACCGGGAGTCTGTCACCACCTGTACTGATTGAACCGAGCTAAACTTTGTCACGCGGTACACAAGAGAGTTCGAACGTTGAACTTTTCTTTAAAATCAAACAGGTGACGGATGCAGTATAGGGCTACTTCCTGTGGGCACTTTACTTTACTTTGCTTGGCAGATGCTTTTATCCAAAGCGACTTACAGGGAGCTAGCGCTGTGTCTGGCTCAGGGACACACCTGGTAGAGAATGGACTAGGAGTCAGATGGGATTCGAACCTGCGACCTCCTACATCCCAGTCTGACGCTTAACCCATTGAGCTACCAGGTCGCGTCATCCCATAGGATAGCAAAATGACCAGACACCCTTTAATGCATGTTGCAATGGTGATGCATTTGTAAACTATTCACCCCAATAAGAGGCTTTGAGAGACCGATCAATGGGAGCATCTGAGGGCAGTTTTCTTCATTCAGCATCTCTAACATCCGCTTCCTCTGAGGACAACAAAAGATTGGACAGCTATATGAAAGAAGAATCACGCTTAAGTCTCGAGATAACTCCTCTGAGCACTACCCTCATGCACACAAGTGCACAATCCCGTCAAATTAGAAGCGGGCGTCATTAAAGGCAACGCCAACGTCTCTCGCACATTATCGCCTGTCTTGGAGAAAGAACACCTGTGAGAGAGAGAGAGAGAGAGAGAGAGTACACACTCAAGTTGGCTGATATGTCGGTGACAGTCTAATTCAATTGCAGTTGAGCCCAAAGGCAACATGGTAGCCTGGAATGTAATTTGTAATCAGCAGCACACCAGCAACTCAATAGCACATGATTAGAGCCCTTCACTTAAATGTGTTCAACTCAACGTTAAATCTACCAATCAGAGTGACAAGTTAGCCTATATTTTCCTTTTCACATTGCCTTGAACATATAAAATCTGGTGAGGTCTATGAATAAGGTTTTTAGCTGTGCTTTGGTGTTATGCAGCTATAGATTATTAAGACTTCAAAATCTATGCAGACTCAAAGCGGAGCGTTTTGAGTCTGGACCCACAAATCTGCTACATATGGAGAAGTACTTTTCCAGTGGGACTAACAGCAGCTTCCCACATTGTTTGCATTGATGGTGGATGTAATGTAGAGAACCGGTGCTAAGCTTCAGCCTAGACTTCTTTGAAGGTTACTTTGCCCTCTTGCCTCTTTCTTCCTGGTAGAGGTTATCGAGCTGACTGATCCAGGGGGTGTTTTAGAAGATGGGAGACATTTTTTTAAGAACGAAAAAAAAGTTGCATCAAAATGTAGCTCAGGAAGAAAAAAAAAATCACGTGAGGAAAAAAAAAAAAGACTTAATGAAAGTTTTAAGGATCAAGGTGAAGCTTTTAAAAAAGTGCCTTTGTCTTTTCTGCCCTGGAGCCTCCCCTCTTTGTATGCTAACAAATGCAAAGCCTCTGGGCTTGCAGAGCATTTTGCAGAATCATTAACTAGTCACATCACCTCTACTTGCAACATTTCATCAAAATCTTACTGAAGCCAGCATAAACAGGGAGGTAAAAATACAGCAATCAGGGAATGCTGGTGAACGCTACCATCGTTTAAGTGGAGGATATTGTAGCCATACTGCTGAATGATACTTTCATGGCAGCAGTGATTATACCCGTGCAGAGAAGAAAGGGGTGTAAAAGACATCTTGTTCTGATTCTGTGGTCTTTAGCAATAACTGTGCATCAGAGTTCTGGTTGGCTGGCTAACCACCACATCAACAACCACAACAGGGTTCATCGTGAATATGCTTCTCTGTTCTTGAAGTGATTCTCTGACGTAGCAGTCACACTTTTCTCACGGGACTAGAAGGAGTGCTGGTCAAATAAAGTATTTATGCTGACAAAAAGCAGTAAAAGCAGAGTTGGACACAGTTGGTTGTGCTTTGTTAAACATGAGACTTACTCTTTAAACGACTCTTTTATACGTTCTGTAATTTCATTGACAAAAATTTGACTTAATTTCTTGAGATTTCAGTTAAACTGTTGCTTTGCAGCCCAAGGCCTATTATGCAATCAAATTTCTTTTGAGATGAGGAGGACTTCATAATCTGGAACCACAGAGTCTTTTTTCTTATAGGGGAACGAACAGTGACAGATATCTTGTTTGTTTATTCAGAGCATCCTCCGCTTTGAGTGTTCAGGGCACACCGGGCAGTCTAGCCAAGACGTGGGAGCACCAGAGTGTTTGGATGTTTACATCGGTGGGGAGTGACATCCAGCTGATTCACGCTGTGCAAACACTGTACAGTGCACGTGGTAGAAATATGTTATTTATATCAGAGAGCACTTCCTGTGACGTACATGAAGAGTTTCCATGACATCAGAAGAAAAGATCTGAGAATGGTAAACTTATGAAGTTATAACCATAACTTCTCATCACATAACTAATCACTTTGTCAATTAACCTGATTTTATTCACAAGATACGACTCTACTTCCTTCCCTTTTGTGCTCTCTTTTCTCTTTCTTGACAAGTGCACCGTACCATCTGACCAAATCCCGTGTCCCCTTTGTCCGCGTTTCTGCCGCTTCTTCTTCATTTGAGCTGGAGAGTGTGTGACCACCGGGTCAGCGAGACACGGGTGACTGCGGCTCTCTTCTCTGCTTCGCCTATCTCTAAGCGCGGGCTCCATTTCTGCCAGGCCTGCTCACATCTCTAAGCTGAAGCCTGAAACTCACATATACAGTAAATTCCTGTAATTACTGACAGTTGACTTGCACTGACTTTTTGTGTGTGTCATTAGAGGCAGAAGAGACGGATACACACATTCGCATACACGACAAAGAGGAGGAGGAAGGGAGAAGTCTCAGTTCAGTAGAGCCAAGATGTTGCTAAATAAATAAAGAATATATACATTCACATGACTTCACCCCATTCAATGGTGACTGTTGACAAGTTCAGAAAAAATCCTAACATCCACCTTCTAGGAAATATCTAACTGCTGATTATAATCTCTGTCGTAAGTGCTGGAGGAGTTAAGTTGACCTTCATTAAACGATGCACAGAAATCGTGACCCCTCGAATCCGCAAACTGTTAAAGTGGTGAAGAAGTCTATCGTGCACACTGACCCCATGGCTTCTCAGCTCAAGATGTAGAAATATGTCCACAAATACATGCAGAAATATGACTAAAATGGGTTTGCTATACGAGCGACACTTTGACCTTCCCAAATGCATTGGATTTACTAAGCAGCATATTTGATTCATATCATAAAGAACTATAGGAATAAAATAGATGCCAGTTATGTTATATTAACATGTCTCACACATATATTCCCCAAGCTCAGTGTGTCGATACCATAATGCTTTTTGATTTTATAACCTAAGCCCAGAAACCCAGACCTCTGGATTGAGTTTGTTACATCTTAAAAGAGAAAGAGAAATAAGTTCAACAACAGCTACTTCAGGAAGACACACTGTAATACACCGTCTTTTATTGTAGTGTATAAAATATATGGGAAGATGGAATCTTTTATCTTCCCGTCTTGAATCGTACAGGTGCGAGGTGCCTTAGCAGCAGCTCTACTGTTATTCCTTCTATATTTCCTGTCAACCCCACTTCGCCGCCTCAGCAGCTGAGCCGGAGCACTTACAGTTTGGAGTAAAACCGTAGTAAAGGGACTGCGGCTCTCCTGTCTCTCCTGTAACACTTTACAGAGAAAGAGTGACAGCCTGCTGGGAAGTTTACGGAGGTCACTCATTCTTTGTTGTATTACAGATGGAGAACTTTTGAAAATCATATTTCAAGGTTTAGTTCACATTCAGTTTTATTTGCGTCTTTGATATTATTTCAAATACAATAACTCTGGTTGAAGTAAGATACATGTTAGTGAACTGATCTGAGGTTTCCTTTGGGTGCTTGCTCACGACATCCCTCTTCTGATGATGCTATTGATTTAGACGCCGAAGGATGCTCGTCCACGAGTGCACGCTTCTTTAAGTTATGATAGATTTAATAAGAACTCATAGATGGGTAAAATGTATGAAACAGTTTCCCACCACTCACTTTTTAAAGAAAAGGCCACCAGGCCTCGTTTTGTTAAATGATAGATCATCAAATCAGTCCTCACTTAAAAGTGAGAGTGTTTAGCGAACTCATTTTCAATGCAAGTGTAGTGAATCATGGGCTGTATCCTGAAGCAAACCGTCGACGTGTTCTGGGAGGGCACGAGGGCACGTTCTAGACAGGAAACATCACAAGCACATTATACATTAGCCCACACAGCTGTGCCCACTATGTCTGTTAACAGATGATTTACAATGATTCCTTATCTGGGAAGTAAATTGGGGGCATATTGGGTCTGTTGTGATGATTCTACTGCATTTTTTTCCATCACACAATGCACGCCCAGTGGAGCGTTCTGTCCTTATCTCCCCGACTCCTGGCTGGAGTTTTTGAAAGATGTTCCCTTTCCTCCATCTAGTTCTTGTTCAGCCGTGAAGATAACAACCTTGTCGCTCCCTCCTCTGCCCCACACCCGCTGACACATAATCACAACCCTGACTGAAGTGTGTATCTCTAAGAGCAGATTCTCATGCTCATAATAGGAGGGTATAGTGCACGCGAGGGCGGACATGTATTTTCCTTTGAACTTGTCCTGTGCATCTGCCACAGCTACTGGTGCCGTGATGTATTTTCAAAGCAAAAAGGGCTTCTGCAACATTCAACAAGTACCAAAACTCGAAGATTGAAGTGAAAGTGAATACACTCTGTGACTGCTGGAGATGATGTTGTCTCTCATGAAAAACCTGGCAGCGCCATCGAATGCTGGACCGATAGCTGGAGTAAGATTACCAAACATTTACATGACATAATAAATAGTCAGAATCTGCTGGGATGGGACCAGATTCTGATAAATAGTAAGCAATTGGTTGACATTTTCCTTTGACTCCCTTAGTGTGTAGAGATGCATGCACTGAAGGCCAGACGCCGCCGCTAAAGGTAATGTAATAACACTTGCAGCACAGTCACAATGGCGTTTGCCTACTTTGCTATGTATGTATTCTCCTTCGCCTGTCTATAGCGGCACGACGACTCATCTTCTATTTGTGAGGTGGCGGCGTAGCTTATGACAGCCACTTGGAGAAAACATCAATTCAACATCATTGTTGCACCTCTAGCCAGTTTCCTGTTTTTGCTTCTTCCCGTGAGTCCATCAGGATGAAAAGGTCAAAGACAAAAAGAAGAGCAGTTAAAATTAACATATTGCCCATCAGTGTAGTTCATTCCTGAGCCAGATGATCTCATAGGTCAACAAACTATAAGCGAAAGAAATAGTTATGGCAAAGTGACAGTTGGAGGTTTGCTCTACTGTGTGAGAAAGCAGGTGGATGTTTTGGACTCGGCCTCCTGCACAGCCACAAGCTAGCTCATAGACCTGATGGCAGCGCGTGCAGGCTACAACAGAGCTGCAAACGCAATAGAAACTTCAGCTTCATGTATATATTTAGTGTTCATCTTAATGTCGACATGTTTTTTGTGCACTAGTAAACGCAGTAAAAATAAAACTGTACTTTACTGGATCACGTTGAGTCAATTCAGTAACTAGTCAAATAACTGGAACCTTCAGGTCAGTCATTGCCCGATAATTAGATACTTGAAAGACTGATTGGTGTAGTATTTATTACCAAAAAAGAGACATTTGGCTTTTAAATAGAAGATGAAAAACAGTTGGTAAAATTCTTATGCTTTGAAAGCGATCACACTGTACAAAGTGGTTACGGATATGCCTTCACTACAAAGATCCTGTTCTGCATCACAACAGAAGCTGTATGAAAGCAGTAGTATGGAGAACACCACTACCTAAATTAGTCATGGGAGAGATAGTGGGGAGCTTTGAAAATATTCTTAAAGACAATCCTTTAATCTCCTAGTTACCTCAGAGTCCTGCTGCACAGGCAATTAATAGACAATGGAATTGCGTGTCTATGGGTGACACACCTCCACCTCAAGGCATTCATTTTGCTGACAAAAATCTGTCAGTTAAAATCCATGTTGATCTTTTAAAGAGTGACCCCTGGCATTTAAAATTTGGCTCTCAGCCGAACTCGATCTCACCCCCCTAAAAGGCAGAGAGGAAAGAAAGACAAAGTGAGTGAGAGACTCGGACAGCTACATCACAAGCTCGGGGTGCAACACTGTTGTGCTTCTTCAAATAAAAATCACATTTACATTCAGGCATAAATTAATACCGCTTGCTCTGCGCTGCCGGTCATACAAAGTCAAAACCTTAAACATCTAAATGTTACACAACATGAAGAAAAAAAGGAAGAAGGAGGAAGATGGATTTGTTAGATCCTACTTTATCCACTGCCTGTCTTCTCCATCATTACAGTGGCGCGCTGTGCTAAGGGTTTCTGCATGGACTGCCTCCAGGGTTAGAGAGGGCGCTGCATCTAGAGGCATGGGCCTGCACTGTGCTAAGAAAGCGAAGGGAAGATATTGATTTAAATCTGTGCGCCACCCACCCAAGGTATCTGGAAGCTCTTGCCTTTGTTTGGACTACTCTATTTTATCAGCCTCTCTGTGTATACCGGCAGACATATTGTTACTGAGCAGCGATTTTGATTTATTAATTATCTGCTTAAACCATCTACATCTACTTGTTGCTCACAAGTCATTGTTCTATACATGCAATTAGTGTAATATCAATTTCTCTTTAAGCCATTGTTCTGGGGAGACTTCAGCTGTGCTGTGATGATTATTGCTCCCTTAATGATCTCTTAAACGACTGTCTTTCTTGGCGATGTTTCTGAAATGATTATATTTGAAAGCAGCCCTCAGAAGTTTTAGGCTTAAAATTGTTTGTGGGTATATATTTTTTGGCAGTGTGATGAAAGCAACAGGCGCCCGTTCTGACCGAGCTTCCGGAGCGATGCATCACTCAGCAGACAAGATATGGATACTTTGGTGGCAAGAGTGCTCCGATCATAAAATGTCAACTGTCACTTAGACTGGAGAGGTTCACAGTGACATTTATCAACCATCTTGTATTTAGAGGACTGATCTAGGACCTGTTTGTTAAAGCCCTAAACTACACAGAGATTGATAGATGCACAGGAGCTATAAATATGTGTCATAGATGGGTTTGGAAGCAGATTGTTCAAATTTCATCGCGACACTCGCGAACTGCAGATTTATAGATGGGGAAATGCTGAGCATCTGCAAACACTGCGTCTCAGTCAAGTCGCAAATAGGTGGTGATTTGTGTTGCCTGAAAGCTTATAGACGGTGTGGAGTCAAATATGTTCAGTGTCTGTCGGCTTAACCAGGTGAGGTACCCACAGAGATTCCAAATCTCAGTTTAAGGGAGCCCTGTAGTCTCTAGTGTAAACTCTTCTGTCTTTCAGAATATAATGTTCAAAATATAAGAAGAATTCATTTTAAATTAGGGTTAGGTTTAGTACAATAAGAATTTCACTGCATATTGTACTGTGTATGTGCACGTGACAAATAAAATCTGAATCTGAATCTGAATTAGGAAGTTTGGTTGGAATGTTACGCAAACTTTTGGGGAACGGGTGAAATACATGATTTATTTCATCTTTCGACACCAGTTGAGAAAAAAAAAACTGGATTTACATAAAGAAAAGCTTTTGATGCATTTGACTACCACTGCAAGGCGAAGTGCCAGTTCACTATGTTCCATTTAAGGCTCTGGGACTTGTTCTTTCCCCACATGATTTCTCAGAGCTTTACAGGGCTAGTTCCACAAAAAGGAAAAAAAAAATGTTTATTCTGCTGGGCAGGGGTAAACATCCCTCCAGTCCATCAGTCTCTGCTAGCTGTTTGAGTGGAGTCCAAGATGGCCTCCACACACATAACCCCCCAGAGCGAGCTGGAAAAACCTGCATGCCCCATGTGATGTTCCAAAAGTTCCCCTCTGCCAAAAGTGGCCTGTCTAAATCCAACACTAAACTCTTATTTTCACAATTTTGTAATTCCACTTGGAGCTATGCTGGACGGGAACACCTGATGTCCCAACTTTCGAAGTAAACCCTGGCCGTGGCCATCCTGCAATCAAAGCAATGCCTGGATATGCTTAATTCCGAGGCTGAATAGTTATGCAACAAGAAAGCCAATCTGTCACCAGCTCTTAAATATCTTCACCAAGTATTTCTGGATGTCATCTATTCACTTTTTCTACTGTGCCAGTATCTCATCTTCCACCGATTCATTTTATACTGTAAATGTATTCTCTCACATCCATTCAAATACTAAATGGTGAAGGAAGTGACTGAGTCAATGGCTGAGATTACTATAATTATGTCAGATGTGGTTTCGGGATTGCTCGGGAGCATAAGATAATTCTATGAATTTCTACAATCTGACTCTCAGCTGTGGTATGTAAAGAGAGGCCGTCATCCGCCGACACATCATTAGAAACTTTGGCAGCTACAGGTACCGCTAATGAGAGGAAATGCATCCCCCCATCCTCCACTATTTGACCAAGGTCTTGATTACAGAACCTGTTTCCGCAGCTTGTCTATTATGCCTTATTCAAAAATGTCAAATCTCATTTATGTACAAGTCACTTCACCCACTATGATGAATGCAGGAGGCAAACATGGCCTTTGCAATGAAGCCATCAGGGTGCCCACATATTTCACTCTATTTCATCATGGTGTCCGTTTGTATTAACCTCTGTTTGAAAGATGCCGCAGTCTGTTATTCCTCTACTAAAATGGGTACACTAAACTACTTTATCTTTACAAATTACCATACATTGCATGGTGTATTCAATTTCTAAAGACTTACGAATACTTGACCAGACTCTGGTTCTCAATATTGATTGTGCTGGTACTCATGGTAGCCAGTAGCATCTTCATCCCAACATCCCACTTGTGTTTTTAGGCTTTAAATGAGGGTCAATCATGTAAAAGTGTAAATTCTCTTTCATGTCAAAATAAAAGTATTAGCTCACATCAAGATATTTAACTCCTATTTTTAAATTTGAATAGCTGCCAAGCCATGTAACACCTGTTTAATGTAGGAAATTCAAAGTATGATTTACAAGTGCTAAAAAACTATTTGAATCATTAATCCCCAGAAATAAAGTTCCAGCTGTCCGTACACTTTCATCTCTAAACGATACATGGGTGACAGCGAAAGGTTAATCTGTATAAACATTGACTTTGTCATCATTCATTATTTGAGTCATGCGTGTGTGAACTTCTAATTGTGAAGCTACAATTTGACGTAATTTATTACCACATATACTGTGTATCTTACTCTTAATGGCTAAAATAACAAGATGCAAATCTTAATAGTGCAGAAATCAGCTCCAGCCAAAGGGGCTCTTGGACAGTCATAACTATACATAACTTGTCATAACAGTGTAAATTTAATATACCCTATGTATCAATATTGTTGCCTAGTAGAATGGGGAATTCAAATCTGTACACGCCATCTAGTGAATACGTGTTTTTTCTACTTCAAGCGCAGATTAGAAATATTCATTTTCTCCTTTATTGCCGTTATCACCCTTGAAAAGAAGATGCTTAATTGGAGCTTAGGTCTTGTCTTGTTTTGGCCATCGTGAGTGCTGATAACGCTGTAACCACCGGAGAATTGCTTAGATCTCCCGATGTGCTGTGTTGCAACAAGAACAGATCTTTAAACAGGCACCTTGTGCATTACTGCCTTCAAACAACAACCCCAATCAGCCACAGAAGCGTTGATAAAAAATAATGTTCCCCTCAAAAACGTACTTGTTTTTGTTTCTCTGGCCTCCGAGAGTCTTGTCTTATAATAATCAGCGTGTTATATTCACAGTGAGATATTTTCTCTTTGTTGCAGATAAGCAACAGCTGAACTATTTGGTATGATTCGCCAGACTGCACACAAAGTTTTTATAGCTTTTGATCTCGCTAACATTTTAACTTTACTTGGCAGACGCTTTTATCCAAAGCGACTTACAAGGAGCTAGCGCTGTGTACACACCTGGACTAGGATTCAGACGGGGTTTCGAACTTGCAGCCTTCTGCATCCCAGCCTGACCCATTGAGCCACCAGGCCGCCTTTTAACCGGAATACAAGTGAAAGACTGCTGTATTGTCATACTGCCTTTTATGCTCTCACATCACCTGACATTACATAATCAGCGACATCATCAGCAATCAGGACAGCTGGGTTTACTGCAGCACATGGAACAAGGAAAAGCCATGACCACATATATGTCCATAGATACATATATACTGTAGAGATCCAAAACTCTATTCTAATCTAAATTAATCACAATGCATCCGCGTTAAAAAGATCTACATATTATACTAAAAAGTAGGCCAGTGAAAATCCCTCCCTAGAAAAGTGTCTGTAAACTTTTGTTTCTTTTTTACCATCAGCTTAAACTGCTTATCATTTAAACCTATGTTTTTTGATCCCTCCGATGCCGTCGTCTTATTATTAAGTCTTATCTGTACATTCATGAATGGATGATCAGTCAAATAATCAAAGGAAAGGAAAATCAGAGGAATAATCAAAGGGAGAAATGACAAAATAAGGCCTGATTGTTAAATTGCTACTTGTCAAGTTCGATGAGGATAAAATCTGGTCCAATTTACAGCAACTTAAAAAGACAAAAGCCAGATGAAAGAAAAAGTCAAAACAAAAACATATCAGAACATCAAATACAGAATAGACTGTTAACCTTGATTGCTTGTTTTCTATGACAGCCAGATGAAAAACACCTTCAAAATAATAAAACCCACTGAATATTATGATAATCAACATGGTGGTAATAGAACACCAAAAGTTTTTTGAGTTTTTTGGGGGGTCTGGCAGCCACCGCTTTTGGCAGTATTTCAAGGTGGGTAAAATTTATGACAAAGGCACTCAGAACAACAGGAGCATGCTGAGATTCCTTCAGCTCCATTCAAGTGTAGATTTAATGGCACGCGCACACATACACACTTGAATATAGACAGAAGGGCAGAAGCCAAAGTCTATTTGCAGAGGTGTGGAAGAGTTGAGAGACAAGCTCATCATGCAGTTCGGGACATACTGTATCATCGATTAACATTCATCATGCTCAATCTACTTCAAACTCCTCATCACCCAACCTGTGCTGCAAATGCAAAGCAGTGTCGCCTTTTCCGCTGCCACAGTCGTGTTTGTAGATAGAGGTTAATGGGAGTGGAGCACTGTGTCACTGTATTGCCATGTATTAAGAAGACCTGCAGCTGGAAGGTTTGGGACAAGTGATGTTTACCGAGCGATACCTCAACAACATGTCAAAATGATTCACGGCTACTCGGGTCAGGCTGTAAGGAACGGTGCTGCTCCCTGGTGTGAAGAGATGCAAATATGCATGCAGCAGGAGTCAGGTGCTGTGATGAGGAATAGCAATTAATACATGCACTACGGCAGCATAATGTAACTGGCCACCATGTTTACCACAGCATGCTGTTTCACTGATTAGTTCTCTAGAGGTGTAAACCAAAAAAAAATGTGTACAAAAAACTTCAAACCAGGAATGCATTATTAGCTGTGTATCCAGCCTGTGTGTCTTCTGCAGCTAGACACATGGAATGAAGTAAAAAAAACAATATGACATGAGCTAAAGAGGTCATACAGTGACCATGCAATATTTGAGGCCATATTTAAAATGTTTAATGCAGTAAAACCCAGACCGGACAAGCTCATGGAAAATGTGGAAACTCAAAGTTACATGTTGTGAGTGTTTACCTGACCTTTGGATTTGATGTACGGTGGATGTTGTCCAATTATTCTGAAATGTTCCACCAACAACTAAACTAAAAAAACCTGTCTACAAGTACAGTCACCGCTTAAAAGATGATACACTTTTTTAAAGAAAAGGTAAATATGGTGATGTACATTCATTTGCTTTGATAATGCAGTCCTCTCAGCAGACTTCAAAACATGAAAAGTGAAGTCTCCAGCACAGAAGGTGACTAAAGGTGATGTAAAGCTGACATACTGTACTGTGGAAGATACGGTGAATATGAAACTATTGAAGTGGAGAAAATGTTGCCTACTTTGATGCTACACTTGTGATAACATGTGTTTTAATGGGAAACGACAGCTATACTGCACTATTTCTAAAGAACGCAGTTAAGATGGGGGCAGCAGAAAGATCTCTTGGCATTTGATTGTGGCCTTGTGGGTCAGATAATGTACACTTTATATAAAGTCAAGTACACACACTGGATATTTTATACAGCTTTTTTTTTATAGTGGTTCCAACAAAAAGTCAGGTATGCTAGGTTAAATGGCCTCTATAGACCAACTGACTGATTTAAAACTCAAAGGCCACCTGCCTGGCACCCTCGGGCCTATAATTGCCATCACTACACTGACAGCTAAAAGAAAAAAAAAAAAAAATCACACAAGAGAGGGATTATCTTGGCGCAGAGGTTCTTGTGTGCTGCAGAAACACATGGTTGATTGCATTAAGGTGCCCATGGAGCCCACTCCTATGGAGGAATTAAATAAAGCTGTGGTAACTGTACGATGGGTTTTTGGGGTAGTTTCAGTTACAGAACAATTTTATCAATAAAGGTTGAATTGAATAAAGTAGCGTTAAAGTTGCACTGCGCATATGTTAGTTTCCAGTTTCTAATTATTATTCTATTTTATTATTTTTTAAACATTCACAGCACTACCTACTACTAATAAATACAGCGCTTTATTCAATAGAAAAATATGTTGCAGCAGATTCCAGCTAGTTTGTTGCCCACAAAACTGAATAGCAGAATATATCTGGTAGAATGAATTTTTAGAAAAGCATTGACCTCTTTTACATTTCTTTAACCTTTCAAAATAAAAAAAATCCAACGTACATCAACGTCACTCTTATAATACATGTTTTACACAGCTACTTTGAAAGTGGGCTACAAATGATCCAAAACACTTTGAAAAACATTAAAGCGTTCGGGCAGACATGTTACTTGCTCCCTACCCAGTTTCATAAAGTACAAGAACATGGTGCACTTGTTTCCCTGCTCTCAATTTTGAACCTTTTTAAGCTCGCAGTCAAACCACATCTAATCCAATCTGAAGTTTTCTTCCATCCCACTCCAAAACTAGCCCAACCTTACATAATTCTGACCCAGATAAAGTTAAGACTGATGAACAAAAAGAGTGTCCCACACCAACAACAGCAAACACAGCAGCCTATATGGACACTCCGCACTAGTGTACTGAACTTGAAATAAATAGAAAACACAATTGTCAGAGCACTACATACTGTACAAAATGCTCATTTTTGGTTGGTTGCTTTATTAGAAACTCTTTACAAGTATGAGCTACGTTGTGATTGATGTTCAAACCTGTATTGTTCCGTTTTTATCCTGCTGGATTAAAATGGTAGCAACACAACGCTCAGACAATGATCTCACTTGAGGTCTCCAACTTTAAGTTTGTCGCGCCTTCAGTTGTGTTTTTGTTCACAATTCTTTTATACGTTGGTGCATAAGTTGAGAATAGAACATGTGTTTCCTCACTTGTTCAGAAGCCACAAGACAGTATGAAGTGAAATGGAAAAATAAGAATTGTCAAGTGGCTTCAAGAAAATGCGTGACTTATGTAAAGAATGCTAGAAGCACAGCTGGTGGCAAATGAGCAGTGCAAATCTTTTGTATGGAAAAAATGTCCCTACTTTACTTTTCACAAGCTTTTTTGAGGTTGACGTGTTCTTTAAGGTCGACATGTTCCTACGCTTGAAGATGATTGAAACAGAATCCAAATAAAGCCTGATCCAAACACGAAAAGAAAATACAGTTAATGAAATTAACTCTTTAACATGCTTAGTTGGGGAAATATACAGCTGTGAGGGCCCTCGTCTGTAAACTCCTTGACTACACTACACCCTCATTGTCTCTATCGTCCATCTCAAGATCCATTAAGTTCCCTTCGTCTTTCAGAACACATAATAGTGAGATGAGCTGGTATGTAAGTATCTCTACCCACTTAATCTTCTCTTTATGAAATAAGTTAACACTGTCAGTAGGTTGGCCACCTGAAGGATTGCTGTTACCAAGTACCTATTAGCTGCTGCTACTGTTGGTGGAGGCAGAAACTAGGTAATATTAATCAATAGTGTCGCAGCTCAGTGACACTCCTCTGTGTGGATAGATCGTGTTACTTAACCTTAAACCCTGGCGGTTATGAATGAAATGAAAACCAGAAGCACAATCAAGTCATGCATGCTGGCCACGGCAGCCACGTTCAACGTGCATAATACGTAACCTGGGACGGGTGATATTAGTTGTGGTTCTATCTTTTAACATGCTGTGGACAAATGCTGGAAAGTGATTTATGCTTTGTCTTAGTACTCTCCATTTCCCCCAAACTCACCTCAGTCTAAAAGAAAATTAAAAGCTACGCTACAACAAAAGCTAAGCGCTTTTCTAAATCATATGGCAAACAACAGCGTGCAGGTGGGATTGTTGCAAAGATAAACTGCATTGTCCATGTTCATGGTAATGAACAAAAAAACCTATTCACCCAGTACAGGAATGTGGCTCACTAGTGTGATTTTAATAGCTTTTGGACAACAGTGTGCTGTAGATCTCCGGCACACAAGAAAAAAGCCATATCATACCTGTACATGATGATGTCAATTTGTTTTGGTTTTGGTCTTCCTCATGGGATTTCCAGACAGTAAGAGAAAAAGAATGCATTACCTGCATGCGTGGTGCAAAATATTACTATTTGAAAATGGTAAAGACAGATTTCTGTTTTAAATTTACTTACACTTCTTCTTCCTCGTGCTATTTTACCCAAGATGCAGCAATGAAATATGAAAATGTCATAGCCAATTATAGCACAGCTAGTAGAGTTAATATAGGTGCTCTTTCAACACATTTTATATGTTCCAAGCAGTATTCTGCTTATACATATGGTGCTGAGAAAAGAAGCTTTCCTTATTATATTTTTTAATTTGTGAGGAACAATGATTAAGATCATCACTCACATATATCAGAATTTCAGATCTAATGCAACCCCAATGCCATTTATAGACAGCTGAATAACAGAAATGAATGAATAAGTTATTTCAGTCAGCAGGGAGGAGGTGGCAGCAGCTGGATAATTTCCCACAGTGCATGGAAGTCATATAATAATGAGGCATATAATCACCATTGTGATGGTAAGTAAGGCTTTTCTATAGCGATGGACACCTCACATAAGTTGACTAGCACACTGATATCTAGTCCCTATCCTTGTGTAATTAGAGAATCTGAACGATCCCGATATCTGATCATGGATAGCTTATTCCTAGCCTGTGCACAGGTCCAGTCCAGTCATATGCATATTAGTTGATCATACACAACTAATTACAAACATGCAAATCGTTAGAATACAAGACCAATACGAAAACATTTACTAATTCCATGCATGTTTATTAACCTAAAGAGTCTCACATTTATTGCTCAATTTCCCCTGCGCTCATTCTACTGGTGAAATAAACAGGAAAACATTGATATTTGGGTTGTATGTGCATTTGCTGTGAAATCCAAACACTGCATTGCATGGATCAGCAACAAGCTTGATTTAATGATGTTTAAATGCTATAGTTATTTTTACCAGAATAATGAAAATGAATTAACTTCCCGTTCTCCTGGTTTGCTGCAGAGAGGTGTTATGCTATATATAAACAAATACCACGTATGCTCATGAAAATAAAACATTAACAACTTATGTTTATACTTCCACACAAGTCTGTGCACCGACATAGATGCAATTATCCACCAATCACGTCTATTATCATGCAACACGCAGCGAACAGGGACTAAGGGCCTACTCCCTGCAGTTTGTTGTCCTTACCCTACTGTAGGGAGAGATCAAACTGAATATTTAGCAGATAAAACTGAATATTTAGGACAGGGAATTCATCAGAAAGATGATTGTCCAACAAAAAACATTGCATATAATAATCTAACTAGACTTAGCAATTTCAGAAGAAATCGCGTGGGGGAGCATGATTGCCGCAAGACGCCTGTCGGCGTCTTTGC
>JAUMTR010000012.1:5998305-6010855 GCA_032270685.1 Microctenopoma stevenorrisi
CATTCCATGCTCCCCCACTAATAAATAAAAAGAGGATATCAATAGTGTGGGAGCATTCCATGCTCCCCCACTAATAATGAGAAGCAAACGAGATGTAGGAGATAGAACGGATCTAACTAGAATAGAAAAGCTTACATATATCTTAAATACATTCTAACATTAAGACAGTAAAGTAATGGAGCTAATTCCAAACTTCACTATGAAAAGAACAGAAAACTATCCCTAGATCCCCCTTGAAGGTTCAAATTCATACTAAGATGCGAGGTATTTTACAAAACTTTGAATATAAGCAAGGAGAATACTATCTTTGTTCACAATGGTGAACAAAGATAGTATTCTTCTTTCTTGCATCGTCTCCAGTGAAGATATTTTCCACAATTACTAGTATTTCTTCACTTACGTAAAATGCAGTTTATACAAAGGATGCTATTTTGTTACCCTGTGGCAATATTTGTGCCTCATTAGATATTTGGAGGAAATGAAAACCATATTTTAAAACAGAAAACACATATTTTATGAGTAACAATGTCACACTGGAAGTCTGGGTAGTGATTGATGCAAGACAAAACTGCAGCTGTTTTGCCCGAAAGAAATTCCAAATGCCAAATGTTTCGAACAGACAAATAAGTCAGGTCTACAGGATCTGGGGCGACACTTTTTCAATCACATTCCCATCTTACCTAATAAGATGGGTTTATTTTTAGTATGATGTTTCACTCGGCTGTACTAAATCAGTGATGATGTGCTATACTACACGCCTGTTTTGGAATTATCTTCAGGTGTTTTCCTGTATTTTGCATCTAAATGCGCAACCAAACATCCAGCTTACCTCAGGTCCACATTTCCTTGGTTGAGCATGCTGGTTTGTCAGCTGCTTTTCTCTGAAGACAATGCAATGTTCATAGATAATTCAATTTAGACTCAAGGGAAGTGAGAAGTGTTGTAACCCTGCTATTCCGGGGTTTCTGTGTTGTGTCCAAGGACACCTGGACATATAGCTTCGGAGGGGACTGAGAATCGAACCACTGACCGTTGGGTTGGAAGACAACTTTTCTACCTACATGCCACCTATCCCTGTGTCCGTCTTTTCATATGTCCTGTTCTTGGAAATGAAAGACACTCTCAGGGAATTTGACAAAAGTCTAGAAATGTGATGGTCAAAGGTCAAGGTCACTGTAATCTCATATCAATCCCATTCTTGTGAGGGAGATATCTTTGGACTCCCTTGAGGGATTTTCATTACAAGTGGAAAAGGCTTACAACTGCGAAGTGGTGATTCTAGTTTCTTTGCTTATAAACCCTCACTCAAGCCGTACTATGAATGCACACCGCTCATGCCAGCTGTCAGTCAAATCATCATCATCGTATGTGTCGCTGAAGTGGTCCAGGTCCAGCATGGAATTTAATCGTCATCTTTTTCACCTGGGTTGAATTACTTTCACTTGCACACTTTTGAAATAAATAACAATAAGAATGGAAATATAAAGACCACTGACTGTGGGACTCGTGTCTTCAGCCTCTCTGTGTGCCAACAAAAAACTCAGCCCTTGCGTCGCCCACTCTTTGAAGAACATAAAAAAAAGTTTAATTGATACTCTGTCTCACCTTCCCTCAAAGAGGACACGTCATGTCGTTCTCAGAGGAGTATCGCATTAAATGAGACAGAACAAAAGGAGGGTACAATTCACATTCTGCAAGTGCCTTGGATGTATCTAAGGATCACCAAACATTTCTTTCAGGAGGCATGATTCGAGCAAAGAGTGGTGAAAAGTTTTCCTACAGAATTAGGATTATCTCTGAATCTTAACCTCGAGGCACCCTGCACACAAGACGAAATGTGTCAAAATGCCCTCAAAATAAATCAGCTGCACACAATAATTACCGACTTGGTAATTATTTTCATCCAATTGGTGATGACTCTTTTATTATGAGTGTGGAGGCTGGCTGAACCTCTGTGGGATAACTTGATGTCAAGAGACACTGCTCTAGCCATCGCTGCTACACCAATCTAATATGTGCAAATAATTAATCAGCCCTCTCTCTCTTGATCTCTTTCTAACAAGTTGCTTTTGACACAGTGGCAGTTCACAAACGAGTCCATTAACGCACTTACCTCAACTTCATTTTCAGTGATGTTGACATTTTTTGCATGAGAAGCCTTATTCTAAATGACTCTCTGGCAGGGGACGTTTCTTCTTGCTGGGCCAGCTAAACACACACACACACACACATACTCCCTATCTTGTTTTCTAGAACTTTCACATGTGTACACACACACACACACTCGGGCAGAAAATGATGCCATATCCTGAAACATTACTATGTCATTTGAGGGAGCGCTTGACCTGGACACCATCTTCCTGGAAATATGGACATGTTCAGTTTCAAGCAATATCAATAATGATCCCAGAACTGCAACTTGCAACCCTGCTTCGAAGGCTAGCATGTCAGAGTTGCCTCTTCACTGTTGGCATTAGACACTTCTACGCAGCACAATCAAGGTGGGTTTACCGCGCCAAAAGGCTGCCTCTCTTTTATTTTTATAGAAGGTATGGGGGTGTTCATGCTGATAGCTTTAGCTGTGAGCCATCTGTTTTTTCTTAAACTAATCACTTTAATGTATTTGCTCTGTTACTTAGTTGTGCACCAGGGATGTCAGTTTCTTTCTGTACTGTTAAGAGCTGGGTCGTGTTGCTCTGTGAAAGGTACAGTACACAGCATTGTATGAGATCTTTAGTTTCTTGGTAGTTCTGCTGGTGGAATAGCCTCCCTTGTTCAAAAAAGTAAACTGATGAGTCTGAAAGGACATTAGTTCCTTTAATGTCCTTTTGAAACATTTGGAAGTGACCTGAAACTGGCCTTTCCCAGCTTCATCAGTAATGACGGAATGTGTGGCTTGCTGTTCTGTCAATATCGGTATACCATTATGTGAAACGTTTACCTTTTAATCAGTTAACAGAGTAATAACCGAGGCTGCTCCCAAAGCATTAGCACTATCATACCTCACATCTGCTTTAAAAAATATCATTCACAAAAAAAGTCAACTGAGAAAATTGTAATAAACCAGTTAGAGGATAAATGGCTGAAACACAAATCAATCATAGCCCTAATATTCCTAAATGACTTGGCCACCAGTCACTGCGTGGAAACCCGCAGAGGGTACAACAAATAGAGGTGGTCATCTGGGAACAACAAGATAATTGATCCCAATGATTATGAATTGTATGGTTTGGAAAATCAGTCAAAGTGTGACAGTGGACCAGCTGTGTGGCTGTTTCCTGATATAAAAAGAACTGTTTACTTCCACCAGAGAGACAGAAAGAGAGGGAGAGAGCGAAACAGTGAGAGGAGGCATGGATGATAGAATGGGGGATGGCAAATCCACTGTTTTGCTTTCCCCCAGCTGCTTCAGCTGGGCTTTACAAGCTGCAGCTGGTATAGTTGATCAAAGCCCATTATTATTATAAAACATGGTTTAGGAAGCAAATGCAAACAAAGGCATAACCAGGCAATCAATCTGTCATTTCACGGTGCACTACGTTGTCTGTTTGCACAGGCGGAAAACAGCCATGACATTTTCCAGGTTTGCTTATTAGGTGAAAGGCAAAAAAGACAATTTTCACTGCATAAACCTTAAAAGGTTGCTTGAAAATCATCCTCAGCACTGTACATCGGTCAGTATACTGCAAAGGGCAAATCCGGTATAGTGTTAATGTTGCCAGATTGCCAACATGTAAAGGAATGCCAACTGGAAACATTACATCCCACAGCCTAACTAATAATATGCAAAGCCCACACACATTTAGACACCCATGAGTCATAGATGGAGCTTCTTTTTAGCTTCTAGACTTTTGGGAGAAAACCCATACAAACATGGAGGGGAGCACGTACCCTCCTTAAAAAGAGTCGCAGTCGGATTCAAGCCTTGCTGTGAGGTAACAGCGCTTAATGCCACGCTGCTGCGCCGCGCAGTGTTACAGCATTAATGGGAAATTTAAGAAGTCATAGAGAAGTGCAAAATGTCAAACAATAATTATTGCCCTGCACTGGTGACAGGAAGACATGTTGTGCTGCAATCTGTAAGACAGCTGACTAAAACCTGCATGAGCCATGAGGAAATTCTTGGCATTATCTACTACCCACTTACATGTGATCTCCCAATGACTTTAGCCCTTTGTCCTGTGTAATAACAGACAGTACAGTATGAAAAGAGCTGGACTGATTAGTTGTTGTCATAGAGGTCCACTGTAGTTTCAGAATTATTTCCAAAAGCACAAGCAAAACGTACATTTATATTCACTCTGAGGACAAATGCAAGCATGATCTAATTTCTCACAAATACCGGCAGCTGATGATGCCATGATATGAATCAATCATACTGATGTCACTCAAGCAGAGCCAAATGCGTCAGCCAGACGGAGAATGCGCCACAGTTCACGCTGTGTGCACAAATCAAGGCAAGAGTGTTCATCTGGAGAGAAATGTAGGTTAGAACTGCTGTTGACACGCAGTGTATCATGATATGAGACATACGTAACATCTGCCAGGCGAACAGATTTAAAGCGATCCGTCATACCACATAGGCAAGCTTTTGCATCAAGTAAGAAAGTCGATGTGCAGAGCAGAGCAGCACTTTGACGCGCGGTACGTTCATATTTGTGATCAGACAAACCAGGGCATCGAATGAAATTGCAGTTGTAATAGCCTAACAGGTCAGATCCCATTTTGTCTAAGCTTTGAATAACATTAAAAAAAGTTAATATACATTGCTTTTAATATTGTACGTTTAAATTACCAGCTCAAGTTGTAAATATAGTCATTTTTAGTCTCTGTAGATGCCCCCAAATAACCTTCTGGTAAAAGTGACCTGATCATTCAATTAGTTAATTAGAAATTTGCAGATTTTCTTTAGCTTGTGATAGTGAGATTACTGTTGTTTGAATTTGGATCATGTATTGGAAAAGACAGGGAATTTTAAGATGTCATGAGCTTAGGACAACGCTGTCTTTTCCAAAAAATTTAATAGTACAATGGTCTTAAGTATTGGGGGCCAGGCGCAAACACTAAGACACAACAGGAAAGTAATGTGAGTGAGGATTACAGGCGATGTCAAGGTGAGTATAGTAAGTGTTCTTTTTCCAAAACACAGTCTCTGAATTGCTTTCTAAAGCTTGAACACAATGGTAAGGAGGTTTTAAATTTCATTGTTGATCAAGCAGAAAAGAGAAAATGGCTGAAAGTCCAAAAAGCCAAACAATAGAACAACAAGGTATACAATGACTAGCTCAGAGGAATGGACAAGAGTTATGTCCACAAAACATTCACATTGTATCTCCCAACCCAAGATACAATTTGGTTCACATTCCAACTAAAATATATTTTTAAAGTTTATTAAAATCAATAATCACTCCATTTTAAAGTAGCCGAGATCATTCTGAAAGTGAAATAACATGCATATTTAAAGCTAATATGAAATTTTGACGAGTAGATGGATGGAAGTAGGACAAAATCGTATTTGCTGCAAGGATTAAAAGGGTTCGGCTTTGGCACAGGGTCATATAGAGTATTTAGCAAAAATGACACGGTGTCCTCGCAGATATCTCACAGCGAGAGGGTCTTTCACTGTGGAGTTTGCAAAAGTTTTCCTCTCTGTGGATGTGTAGGTGTTCACTGGATGCCTCGGGTTCTTCTCACAAGACTCGGATTTTACTTCCTAAATTGCCTGTAGGCTGCCTGCCTGTATGTGTCATAGACTGGAGACTTATCCAGAGTGTGTCCCACCTGTAACTAAAGTGCTGGGATCAGCTAAAGGCTGTGAACTCTAAAGATGATAAGTATAGATAAGGAATAGTATTTACAAGACTTATTTGGCAAAACACAGAAGCTCTATGTCTGTGTTCTTTGATTGAAAACTATGTAGGACCATCATATCTGACCTCAGATTATTTCCTCAATTCTGTGTTTGCAAAGACAGTAAGGTTCACACCCTGTGATGGAGTTTACCACACAGTAGTGGTGCTCCTGGGAGCTGTTTTCATTGTTCTGTTGCGTAGCATCTTCCTCTTCGTACTTTTTTATGTGTCCTCATGAATCCCTTATGTGCTGTCAGGAGCACAATCAAGAGAGCCTTCTGGGCACTTCGCGATGATGTATAGTCCTAGGGAAGTGCACAGTCGAGATGTCTTTAATATGTGACGTGGTGTAGTGATACGACTAAACAAGTCCAAGGTCGTCCACTGGTGATTAAGAGACGCCGTCGACGAAGGCTCGAGGTACTATTCAAGGTTTTCTTTAAATAGTTGTCGACTAATGGTAAATCAATAACGGAGTAGAGAGATGATTAAACATTCCGTCTTTGACTAATAACATTAAGGCCCGAATTCCTCCTTACAATAATGAAAGAAATGCACCTGGCAGATTTTACCAAACAAACACAACTAAAAATTTTAGGCATAGCATACATCTGCAGTCGCAGCACGCGTTAGGAACAGGGCGAAAGGTGCAGCAGATCAGGCTGCATATAAACGGCTCCATCTCTTTACAATTAAAAGATGCCATCGATTTGGGCCTATTGGTATGCATGGGAAAATAGCAGATGAGTGAGGAGTGTTTTTAGTTGTTTTCGACGTTGAGAGGAAAGTGAAGGGCGTTCAAGCAAATCGAACCGCTTTGTACACACGCGTTTTAACACAAATTAACCAAATTATAAATAAATTTGTCATACTCAGGGTGGGGATTCTGGATAAAGGGAGATTAAGGGTAGCAATACGGTAAACAAAGATTCCCAATGCTCAATAATGCAACTCACCTCCCTCTCACAGGATAGAATATATTTGTTGCCACTTATGTACAAATGATCTCTAGAGGCAATCACTCCCAATGAGTGAGTAAATCAGCAAGCTCTGAATCAATGTTTCATTATGGTTTGCCATGTAATTAAGAGTATTAAATATGCAAGTTGTAGTGTTAGTTGCAAAACATTTCAGGAAAAAATCTGATAAATTGCTTTAATTCTGACCTGAACCTGGCTACTGGCCAAAACAGACTAGGGTCTAATTTATTCTGTATAATCATTTCCTAAAAGCAATTAGATTGGTAATTTTGTTAAACAAGCGCTTTACATCACCATCGGCACTCATGTCACTTGGAGGTCTCGTGCGTACTCCCACCATCTTCTTGTATTTTGTGATTCGAGTGATCACACTCTACCACAACGTACATTTATTAGTTACAAGTATTAGTAACAAGCGTTTAATGGATACATGCTGCTAAATCGTGAAATATTAATTCTGCTTACACAGTTTTAATTATTTTTCAAGGAACGCAACACAGTGTAGACCAAGTATGGCTGACAACACAATGTGATTGTTAACATTCTCAATGATATTCTGTGACACATATACAGTGCATACATTTTTTGTGTCATCCATGACAAATCACTAACTATCATGCAGAAGACAGTAAAATTAAAGTAATAAAATTTATCAAATCTTGATCACACAGTAGTTCATTAATTCATTGCTTAAGTTATGTCCCTAGTTTCCTTGAAGAAATTTAATAGGGTAATGTTAAAGAGGTAACACAGAAGATTTTAAAACCCTGACCGAGCTGAGGGGCACTTTACTACTTGCTGTTATATATAACCTCTACTGAGTGGAATTTTAGGGCACTCATTACCTCCTCCCCGGTCTTATATTTCCAGCACTTCGTTTAAGATCAAATAACTGCATTCACGGATCAGGGAGAAGTGACTTTGATTTTACACCTACACCTTACACTACACCACCTAAACAGGGCACCTTCTAGCTACCAGTATGATAGCTGGATGGCATTAGTTAGGACTGTCAACTAGTTTCCTTCCACTGTCATACATACATACATACAACATTGCTGTAGGTTTACAAATCATTTCCATTATGTTAACATACCAAACTGAAAAAGAAAAGTGACACCAAAATTATGGTAAATTGAGATAATTATGATAAAGTTTGTCTGTATTCGCCTTTAAACTGTGTAATCTATGCTGTACATAACTGCCATTGTCTGATGAATAATCAGCCATAGCAACTGAATTTAGAATCTACAACCATAATGAAAAGGCAAAGCATGTAATAAACCAGTGGGCAGTCCTTTTTGCAAAAGATAAAAACATTTGATAATAATTACAGTATCTAGATACATAATCATCTCTTTGCAATGGTATCGCCAGAGTATGGCTGATATTCTAATCAAATTCAACAACTACTAATGCATAACCCCAAATAGCAGCATAATGATGTTAGAAATGTTGCAGCCTTTTCATGAAGGCATTTAGTGGCTGAAGAATAACAAATTTTACCCAATACAGAAGCAGTAAATCAACAAAAGTACCCCAGAGTATTTTACCAAATGTCCGATTCACTGATGGATTTTGCAAATTAGTATGAACCATGCATGCTGTGGCCAGAGGCAATTAAGCACACAATTTATCATTACTTGTGCATTTCTCTGCAAAAACAGGATCTATCAGATAGATGGCATTGGTGACAGCAGTATACACTGTTTGCACTTTGTGAGGAGGCAGCATTATGAGAAAAGGTTCAACATTTAGTTTTGGACTAAGATTTTATTCACTTTATGTTTTATGCCGTCCACCAGACAGTCATTATGGAGTTGCCTGTTTTTTTTTATTTTTGATGTGTTGACCTTAAAATAGACATAGGAGCAAACAGCAATTATTGGGAGCCAGAGCTAAAATACTTGTGATTTTCAGTAAAACTACAATGGCAAGGCGAGTCTCAACTTGCAAACAATATGGAACTTGGTGGTGGGGACTTGGCATAGGATTAATGACCAGTGTTGGGAGGCCACTGGATCGCTATGACAAAGTAATGAAAGAAAAGACGTATGGCTGGAGTTCAGCCTGGCTGAGCTTGGGGGCCTCCATGCCTGACAAGCACATTATGTGCCAGATGAACTGATGGGAGCAGAATACAGAAAAAGACTGTGTCAGTGGAGGTGGCATACACAGTATAAACTGTGCTGCATAAAAGACAGACAGATCAGTAACTCAGAATACAAAGACCAACATTCGGATTTCCTCCAGCATGTGGCTTGTTAGCAGCTTGGAGCCTGCATTTGTCTTTTCAGTACAACACTGTTCTTCTTTATGCAAGTGTTTTGGTATTAACTGGTTCAGTCAAATTAGTTCAGATCATTGTAATTGTTCAACTTTCAACCTTTAGTAGCCAGATACTGTACAGTACATTTGAATTTCTCTTTACAGTTGGTAAACAACAATCTTCAACACTATCTAACGCCGCAGTTCTAACTTCTACATCTCAAATGAGATTTCCTCAGTGTTATAGTTTAATCATGCAGTTTTGTAGTCTCACGCTAGAATTCAGCATCTGTTAAATGTTGCTGCCATTGCATCAGGACTCATTACAGTCGCAATGCTGAGCCTTGCAAGGCAGAGGGCTCAATGATTGCAGCAGATCAGAAACAAATTAATGAATACACGTGTTAAATCATATTGGGCAATGTGTCTGACAAAATTAAAAGGAAGTAATACAATAAAGGAAGGTGACTTACAAACATAACCTACCTGTATGACACAGTTGGTAGGTGCTAATTGCTTTGTTCATATTTAAATGCATTGCAAAATACTGAGTTAGTGTACCTCAGAGTGGTCAGATACCTTTTTTGACCTTTTCAAGTCCTTGCTCTTTACTTTCACCTCCCTTGACACATACCCAGGGGGTGGCAGGTCGCTGTTCTCTCCGGCTACCCCTTTACTTCAGCCCAAGTATTTAGAATAGCAAGAGTGAACTGGCCACACAACAGGTCACAATCTTCTGCCTGTGTGACATGCTGAATGAGGACCCAAGGCAAGACAAAGCCTTTCAAGCTCCTTTCACCTCAATAGAGCAATCTGCAATGTAGCAGTGCTACTGGGTTGGAGTCTGAGGTACAAGGGATTGGTCATTAGCAGTTGGCAGGTAGCTCAAATATTTTCTCGACTATCACATTACCATGAATACTGCAAATAATATTGTGTATATTAGAGTTGTATTTATTTGATTCAAATAAAGATTTTAGTTATTTTTCTTGGGTTCAGTAACCCACACTCTCACAGTGTTAGTCTTTAATAGCTATAGTATCTCCGTAAACTCCGGGGAAGTTTAGGAGCTACTGTAGTACAATACACTATTCCTGGACATATTTGTGGTGATAGTCAAAATATAGTGAATACATCTATTGCACACACACTCAACTATGTCCTTACATATCCCCAGTGAAGTCATCAAACCCAGACAAATCTATGAGCAGCGATCAACACTCGCGCTGCACATTATGTCTGCTTTAGTAACATCTTAAGGATAGTTTTAGAGAAGACTAAAACAGACTCCATGCATGTCCATGTATATGCCACACCACACACACACACAGAAGTACGACACTGGGGCTGTCTATTGTTTTCCAAACTGCAAACCCGTGTCTGCAACCAGTCGACCTTGACTTGTGCTCTCCTTAAGAATCATCCACTGCACTACAGCACACTAGCCACTGCTAGTGGTTTTCAACTTGAATGGTTTGTGAGGGCAGATGTCAGTGTCATTATTTTGTTCTGTGTTGCTGTGCTGTTTGTCAGCCATTACCAGACAACGAGAAGTAGTCATACTGAGCAAGACACTATTACTCAGACAAACAAGAACATGACCTCAACCTCAGCCTTCAACGTATAAAACCAGTTCTCTTTTAAACCCATTCAACGTCAACGCAGTCAATGCACTACTTTTTTTTATCTAAGCAATGATTTGTGATGAAGTATGGTTTTTAAAAGCGCAAAGGTCCTCTCTGTTTCTACTGTTGATTCAAGCAATGAAAAACGACATTTTCTGTTAATAGTATCATGAAACCGGTTGCTTCACCCAACTGTTAATAGGTGTTTAGAGTACAAATTAACATTTTTGTTAATATCTTTTTTTAATGTAAAGGGTTACCTAAAATAGTTTCCCCGTAGCTTATAAAACAGATTTGGTGCAAACACAATTAAATAATAGTAATCAGTCGATCACAAACAACTTGCAATTTAATTATGCTACTTATTATTAAATAGCTGCCGAGTTATTTTACCTGTATGTGTCCATCATAGGCCAGATGAAAACTTCAAGTGTGCACACTGTGCCTCTTTTGAAACAAAAACACGATAATATTTTTCTCGTACGCTTGTGTAAAGCTGAAATTAAAAAAAAAGAGACCTTTGCCAAAAGAAACAATATATACAAGCCCCACTGGTTTTAGGAGAATTGAGTTTTACCTGCTTTAGGGTAAAATAGCTTTGGATATGACATTATCAGAGAGGGCTATAGTTATGGCTCGGGATTTTCTTATCACTTTGTCGGAGGATTTTGGAATCATACAAGTTAGCCTGTAGTTTGGCACTTTCATATCTCTGGAATGAATAAAGTATGAGTTTCAGTGTGAAAATCAATTGTTTGTTCTCTGTTGCATATCAGGCAGAAAGAAATTGTTTTGCCTTGGTAACTGTCACCAGTTTCGTGGGTTCTTTTATTACTTCTCTGTGACAATGCCTTTCCTGACAATAGAATGCCTGAAACTATAAAGAGCGCAGATCCATTTGTAATCAGTGGTTTGACAGTAATGATACAGAACAGTCATAAAAAGGCTGTTGCATCGGCAGCTGTACCGCTACCTGAATCTGTGTCAGTGGTATGTATATATCACAGGTTTCTATGAAAAGCTTCCCATATTAAAAGGACAAACCTGTATAAAAATTAGTGCTGTCAGAATTAGCGCGTTAACTTTAATCAATGTGAAACGTTTAATGCAGTTTTTTATTTTCTGGAATCTAAGACCATAAACCTTAAACTCCTGAGCAGCTCTGTAGGGGGGGGGGCAGCATTGCGCAATGCTGGTGTTTGCCTGCCAGAAATTTTTCGCCAAAGAAGAAGAAGAAGAAGTGATACTACTTCGGCTAACAGATGCAAGCATGAACAAGGACGGACTTTTGGGTGGAATATTTTGGTTGTCAGAAGTCACCTGACCGCTTGCTTCAGTTACCACAGAAGCAATATATCCATGCAAACATATCTGCAGCCACCAGAATACTTCCATATGAACACCTGCCCTGCACGCCCCACATTCTGGAAAGAACAGTCAGAGTTTCTTTCTTAATGACTCTGAATTTGAAAGTGTTTCAGTATTATTTCTTATCAACAAATACTAGAAAGATGTATTTAATGTGAGTCACTGTTAATGGCCTCAAAGGGTTTTTTTAAGTTGTATTTTGCAGCAGAGAACCTGTGTTGAATTTAAGCATACATTCTTTATATTTATTCTGCATTTACTTCATTATGCTGAATTAATGTCTGCAAATTTTTTGAAAATTGCAGCCAGGCTATCGAAGAAATAATTGCGATTAATCACAATTAATTACAGAAAACTTTGCGATTAATTAGTTAATCAGCCTTAACCTTTATATTATGTTAAGGGTCAATTTGACCCATTCCAGTTTTTGTGTTGACCAAAGTACTGGTTATCCTTT
>JAUMTR010000012.1:6016215-6064464 GCA_032270685.1 Microctenopoma stevenorrisi
CATATTTGCCCCTTTAGTGCACCTTGCGTATATTGGAGGCTGTGATTTAGAAAGGTTGAGCACCACTGCTGTACCAGATGTTTATCCCTTCTTTCTACGATATGTTCCTCCAAATAAGATAATGTGTTATTAAGACAAGGCAGGTACGATTTACTTGAATTACAGCAAATAGCAGCACTAGTTAATCCAGCCTGTACTCAATACAAGTCAACCTAGATTTTAAAAAGTAGAGTTAAAACAGCACGGCGGAGAAGTCTACTAGAGACCTTTGCCATGGTTTTATATCTTCTGGCATTTGCAATTAGCACCAGGCTGCTGACTGACACTGAGAAACAGATGCTGTCCATCCTTTTGTCACAGGCTCTTATTTCTCTTTGTTGAGCTAACATTCTGTCCTCATGAACTCTGTGTGTGTTGTGCTTTCGTGTGTGTGTGTGTGTGTGTGTGTGTGTGTGTGTGTGTATCCTTCTGAGTAGAGCTGCTCTGTAATGAGGGGATGACTGCTTGTCTTCAAACGCTCGCTGTTAATTATACTCTTGTTTATTGTGTGCGCACACCGTTTGAGTGTGTGGTGCAGAAAAACAGAGGGGGTGTAACTGCAGACAGTGTAGCGGTGTGTTTTGTAGTGTGTTTGTGTGTGGAGAGAGGTATTGTGCGAGACTTAAAACACAACAGCTGCACAAAGAGAGGCATGTGGTGTCATTTAAGATAATTTAAAGATACATTTTTAAACTAGGAGGTGGAGTAAAAATCCAAATTGTCTCTATTATTCCACCAAGTAATGCAGTTGTCGTAGCTAAGCAACTTGTGGGCGCACAGGTATGAATGATTTATATGCAGCACTTGAAATTTGAAATCAGCTACTTTGTGGTCAACAGTTATAAAACCTGAGACATAAATCAGTGTTCAAGGCTATCTGCTGTATAATAACAAATCTGTATTCACATTACTTTCTTTGTTTGCAGTGCACCAACAGAAATAACACCGACTCATTTATCCCTGCACAACTTCCACATCAATAGCAGTTTGTTGTTTTTTATAAATTAATTGTAGTTTTTGAATAAAACTGTTAAGTTTAAAACGCTAAACACAATGATTAAATCAGAATGAATGTATCACATGAGGTTTTAAACAGACAGTTCTATATTTAGCTGTATAGGGTGGTTCATATGTCTGTAAAAGCAAAAACCCAAATAAATCTGTTGTACTAAACGATATATACACCCTCCTCTTTTATTGGTGTAGTAAGTAGACTACAAATCTACCCAACCTTCTCTAAAAGTACAGAACACTACGTCATTTTTATTCAAACTAAGTTCATAAGGTGGGGGAGTGAGGAGAAGGATCCTGGGCCCAGCTAGGACTGTTAGATGTCTCATCATCAGTAAGAAAAAAAAGTCTAGGTTAGACTAGGTTAGAACACACACACACACACACACTGTTAACAAGCGTTTCTTTCAACCATCATTATATTTTAGTCAATACAAAGGGCTTAATATGAGTATACTAGGATTACTGGTGCTAAATAGAACTACTTCACTCTACCCTCACCAATGAGAGTTTAACACTGCCAGATTCTGTAATAGGGCTTCACTCTTCATAATACTCTGGGCCAAGAGAAAGCAGGATATATTTCTTTTTATATAACTTAATACAGCAAGCAGTTATGACCATTTATGAACCTACTTTTGCCATAAGTCACAGGCAGATCTCATATTGTTATGTTTGGTGTTAAGTTCAGGGAGCACTTCCACAACCTCTGCTCGGTAGTGAAAGATTAACAAAGTGTAAATCAAAGTACTTTTTACACATGAGGTGCGATCAATCATTGCTGGACATTGTGGACAAGCCTATTACAGCAACTGCCACATAGTGTAAATCTTTCTCAGACAAAGGTGACGGTGGGTTTTGGGATCAGAATTTACAAATGAAGTAATGCTAAATTAGATTTTCTGCTAGTACAGAGGAAGAATGATCAATTATTTGAATCTCCTAAATATTCAAATAATTTGATTTATGTGATATGGTTAATTACTGTCTGCTTTAAACCTATTTATATAAATCACTAATTTTCTCCTCTCTCCTTTGCCTGCTACTCACAGGAATTTCTATTACAGCTCTTTAGGTTACTTTTCACAAGTGTGTATTTGACAGTGCCATCACTTTAGGTCCATTACTCTCTGTCTGCTCCTTCTACCAATAATGCCACTGCAACCATTCAGCAGGATCTTAATGGAAAATGATATGCTTGTTGGCAGCTCAGTGTAGCAATACTGCAGTGACCCGTAACATGTCGTAATGAAATGGAAGGAGGAAGAGATGGGAGGAGGAGAAGCACCGCTTGCTCTTTTAGCAATTCCCTTCATACAGTGGATTGAGGAGGGAAGAAGAATTTGCATTATTCTCTTCGGATAAGCTATAGCTTTTTAGACCAAAAACATCGCTTTGTTTGGGAATGAGTGTGAATAAGCTTGAATTATATTATTGCTATTGTATTATTTATAATACTGAAAAAAAATCTGAACCTACTACATTGTGTGGTATGGAAAACCATACTGACGGAACACTAAAGAACATATTAATAACAAAATGAACTAGAAACAGGTGAGCTTGGGGAGTGACAGAAAGTCCAATGTCAAAATAAGAGCTGCAAGGTGGAAATGCAGCTAAAACTTGATTAACCTAGATGCATATCCTTTCTTCACTTTGGCAGCTAATGAAGGTAACCCACACAAGTGTGATCTCTCTCCTTCGCTCCCATTCCACGGCCAGAGGAGGATGATTCATGCCCGACATCTTTGATTCGAAAACATCTGAATACCGCTGATTCAGCTTTTCCTTAATCAAGGTCCAGGTAGATTTAACTTCTCACAGGTTAATCACATCAGGTTTCCAAATAATCACATTTGTTTCAGGCCTTCCAAAGATGTGGAACAAAATACCAGAAGCATATTGTGTGGAGTAGACAGTCATTCCTTTAAACCCTGATGAACAGGCTTTGACTCTTGCACAATTAAATCATTATGCAAACTGAAACAACAGCTCCCTCCCCAATAACCAGCTACAAATATAAAACACTCAAATGTTTTTCAACAGCTTTAACCGGTTCAAATACAAAGCACACAAATGGCTCTCTAAGTACCTCCAGGGTTTCCCTTTAACATTCAAGGTGCAGCATAGCATTTCTGCTCTCACATAGAATATATACCTCTAGGATTGCGGGATCATGAATTTGCAATTTTAATCAATACTTCTTTGTATTTTTACAACTTAAGGCAGCCTGAATCACTGCAGCACTCCACCAGCTCGTTTTATTCCAAGCATCCCACTCAGAACAAATGCAAGCCTAAACACTTATAGATTGCAATGTTATATTATTAGTTACTTAAAGAGTCTTGTTAGTAAATGTTAAATGTATTTTTGAATTCAAATCATTGCAAAGCAACACAGTGATAGAGGTGTTAAGCTTAAATGAGGCATGCAACCTTGACTGTAAGAAGATATGATTGATTCGGCAAGTCTTACTTAAATTGTGCAGCTCGCATTAAATAATACTAAAATAATATTAAGTCCACGTAATGATCGTATCTAATAAGATTGTAATATATGATAGGAATATTATCATAAATGCTGGGAAGAGATTTGGAAGGTGGCTTAAAGCTATTGAAGAAAAACTTATTTCAGTATTTGCAACAATTAGTTGTAAAATAATGGAAACGTTATTGTTTTCATAGCTAAAAGCAATATTAAGGATGTGCATTTTTATCCTCCCTTTAGAAATGTCAACAGTTCCAACTGCCCTGATTTTCTCAGTGAGATTGTTCCACAGCCTGAGGCCAAAAATGCTGAAAGCCACTTCATAACTCTGATTCAAGTTCAAGAAATAAGCAAAGAACCAGAGTTAGTAAACATATAAAACCTGCCCTCAACATCCTCTGCTTCATTTAAGTAAATGAACATATAAAATCGAAGATTAAGTCATTAAACAATACTTATAAGTTAACCTAGTCAGTCTATATGAAATTTTAAATACTCAATTATGTCCAGTCCCTTAGATAAGTGACGTAAGTCAATATTATGGTTTCGTCATCAAAAGAGATGAAAGTGGTTCAAGAATAGAGCCCAGAGGAATTCCACTGATTAAAAGCTTTAATTACTGAAAACTAACCAATGTAAGTGATTTAAACATTCAGCAGACAGCTTACAAGTTAAGTTACACATGCAGGCCATCAAGGAAAATTTCGCCTTCTGCTTTATTCGCCTTTGAAAATTATGGCTGGGACTGAAAACAATAAAGTCCTGATGCCTCTTCACTCAATCACGCTTATCAACCAATCAAAAACATTCACCTGTAGCTCATTTCAGTGAGGCACACACCCACTCGCGGAGACCTTGATGGGGAGCCACGAGCACAGTATACAAACCAAATTATGTCTGTGTGGGGTTGTAACAAATCATTGGCATATTTGGGCGTTTGTACTGGGCCCATGGCCTGATGTGAAGCCTGCCAAAGATGTGGTGCATTTTTAGATAACCTAGATGCTTAAATTATTCAGATATTATCCAATCATACTGATATCACTGCTGTTTTAGGACTTCAGTGCTGAGAAAATTTGAATTGTTATTTTTTGTAGAGCTACAAAAATCAAAAACATTTAGGACAATCAAATTAACTGTGGGAAGACACAAACCTTTAAAAAGGATATTACAGCCTCTTTCTGTTTTACACATTGTTACAAAAAATTATATAGGTGGGTCTACAAAGAGTTTCTTAAACTTCAGGATGATGATGACATACTGAGTGCATTAAAACATACACACACACATCTCTAAACTATGTCCAATCAATTCAGTTCGCCAGATGTTCAAAACACTTCTCAATCAAATCAAACAGAAAACACCTGATCACAATTTGTCAAGAAAAAAAATATGAAGAGTTTTTGTAAGTGAGAGTTATTTTTATTGTCATTATGAATTATTTGGTGAAGATGGGGAAATGACAGTATTCATAACTATTTTCTATTTTCTTCCAGTGCATTTATTTTTTAGTCCACAATGTCTGTTTTAAAGTTAATCTTAATGTAGTGCCATTATAATAGGTTAGTTTAAATTCTCTTTTTCAAGGTTAAGAAGAGAATCTTTTTGGCATTCAAAAGTAACTGTTTAGCTTTCCTTGGTTATAAGAATAACATCAGAGGAAATAAAATTCAGATTTCTTTTTAATTTTTTTTTAAAACTAACACCAGCTCTTTATGGAAAACAGTCACCAAGGCTCTAAAAAAACCCATGAGGAATTGCAGAGTATATGTGGCAATTATTCAAATATATACAAGCCATATTGTCCTTGGGATGTTGGCAAAGAAGAGAAAATACATAAAACAAAATCAAATTGTTTAATAGTGAAGTGAACATCCAAGACTGTGGTAATCTTTAAGAATATATTAAATGTGAGAGCAACTAAAATCATGATCTCGTCAAGGCTCATAAGGGATTGTGCCAAGTTAAATAAACTCAGGAGAAGCCTGTTTGTACAAAACCAGTAGTATCCAGTACTGGAAGATGCAGGACATACACCAGATTGATTAAAAGTCGAATTCCTGAAAAGCCAGATGGATTGTGTGCAAATAAGCATCTATGTACTAAACAAGCATGTCTCTGCTACAAGAGAAAGAAAGGGAGTATATCATGGTGGGTAGTCATCATTAGAATGTGTCCATCTCATTTCTGCCCTGTCAATTAGTGTCAAGCTAAGAATAAGTATGTAGAAATGTTAATGGCAAGCAATGTGTGTAACTCAAAAGATCAAATCCTCATCAAAACATTGTTAGTATTGTCAGTAATACCAGAACATTTTTTATAAAATTCATGGCCAATTTGCCCATATCAGATAGAAACAGTAAGAAAGGGAAATTGCGAAACCTACAAATTCCAAACCAGTATTTCGTTGTGCAAACATCCACTCAGTGTCCGATCTGGGTTTCTTAATGACATTGTGTTACAGACAGTTTTCTACACCGGGAAGTGTCTGACTCACTTTATTTGAATGCTGATGAGACGGCATTGGGGGCGTCCAAGTGGCATGCTGATCTGGATAGAAAGAGACTTATTCATATGCAGGCCTGATAGCGACTTTAGTCAAACAAAGTACATCTTTCCCTTCTCCCTGCAGTGTTTTAATGACTTGGGGATTTGTAGATAGAAACAAACACAGAAAATAAGACTCCATGATGAACCAATAATTGTATTTTCATTACTGAAAACTGTGTTTGTTTACGCAAATCTTATCTGGGCTTAAAAATTCACAATCAGTATTACTGAGCAGTAGAATAATATTTGAGAACACGTGAACCTAAAAACCCATAATAAAAATAAATTAGGGATATTCAATATCTCAATGTATATAATAACATAATATTTGAACTATATAGAATAATACCACCGACGTTTGCCTTTTGCATCGTACTGTGTTTAAAGTATAATTACTTTTTTTCCCAGCTTGGCTTATTCGTCCCTCTGTCCCCCGTTAGTTTTTCAACCACTCACCACATTCATTTGACTCCCTCCAACCTTACCTGACCCATGTTGACTCAGTCACCTTGCCTCTTTCTCATTCCGTGAGCACGATCTTACCAACTTTGTTTCCTGTCTAAACCTTTGGAGTTTTATCTTGGATTTGACTATTTCCTCACTTTGCTTACTGTCCTATCTACTTGGTTTTACTCACCTGGACTGGACTGCAATCCTGTTTGATCCTTAAAAACACCACTCTGTATGGCCTACATGAGAATGTGGCGCAGCTTTTTCAAACAAATATTTTTTGTGAAATGTTATCATCCATAACATTATAACAAGGTGAGCATTCTCATGGAAGCCTGTTATTCAGCCTTGCAGTAGGTATCAGACCATGTGTCTATAAATTTACTGGCCCCCATAACATGTGCCACCGTTCTCCAGTTCTAACCTGCTGTACGTTAAGTCTGACCTGACAGGCTGCTTTGAACTCCTACCCTCACTCAAGCAAATACTCTGTGGCTTGACCCATTCTAATATCCGCTCTCTATCTGCTTACACTAAGCTGCCATTGCTGCCCCCCCACCCGCTTTGGTGGCTGTTTCATCTGAATGTCAGGGCATGCTTAGTAATGCAGTCATCATCCACTATACCCTCTGCTGGTTATAGTTACACTGTTTTAGAAAGATACAGCTCTTTATCCCGCTTTAGGGTTTTAGCCTAACAAAGTTTTTGTCGTCATATTCAAACTGACATAATCCTTTATCTTTTCTAATCAGACCACGTTTCCTCGTAACATTTTCCAATTATCTATGTAGCCCACATTGTTACCGTCCCGACAACCAGCGATTAAATGACGACATGTGGCTAATATATCACCACTGATCAAATTAGGAAGAGGACCAGAGAAAACTATAGAGTCCAACATCATTTACACACATGCAACATTAATTTAAGTGACCTCTGACTGCCGTAGTTATTAATAAATAAACATTAATAAAGGTTTGAGCAATTTCAGAGTGTACTGACACCAGGCATGTTAATTTGTAAATTTTCTAATTTGAAATAATGTAAATTAGTCTAAGCCAAAATATATGCTTAATCAGAGATAGATTGGATTAAGTATGCAGTCATGTAGCATTTTAAATATAATTTAAAGCCTGGATTAACATTATAAAAAGATGCAGTTATGTTGTAAATATCCCTAATTCAGCAGAAGTGTAATAACTATGTGAGTGAATGCAGTTTTCTATCTGATTACTGGGCATTTTTAACTTTTGTTTCCTTCTCCAGACTACAACAAGCCACTGTATATGGCGTCAAAAAATAAATGATGTTCCCTGTGTGAACATCTAAAGGCCGAGTATGAGTAACCAAGCAGATAACATCATTCTGTACACTTACCCTCTTTAAATCAGTCAATTAACTCAAAGGCACACATACCTGTCTGCCTAATTGTGTCCCCAGTGCTTAATTATCTGTATACACTTTAAGAAGATGAGAACTTAAATCTACTAGATGAGGGGAAGAAAATCTGCTAGAGCTTGTTAGTGCTTGGATATTGATGTATAACAAAAGCTGAGATGTTCAATTAGTTATAAAAAGTTTTAAAATGAAACATAGAAAAGAAGGAGATGTTGGCAGAGAGCTTACATTAATGTTTTTTGGTTTGGCAAATGGCTGTCACATTTTTTACAACAAATTACAGGGGTCTGCTGGATAATTGTTTTGTAACCTAACAAGGGTTAGGGTTAGTAAATGAAGTGAATGAGGGACAGAATTAGCATGAAAGGTCGTCCACCGGAAACACTAGTTTTCTTTTGTTTTTCAAAATCTGTGTGAGTCTTTGTTTTTCGCTTTTAATCACAATTTCTGAGATATTAAAATCTATTCTTGACTCAAACATTCACAAATGCACAACCCTTAACACGTTTCCCATAATAAAATGGCAAAAATGATTAAAATGATTTGTGTATTTCGATATTAATTACAATTAAGAGAGAATTTGATCTTTTAATGTGCTAGATGCAGACATTGGTCTCCTATCCACCAAAACTTCCTTTGATGCTCCTTTAATAATAAATGCCCTGCAAAGAGCCAACTGACTGCAATCTTATGTTATTTTGTGCCACTTTTGTGCTGAAACTGACAATGCCATCCTTCTTGCGAGGAGGACAGCAATTGTAATCTGGTTGAATGACTTTTAATCAAAGTATGTGTGTAGGGGGTGTACTTTAGTATTTGGTTCATTTTAAAACAGATAATGAGGACGCAATGCTTTAATTATTTGTTCTCTTGGAGAGTAAAGGCAGTGCTGCTTGTTTGCAGAAAGTTGTCTTGTAACACAAGACAACTGCAGGGAGCACGTCTCACGGGGTTTATGACATAATGAAGAGATGAATGTTGACATCTGATAGCTGGCTACTCATGTTTGCAAAGCAGAATGAAGAGAGTACAACGCATAAAACCGATGCTCGTGTTTAACTATTTCTCCAGGGCTTGTAGCTGTTATGAAAATGAGAGGTAAATTACGGACAAAGCACAGAGCAGTCCACAAGGCTTAACTAAATTTACAGCTGAATGCAATGGGTTACTGCCAACAGCCTGGTAAATTTCTCCTCAAGTGACTAAACCAATACAGCTATTGTGCAGATGATGTGTATAAATACATAAATGCATCGCTTTGTATTAAAAATGTGGTAAAAAATAATTCATCGTTTGTCGCCATGGACTAGACTTACATAAGACTTCTATATATTCTACAGCCTCTGAACTAAACCGTGTTGGGAAGTTGAGTTTCATGCTTCCTTCAAGTCCAATATATTTGCATTTTATCTAGTACTGGTGCTAGAAGTCATTAAATTCTCCACCCCAAAATAAACCCTCACCTTGGCTAGTAACATTTGGCAGAAAATCAAAAGGAATCAACACAGTTAAAGAGAGCTTTGTTGGGTCCAGGGAACTAAATGATAATGAAGGCAGGAATATAAATGTAATTAAATAAAACAAAACCACAAAAACCAAACTGAAACTAATCGTTTACAAAAACCCTTTGATATATATCTGGTGGCTGAGGACATACAGTCGATCACACAAATTCCGTTGTTTGAGCCGCTCAAGGTGCTGATCGCAGTGTCACTGAGTTGATTCCATTTCCTTCGTTGAAACTGAAACATTTCTAACACGGTGGTAGAGGGGCTGGCACCGTCTCCTCAGAATAAGAAGGTTTGGGGGTTGAATTTACTATGCTTTTGCAAAAGTGCAGGACGAACTCCAGGATGGCCTGATCGTGTGTTAGATTTCCTCACTGGTAGACCACAGATGGTAAGAGTGGGACCCAGTATGTCCAACACCATCAGCACCCTGTATGGCCAACACCATCAGCACCCTGTATGGCCAACACCATCAGCACCCTGTATGGCCAACACCATCAGCACCCTGTATGTCCAACACCATTAGCACCCTGTATGGCCAACACCATCAGCACCCTGTATGGCCAACACCATCAGCACCCAGTATGTCCAACACTATCAAGGGTGGGTTCGGAGCCCCCTGCTCTCCACACTTTGTCTGAAGTTTGCAGATGACACAGTGGTAATAGAACTCATCTCGAACAATGATAAGTCTGAGTCTCACTGAGCACTGCACTTGGCACTCACAAGTAAACACTGTGGTCACAAGGGCAGTAGAGTAGCTGTACCACCTGAGGCAGCTGAAGAGAATTCGGGTCTCTTTAGTGATCGTAAAACCTTTCTACTCAGCTGCTGTGAAGAGCATCCTGACCATCACAGTATGGTGTAGGAACTGTTCTCTAAAGGACTGTGAATCCCTGCAGAGGGTGATCAGGGAGGCCTAGTGTCGCGTCAGATCTCCTCTGCCCTCCCTGCTGGACACCTAAAAAAAACACTGCAGGTCCAGGGCAACAAAGAGTTATGGACTCGGATAGATACTGTACTGGTATACCTGTACAAATAAACCTCCTGAATCCGTTTTTGCCTACTAACAGTATAATCCCAGGTCTAGCTTTTATTATGTACATTTTATGAACATATATAATTTACAAACTAGTGTTTAGAAACTTCCTTTAGAAAGTTTCTGACAAAGGTCAAATCCTGGTTGCAAAAGTCAAAGACATGTTTCTCTTTGCCTGCCCTGACTCAGCCAACATTGACAACACTATTTCACTTAAGCTCTTTGCCCTGATTAGAATGTTCTCCACGGTCCTGATAATTAGCCTGTTAATTGCCCCTACTTTCAGAAATGCATTTGAGCATTGAATTGATATTCAACACAAATTAGTCCTTGCAGGTTTCATTCAACGGGTCCCAGCTGTTGGATAAATTCACAGCCAATGGAACTCATAAGAGAAACACATTCAGACTTTATGAGATTTTTCTTCCCTTCATTATTAGATTCACAAAGTATTTTAAAATTACTTAAAAACCTGGGGTGTTTCACTTTCTCACAATTTTATGATGGATCTTGGCCAATAAAATACGGATTTGTTTGTCATGCAGGGTTCCAACCAAATTGCTAATATATTACGTAATTGTGAAAATGTCACCTCAGTTTACCAACTTACACACACACAGTTTTCCACTGATAACGGGTATTTTGTTGCTGTTCAATTTGTATTGCATTGAAAGAGGTAGACCCCCTCACCTCCCCCTTCAAATACTTTGACAGTTTGAGGCTGAGAACCCATCAGGCCACTCAGTTCCACGCATGAGAGAATTCCTGTTAAGGCTTCCACTGAGGAAAATGGGTTCTGCCCCTTAATTTATTGCCCAAGTCAAGAGGACAGCCTACTGATGCATTTGGAACTAACTAGCTGTGTTCAGAGACCCATCAGCCCTACTATTCTTTTCTGTTTAATCAAACATGTTCCACTCTGTACTTTTAACCAAATGTCTGACATTCTAATATGCTTGTTCTAAAATCTCACTAATATTACAGGCTTCTACTAAAAAGTCCTTTTCGTACATAGTGTACTTTCAGAGTTTGAAGTTTTTAACTCAGAAACAAAGTTTTCCTTCAAAGAAAGTGAAGAAATATCAATTTAAGTCCATAGAGTCATGATAGAGCTTACATTACCTATTAAGGTTTATGGGCGGATTGTCTAAAGTTCAGAAGCTGTCAGAATTCATGTTAAGTTTTTTTTTTTCTGTATGTATCCTTATGTCAAAGTCTGTTGAAAATACTGAGAAGAAAGGCTGAAAAGTATACGTTTCAGTAAAGCTGTAGTAGATTTGACTGGTGGGGGGGGTGACACTTTTAGTCCATAATGCTATTATAATAAATCAGGTTGATTATTTGGATGCAGATATCTCAGAAACAGGTGTTTTCAAATATATCAATAAAACAATATAATAAATTGGCAACGGTGTTCAGAAATGATAAAAATATGAACTACATATGTGTAATTTAAAGCAAGGGTTACAAACGTGTGATCAAATCAATTTAAAAGCCTTTAATTTGAAAGGTATTATTATTGCTCTAATTGGTTGTGTTCAAAGCAACATCTTCTTGTTGTTCCTGTTTGAACGTAAAACTATTTAATTGGCTTTTACCGTTAAGAACATAGTTGCAATAGTGCAGGTTTTTCCAGCCACCCGTTTTGATCATACAGTTCAGTATGTTCTGGTGGTGTGGCTACAACAGCAGCTTGTGGTGCACACTGCAAATTGGAGGCAGGAAATACGTCCACGCTCCTATAGATATTGTGGTCTTGCTATAGCAGCCATTGCTGAGCCAGCTTTGCAAAGTTTCCCCCCCTGTTATCGGCTGTTTTAATCTCACCAAAGCCACCTCTCTTATTTCCACTTCGAGAGCAGGCCATTTTCAGCAGGACTGTATCCATGGAAACGTGCAATTATCCAAGACATCAACAATTCATGCTGAATAATTTTATCAGCAACCTGAATTGGCATGATAGCTGCAGAGACTCTATCACCGTGTTACCTACCTCTTACCCAGGTTACCTAACTCATTTAGTTCTGTCATCATCAGCAGCGTGTTTCACTGATGTGCAAGTTTATGGGAGTAAATATAGCCCACAGGCAGCAAGTTGGAGAACACGGTCTTGTGTCAGCGACAGACATATCGGTGTGGTTCAGACCCGTCACTGCTGTTATGAGACTTCTGATTTAACTGTCTTTTTGTCCGTGTTTAAAAGCAGCAACAATAGTATTGACCAAATTACTTTTGGGATTTTCTTGCCGTCAGTCTTCAAATGAAAAGAAAAACGGATGTAAATTAGGAATTAATAGGCACAGATGAAGACCATCAGCAGACACTGACAGCCAGGGTTGGAGACAGCTGTGGCAGCCTTCTTGGCAGACTTAAGACAATGATACATGGTTAATATTCATGAGGTGGATACTGAGTCTAATGGAGAAGGCAGTTCACACCTCTATTTAATTCACAAACTATCAAATTTTTGTTTACAGGAGCTTCACTGTTTATGCAGGTTTAGACAGTGCACATCTATTTGAGTGTTAGAGGCTTAACCCTTATGTAATATGTATGTAATATTTCACAACACAACAGAGTATTCTAGCATAACAATCCCAAACCTGGTCATTCAAGAGTTCTGGTGAAGATCTTCCCATGACGAGAAGATTCATGTCGTTGTTTTTCTAAACGAGGACCTCAGAGCCAGGCTACAAGTTAGTGGACGGCAAATCTGGAACTGTGCAACCAGTGCACCCACATCGCCGCCGGGGGAAGCCTGTGAGAGACAGAGACAAAGTGAAAGGAGGGGTTCGTCTCAGATTACATAAGCCAGAAGTCACACTACGAGGGCGAGTGTCAAGTACAGACATGGGCACTTGGTGCACACACAGTGTCCTGAGGTGAGGGCTGCCTCGCCTAACAGGCCGCTAGTGAGTGTAAATGTTTGCTAGTGGTTATTAGAAGCACCGGAGTGTGTGGCTTTTATCTAGTCTCCTGAGACCAAGTGTGCATCCAGTGGTTATAATTGTTTTATATGACAAGGTTGAGGAAGGTTAAGGGGACACATTCATTATCTTATTAAACATTGTTTGCTAGAATATATCACTTAAAAGATCCAGTCAGGGATTTGACTTTAACAATTAAATGCAAAGCTCTGCTAACTTTCACCATGATTTAGTCATTCCTGTTGACATCACATCTGCCCCGTAACTGTTCTCCCTGCACCCCTCAAGCCAAATCAGTTTGCTGAGACTGTTCTTTAAATATCACTCTGCTTCTGCCATTTTGTCTTTCAGATCTACAACTGTGCAACCCACCTCCCCCTCACAGCCTTGTTCTGAAGGGAGCTCCAGGCAGGTCAACCACCATGATTATGCGGAAGGGCAATCCTGGCATGCCAACTGTGAAGCTCCATTTTCCCCTTTATGGCTTACTCCACCGCTCCCAACATCCCATCCCCTTCCTTCTTTGACCTAAGTGTTTTAAAGCTGCTCTCCGAGTCTGTGGTGCGAATGTCAGCGTTGGACATGTTCAGAAAGTTGCTGGACACAGCCTCGACAGTTCTGATGTTCTGCAATCATTCTCTTTGAAGCACTGTAGAACTTTTTATGGCCACATGTTGAATATGATTAGATTACCGATTCCAAACAATCCTGAACTACATGCATGTGTGAGGGTAGGGGTGGAGTCAGGACACAAATGCACACTAGCATAGGGAGGTAACTAAATAAGGAATTTAATAAATGTGAAAGCATACGAGACTTCAAACAGAAAATCATTGATAAAAAGGAAAACCAGATTACATAAAACAGTTACAAACAACTAAACTAGTGATGGGACACTCGTGCCGAGGCTTCGGAGCGTGTGTCGAGTAATCGATAGTTTTTTTGTGAAGCGTGTATCGAGGCTTGCTTCGATGACGTATGTGATGACGTTTGAAGCGTCGTTTTTGGGACGTACCACGCGAGTGGTTCGGAAAGTGGTTTCAGAGTTTAGAGGGTAATGAAATGCAATGGAGCTTCCCCGCAAGTTGGCCATCACTAAACTAAAACACAGGGGGAACCAGAAAAAGACTAAATAGGGAAATAACAGAACTAACCGGATAAAACACCTAACACAAACTCAATCCAAGCCAAAAACTCACTTTGCCAACCAGAGTCCAGGGGAATACAGATGACCAGACACAGCGGAACATGGGAATACACATGGAGAACACAGGGAGACGATCCAACAATGAGTCACTGAGGGAGCAGGGTTGATATGGTGTGAACCAGGTTGGTTGATTGGAGACAGCTGAAACAAAAGAAGTTAAACACATGGACCAGAGTCAACAGGAGTGCTGGGAGTAGTAGTTTAGTAGTAGTCTAAAACCAGGAAGTCCAGATGGTGACAAGGGATTGTGGGTAATGTAGTCTGGTAAAACCAGAAAACAGAACCATTAAGACACAGAAGAATACTGAAAAGGGAGCTTGTGACTGAACCAAACGAACTGTGACAGTATGCTTCTTCATGCGGAACTGTGCAACCGTCACTTTTATGCATTTTACAAAATAACAATGCGCTATTAGAAATTTGGATTTTGCACTTCAGATGTGGCACAAAGCCACGTGTGTCTGCAGTTACAGAGGGTGTAATCACTCTTAAGTCACATTAGCAGACTAAGCTGAACTGTCCACTAAAGCATAAATCTGAGCTTCCAGTGTCCACACGCTGGAGGAGTATGAACATTCTTCACTGATGAGCTCATCTAAATAACCTTGGCCAGCATCATGAATGAGTTCCTCCTTGAATTAGAGATTATGTTTGTAAAGACTGCAGCAGGGATAAAGAGATTTGTTAGATCTGCTTTAAGCGCTGGAGTGCATGTGTGAAGGTAAAATGGATATTCTAAAAGGATAGAGCCCGTCTCATTCAGTACGCCACAGCTGTGCTTTATGTAAACATGGCTTCAGTAGTCACAACCTACATACCTTCGTGAAATTATTCTCAAGTGAAGGACACTGAAAACTATTGGATGGATCATCACTGACGCGCTCTGTTATTGACCAAAACTTAAATGTTTAACGGAGATAGAGTTTTCAGTATGATGGGACACTGTGTTCCTATGAATACCTGTGACCACACAAAAAGGTATTGCATGTATAAAGTTACACAAGCAGTGCAACCTCAAAAAAGACAATTTATTCAATCTGTACAATAGAAGCTGATCAGTAAAAAGTACAGTACGTGCTGCCAGTTGTCACTGAATAGAATATGGTAAATCCACCACAGACTATGGTGGATATGTCTGCAGGAAAACATCTTCAACAATTTATTTCGAACCTGATGATATTAAAATGAATTTGAACATTTTAAACTTTGCATATTTTGTGAATTTCAATTTCATATTTTTTCAGCTTCATAAATGATTAATGTTTGTATTTTGAGTAAAAAATTCTGATTAAAGTGGGCAGTCACTTAGACCTTTGATCCCGTTAATCACCATTCGATCCTTTGAGGGTATAATAATAACTCTAGTGTTTACAATTAGAGCCGTCTGTTTTCTGTCATTTAAACTGGATGACCAGAGAATACATTTTGTTGTTTACTTCTCTAATTGCTCGTAATTCAGAGGTGTGATTTATTACTATTAAAAAAAAATTAAGCAGTCATGTAAAGTTTAATGTTTAACATGAATGTTAGTGTACCTTAACTGACTTAATGTTGACCTGGAGTCCTTTGGCAGGTAGTAATTAAAAGTGTGAGCACAGTGACACACTAAACACACAGGAGAAGAAGCAAACTGCATGTTCTAACACATCAAAAGCCAAAGTAGTTGCGCACAGGCCACGACCAATGAGTCAGTGTTTGCACATCTTTTTCAATTTGATGTAAAAGGAACTGCAGCTCTTTATGTCCAACCGTTTCCGAGGTCCAAGCAGGGAGACATCCTGCTCGCGCTGCCGTACAGACACAGATTTTCAACATCATTGTGTCAGATCCACTCAGAAGCTTTTCCTTGAGCCTGCAATATCTTTCTCTTTTGAACATTAAGATTTAAAGTCCTACCCGGGGCTTCGACTACAAAAGCGCTGTTTGTCAAAGCTATTTGGGCGCTATTGTTCGCTAACTCCTCCTCTTCCTCCACATATCTCTTTTTCATGCAATGTTAAGCAACAAAAAAGCACATAGCTGTGAGAGGAATCTGTCAAGACACAATCCTAAACTGTAGACACACATGTGTGGACCTCTGTGTTTTCATTCTTGAATGTGTTGAAACAAATCAGGCCTTTTTTTTTTCTTTTTAACCGTCTAGACAGAAAAAAAATCTAAATCTGACAGCTTGTTCTTTTGCCAATATTAATATCACACTATGAATGACTCAGATTTATAATAAATACACCGTTAATTTGATTTCTTCCTGCCACTCAGTAGCTTATTTACACCTACGATAGCCCATCACACAATCCTAAATTGCCTTAAAATATATCAGCCATTTCTTTTGCATCATAAATGGTTTTGTTCCACACCATTTACACGATTTTCATTAACACATGCAGCTTAAGCACACTTGTGTCACGGGGTGTACTCATGTTGCTGCAACTGCACATCATTGCCTGTAGAGGTTTTTTACCCCTAATGAACAAAATCCAGCTCGCAGTCGTGATCACAGGCTCATTGCACGTGAATCACCTTTCCCCTCTTCTGCCCTCTGTCTCTTTTCTCTTCTCAGAATATGAGCGTACAGTATTTTACCACCATGGCTCATTTCTCTGATCTCATCTCTGTGCCATAATTGAAACTTTTATTGAGATGAAGGGGATAATAGTTGTAAATGTGCTAACTGGCACCTTGCACCCGGACGTGATGTAAAACCACCCGAAGGCATAAAAAAGTCCACAGTGTGAAATGCTGCCCACTTTTGTGTCATGTATCACACAGCACCGTTAGTGCACTCACGACTGGCTGCCTTGCAGTGTATGGCTCAGCCTTCCTCTCCGAGGGCAGTCGAGGACATGCCCCATTATTAATAGGCACCTCGGTACACAAGACACAGTTTTGTGCCCCTGTTATGACTCTCTAAAAGTCTGTCTTCATTACTTTTTAAAAGGAAAATGAATGTGCAGTGCATCAGTCATGCAAAATAAGTCACGAGACATATGCTGAGACATTTGTGTGATTATAATCAAGCAGCATGTGAAAAATGTCTTGCTGCTTGATTTATCTTCCACATTATTCCAGTGTCAAACCTTATTAGGAGTAAGAACACATGATTTTTGCATGAACAAAAAACCTGCAACTTTCCTGCACCAATGTCTATGACAATATTTTCTTTTTACCTCACAAAAAGGTATGGGGCATGTCAATAATATGCATTCAAATGTTGGTTTTACTGCTCCCAAAAGCTGCAGTTGCAATCACATGACACAGGTTTGCATCACAACCTGTCTATGGCCATGGGTTGGATAGGTAAGCACCCATGCTCTGTGCTTGATTTGCTCAGCAGAGCCTACCTGAGACTATGCAGTGTTAGCAGAATCACCTCTTTATGGGCCCCGAAACATCTCAAACATTTGATGGATGGCTCCCATGAAACCTTATGGCCTCCAAATAAGCTATAATGTAATTCCGCTTCTTGTGTGATTTCCCTCCATGACCCTGTGCAAGGAACAATCAGCAGCTTTCAGCAAAACACGGTGCCAAGGTTCAAATATCCCGAGGGCAGAAAAGAAAAAACTCCACCCCCTGCAACAACATGACCCCAAAATAGACCCAGTCCATGGCTACCTGGAAAAAAATCTATTTGTATAGAAAGGTTGCTGTTTGTTAAAATTAGAAATGCTAGTAGTAGCATTAAATGTTTGTTGCTACCTACTCTCACCAAAAGTTTGTACAGAAAATTTAAAATGCGTTTTTTGTGGTCTGTACTCTGTTAGACTCATTTCTAAATCCAAATGACTGGAATGATTGGGTTTATTACAGGCACGTCTGCTTTATTTGAAAACAGGACCATAATAGTGTGAGAGATCATTACTTTTACGATGTATGTATATTCACAACATTAGGTTACGTTAATGGAATAATTAAAGGTTGTAAGTCTGTGTGCTGCGTATAAAGCTTCACAAATTGTTAATTTCCTTTCAAATATTTCACCAAAATATTTCACTAAACCTGTATATTCACCTTCATTAAGCATAAAAATGGAATTTGCTGCATAAAGCAATCAGTGACCAGTAATAAAATAAATTCGGTCTAAATACAAAAACACACCCACATTGTGGTTGTGTCTCTGCTAACCACTGTACTTTATACGTATGCCTATACAGATTCACATTTTAACAACTTAATGCGGAGATTTGTGTCAGATGTAACGAAATTCTGCGCAGGGGTTTCTCAGCTATACGTCTGGCAAGAATGGGACATGCATTAGATACCGCGAGCCTGACTTCGGACCACCAAAATCTGATCAGTTCATCATCTCGGCAAAATGTGGAGGAACTCTCCCATAGTGCTCCCTAATTATCCTGTTTAAAAGAATCTGGTTACACTGTGGACAGACAACCCCAAGCTTCATCGTATGCTATAGAACAATAGCATAACTTCATATTATTATAGTTCATATCAAAATTCAAGGCACAAGAGTCGGCACCTGTGAAGTTAAACCACACGGACAACTGCATTGCATGTGTCACGGCGATACCACATCGTGATCGAAGATCCAAGGGAGTCATCTCCAGCCTTTAAAGTTACTCTTTCCCCACTTGTGAAGTCCTGCCGCCTAATAGTTCAGCTCAGGCGGTGGGGGACAGGCACCACCAAAGAGGAGGAAAGGGCGCTTTAGCCTTCAGGGTCAGTCCGTGCATAACGGATTGTTGAGCTGCAGTCAAACTCATTGTTAAGCTTCAAGAGTGTGCTCGCGCACGCATGTGTGGACTTTGAGATATGTTGCATATGCAAATGCATGCATGTTTGAACCTGTGCCTGCATGTGCAATATGAGAAAGCAGTACTTACACATGAGGAACACAGAATAATCAGATTGTAACTGTGTGGTAATTTCCTTTAGGTCAACTACGAATTTTGAAAAACACAGTGCCTCTAATAGTGAGTGGTAGTGAGAAACTAAGTGAGGAGCAGAATGGGGGGGGAAGATGATAATGGATAAAGGGAATAAATGAATGAGTTTTCTGATGAGATTAAGGAACATTTCATTTTCTTTTTCACCTTGTGAGTCAGCAAAGACTCCTCAATTGCCGCAAATGGCTGTCTTCAGAAAGCCAGGGTGACAGGGAGAATGACATTAATGGACAACAGGAAGGAGGAAAAAAGTGACAGAGATTAATTAAAAAGAGAGGCTAGGTTAGTTTAAGGGCAAGGAAATGGATTTCTTTTGTGTGTCTGACGATTGATATGCAACAGAGATAGATTCTCTGTGTCCTCACAGTGCTGCCAGGTCTGGACTTTTGGGCCTCTAAAGTCCAGTTCACTCCCAGGTCAAAGCTGAACAACAGCCACCTCTTCTTATGTTTTGTTTCGTCCAGACACTCGTATTGAATGCAGAGGAGAAGTCTTTGTCAGGAGCATAACAGCGGATCAAAGAGCTGCATGCCAGAATCCATGGCTAGATAATAGCAAATGTAATCACAATCCATAAAAAAGAAACATATTGCTTGGCAACACTAATGTCTCCCTTGAAGTTTCTGAATAACTGTTTGAAAATGCCTTTGCAGAGCTGCACTGGTTGTGTGATCTTAAGTCCAACGTCTGTGATTCCTGTACAGTTCACTTGAATGAAATCACAGCGAAGTCGTCCAGAATAATGGAAGATTTCTTTTTTTTTTTATTCTTGGCACACAGTTGGATTCATCTCCACAAAAAGTCTTAATGTGGGTGGGTCAGAAAAGAATTTTGACAGGTAGGGTAAGGAAAGTAGGGTAACATCTAACAAAGACACATGCGTCGCTAAAGTTTCAAATCACGTGCAGATGAGACCCTCCAAATGGCAAATGTAAATGGGGCCTGTGTACACATGTATGTATGCAGTAGTGCTTCTCTGTTCCTCAACATCAATTCAGTCCCCTGGGGTCTGAGTTTCACACAGCAACATATTAAAAGGGGAAGCATGGAGGATGTGCTCGTTATCGTTCTCATTTCCCACATCGCGGGGGACCTGAACTACTCATCTCCTCTCATCTGCTCTGAGACCTCGACAGATTAATTCTGCGTGTCAATATTGGTCATGCTATTCTGCCGTCCCGTCTTATGACCGCAGACCCGTACTCCTGATCAACATCTCATTAGGTACACTCAGGTCTGCTTAAAGTTCATTTTGGTGCAGATTTCCCGAGATGGTCCAATCCCATGGACAAGGTCAACACACACACACACACAGTATGAAGAACAGCTGTGCTTGCGCAGGTACATCTCCCTAAAGGACCCCAACAGGGAAAATTGCTCTCTTTTTATGAGAGCACTTTTTTTTATTTGCACTAAGCATTGAAATCCATGCTCTGTGTTTGCATATGTGTGATGACCAGTGTGAAACAAATTGGTTCTGAGACAGGTCGCAGATAGGAGACATGGCAATACATTCAAATGTAACACGGACTTGTAGAGAAAGGCAGTTCGTAGAAGTCATTTTTTTATATATGGTCATTTTTCCATTCTTTCCAGTGGTGATATCAGTTCGTGACTTTTAGGAAAAACACATACAGAAAAAAATTCACATTTCAAGGCCTCGGACACAGTCGGCTGCACATTGACTGGGTGCGAAATCCAGGGAGGAACAGCGTGCGCCCAACAGCACATACGGCTCACACTGTGTACACGAGTATCTGTTTTTTAATGTGGAAGACTTCAGAAGGTCATAGAGAAGAACAAGGTAAAGGTCCTGTGGGACTTCTTGGCACGTTTGTTAGGGTAGCCAGTACCTGTCTGTTCAGACCTATGGGTGAGTGGTAGTGGTGATGGACACGGCAGTGACATGAGGATGATTCTTTTACTTACTGGATGATTTAACCAGTGTTTTTAGCAGCTCTGAATGAAGGTATCAGTATTAAACTGTAGGTAACGGCTCAGCCTCTGCTTACATTATCAAAATGACAGATAAGTAAGAGTCACAGTGTCCTACCGAGAGACACTTTCATCTTGTGTCCTGAGAACAAAGGACAAGGTTCCCACAGAAAGTACAGGTTTCTCTTAACTTGTCCTTGCTGTTTCTCATTTTACGCAAAGAGTGTGATGACAGGCAGAGAAATAACCACTGGCATCGGAAGATATGCAAATGATTCAAGGCAGTCTCCAGGTTTTGTTATCCCTCCTTTATATTTTTCTGAAGGAGGTTTTTCTGGTGCCTTGCTGGGAATTTACTCAGCTTTATAAAATATGAAAAGGAAAAAGAAAAAAGCTTAAATCTCCTTTAACTTTTATGTCTTTTAGTGAAAGTTAGCAGTCTTTACTATAAGCATTCAGCACAGTACGGCTAAAATAAATGAATAACAATCATGGGAAGCTTGTAATGTCATCACCATTTTCAACGAGGAGGCGAAACAAGCGCAGTTATCCTGACCAGCTTTTTGGTGATTCTTTATCAAAGACAGGCCCCTTTCCACACGATCTTCTGTAACTTCAGTGCTCTATTTGTTTTTGCAATCAGCCTGGGTCCATGTGTTCAGAATCCTAATGAGTGAGCTGACTGTTGCTGACTGCTGCGATGTTATTACACCTGTACTCAACAGAAGACGCGAACGACCGCGGCGCATAGCGTTCACAATGGCCAATCAGCTGACTATTCTGCAACTCCAGGCGCATGCTTTTAAGAATGACTTCATAGGTGATTCTCTTGTGGCCAAACAATTCCAACAACAGGTGAATTCAAATCGAACTTACAAAGGATTTTGAATGAGCAGCGTATGACTTTCCATGCAGCCGTACCAGTGATGGCTGGTGACTGTGATCAGCTCTATCTACAGGGAACTACAGCCTTTTTCTACTAGAAATGTCAATACGCTGCTTGAATGTTGTCAATCTGATATATTTTTAAAAAGTAAGTAAGTTTCCCAACATGATAATCATGATTACCAAATACAGAGTGCTTTCTCTGCTGAAGGGCAGCTTGGGCTGATAACAGGAGTACCGGTGGACCCTCTCAGTTCACATGTCTGCTACTGGCAAAACTTCATCATGGCAATTGCCTCCTATTTACTTTGATCTACCTCGACTGTGACAACTGGGGATTAACGGAGAGTCGGGGATTCGATGTCAAAGAGGATTTAGGGATAGATTTTTGATTTACTAGCGCTCGTCCCGTTTGTTTCTGGATGAGACATGCGGGAGTTGACCCCGAAAAAAAACTATTGGATTTGTGTATCCTAGCAACGACAAGAAAATGGAGCAGTAATTGTGTAAAAAGGTGGCGACAGACGAGTCTGTCACAAGCAGTACAGTTTTACTTATCTTTCCCGTGTCCTCGCAGGAATTAAAACATGTCTTTTCATTCCCAGTTGGAAATCATATCTCAGATCCATAATATCCAATATTCTCTTTGTAAATATTCCTCGTAGCATATTAGAGTATATTCACACAAATGAAAGTACATTGTCATTGCATATACAGTATGTTGTTCCTGGAAACAGCCTATATATGCACATGCATGCAGTGCCCTCTGAGTCAGGACCTCTTTTTAACCTGGCACTGAATTCACTGGCTGCAAAGAGCCAAAACCTAATATCGAAGAGCTTCATCTTTGGATTTCCAGTCAAAACTTACAGTAAATCCCCCAGTTTCCCACTATACAGTAACTGTCAAATAACACTACTAATGATTCATTAATGATGGCGTTTCATTAGCTGGGTCCTTATGGGAGCTCTTTTTCATACAGGACTAGTTTGATGTAAAATATAAGAAAAAAAGAAAAATCAAGTGAGTGGGAGCAAGAAGAGGTGTGTGACATAAGTGGACATGATGTCAGTCTTTGTTCAACAGGTCAGCTGTAACAAAACTGAGTTTCAGAAACTATTTTAATGAAGCAACTTCAGCCACAGTGCAGGTGCTGATCAGCCCCGCTTTCTGAAATGGCAGCCTTCTTCTGTGTTGCAACAGGGGTGTGCTGTATATGTTCTCTTCTCCCCTCACTCTCACTCTAACACTGACTGTAATAAACTGTGTAAGTAAATAAGAGTGAAGATGTCAACCTTGTGACTTTTTTCCCCCCTTCCACACCCTTTAGCGAGATCCATAATCTCCTGAGAAATGAATGCCAATGTCAGCAATCACACACAGGAACTAATAGCCAATCAGATTCCTCACTGGTGTGAGACGGAGATAACATGAGACTTTTTTTCCCCCGCTCATTCATGTCACAGTGTGACTCGAGGAAAAGAAAGTGACAGATTTGATGGGTGACAACTGGAAATTACTGATAGAACTTTGCCAATGTCAGTTGTCTCCAATTATTGATCACATTTCAAATGAACACACACACACACACTAAGAGAAAAAAGTCTTTTGAGAAACATTTACAGATGGTAGACAGTATAATTCAGAGGTTACTACTTTTGACAAGTGTCACATTCGGCTTTAATTGTGGTTTTAATTTTTATACATTCTCCAATTACAATTACATTCTCCATAAAGCATATTTTGGATCAGAGTTGTCTCTGTGTAGAGACATCATTTTTTGGAGACTAATTTGGCATGTACTGTTCATAATCCCTAGAAATTCATAAAGGAAATTAATATTTAGCAATGGAAGGCTAACCCTCCCCGTCATACTGTTTGCAAATGTTCAGTCTTTGGAAAGTATAATGGACTTTTTTTGCACTGACTGCAAGAGTGACTACATTAGCTGGTGAGCGTCCATTTGTGCCCCTCCCAGGACTGCGCGTATGTTCCCCAACCACAAACCCTGGTTTAATGGGGACATAGAGTGGAAAATCCGGAAGCGGCAGGAGGCCTTCAAGTCAGGAAATTAAGTGGAGTATAAGTTAGCCTGGTTATTTCATTAGACTGCTCAGGAGAGCAGAGGGAATTATCAGGGCCTCACTCCACCCAGCTCACTCTCTGCTCAGACACAAACACTGTGCATACAATCTGAGACACAGCAGAGCTGACAGCATCATCACTCACAGAACCAGGTTCAACCACTTCCTCCCCGCCACAGCCAAAAGAACTAAACTTTGAGGGGGTGCAATAATAACCCAACACTACCTCACCTCAAATGTGCAATATAATTATAATATGTAATAATATTCTGTAGACCAGCAAGAACATATTACATCATTAGTAGCGCGTCATTCCATGCCGAGGAGAATACTGGTCTCCTTCATCTCTGCCGTTCCATTTTTTCTTTCTTCTGCTTTTCACGCTGCCTCGTTTTTACTTTTTCATCACGTGCAATCACTGGAAGCGGACACATCAGAGATGTCAGTCAGTGTGAAAAACAGCAACAGCAGCAGGGTTTAAAGCAGTTTACCTGCAGAGAAATTTAACATCAAGGTTCGGGGCTTTAAGTGCTGGGCTGCAAACGTGCGTGCACTCTGGCTGGTTTCCATCCGTGATGCTGCTTCGCAACATGGAGCACTGTGCAGTCAGGGAAGAAAAATACTGTCAGCATTGGATGGAGGGTTTTTTCTGGTACTTATTTACCACCTTAATAATTTCCATGAGATTATACAGCTCAGCTGGGAACAATTAGAAAGTACAACTTAAGCAACATCACATTTGTCTATTGTGCCAAGGGAAGGGAACGAGAGTAAAACCAAGCAGGTCTGTGTTTTATAATGTAGAACATAGCTTCTTCGTAGTTCTTGTTTAAGGCCTTGTACTTGTTGCAGGTTCCAAAATGTTGGTCCTAATCAGAACCTGACACATGGGAATAGATGACAGGATGCTGGACCCCACATTCTGAATCCCACTGCTGATAAAACAATTGTGGAAGAGTTGTGGTTCTATTCCTAGCTGGTCCTCGACCCCTCTCTAGTTCTGGTTCCTGTTCCTGAGCAGGATAACGTGCACCTCTTCAGTCACGGTTTTCTGTTCCCTTTAGCTCCCTCTCCCTCCCGTGTGTCTTTTGTCTGTCCTTTTTGGATAGTTCTGAAAATAAGACTATTATGATCCTGTGTTGTCAGTTATCAGTATGAGGAAACTGTAGTATAAATGTATTTTTAATAGTGTTTTAAAGTGTGTCTGTATGCATGCAAATATATCCATATGTGTGTGATCATATACTGTATTTATGGTGTGTTTTTGACTGTGTGGGCTGTATTTTATATGCATAGTGTGCATTTTCTGCTGGATTACGAGTCTGTAAGACACATTTTTATATAACAAAGCCTCCCATGCTGGCACATGGCTGTAATCCCATTGTGTACCTCGTTTTCTCTGCAAATGAACTGAGAATCTGCTCGACGTTCACATGCACAAACACGTAAGCTTAGACTGTTTTCCTCCAAAATTCACGAGCAGACGTTTGTCTCATTTGTTCAGCTGTGTTTCCTTTGTCTAGTTTTAGGACTTCTGACGCGGGACATTCTGATGAATCATGTTACAGATCATATTTATGGGGGGAAGGATTATAAAATATGAGTTTATCTTGTGAGATATTTGCAAAGGATATTGAAAATAAACATTTAATGTATTCGATCGATGTAGGAAGTCATGGTGAATATGAAGTTGAATGGACGGACATTATGCAACAAGTCTCCTAACTCTGTCATGTGGAGTTATGATGATAACAGGATTGTATAATTGTCTGTGGGCTTCTTTGATGCATTCCTTATGATCCGAGACAACATCTGCTGAATCGCATCATCTGCATCTTGATCTTTCTGAATTTTGAAACTCGGCGCACATGAAAAGAAGCATTTTCGCTCGTAACACATGTCAACAGCTCGTATGTCAAGGTGGAGACAGGGTCTGTCAGCAGTATAGAAGAACTCCGAGCCCCTCTCGCTGCTCGTGTCAGTCTTTAATCAGCTCGAATTAGACAAATGTGGGTTAAAGTATTTGTGGCAGAAATAAGACAGATTATTCATAATGAAAAAAGAACTGAATCATCAATATAACGAGGCTGCGTTTTGTCTCTCATTGCTGCTGTGAAGCTCCATTTAGATTCCCATGTGACCATTTAGACTTATGATTCACATCGACTGCACTGGAAGTTATTTGTTTAAACAAACTGTCACCCAGCGTAACAGAATTGCATATTTGATCACGTCTCCCTATACGAATTGTGTTGGACAAGACTGAGCTGATTCTGCCCAGTGGCTGCACCCCAGGAGACAGATGATAACGAGCTTCAGCAGAACAAATGCACTGGTTACATTTCTAATTTGTATAGATGTCTAAATGTACAGCTTCTAAAATGAATCTGAACAAAGCGCTCACATCATTGTGTTAATACTTAGACACTTGTTTTACACAGTGTGTCTTCTAAAGTTTTCATATTTATTTCTGAGCAGTTTGAATTCAAGTAGCTTAAAATGAAAGAAACAAACAGTCATTGCTGTCATTTACTAAACATTCCAACAAAGTAAACTGGACATTGCTCATGTCAGAAAGAAATAACTGAAGTGCTTCACACTTGTGACCTTCAGGTCGAAGCTGTAGTTAAAAATGCAGTCGGCGTTTCCACGCGGGCACAGATGAAATGGAAATCCTGTTTCCCCAAGCTGCTGCTTGTTTTTGTGTCATTACAAAGGGAAACAGCATATCATAGCCCTACATCCCCAGACCACTAACAAAACCTGACACCTCATGCCACCTTAAATTCTCACCCACATAACCAGGGAGAAAACTCACACTACTCCCCCTCCATCACATTTAGTACAACAGCCCTTTTATCTTGCAGCAGAAAATACCAAAAATACACAAAAAATCCTGAAGGCGATACATCTGTGGTGGCCTTTTTTTCTTAAAACACAAATGCTTCTAACTCTGACTCAAATGTCACCCAATCAAGTCCAGTTATTCACGGCTTTTTCATTACACAGAAAAAAATGGTGGTGGGAGTTTTATAAAAAGAGGGAAAATCCCCTCTAGGGTTGTTTCTTTGTGATTCCAGAACTAGCAGCAGCCCAAGTTCGGAATTACACCACCAATGAATGCTTGGATGTTAATTAAAGAATGCAAATTTCATGTTTCTGGTCCAAGGCTTACACACACACACACACACACACACACACACTCACTCAAGGCCCAGAGGTCCATGAGTGAGAACGCATACACACAAACTCCAAAAACAGCCCTCAAACACATACACACAAAATCATCTGAAGGCTTATATGCACACACAACTGAATGTCTGAATCAGTGTCTGATAAGACAGTCGGCGAAGGAGGCGACCTTATAGGGGGGAGTAGATATACAGAAGTTACATGTGCATAAATATGTTTACCAATATGCAAAGAGAAGGCGTAAAGTGGGTCAGAACTGTTGGTAAAGTCTGTGAAGGGGAACATAGGCTGCATATGAATGAAAAGTCTGGGAGTGAACACCCACACAGGAAGGAAGACAGAACGCCACAGTTCTCCCACTTTAGCAGTGAACTTAACACAGTAGTGGACTCACACAGACGCGCCGACGTTATTTTCTCCAAAGTGCATTAAAAAAAGCTGATTAACATCGTGATTTCTTGAATGAATTCCCAACAGACTGACAGCTCCTTAAAAAATCCTCCGTTTTATTATTAGGCTCTGCATAATCGGCACATCACAAATTAATCAGTGTGTTTGGACAGATAAGAATGATAGAGCTGTCAATATTCATTACCGTCTCACGTTCCACCTGTTTGGTAATTATTTTAAAGTCCGCCATCTAACCTGTCACGTTCTAAAATATCACAGTGTGCGAGTGTGGCATAATTAAGCTTGATGCCGATATCTCAAACTGGCATCTCCCGATTTTTTTTTTGGCCTGAGATTTCAAAGATTATGTGCTTCCGCTGTCTCCCACAGTGCGTGAAGTCCATTAACGTGCGCTGGGATTCCTGCCTTCATTCCACACTTGTTAAATGAATTCGCAGTTAGCAGTTCTGCATGGCTGGAGGAAGTGCTGGATCTTAGACTTCTCCTATTAAACGGTGGATGAAAATCTGACACCATTACTGACAAAAAAACAGAGTTTCATGGCAGATGTTAGTTTTAAAGACGGCGTAATATGTAGCTGCAGTACACAAATGTTATAAAAAAAAAAAACAGAAGCCACATATGAGTCAGTGTTTGAACTGAGCACACTCACTTTCCCTTTCTTACAGATATTCACACCCTCACACCTGAAGGCTCTGAAATCATATGGCTGCGTTTCTGTGACATTTGACATGAAAAACCGCTCGCTGAAGCGTGGCATCGTGTGTGTGTGTGTGTGTGTGTGTGTGTGCGCACGTGTTCCCACTGTACCGGCGACATGCCCTGTCATTTCATAGACGCGTGTGCCTGTTTGACACGCTGCTGCCACCAGCATATGTGGGTGCATTTCACTTACAGTACATTAGAAACATTCAGAAAGTTAGTTGTAAAAGGTGTGTTTCACATCCCATGCGCATGCTACAGTTCGTCTCTGTGTGTTTAAAATGCAAATAATGCTAACATCACACACTCTTCTGTGTTATATGCTCGTAAATATGCTTATTTTTCTCTGTTTGTGTTCATGCTATTAATCATACATGTATTTTTACAAATGAAGATGAATAAACAGATGTATGCATTGATACATATGCTACACACAATATGAATATCCAGATGAATATGCAATGCGCATGATACTACACGCATGGCTGGCTTTATTGCAACAACAGACAAACAGATGCATGTGCGCACAGCATCACAATTCTTTTAATTCAGTAATAAAACCTTTTTTTTTTTTTTTTTACCTCATTTACTATAACAAGCTAATGTGTTGTGTTTCACAGCTCTCTGCCCTGCAGGCCACAGTTCCAGCTCATTTTTTTTCCAATGTTTCCACAGACACACACACACACACACGTGTTGTTTCTCTTTTCAAAACATTCAAAAGACACCACAAGCCTGTTGGCAGGAGGATCTGTACATGTGCACAGGATATAATATTTCTTTCGACAGAGACCTATGGGAGGGAGAAGAGAGCAGAAAAATATCACAAATGTTGCATGATGTCAGTATCTGCACTGTGTTCTTTGTTTTCAAAATAAAATTGAGCTCTGTGTTAAATTTGCTCAAGGGAAATGTTCATATAACTGTAGCTGCAAAAGCTTCTCAGCAGGAAAATTGTGTCTCCTTCTGTGTGTTTGGCCACAGGCAGACTTCAAAAACCCAGCGTAACCTAAAGTCAGAACCTATCTCTGAATGGTGGGTTCAAAATTGTGCCAAGTTGCCAATTTATCAAGACTGACTTAAGTGGAAGACAACTCTGACAGCGGCGGAACCATGACGCTATTGATTGTCACAGCCAATTAGAACGAGAGTTTAAATTAACACAGAAATGTCATCTATGAGATAAATGCTAAATATCAAAAGATCCTGAATTTTCAGAATGTCAATCCATCCATCTGGCACTACTAGAGGGGTTTAAAAAAAAACACCCACAATTGTTCTGCGTGAGTCAGGTCTGGGCGGAGGTGTCTCATGCACCATCTGCCATGCACTGCGTAGAACTGCTTCCTGTCACACAACTCCATATTACCATGACAAATGTGTCAAAAAGTCACACTTCGCTTATACGGGGCGCTCAGCTTCCAAAGCTGAGTAAACGGCGTCGATTGCATGGCTCGTTTCTCCGAAACCAAAAGGCGAAGTGAGTTTCGCCGCAGTATTCTTAGGCTGGATCGGCCCAATGAGCGTGAAGGACGGCGGGCCACATTAAACTGTCTGTGAAGACAGCATTCTGTGAATTTATGACCCCTGACCTTCGCCGTGTCTCTCCAGGCTGGTGGTGCACTCTGGGATGCAGGAAGGCGTTAATGACTCTTGACTTTACAGTTTGGCTTTTTTCAGCCCAGCCAGCTGTGTATTAATCCTCGTACTCGCGCTCATGCGCCTGCTTGTATGTGTCTCGCAGAGAAAAAGGGGAGGTCGAGAAGATGGATGAGAGCATGCGTCTATGTCTTTAATCCTTGCCTGCTTAATTATAAATCTCTCCAACTGTCATGGGCTCCTGCCTTGTATCCCAAGAGTTTCTGTTAATATTTCATGGCACCGTCTTGTCCCCCAAGCAAAATGGCCCACCAGCAATTAGGCCCTGCAGAAGACCCTTTCAGGGTTGAACAACTCTCTGTGGATGTGAGGACCTGTTTAGTAGCTGAGCAACAGAAAGCTTTTTTTTTTTAAACTTACTAAAAATATAACCTGGCCTAGTAAACGTACTCCCAGAATAACGCGTTAAATGTTTGATTCTTTTTGCTGCAGATATAACATCCGAACGACATAAATAATCTCAATACTTAAATGGAACCCACGCACATGCACGCCACCTAATCATGCCCATTTGTAATGGATTAAGTTCTGTGCATCATTTTCAGGGGTCACCACAGCCCAGCAGTGTGTCTGCCCTTTACTGACTTCATGTTTTCACACAGATGAGTGCGTTTTGAAACATGATTAATTCAGCCTCATCTAACCACTCACTATGGCATTGGATAGATTACCGGAGCAGCGGGAGAGGTAGACGGAGGGAAAAAAGACAGCGGGAATGATGACAGGGAAAAGTGAATCTCTACCTCTCCTCCTGAGAGGAGAGAGAGAAAGCAGCCGAGCGAGGAGAAGCAGCGGATATTAGAATGAGACTGATAAGGCATGCTCGAGATGAAGAGGACATAACAAACGCTGCACACAAATATACACCCACATACAAACAAACAGTTCCACTTTGCAAATCAATACTGTATATTCTTCTCTCAGCAAACCAAACACCAGAAAAAGTCCCCACGGCAAAACAGGGAATTTGTTGGTGCTGCTGCTGCTGCTGAGGTCCTGCAAGAACGAATGCTACCGCAGTGACCCTACCGAGTCCTTAACAGCACAGAAGTGACCTTTAGCTTCCTAAGAGAGCTGGTCGCTCTTCCCTTATCAGCCTGCCCGGGTGCCTCTCCTGCTTTCTCTTGTATCAGACAGCTAGGGTGACCTTTATTTAAGCCAACATGGGAATGTCGTCTTCTTGAGTCCTTGGGAGACTTGTGACGACTACCTCACTCCACACCACCGCCCATTGCATTGCCCCAGACCAAATTGTTCACTTTATAGTCAGGTCATGTTTCATATGGCGAAATTCAAAATTTCTGTTTTAATTCAAAGAGAACATCTCTAAACCATTTTTCTGAGCATCATGAATGCATGTGCCCTTTCACATGTGTGTGGATCAAGCCAGATGTGAGTTCCTTCTCTTGAAACTCCATGTCACATGTGTCACATTTATCTGAATGTCTACAAAAATCAGGCAAGAATCCGACCAAAATGTTGTATTGTCTTTTAACAGTAAAGTAAAAGTACAATCTTACTGAAATAACTTCCACTTCTGTGAGAAGGTCCAACAGTGTTATTATAAGTTGAACTTATTCAATTTAATTTAACCAGTGAGCTTGTATATTAACTTAAACTTGCTTAGCAATGTAGCTAGCCTTGTAGCTAATGTAATTTTAAAGACCTGTGTGAGAGGATCCAATTTCGAACTCACAGCAGATGGATAAAACCTTTGTCAGCAAGGTCTTTTTATCTGCACATCATGCAGTTTGCAGAATGAAATCAATGCTGACTTTTATTCAGACGTGCAGTTAATGTTTCAGACCTTTTCCTCAACTTACAGCTATTCTCATTCTTTTATAATCATGTAAAAAAAAAGAAATTCTCATTAGGTTTCACAATTCCCCCGTCTTTATATGAGGAGCTGTGATGCAAATTTCTCAAATGTTGGCTTCATCATGTATGCTCACCACCCCAGGTAGCAGGAATTAATGAGCATTTCTGTGCTGCACCTGAGCATCTTCATGCAGCCTAGTAGAGCGACCAATTTCCCTCCAACTGGCACTGCCCTCCTAGTTAGCTGCTCAACCCCCTAAGGCAATGAAGGATTGTTTTCAGCAGTTAATTGACAAGATCCTGGTGGTATTCCACATGCACACATAACCACTAGTGGAGGAGTATGTGTATCTTGAACGCGGGGATACCACGTCGTGTACAGAACGACGACCTTCCTGCTGAGGTATTGGCTGAACCTAAAGGTTGCACATGCCTTATTTATAGAGTTAATTATACACAACTAATGACTATCTTTTAATATGCTTCTCTAATTACAGACTTTGTCAAGTTGTTTGCTGGGCCATGGCTCGCCAATAAGTCAGCCTTGATTGGCTGGTAATGAGCGAACATTGTAGAACTTGTCAAGAGTCGAGTTATTTAATGGAAATTTGTTTTGTAGGACTCCTTTAGATGTTAAGGTCATATGATCCGTACGCTGTTACACAACGGTTTCATGTGCAGCGTTGGTAAGGAAATGTTGAGAGAAAGGAGGCTTTTTTTTGTTTTGTGGCAGCGTGACAAAAGAGCCTGAGGGGAAAGTGATTCTGAGGCTCTGACTTTGCCAACAGGCATCTAATCTCCACGCAAAGCTCAGCTGACCTTAAGCTGTAGGTCTACAGCATTACCAACTGCACAGCACATGCCAAGACACTTAAATCCATATGAACATTGTGTTATGCAAACAAATACACACACACTAGTTATGCTGCTGACATAAAACCCAGCAAGGGCAGTGCGGTATGAAAACCTAATATCCATCGCAGACTCCGGATCATTATGCACCAACCCCGAAAATATCCTGATTCCCTTAACAGTGAGAATGATGCTTCTCAAATGACTCTAACTTCCACCAACAGCTGTGAACACTTGTGTCTTAAACTACGAGTGGACGTCGAGTGGGCGTCGCACATCTTGACAGCCTTTTGTGTCTCTAAGACGAGTTGGCAGGAGCATTCACCACAAAAACAGGAACTCGTGAATGTTGACGTTCGCTTCTAGCCAACCCCTCAAAACACCAGCCGGGATCTGACAGAAATCTTCGCCCAGGGTTTGAGACGCTCTCAGCACTCAGGTGGCTGCGATTTGCATGATTAGAAGTCGGCCTACTCTCTCGACTGGACCAATCAGAGAGGATCTGGTTAGTGCTGGTCCTTCCACGTGGGGTTTGTGGAGAGGACAGAAACATATGTTCAAAAACACATAAATAATACATCAATACAGCACTTATAGTACACGCATCAAAAATGAATACATTATGGGACTTGAACACAGATGTGTGTCTCTCATGTTCACAGTAGTTTTAGCCCGCCTCCTCCTTCTCCTCCTCCTACGCACACTTGAAGAGGCTTTGCTGAGGATCCTGAACCCCCACTTGGCAGAGTAGCAGGTGTAATGCATTATGTCTGCTAAGAGCAGTGAAACGTGTCTTAATTTAAACCGTTTCCAAAGAAACATATGAGATTTAGTCGTGTTTTAAATGTATGGTCATGTTGTTGTCGTACATAATAACTTTCAGCCAGCTCTCTCCTACCCTATTTCTGCTTCTCTTACCTACCTACCTTGGTGAACTCCACACTCCGGAAACATTATATCTTGGCAAATTAGCTTGTACAGTCTTCTCTAAGTCATCAGCACTCTAATAGCGCTGTTACCATTCGCCTCACATGCAGGATGAGTTCGAAATGGATGTAATTCCTCCTCGATGGAGAGAAAAAAATTATTCTAAAATATTATTATCCTTTTCCCTCAGGTGACACAGAATATTTCAAATTCCAGTCCTATTCTGAGTGTGTGTGATTCCCGGCCTGGATCATAATCTCCGTGCGGAAACATTGTTGAACATTCATATATTATTATTGCATTACCTAATGGAAGCAGGGGACGAGGTTAGTGGACGTTTTAGGACAAAATAGCCCATAGGAGGGGAAGTCTTATACAGAGCCCTGTGCCTGGCCACAAGATAGATGACTGTGCCACCCATCAAACCACTTTGAAAAGCAAAAAGCTGGAGAAGACATGGGGTTTTTTTATGACCTTAAGTGGGGGCGTTGAACTGTTGTCAACTGTAGACACGCAGAACAAAACTCCCTCTGCAAATAGCTAGAGGCTTGACACCGTCTTCTAGACCAACAAGCAACAATTTTAAAGGTGTCACTCACACTAGCAGTGTCTATAACATTCTCAGAGGGTGAGTCCTTTTTTCACATCCTTAAAGTCTCGGTTGCTGTTGATTGATACATGCTGGAGTTATGGCTGCTTATCTACACTGACTGTAGACATATAGACAAAAATACATGCAAGTATCCACACATGGACACACACACACACACACACACACACACACACAAAAAGACAAACACATTCACTAGCAAAGGAATCCCCCCCAGAGAGGCGCTGTGCACACAGTGTTTACTGCTCTCCTCCATTATTGATTAGTTGTTTTCCTTCGGTTATGAGAGGCCACCACACAAACAGGGAGAAAGGTCTGCTCATGAAAACTGCAGTAGGAATCTTTCTCTTATTGACCATGGCCTCCGTCCTAAACAGGACACTTGCTGTACTTGGCACTGTCTCGTTCACTCATAGCTTATTCTTGCACTTGCTATCATTAGCTTTTTTTTTTTTTTGGTCATGTTCTCACCTGCTTTTTTTCCTGCTTCGTCTCATCTAGCTAAACCTCTCTGGTGCAACACTTTCAAAAACTGGACTGCAGACTTTGCTCAGCAAAAAATCCCCATAAGCTGGTGGTTAACACTAAATTATTAAATCATTTACAGTTGCAGGAATCAGCATTGCTAGAACTGCAGTGTGATGCAAATTGTTGGCGGCGCTCAGAGAAGCAAAGGACCCTGATGCAATTGCAATAGAATGCTTAACAATAAAATCGTAACAATAAGGTGTCATCAGCAAACGTGTGCATCACACACTAAATCTATGTAACACAGCTACCAATCTTTTTTTGACTACCTATTGTGCTTTTGCTAACTCTACCTGGCCACTTTGCCCACCTCCATGCACCCTACCACCACACATATTTAGCTTTAAGTCCCAAGACGCACTTAGGACTTGGCAGTCAAATTCCCATCTACTGGCAGAGTGTCTTGGCTTCCCAGTCACACGAGGATCTTAATTATGGCAAGCTGGCTTTGGCGCCGCGGCTCCTGCCGGCTAAAGATAAAGTGCGGTAATGGAAATGCCATCCTGTTACAGAATCGGGCGCTCTGGTGTCAACAAGAAAACAAAATAAAGTCAACACTGAAGAGGCGAAACAATGTGGAAATGGAAAATTGTCAAACGGCAGTGTGACTTGGCAGGGGGGGAAACAATCTTACATGGCATGCAAAACAATGTAAGTGATGGGGGGCTGCTGTTATAGTCATGAGTTTGGACATCTGTGTTGCATGTATGATGTGCTTGTGTGTGTGTGTGAGAGAGCGAGAGCGAGCAGGGGTGGCGGAGCGCGGTTTCCCTCCATAGCCTTTTGTCAAAGGAGCCATGAAGAAAGGTGGCATGTGGTATCTAAAAGGCTCCACACGCAATCCCAGCTTGCCCACCTGTTCTACCCCATTCTTTGATTTCAGCCTGAGAGAAGCAGAAAGAGCCTCTTGCTGAATAAGCTAAACATCTATAGGCCCAGTTGAGAGGTACACAGAAACAAAGTGAAATTGCCCTGATGATTTCTTTTTCTTTCCTCTCGTATGATGTAGCGTCTAAGAAAGTAGGGAAAAACACTTAATTTCCAGCTTACGTCTGCATTTGAAGACATGAAACGAATCAAGACGCTTAACTTGTACGCATCAACAAACCGGCCCTCTTTTTCACCGTTGCGTTAGCAACTCCTGCAGATTCTTTCCTTTGCATCTCAGGGCCGCGCGTGGAGGTTCGGGAAGGGGCAAACAAGAATCATTCCTCTCCCTGAGGACTTAAGTAAACTGTGAAAGAGATGAGACAGAAACAGAAGGGGAGAGAGAATGACAGATGTAGTCAGAGACAGAAACAGCGCATCAGAGAGGAAGGGAATGAAGGGGAGACAGAGTACTTCAGGGCATACCCAACCTAGACATGGCCATCATAAATGATTAAAGGCCGATTTCCCATCCCGACAACCCTACCAATCTTTGCACAGTGTAATGGAAGCTAAAGTGAAACGAGCACGGAGCACTGAATTTGCATCAAGCAATCACAGAAGAGATGTGTTTAAAGAGTCTGAATGGAGTAGGGGACCGGGAACCGTTACACAGAGAGCTTTTTTACTATTATAGTCTGTTTAAATGGGGGATATTACCTGTTTACCTAGCCGCAGAGGGCACACAGCATTTTGTTTGAGGTCATCTCACTAATATTTCTCCCATCGGTTGACGGCCTGACAGAAGGGAAGGTTGCGATTCCATCTTCATAATTCCATGGTGTTATCCACTGGGAGAGGGAGGTTTGCGACCTCTGAAGCAGAGGTGGAAATTGCACCATGGGTGCAGCGAGGAGGAAGAACGAAATGACTAGTGAGAATAAAAACTAAAGTCATACATAGAGCGCCGCCACATCTTGGCTGTGTTGATTTCTGAGCGTGTACATTCTTCAAATACTGAATTCAGACGAGGTGACTGGAAAAAAAAAGGGACGTGATGCTAAAGTGACACAACATAATCTTTGCACTGGTGATGTGATGTGAGCAAAATGAATTCACGAGAGTAGCTTAGGAACGACGCGCACTTTCTCGACGTGCCGCACGCGGCACATCTTCAATGCAGAAGTGTTGACAGGCAAGTGTGTAATCCCCAAATATTTCCTGACGTGTTAAGAAGTGTTTTGGAGGTGATCTGAAGGTTGCAAACACTATTTTTGAGTCTCAAGCAGCACAGAGCTGTGAAGCAATGGGTGTGTATCTCTCAGACCGTGGATGATGGATTATATGAGTAATGATATTGATACCCAGTAGGATTCCCATACAGATGAATAACCAAACGAGTAAAACCAGATTTTGGGTTGGGTCAAAGAAATGGTAAAGCATCTTTTTACTGTCGAATGTGTAGCAGAGGAAACGTGAAAGCGATTTGTCTCTTTGGCCTCGACGCCTCATTGTGCTTGTTTCGCGTCTTCACGGGTGCAACGCTGGCATGGCCGCCAGTTTTTAAATGTTGCATTTGCTGCCGTTTGAAATGCTGAAGGGCGCGTTGCGTTTCCTGCCAGCTCGAAAGACACGGTGCTGATTGATGACACGCCATGCCTTGATGGCTCTCGTAGAACGCCACTGTGCTGTCAGATTCATGACCTACAGCCCACCCCTGTTAGCGTCTGCTGTTAAAGTGTTTGCCTCCCTCTTGCAAACTGAACCACCCAAGCAACAGCGTCCTTTCCTGAGATGTCACACTCTATTTCCATTGTTGTTTTCGTTCTTTCGAGACGGCTGGAACTTTAAAAAGATCATTTCTTGAAGGGACTTTTTAGATTCCATCTGATCCCGACAAAGATCAGTCCCTGCGACTGCTTTACGGTGTCTTTCATGCAAAAGCTTCCAAAAAGCAGTTTGACAGGATTCAGTTTTCCCACTGTGTCACTGGGTTCAACACCAGGCCACACAGCGAAGCACACATGTGCAAGCAAAGACCTGAGATACATATAAATGTACACATGTGGGGGCGGCACAAGCTGTGCCGCAACATGGCTAAAGGTCTTTTCACTGTCAGAGTTGTCCTCTACGCACCGGCAAATGTCATCCTCAATGGACAATTAGGCTGAGATTATAGAAATAAAAACAGATGGGACCCCCCTCATTCTCTAACTCGCGTAACGCATAACGGACGAAACAAACAGCTTCGCGTCGACGGGTCAATTGTGATTCCACTTGGGTGATATCGAGCGTGATATGATAGAGAGACACAGCAGAGACGGAACACGTGTATGCGCGGGTGATGCCATTTTTCGAGGTGCACGGAAACATTGCTGAGCAGATATTGCCTTTTGTCGGTGGCTAAATATAGTGCAAGGTGTCCCTCCGCCTGCCTTTAATATCCCTGCTTGGAGACCCTAATTAGGATTTGTCTGGATGGATGTGTGTGTCTTTTTAGAGTTTAGTGAGTCTGGTGTGTCTATTTCAAACGCTTCTAAGAGAGTGTGTGTGTGTGTGTGTGTGTGTGTGTGTGTGCGCACACGTGTTTGTACAAAGCAAGGGCATTAACCTGAGGCTGATTCATATTGTCTTGCTAAGCTAGTGGCTCTCCTCGTAATACTGAAACGAGACAGATTTGTCATAATAGGGATGAGCCAGGCAGCCGGGGCCATATCACAGGAATGACCAGCCGGGGTCCAGGAAATAATAAAGTACCTGAGAGACTTGCTCTGCTTTTTTCTTTACTATCCAACTAATGGCAATCTCCCTCAGTCCATGTGTGTATGTCTCCTTTTATGTCCTGTTCTCCATCCCCCCTGTGTCTCCTTTCGTCTCCTGCCCTCCGCCCCCCCCCAGCTCTTCTTTTTCTGTTCTTGCCATCAACTTTTTCTTCTTTGTCCTCAGCCTGCCCGACTAACTCGTCCTGCCTCTCTCTTCTCCTCCATTTCTCGCTTGCTCTCCCTCCTTCTCTCATGGGGAACAATATATATCAGAGCCCTGCTCTGCTAGTTGCCACAGCAACGACCTCATCACACCATCCACCCCCCCCCCACTACTTCTTCTTTTTTCCTCTCATCCTCTACATATGTCTCTAGCTCTCCCTGTGTCCCTCTCTGTTTTTTTTGCTCTTTTTCCTTCCTTCCACCTCTCTATCCTTCAGAGGCTGTTCTTAAATTGTAAGTGGGCTGGCTGGCTGGCAGCAGAGCAACGAGGTGAGCCGTTGTTAAAACAGAGACGCTGACCCCAGACGTTGTCTTTCAAAGACACCTAATTTGTGTCAGCTTTGGGTTAAATATGGCCTGATACCCAGACAGATCCGAGTATCTATCAAACTAAATACCCGTAGTGTACAACAGTCCGAACTCTGAGGACATCCAGACAATCATAAGGACATTAAAGAGGCACACAAAGAACACACAGCTACCCCTGCTGTTCAGGGTATGTTGCATTAGACACTGGGGATAAGAAGCTTGGATAGACTTTGATACTAATTCCCAAATTTTGGGAGGCTCAATACTAAACTTGATAGAAGGAAGCCATGAATATGAGTTTTTTTTTTGTCTTTGGATGTGGAGCAACTGACTGGCACCAACAACATAAACAGCCAACATTCTTGTAGGCCGGCCTGGCCCAGACTTAGGCATAGGGTATGGAGCTTAGACACACCTCAACAAACCACTGGTGGTTTGTTGAGGTGTGTCTGGGCACCTTTTGTGCCAAAAAGTTCTTTTCACACAGTTGAGCTTGCAGCAGGTTTTTCAGTTTGCATCTGTTTATCTGTTTGTCTTCGGTTTTCAGTCTAAGTAACATGTAGACAAAGAATCAATTCTAATTTTGCTTCCTTGACTCATTTCTTTTTCGTTTGTTTATTTCCTCTTACACAGTTCCCAGTCCTTCACCCCGTGCTGTATCTGCACACATATATATGAAGCAGGGGAGCCTTTTATCTGCAGCGGAGATTTATGGGGGATCATTAGTTAACATAATTGCACTGAAGACAAGTAAAGGGTGGCATGCTTTTTTTGGAGTGGTAAGTACCAGTGAAGAATCGATCACATGTTTGCGCACGTCTCTCACACACACGCACACACGCACACACACACACACACATCTGTACATACAGAAATTGTACAGTGCATAAACGTGGACACAAAAAGCAGCACATGACGCACAAATACTTCTCTATTACTCACTCTTCTGTCTCTGCTCTTATTTATCTTGCGTACACACACACACTCCTTACCATGCAGAACAACAACACAGTTGTCCTCCATCTGCCTGTGTTATTCATGAGGAAATGAAGATCTGGTTTGTGAGTGATGAGCTCTCCTGCGGAAATGGCCCGGCCGAAGCAGTCTAGAAAAAAACACCAAGCCCGTTTCAGGAAAATGGTGGACGAGTATATAAATGTTTAGCTCGTGTACAATCAGTATGTTTGATGCACAATGTAAAGAAAACACAGAGTTACCTGACTACTACCCAGTGCTGCAGCAAATTCAGCACAGAAGCAACGTCATATGGCCAAGTAGCACATAATTACTGTACCGAATCGTACATTTCAATGATGATAATGTTAGTGTGAGCTCCATGAAGTGCTGCCATCACCATCACTGTCCCTGTGCGATTTCATTTGATGGGGAGAACAAGATGGTTGTGTGGAACGGCAGGTAGAGAAGCCGCCTTGTATCTGCCAATCACGCTGTAAAGTGGGGGGATGTTATCGCTCCCTCACTCATTCTTGCACATTGATTCCTGCTCTGTCATCAACTCTCCCTCCCTCTCTTTTTGTATGTGGGAATCTCTCCATAAAACATCTGACACTGTGTCATCCGGCGCCTCGTTCTCCACCCGCAACCTGGACACTGCCATTACACAGATGTCAGACACAGTGGTGATATCATCATAAAAAGCAACTGCCATGATTCGTTTTCTTTTTTAACCCACACTCACTTCACCGTGCACGCTAACCTCCACGTGAGCGCGCGAGTAAGCCAGGAACAGAGAAAGAGGGAGTTAGATGAAAGCATAATTACACTCGCTGTTGTGCTTTGGCCCATATTATGATGTTGGAGGGTGATAAGATAGGAACACGCACACAAACAACAGCCCTGGCTGTGATGGATGTCCGGATGCAGACCTACTCCAAGCAGAAAATAGATGAGTTGCTCTCCTCTTCACCAAATGGCATAAACATTTGAGATAGTCCCCGGACTGGTATCGTATGAGTTCATGACTAGAACTTTATTGGCAGCACTATACTGCAGAGGGGTGCAGACGATAAAGGCAGCGCGGTTGTGTGCGATTATTTCAGGCTTGATTTATTATGGGTAAGGTTCAGTTGTGCTTCTCCCGCAGAAATGGTTTAAGCAGATCCTGGCGTTCTGGTACATTGCGTTGTTATATGTATGTGACTATTTCTACCAAGCCGATAACTTATATATTGCCAGGTATTTACTAAAACCATCACAGTGGTACTTTGCATTTGTGAGCTCAGCTTCACGTAGCAGCACAATGCAGCGGGACACGTTTTCTGCTGATCACTGTTTATTTCCTGGTGTGTGTGTGCGTGTGCATAAACTGTGGCCTGTACACAACAACAAAACCGCTAGTGTGTGCTGCTGATTACAGTGGCATGAACAGACACACACGGCGGCTGCTTTGTTGCCATACGGGACGTAGAAATGAATGGAAGTCAGCAAGTGTAAAACCTGATTAAAGCAGATATGAAACACTGTTCCTTGGTATTGCAGTCTCACAGTTACCGATAACCTTCTTCTCTGCATGGAGAAAGGGGTTGTGGGAGTTTTTATGGAGTGGCAGCAAGTGGTTGAAGTTGGGTTCAATGTTGCGGAACTTTGACAGGCATAGAGAAGCATCTATTATAAGCGTGTGTCTGCACCTAGTTTTGCATTTGAGACAGTAGTCAGTACGACACAAACACCGTTTTAGTAAGGGAGCCATGGCGATTATCGTGCCTCACTAGTACGAATAGGATCCTAGCTCACAGGAGTCCCGACCTTTGACATTAAAGTCACGTTCTCAACACAATGCGTTTTCCTATTGTGCCAAACTCAACGTGTCACACATCACATATTAACCTTGGCCGTGGTGAAACAGCACATGAACCCATGTTATATAACAAATCCATGACTGTGATGACTGAGGATGCAGGAATAATGGTGTCAGTCATCTAGCCACATATTTGGTAAGGTGCCCACTGAAATGACCTCTTAAGTCTGGATTACTCAGTCTTTTCCACGCGGTTACATTCCCAGCCCTGTTCTGCTGCAGCCTGACTCCGCGGCTGTTTCAGGGTGAAATAGCAATTTCCACTTCCAGATGCACATCTATGATTGCTGTGACCCCCATCACTTCAGTGCACCCACAAAAAAAAATGCTTTTTGCATTTTGACTTATCACCTTCTATCGCTCAATCGCTCCAACGGCGCCAGCTCATTCACCTACCCCCAAGTATGCCCATCAGCCACTGGGATTTGACTTTTTTGTTGTGAAATACAGTTGCTGAGGAAGAGGCTTGTACTTTTCTTTCCACACATCTAATTTCCCTGCACGCGCTTTACAGACACCTTATTTCTGAGAACAGCCCTGCAGTTTTCTCTCACAATACTTTTTTCTTTCCAGGATGACTGTTTAGTTTACGCGCCATTTCTTCAATTTCACCATGGACGGTTGTTATCACAAAAGCAGAAATTCGAAATTACAGTCAAAAGTCATGTCACAATGATTTCTACTGTTATAAGTAATTAAAAGGTAAATTTGAGGAACAGGCCCATCACATCAAATCAGCCTGAGGAACACACAGCTTTCCACATAATGCAATAGATGCACCTGTACTTACAGTCAGTAAGTGAGTGGAGAAAGATGTTGTTCCCAGATGTTCAGGCCTGCAGCCACACACACGATGACACCCTTCGTCTGATTTCATTCCTACTTTCGGTTCTCTGGTAAACAGCCCTAAGAACAGCTTTGAGTGGTACACAATAAAAACAATTCAATGCAATACAGCTGAATGCAGAGTAAATGAACTGCACTCGAATGGACTGCGCCTACATAGTGCTGTTCTACCTCGGCAGACAAAGCGCATCATAATTCGTCTTTCACTCACCCCGTCTCACACATAAGCACACACTGATGGCAGCAGAGAGGCCATGCGAGGCGTTGGCCTGCCCGCTGGGATCAAGGTCAACGGCACTCTGACAATGGAATCTGTGAGGTTTGGTGCGTTTCGTTTCATGCCGAGGAAAATTTATGCCCTATTCACCGAGATAACAATGACATCAATTGTGTGTTCTGTGCAAGTCTGCAGCAGACAATGAGCACTGAATAAAATGAGACGTTTATACCATGGATATAGTATCATACCATATATAGTGTAATTGTTGCACCTTTTTCTTTTGGATTAATGATTCATTCATGTGTGTCCCTACTGAACTTGCACATCTTCGTAACAGCCTCTTCAAAGAAACCAATAAAAAAAAACGTATCACTAAACCAGCTTAGAAAGGACAACATAACTTTCATACTTAATATACTTCTTATAAAACCTATATTTATTAAGTAGAAATGATGGTTGGAGGTGATACGCGCACATTGGTGTGTACCACAGAATTTAAATGTGTCTGTCGGTTTGGCCTGTTGGATTTGTGCTGAGATTTCATTATGTAGTCGTTGCGTCGGTAAAGAGCTGACTCAGGAAAACCTTTTTCTTTTTTCTTTTTCGGGCCGTGTGATCTTACAGCTTTAAAACCGGGTCGTCACATCCCATCACGGGCGTAGAAAACAGCAAAAACTCATTGCTTTTAATCAGCCCTGAGGAGTTTTGCACCGCACACTTTAAAACCGCTGCTCCAAATCCCAGAGCCAGTCTACCTTTAAAAGTATCTTGTCAGAACAGATAAACACTGTGGGGAGCAGCTTTTTATCTCCTGCTTTGTCAACATATACTGGTAAAAATGCTCAGAAGCAAAGATCTCCAAGCACATAAACAATATTCATAAAAGAAATGACGTAACGGCTTGAACCCCCGAACGTTTACGCCCTTTTGTGTTCGTGATGTGAGAGCCTGTTAAGAAAAGCAGGAGGGGGCAGGAACATGTTTGTATTTAGCGACTAGCATGATGATCCTATCATGATTTTGATAGGAGCGTGTTTGCTGGAAGAAAAAAAAAAACGCCTCTCCTTGAGTCAACGTGAGAGAGGTCACCGCACTCTTCCAGCACGGCTGCAAGCGCGGTGACAATGTGCATTTCCCTGATGGGGGAGGCCGCGTGACAGGTTGCTTCCTGGAGCTAGGAGGAAGTGCTCGGTGAAGACCTGTGGGCATATGTGTCTTACAGTTTCCGTGTGCTGAGATGAGCTCTCTGTCAGCTCCTTCGCCCACACCCTTCTTTGAAGCGGTGGCGGCAGGTGGAGTGAGGGGCTTATTGTGGTTCACTTTCCGTTATGACAGTCAGGCAGGTTTTCGCACGTGATGTAGGGTTCTGTTTATTCTCTCGGCATCTGCTGAGCACGTGTTTGGGCCAAAGCAACTCAATTGGGAGGACTAGATGCTGGAGACTTTGATAAATGAGCTCAAATCTGGAGTTTAAATAACAACATTTAACTATTACTGATATAACTATTAACTATCTACTACAGACTACTTTCTTTTTATCCCTGAGGCTCAGACGCTGTGTTTAAACTATGGAATTTCCAAGCAGTTCCTTTGAGCTCTTCCACATTTGATCCTTTAGTTTGGTTCATTTGAGGTGCACACCAAATAACCTCACTGTGACCATGTGGAAACGCAGCTTTGAGTCTTATTCATGCTGAGCAGCGAGGACAGTAGTGACTCATTCAAACGCGTGCTTCAGTGAATTTTGCCAAACCGGAATAAGATATTAGAATTGTAAGGTGAGTTAAGAACAGTTATGTGGGTTTGGTTGCAACTCGACAAGCTGATTCTCAACAGATATAAACTATATCTACGTTTATTAAAGATTTTGATACAGACTCGTGGACGACATACTGCGTGAAAGCCCAGCTTCAGGTTCCCAGAATCTCAGCATGATTCCGAACATAGAGACAAAACAAAAAGTCCAGATGTCTCTCAACAGGGACTCGGCTCTCTTTTCTCCCAGCTTGGCTTCTCGTGTGTTTAGCCTTAAACCTTCCACTCCTTATGGTCAACCTTTGGAAATTCTCTGGCGTTTTTGCCTCCCTCCTGGAAGCATTTCAATCCAAGTCTCTGGTGGTGGTCCACAAACCTGCAGGACAGTGATTCCTCCTTATTCTTCATCATCCAGCCGTGCAACCATATTTGTTTTCCCTCCCGACTCACTGGAAGGTGGAACTCTTCTTCTCAAACGGAATTTTCACCCGTGCCATTCAAATCACCATAATGCGGGCTGGCACGGACAAATCATCCCACCATCATGAACTTTCTCTTTCCTTCTTTTTCTCCGAGGTGTGAATGTGTGTGAGGCAGCGATAATGAAGACAAATTGTTCCTTTTACCATAGAGAAGGTTGGAGCGGCAAAGAAGCCAGGAGAAAACTTTGAATGTGGGGACTATTTATGCGATTTTGAGCCGTAATGAATGAAGCCCTGAACTTGTCTTTTTAGAGCATTGACTGAATATAATTAAGGTCCATTTGTGCTAATAAGCTTTTGTCTGCTTCTCTGCATTTCTGATAAGAAGCTGGAAACTCAGCTTCAGACAATGACTGCGGTTTAAGGTTAGATCAACACTGGCTGACATTGTCACATTTGCATCTTTGATTTTATTTAAGCACACGGCTTGACACGTGGCTTACTATATTAAAGATTAAGAAGACTCATCAGTCAATAATCTGAATAAACATGTGCTATAGGAGGCAAATTAGTGCTTATTGATTAATTGACTTTTCTAGTAAGTGTTACAGTGGTAGTTCCTTCATTAGGAATAATTAGGTGGTCAAATATTATTAGATGAGGAGTGACTGTGTATTGTGATGACATAATTGAAGCATACGGCTTACTTTGTTTTTTCTCATTTTCCTCCATGATTCAATTTAACTGTGCTTTAGACAAGGCTCCCATATAACAGACCCCATTTAGTTCCTTGAATGCACCCAAATAACAGACAATCAATGCCTTTTTATTGCGTTGCCATTGCTGTGCTCCCTGTGTGTGAGTGGCAGAAAACTGCCATTCATTTTTAAATACAAAACACACACACACACACACACACAATATTTTGCATTTCACGTTGATTTTCTCTTTGTTTTTTTGAACTTTTCCAAAACTACAGTTTAAAGTTTTTCAATCAATTAACACAATCAAATGAGAGCGTTGGTACAAAACCTGATGTTAAAAACTGTCACAAGAGCCTGCATGACAGGGAGGTTAGGGGATATCCTTCACAATGAGGAAATGCCCACCCATCACATATCAACATGACCGCTTTATGGAACCTGTGGAAAGTCTACAGTCCGTGCTCCAAAATCTGCAACTCAACTGCAAGTTCGATACAAATGACAGAAAGCTTAATCTGCATAATAATCATCAACCAATAATTCCTTCTAATGAGCGGCCCAAATGTTGGTTGGAACACAGTGATATAAAAATGTTCCTCGTGCAGTCCTCCAGCCTAACAGGGGCACAGCCTTGGAATCACAGGGAGACTGAGCATGTCAAGGGTAGAGAGTGATGAAGGGACGTCAGAGTGACATTGTGTGTCACACGGGATGAAGATGTTTGTGAATTCTCATAAATTCATAAAGAATGGTATACCACCAATGATGTATTAATGATTGGGAACGATGATATATAAATCATTCGTCATCTTACTAACATGGGTGTGAAAAGATTTTTGTAAAGAATCAAACAATATAAACACTGAGTATTTTAAAAGTTCTCTGAAAATTGATAATCACAGTCATCCTTCTTCTACTGAACAGTAACGCATAGCATATGATTAGCTAGCTTCAGGATGCGAGGAGTCATCACATGGGAAAAAATAAATAACTACGTTTTTTCCCAGCTCAAATTTTCTCCTGATTTATGATTACTTGTATGAATAAGTATTTCATCAGAAACATTTTTTTTCCTGCTCATCAGGGCTTGGAAAGGCCTTGATTTGTGATGGGTTGTGCATAATGACACCAGCAGAAGATGAAGTCACATTACAGCTGTCTGCAGGGATCGTTTGTCATCAGAATGGGGCCATTAACAAAATCTGGGCAGGTATCAGTCACCTGGCAGCGGCACTTTCATCGTCCTTGTGACACTAGTGAGTCTGTGCCTGTGTAATGTATTAGGGGATTAAAAGCAGGACTTAGAAAAAAAAGAACATGCAAAATGGAACACATCTAGTGCTCAGTAAACATGTATTAAAAAACCATATTGGAAGTAATAACTTCATACAAGTGACATGGATTTCCCTGCTCAAGGAATCTCACTTAACTTCCATGCATCAGTTACACACTGTTCCCATCATTAATTTAAGGCTCTACTACCATGACTGAACCCATTCTCATTCCTTATAAGGCACCCATCAGGCACTGACCAAGGGTTGAGGCGCTGTACATCACTGAATAAATCACGGGAGGGAAAAAGTGGAAGCCGTCCTTGTTGTTCTTCATTTTATCTTGTGTGAATAACAAGACCCTGGCACCGGCTCAGATTATTCATGCAGATGTTGGACTGTGTCTCATCCCGTCCTGCAAGAAACCGTAGCGAGGATCGGGGCAAGTATCACTCACTCGCTCTTGGCATTTTCATCTTCTCTGGGACACGAGATTGTGTGGGTGTGACACTACACTGATGTATTGGGAGTGATTGCAGCTGGGCTCTAACTGCTCACAAGGCGATATCAAAAGAAAATCATTGTTCCCTGGGGTTGAATTTTCTTCAAATTATATCGGCTAAAAAAAAAAAAAAAAGGTTATGTTGCCTTTAGGAGTGTTAGCTCTTTAAACTCCACCTATGCCTGCATGAGTCTGGCAAGAATGCAACGGGCAGACTGTCCTCACATCCCCAGCATCATTTTATAAATAAAACAAGAGACCCCAGAGGTTCTGCCAGTGACAAATAAATCCATCCATCCATCCATTATCTTCCGCTTGGTCCGGGATCGGGTCGCGGGGGCAGTAGCCTACGTAGGGAAACCCAGACCTCCCTATCCCCGGCCACCTCCTCCAGCTCACCTGGGGGGACCCCAAGGCGTTCCCAAGCC
>JAUMTR010000012.1:6064651-6092051 GCA_032270685.1 Microctenopoma stevenorrisi
ACAAAGTCCAACCTCTCTCGAGAGGAACAGTTCCAGAGCCCAGACTGTGCGTAGAGGTGAGCCCGACTATATCTAGTTGGTATCTCTCAACCTCCCGCACCAGCTCAGGCTACTTCCCCATCAGAGAGGTGACATGTGACAAATAAAGTGTCTCAATATTCCATGTGTGCTTAAATAACTCAGCTTTTTTCAGATTTCATTCATTACTTAGTGCTTCAGCAGCTCCATTAAAGCTTTAAAGATGTGGTTCTGTGATGTAACGCTGGTTTCTATAAGCACAGCTGCCCTCAAATGACTATTACCTGTTTCAATCTTCCATCTTATCACCAGCAGGTAAACAGTAGTAAACAGCAGTCTGTGTGTCACACGTTGTGCCATTTCTTTCTCTCTGCTTGCATGAACGCCGCCCTGAACGCCTGCTGGCAATGTAACAGTTGATTAAAACGGGTGTGAACACCAAACGGCGGTAAAGAGGAGGTGAAATGTGATCACGTAGCGTAGCTCCACCTTCAGCAGTGTATCGGCAGCACCCATTGTCAGAAAGCAGCAGGACGGAGGAGACTGTGTGCAGGAGGGGGTCACTATGAGCTTTTTACATATATACACAGTGCTTGGTTTCAGCATCCATTTCAGTCACATTTATTAAAGAAAATTCTAATTATAATGTATAAAATCCCCTTCGAGACATATAACCCAGACTTGAGCCAGCTGAGGAGCAACTGATATTTCACGTAGAGTAACACATTTTAAATGCAAAGAAAAATAAATTACCTGAAAAGAGCAGTGGGGAGAGAGGGAGTTCTCTACCTGGACAACACTTTCCACATTTATTGTGATTTTCTCTCCAGTATAATCAAAAGGCAACAAGCCAGTGAGAAGATGGAAGGAAATATGGAGCAATATTACAGAAGGATAATGAAAACTCACAGAAAGCCTAAAAGAAAAAGGGCCTGGGCTTTAAACTGTCATTCTCAGTGTGATATTTAACAGAACTGTTTCGTCCTTTTCCCAACAAGAAACACAGCGTTCTCCTTGAAAGATTTGCCACATTGCAACGGGAGAAGTGGAGACTTAAGCTAACACTGAAGAAAAACTCCAAACCTTGGAGACTCAGTACGCCTGGATTGAAACAAGCTTCTGTCACTTTCAGAGTCCTGCATAACTCGGTGGCTCAAGTTGTCCCAGTTCTGCATTTTCCCTTTGTGTCACACAGATCTGATGGTTTCTAATGAGTGTGAAGAGCAAAAGCTGCATGGTGTCGCAATCCTGATCTACGCCGCATGGATGTGCAGTTGAAAAAAAAAGTGATCCCAACGCCTCTGACCTAGATGCAAGATGTATTCAAACACTGGCCAGAAATGATCAGCGTTGCCATGACAATAGGAGGTTATTCGCAACGTACTTATATTGTACTCCACATCTCTCACGTGAGACAACTGTCACATTCTCAGCGCTCGCAGCCACTTGGCTAGATTCCCAGAATCAGGTCTCTCTGCACATAGGTGGAAGTAAAGAAGGCAGTTAAGACTGGAGCTCTTGTTTCTGCAATGTCTGCTTATTAGTGGCATCATCGCACAAGCCATTTCTGATGTGCACAGAGCTATACAGGCCCTTTATTGGAGGAATTCATTAATTTTTATGTCTGCATGTCCAACAGTTTTAGTTCGGAGCAGGACACACGTGTTCATGTGAAGAGACACCGAGTAAAAGTGCAGACAACCTAACACCATCCCCAACTCTGTCACATCTGGATGACTAATCGCCCACGTGTCGCCTTCGTCACGTGACCTCCTCTGTGTCTGCGAGGCAGCGCTTCGGACTGGCCTTCCACAAACGCCGAAGACACGAATGTCATATCTTATTGACCAAAACTCCACACTGGCATTTGGCTGCCTGCTTTGAGCGAGTGTGTGTGTGTGTGTGTGGGGGGGTGGTCAGAGAAAGCGTGTTACAATGACCTCGTCCTATAAAAAAATAAAAATAAAAATCTGATACCATGCCTTATTCTTTCCATTTGAGGTTTATAAAGAAAATATTTGAAGCAGATTCACACAGATATCTCAGACATGTTTGCAGCCAAAGCAAAAATAAACAACACTTCCTCTTTTGCTACTACTCATTTTCAATCAGTCTCTCCCTGTGTGTGTTCAACTGATTTATGCATTTAGAGAAATAACAGATTTTATGCTCCTGAGGAAATTTTGCAATAGTTGCAATGAGCATTCGAGCGTCCCTGTAAAATAAGCTTCATTTCTACCCCAGAGAAAATGCTGCATCACACAATGAGAAGCAGCTAAAGCTGTTTAATGTCCTGTCCAAACTTTGCCTCTTTGTGTTAACTGACTTCCTCTTTTCACTACGTTTCGATTACTACAGCCAGTGGAGGTTGCTTAATGCTTGCCCTGCTCAACGATGGGCGGAGTTTGAGTCCGATTCACACCGTCAGACAATTGCGAGGGCTTCAGGGAGATTTTGGGCTGCGTCTGAAACGATTATCTGCTAAGTAGTGTGAAGATTGTACAGACAGGTATCAGGTGCTTCCAGCTGATGTGATGGTCCACCTCTGTGTTCATTCGATCGCGTGAGTTTCAGTAAGATCACAAGTACAGGTGTGCGTGTGTGTCTTCTGGATTAGTTGCAGCAATTTGCAACCAGACGTTAAGTCAAACACACTTTAACAAAAGGATGTCTCCATGTCGAAAGCTCATTTGCACCATTGTAATGGGAAATCTTCCAGTGGTACAACAAACAGGCAATAACACAAAGACACCGGCTCATCAACTCATGAAGCAAAACAACAAAAGCAGAGATAAATACAGAGCAACAGCTTGTTCAGCTTGTTTAACTTTAATCCAACAGGCCACAGGCATGGCTTTGGCGGAGCACTTATTGTTGCACGTAAGCGAGGAGAGCTACACTACCGACCGAACAGGATGAAAAAGAAAAGCAGGAAGCCATACGAACTGGAGAAACCAGAGCCCACAGGTAGAGGAAAAAATGTATTAGGAAAGATTGGCTTGTCTTGGTGAATGTTTTTACCTGAAGCAACTTCCAGTTGGAAACTACAGCAAACTATTTAAAAGTGAAAAGGCTTCATCGCAGGGAAAGTTGAGGTTTTCATCAACAGCATGCCGGTGGCTCACTGTAGGGTGCTGCATCACTTTCCAAGCCGTTAGTTAGATGTTTTCAGTCCTTTGTCCCTGTGTCCTCTGACTAACTTATTGATTTCAGGGGCCAATTTACCCAGAATCTCTAAATAACTAAAGGAAAAAGAAACAACTGACTCTCCAAGTCATCTTCAAGATGTGCACGTCACAGAAAGTGAAGTGGGGAATGTGCTGTATGTCTTTAATAAAACACTTCATTATGCTTTAGAAAAAAATGCCCTAATGCAATAATGTCTTCACTTATCTTTTTGGTGCAACCACAATGAAATTTGGGAAATGGGATTAGCATAATAGAACACCAATTAGCATAATGGTATTGTGTGCACGTTTCAGGGACCTATGTGTGCTGACCTTTTTTTATCCTTTCTTTCTTTCTGTCTTTCTTGTTTTTGGAAATAGAAGGTGTTGTAGCGTCTTGTTGCACTTACAGGAGGGTTATATGAGGATGTTGGTGATTAAAGAAGTCTTACAGTTTTTAAAACTCACAACATCATAGTGCGATCAGAGGAAAGCGCACCAATGGATGGACTAAACCTGCTCAAGGCATATTCAGATGGCCTGAAAAGTGAATAAACATTGATAAACCTGTCCCCTCATGCATGGTGTTTCAATGGAAATGCAGACGTGGAGAAAGTTGTTGGGATTTTAGAAATGAATATTGATTCCACAATTATGGATAACACATCAATTGTGTTGTGGGGGAGTTGCAATTGAACCTGGACTAATTATACCTCCCCGAACAAATCAAACCCAACGCTTGCTCTGGAGAAATTGCTAAAATGAGCTGTGAGATGTCCAGGTGAGAGATGTGATGTGCTGGTGAAAGCAGCACTTATAAAACTGACCCCTAGGTGGGGGGAAATAATAGAGTACGAAAGCACAATGAATGGTTCATTAAAGTTGGTTATTGCTTTATTTTAGTTTTGTGTAGAGAGTTGAAACGTAACATGTGCTCTGTAAAATCAAAATGTAATTTCATTCAACCGCCTTGAATGCTCTTTTGTAAAACCCAGATTCCATAGACCTTTTTTTGTTTTGTTTGTTTTAAATACTAGTTACAGCTAATTGCCCAAATAAGAGACGCTGAAACTGACAGTGAAACTATGAAAATGAACATCAGAAACCATGTGCAGAAAACATACATAATATGCTACATAGAGATTTGGTGGTGTGCTTTGCAAATGTGTTCTTCTTTACCATCTGCTTACCTGAACTAAACATGTGCTCATTTGCATTTCCAATACATCATAAAAAAAAAGCGAGACACATAAACACATCTCATCTTTCCCCCTCTCATACAAACACACCCGCCTTGTTATCTGCACAGGGCATGTTCTCATTGCATATCCAATACATCATTTGCTGTGCACAAACCGAGACTTCTGTGCCCTACTTCACAAAGTAAAGTCAGTGCAGGTTTCACTTAAGGGCCGCTGAGTCAGTGTTGACTAAGACGCGATATTCTTCACAGGCCCACCCACACTCTGTGAGCCAATAATCACGCCAGCGATGTCTAATGTTGCAAGAGGCGCACTTTATCTATGGTTGGCCTTCTTTTTAATGGATCGCTACAGGTATATTAAAAGTGGCAGCTGGTGTTGTTCCTTTATGAGAGAGAAAAAAAGATGATACGCAATATAATCTTTAGGCAGCGGCATGAGGTGCAGGTGCCGGTGCAGGTCACCAGCTACGATCTCACATTTAAACTTTCATACATGGATCGATGAAATGTTTAACACACTACGCACAAAATGTATTGTAACTGTGAGTGTGACACTGTCCTAGAGTGCGATGTTGTGTTGGCCTAAAGACATGAAAGTCCAACTTGATCGGTGACACAGATCAGCGGTTAGAGGCCATGACAGCATACTGCAGCTGTAATATTATGGAAATGATACAACTTGACATTAAGCTTCAGTATGTGACACTGGTGTGCCTTTCCACTCATTTACCACATCATTAACTTTCACTTAAAGTCTCAATTGGCATACAGAGAACTTGCTGTTAAGAATAATTTGTGATCCTTGAAATCATGAAATCCATACTTCTAGGGTTTGCGATATTTTATGGGAAGACAGTGGTGTGGTTTTGGAAGCAGTTCAAAGACGGAACACTTCTAGCTTTAGGCATATACAAGGAGTAGGTATCAAGAAGTCAGCCACGTCATGCAGAGTGAAAGTATTTCTTCTGCAGACTGCTGAAAAATAATAAGCATTTAAGTTTTTCTCACACCTATTATGAATGGATACAGTATTAGAAATAAGGGTGCTGTTGACTGCAACTCAGGGTTCGGCTGTAACAGCATACGCCGGGGCGTCTGTGGGTATAATGCAAAGCTGAGAGAAAGTATTCGACTAAAATTAAATCCTAAAAAAAAAAGAAAAAGAAGCTGTCCTCACCTGTCTCTATTTCGCAAGAGTTCAGTAAGAACATCGCAGCAGCCCTTCACCTTGGATAATCCACATATAATACATACTTTTATAAGCTCAGACAACCATGTAGTGCTTCATAAGGCAATGTTAAGGTAGCGGTTACCCCTGGGCGCGTGAATCACCATTAACTAAGACACGGTGCACGGCTTCTCGGTCTGAGGCGTATGTATATTACAGGCTGTGCCCAGCACTAAAAAGGCCTTTAGTAAATATACAAAGGAGGCAGGAGGCATCACGTTTACATGGCTGTCAATGACAAAGGGCTAGCCAGGGTGGAAGTGGAGCAAGCGTTCGGTTGGCATGTGTCGTGTGTGTGCATGTAGTAAGAAAACTAATGGCAACATACGTTTCAGTACTTTTTGGGACTGAATTGGCCCAGTTTTAAAGTTTGTGACAGACCTCTTTTTACACATACTGTTAGTTTACTCGGAATGTACTTACTTTTTTTAAAGACATAAACTAATAGTACACTGTTGTATTTTTGTGCTCAATTCACATAGACACACCCCCATGAATGTGCCAATTGCCATAGATTAAATATCATAAATAATAATACTAATACAATAAGAGAAACTTCATGTAGACCGCTGCGAACAGTGAAATCAGCAAGGAAAGAGAAATCAATGGGAAAACCTTTTCTTTCTCTTCAATTAGACAGACTACAAAGGAGCTGGAATATGTGTGCCCGGGAGAGCGAGGAGAGAAAGGTAAAAGGCTTTACGTTTCTTTTGGCAATTTGTTTCTTGGCAGTATTCTCCGAATCGCTCAATACAATCTCTCTAAAAGTTTTCATTTATCAGTTTTTTTTCCCAGTCCTCTTTCCCCTTTCTTTTTTCCATAGGCTTCGGAACAAGAGAGCCGAGGCCGGGGAAAATCCTTCATTCATTAATGAAAGGCATCCATTACTGTCAGACAGCGACAGAGTTAATGTAAATAAATGAATTCTCCAACCCACTTAACTGTGGTTTATTATGAGCGAGCAAGGCATAATAGTGTTTCTGATCAGTTCAGATAAATTCAGACGCACAAGCCCCCCCCACCCCAAGTGCCACTTCTCATTTGCATGCCAGGGTCTGCAACTAAAGGGGATATATCACATGGCTTATTACTAAGACTTCAGTTAATGACACCGGGATATGAGAAGAGGATACTGAGTTGAATGTGGTAATGCTTGGCTTTGTAGGGTAAATCCTCTTAAGTAAGTCGGCTCGTGCTTCTTCTAAGTTACAAAAAAAAACATACTTATGTGTGTTCTAATCATAAGAAAGCCATCTGCTTTTGGGTGTTTTTTAATTCAAGCCAACCTATAACTCAGAATAAAATGTGATTCCGCTTTCTGCGCTTGCAATCCCGAGGTAAATGGCATTTCAGTGAATGTGGGCTCCAAAGGATAATGTAAGTGGGGATTTAATAGAAAGAAATATGCAACTCTGGAGATGCGTACTGTATCATAAGCACATGCGTATTTAGCATAAGTTGCCCCAGTGGGAATAGAGCCCAATACCTGTCAGATTGTACAAACAGCAGCAGCAGCGGAATATGACAATATGTTGTCACTGTTGCCAAGCTGTTACATGCATGATTTAAATTCACTCAACTCACACGAGCAGGTCTCTTCTGGGCGTGTTCCCAGCGCAGCATTAATAACTTCCCTCACTATGGCTCACTGTGGCACAGGCCCCATCGATGGCGTACAGGTAAAGGTACGGAAATAATCATCCTTAAATCGTTACTCCTTTGGAGCAGTGTTGAAGATCCTACAGCACAGCAGTTTCTTGTGGGAACACTGAGTCTCGTCACCCACACAGAGACATTTGAACGAGCTCTGCCAAGGCATGCGACACTTGTGCGAATGTTGTTAAACTCTGCCCACAGTTCTACGTTTCTATTTTGCAGGCTGACAGGCGGGCGGCCATGAATGTGGTCCAACTTGTTGCCAGCTGACACGGCCCCGCCGATGTCACACACGCATGCTTTTTGTGCAGTCAGCAACGTGACTTTTTTATCTGCAGAGTGTGCTCAATATGTATGTATTATTAGTTTTTGCAGTCACTATTTACTGGGTAAATTAAGAGTCATAATTCATAATAAAAGTTGAAATACTGTAAAATAAGTTTGAAAATATCTAATAAAGCCGATGCATGGCCTGTGTTTGTTGTTTTCAACTTGGTGCTTTGTATTCATTCACACACACTCATGACTTGGAACTGCCCACGAAATCCAGAGTTTTTCCCACAGTTGGCCACTGTTCATCCGTAATGGAGCATGAGGGGGTGCTTCAGTGTTTTGCTGATGGCGCCAGCTCAGTTGTTAACTATTACTAATTCACTTCCGAAAGCCATATAAAGTCTAGATGCAAAAATAGTGTGCTTGCTGATATCTCACGCTGCTATATGTTGAGTAAATAAAGGCGATTTAACTGTAAATAAGTATTTCCAGAGAGTCAGGGGACATTTGCAGTAGGATATTGCATTTTTATGGTTAGAATTCTCTGCAGTGCATTCATCCATACTCCATTCATTCATATTCAACTAAATTCAGCATACACATAATTTCAGGAGCAATAAGTTTCTGTTTTTTTAATACACAACAACGCCTGTAGCAGGGATCAAATGCATTTACGAGATTAATGTTTGTTCTTTGCATGTCCCTGGGGGGCAGACGCGCCACAGGTTTAGGACTCAACTTTCCCTTTTTTGCATTCGAAGGGCTTTAAGCAGAGCACGTAGAGCCCATTGTGGGAATATGCGTATAATGAATCAGGAAGAAAACAATAAGCGCTCAGAGGTCGTTTGGTGTGCGAGTGTCTTTTCAATCATCACCAACGACTCTTAGGTGAAATTCCCAAGGCGGAACCTCTCACCATTTGTCAGACAGTTTGCAGATATTCATGTAAACTCAAGAACAAGGGAAGTGCTGTTTGTGCAGGCATGCATGCAGCTACTGTATTGTGTCTACGCCTACATATACGCTACTGTAAACATGCATATAACCATACGGGCTTTCTTATAAATTCGGGATGTTTTGTACCGAAACAAAGAGCTCAAAATAACTTCAAATATTTTTCCAAGACATTCTCAACAATCTGTCTTCAGGAGTCTCATTTAAATATAGTGCATAGAAACCCACTCATATCCTACATCATAAATCATAGCAAAAAAAAAATGGTAAGAGAGATGTGAGGGTGGAGGCCCTATATAGAATGTGCCTCTCATCTGTTAAGGTACTTATACATGAGGTGCACCTCATGCATTGGCTGCCAAACCAAAAGTCTCTCTTATATAACATGCATTGTCCAAACTCAAAATTGGATCCTGCATAATCTTCCCTTCAGTTTGCTAAAGTTAAAATGCTAATGTATACGTTTACCTTTTTTGAAGACATAAAATGAACCGTTAAAGTAGTGTACCTGCCCACTACCCTTTCTTGGCTTGTGCCCTCCTGAACACACTGCGCTGCAACACAAGGAGAAACTACCAACAGTAGTTCTGAACCAAATGTTCCGCAACGACGTGCAGATTAGCACCTCCACTGTTGCACGAAACTCTTTCCTAACTTGGCAAAATGAGCCAAGCTACATACAAAATCCTAAAAACTTTTAGAGGCATTTGATGCGTTACAAAACCCAACTGACAGCACCCTGCTCCATTTGAACTTTCCCATCCCTGAATAGCGCCTTAATTTTAGCTGCCAGCTGTTGAGCAGACATCAAACACTCTGCTCTGAAAAAAAAGGAAAAGAAAAACATGAGAATGTGTAAATTATTTTTTCTATCAATATATTGCAATTTTCTCCCAACTCGCTTGATTTTTTTTTCTATGACTGGAAAAGTACTTCAGACATATGAGAACCCTGGCATTATTCTGCTCTATTGACTCTGCTGTTGGTAGAGAAATTGGCACTCCTGCTCTACCTCCGCTGCAAAGGGTTCACTTTGCTGAATGTTGGTCCAAAGTGCTGGAGCTGGCATGGTTCTTTGAACCAAAGAATATCAAACCTGATGCTTACCTCCAAACTTTAACAATTTTCATTTTGCCAACAGTGTTCCTCAAAATACACCGGAAAATAACACGCTGTAGTGAACCCAGAATCGTACTGTCCTGTCATGAATGCTCCCTGCCCTTATGTCATGCAGTTCCTATAGACAAAATGCATGCAGCTCTTCCTGTGCAAACTTGTGCTTCACAGAAGTTGTAGAAGTTAAAACATTGACCAACTCGGTTTGAGGTAACCTCCCTACTTCATTTCCTTACTAAATTATCATGCATTAGCACCGGCCTCACTATTACAGGACTACAGGGTGTTCTGGCTTTTAATACAGATTAAAGATTCAGCCCCACTGTTCCTTCCCGAGAGCACTGTAACAGTGGTTTGCGGTGAATTGTACCCCATGTGCAATGAAATATGGAATTTGCAGTGTGTGAGCAAGTGCGTGCCTACTGTGTTTGAGAGTCTGAGTGCATGCATGTGTTAGAGGTGTCTCTCTTACTTATTTATGCCAGAGAGAGACGCTTTAGCGCAAGAGCGGCTGCACAGAGTCCCTTCATCTGTAACAAGAGCCTTTGTATTGACACGTGCTCAGTTCTCAAGTAGAAGAATGGATACAGAGCGTATCCGCAAATTTGGGTTCAGAGCTTTCTGGGTGTTTTTTTTTTTCTCATTTTCATTTGGATTCATCACTAATATTTAGTAGCAGTAAGATACAGTAGCTTGTGAATATTTATAAGGGAGAATTCAATAATTTCTTTCACGGTTACTGTGGGAGGTATACAGGCAGTAAGATAACTATGTTATATGAAATGTTAGGAAGTGTGTAAAGAAAAAAAGCTAAGAAAAAAAAAAAAAAAGCTAATAGCAGAAAGCTGCCGGCTATTTCAGGCTATTCCCAACTAATGAAACACCAGCTGATATACTGTATATCAACAGTTTCAGTTCATCTTTATTTGCATAGTGCCAAATCATAACAGTAATCTGAAGCTACTCCACATGGCATACATTGCAAAATATACAGGACTATATAAAAACTAATGACTCCACTACCACTCCCTCCTCGCCAAAGATACCTACAGCAGAACCAGGCTCACGGTGGGCGACCATCTGCCTCGACCGCTCACAGAGAGTGGAAAGAGGAGAGAGATGGGTGTGACAACGTAGCATTGGGTTTAAGATGACAACCTTCAACTTCATGAAAAAGAAATGTGGATCAGATCTCCAGTTTATCTCTGAGAAAGTAATTAGTGACAATTCAACTCAATTGACAGTTTCAATTACAAACCAGCACTGCGCGGGCCACTGACATCATCAGGCTAATTAATGATACCCAATTAAATACACTGTTGTAGTTATTGCATCCCAACACGTCCACCTGCTCCTAATCATGGTTTTAAATTAAAAGCACTTGTAAACAGGACCAAAAAAAACTCCTCTATTATTGTTCCACTACATAAATCCCACTGCAATTCAGATCCTTAATGAAAATTAGATCTTAGATGGTTCTTCGTGGTTTTGGCTTAATTTAATTTAGGGTAGATAAGACATATAGGGATTGAAAATATGTTCTAATAGACATACAGTATCACTGCAATGCTTGGTATGATAGCTGTTTCTAGTTGAACGGGCAGCTTCTTACTTCTCAATATTTAAATTACTTCAGGTTACTTGGCGGGAGCCGCACTGCACTGAAAGTTGCTCCTGTATGCCAGGCACCACCCCCCGTGGTTGTGTTTATGTTTATGCACCATGTATTCAGTCCCAATGATCACAATTGCCCTGGCACTGACGCTTTTTACACTGGCCTCCAATGGTAATGAAACAGCTAAAACGCAGCCCTGGATGTAAAAAAGCATCAACTTTGCTCCTCTGAGTAGGTCAAGCATCACGGAAAAAGCAATGTTTAGCAGATTCAAAAGTTATGACGGAGGTTAAATGAATCTATTTGGACTGGTAACATTTTCCTCAGTACAGCTGATTAATTCAATGTCTGCTTCTATTTAGATACGCTGCCTTCACCTTCACCATCTCCAGGGTAGCGAACGAGCTGCAAGGTTACCTCATCATATGGTGTCATACCTCAAAAAAGCTTTGCTCTCGCTTGACGTATGTTTTCACGCAAACATAATGAATAAACAAAGGCAGGGAAGGAGGATGCGATAAGAAAGTAGAGGAGAGATGCCAGCTGTCTGCTTTATCACGCAGATAATAATAAACAGGTTTGAGACAGACACTTTAACCAGCCACATTAATATAGCATTGCAGAATTTAGTAGCTTGGATTATTGCCAAGGATTGTGACTATAGTTAAACTGTTTTTTATTTTACTCCTATAACTTACCAGATCCAAGTGACTGAGATAAATAGAATTTTTTGAAAACCAAGACTGGCAACTGTCAAAGGTGAAGCCTTAGAAGGGTTTTAATAGGTTGGAGTAACCTTTAAATATCCACACTTCACTACACTCGGCTCATTACTTTATCACCACCTATTATTTATTCTACCACAGCGATGACGTCTAGAGAAAATAATAAACTTATACCAGTCAGCACTGCATTAAAATCATAACCAACTAAATAGGGTTTAACATGTTAACACATTGTTTTTTTCTCCCTGGTTAACCTTTTAAAGTCTAGTGGATGTACTGCGATTGCCCTGATTTATAAAATACTGGGAAGTTAAACCTCATTAGGAAATCCAGCTTTGGCAGCTCAAAGCTTCATATTTTTACACACTGTCCACCCATACTTGTCCTCCCATTTCTAGTGCCACAGCAAGAAAGTGACATTTCCAAACACACACATCCATGGATGTTCCTCCACAGTGGAGATTTGTGTGGGTATAAGTTGCATGCATGCTAGAACCTTTTAACACAGCAGTGCTGGAAACCACAGATATCACAGGTGGATAAATCAGACGCACCCAGCAGATAACTGCATGTATGAACGCCTCGGCTAACTTAATTAATTAGTTTCATTATGTTTTACGAGAAGCGAAACCCTTAAGTTAAAGCTGAGTCTGCATGCGAAAGGGCAGTGAATCAGACAAACTGGATGTAGTTAGGTTAATAATGTCGCCAGTGCTTTGTGATGACAGTGATACTAGTGGCAGGGGCGGCTTCTTATACCTTCTCTCATGCTAGAGTCTCTCCGTGGACGGTAATCACCACATTTGTTGGGAACAGGCTCTCGGAGAAACGGTTAACGACCCTGTAAACAAGCCAGTGCTGCCTGACTAGCTAGCACATTGCTAAATGTCAAGTGAAAGAGAAATAATAAAGAAAAGAGAACCCCAGTGTGCATTACACCAGACGGGATAATACGGACAGTGATGATCGTTCAGATCGATGATGTCCTGGGGTCAAGGTTGCAAAAGGTCATTTATGTGCATACATACTGAGATATGTATTGATAAGTGAATCCATTTATTGCTGCACCCAGGTCACCAGGAAATGCACCAATAATAAAAACAGTAATAAAAAAAAACTATCAAATGAAAGCAATAAAAGAATTCAATCAGCAGGCATGTTTAATAAACTCAACCTTCAACATTTTATTTGGATTGTTTACGGGGAGGAGTACTGAAATATGATTGTGTCCAGTGACTTTTAAGACCTGAATATATATTTTGCTACGAATACTTGCGTCAAGTTAGGCAAATTAAAGATGAAAAGCGTAGGTAGGATAAATCAAAGAGTGTATAATGAAGTACAAAAGCAAACTAGTTGTTTGCCTCCACCAACAAGTCAAACTGCCGTCTACAGGCCGTGTTCCAGGCTCAGGTATGGAGAGTGTCATTCCAGTTTGTGTCAATTGTGAAGAAATTTTATTAGCTTAGATTAGCAACAGAAGAATAAATGGTGACTAAGTAACCAACAGGTTACAGCAACAGTAGGATGGTTGCTTGTTCACGGAGACCCAGATATGAGCCGTTATCACACTCTCCTTCCTGCCTTTGTTTAGGTACACATTTCGGTTGACTTGGATGTAGCTAGAGTTTTGCATTTTAAAGTTTTTTTTTGACTAAATCCTACGTGGGATATTCATTTTCTGTTATGTTTGTTTTGCAAACACTGGTGTAATCATCAATTTTCATTTATCGTTTCCCTCCACTGTTCTAAGCACCTCAAGAATCCATCCAGGTCCCCTGTTTGTGTATCTGCATACTTTATTTTCAGTTTGGTAAGCGGAGAGCAATCTTGGTCCATATACTTTTCTGTGTTTGTAACAAAGGCTATTGGTAGAAATTTGACCATTTCTTTTCTCAAATTGGCAGATATTACTTAGGCTGCATTCAAACTCTCGACTATCAGTGCTACATTCAAGAACAATGGATTCCAGGAATGAAATGCAATTAGACTTTCCTCATCCAGATGTATAATTAGAATATTTTAAAGAACTATTCAAAATCATTGTTCATTTTATTTTTTCTTCATTTTAATTACATAATTTGGACGCTTTTTTTGTACAGAAGCATCAGCAAATTAAAAAGCACAATTAGCCACGTGTTAAGCATTTAAAGTCTTTCTGTTAGAACCGACTGACAGCATTATCTGCCGAGGCAGAGAATGGAGAACGGCTGTCTTGTGAAGAAGCTGCAATGCTTCGCCGAAAAACGAACACCACATTTTATGAATTGATTTGCTCAATTTTCTTCACGTCCCTTTTCTCCACTTGCATCAATAACTTCTTTGTGTCTGCGAGGTTGTCGTATTAAGTCTTCTTTAGAGGTCTGCTGCATGTCGGCATTCACAGGCATGAAACACACACACACACACACACACACACACACACAAACACTGATGGGCATCGTTTGGCGTGTTCTTTGATCTGGACCCTAAAGGAGGAGATTATCACCTAAATCACCATCAACCGGGTGGTGTTTTTGTTTTGATTTAGAATTTGCTCTGTGAGAGTTAGAGACAGCAGCAGCGCCGGAGGCAGATGATGTTCTTGGGGGTCATTAATTAACTCATCCAGAGCCTTTATTAGCTGCTTAATGGATCTGGTTAGAGCATATCAGGGCTTTGATTACCTCCCGTTGGCTATGCGGAGGGGTTGACTACATAGGCGTGTGTGTGTGTGTGATACAAACTGTGAGAGGTGTGTTTGTGAGAGCACACGGATGCATGTGCTGGTGTTAAGAAAAGAGGAAGGAGGACGGAAAGTTCTGCGATGTATTTTAACGCATGCGATGACGGCATGCTGTGTGTTTTAATGCTTTTATTTTGAGAACAGCGTCTAACTTAACGTCTCGGATTGTATGAAAAAATTAATCTTGGATCTGATAGTACACGCGGACATGTGGGCGAGAGTGCAGACAAAGCTGAGGAGACAGCAAGCGGGAGTGTCCTGGTGACAACTGATGGTGGACGGAAGAGGGACTGAGGAAAACAGGAATGTGAGGGGGCAGACGAGGAATCTGTAAGCGGTGACCCGGTGAACTGGAGTGAGATGTTGAGATTGACGGATGAGACGGAACACAAGAAGACCTAGCTGGGACAGAACTCAATGCCAGGTCAGGTCAGCAGTGCAGGGGGAATTTTCCTTAGCTGCATATACATGCGAGTATTGCCGACCTGTTTGCAGCACTCTGCTTGTGGGGGTATATGGATTTTGTGGTTATTTTTAAAGGGGCAGGATGTAGCTAATGTACTTCCTGTCAGTCTTCTACAGTATCCAGTAGATCAGCTGTTTTCTGATTTTTATGCATCTTTTTTTTTTTGCAGCCCATCACATTTTCACATGCTCAGTCTCCAGGGGCCACCGTAGTTCAGGTACATGGGAAGGAACTCACTCTGCACGGATGAGCTCAGAATAGGTTGTGTTATGTTTTGCCACAGCTCATACTTCATGCACTATATTGTGTCTAACACAGTGGACATACCACTGCTTGACATTTACAATATGGGGCAATGATCTTGCCACAGTATGGCTGCATATATGTGCCTAGTGTGTGCATTCATGCAGTCATTCTCCAGGCCCTTTAGATGCATGTGCTGAATGTTCTTCATTGAGAGACAGGAGTTCTGTGCCACATGCTACATCCTCTCTCTCTCTCTCTCTCTCTCTCTCTCTCACTGTCACACATGCACACACAGCTCCAACTGGCAGGATTCTTTCGATATCAACCACATGTCGTCCTCGCCCCCAGGTCTCTCCACAGCCTCGCTCTCAGTTCCTCACGCAGCCTGCACACTTTCACCCCAGAGCTTTTCTCACTGGCAATCCCCACAGAGGGTGCCGGATTAATCGGGGGGTCCCTAAATTCACAGGAGAGATAAGAGGGAGAAAGATGATTTATTAAAGGGCTGTGTTGTGGAAAAGCACAGCTAAACTTCAGAAGGACTGACATACACGCCAGATTTTTTTTATACGGTTTCACAGGAAAACAGTGGCAGCGCTTCAAAGAATGTGCTTCATATCTTGACATGACATTATATTTTTGGTCTGGTTAGACAAAGTAAGAGATTGACAACATGCCCCTGGAGCGTGCCTAAACAGCTGGCTTGAGAACAGGTGAGAGAGTTGCTGGGGAAGGGGTGGAGCTGGTGAAAGCAGACAAAGCAATGGGAGAAGGTGAGTGAGCAGCAGAGCAGTATGTATGAAATATATTTAAACTCTTTGCATTAATTATCTCTAAAATCTTTCTTGGGTGGCCTTTCCTCACATGGGGAATGACACACAGATCTGCCCTCTTCATAAAGTTTAAATTCCTATCAGGAGAGCGTTTCCATTTAATCCAACTTCTCCACTACTTTAACCTTTGATACAGTGGTTCCGTATGCAAATGACCACCTTCACATTGTTAGTGAGGTGAATTAGCTTTTGCTTTTGTGCCATATTATCTCACTTTGCGTTTACATACATACAGCCTTCATTGTCAGTGTAGCAGCAGCTCTTTGAATTATGCATGAGGCCCATCCTTGGCTGAATCTTGAAACTTAAGATCAGCATATTTTAGATATTTTCCCCTTTTTTTTCCCTCAGTACATTTGGCGTTTATATGTATCCCTTATCTGAAACTCCGATAGTTACACTTCTTTGGTTTGTGCACCAGTACTTAGCTCATAACACATCTTCAAAGTGCAAGATGCATTGGAAACACTGTGGTTTGACAGGAACTAGATGTCGTACAGCTGTGCTGTGTGAAATATGTAATGCATGATTTCTGCTTTTAAAATATATGTCTGCATAATCAAACACAGCAAATATCACCACATATGAATGAGAGGGAAATGCAAACAGGTATAACTGGAAAACCAGCTTTGATATCGTTTTAACTGTAAGTGATACTAACAATTAAAATACCAGATGACACATCATTAAACTTCTCACAACTGACCTTTCTGTTCATCGCTTTAATTATATATCAGCATTAAATCAAGTAACATCAAAATCTGATCTGATTTATCAGGCAAAATATAGCGATATGATAAAAAAAAAACCTCAGTGCAGATGAAGAGTGGCATAGAATTGTCACTCATGACATCTCATAAAGAGCTGCACATTTACATTTAATAAACTGTTCATGCTGGATATGCAAAGAGGCTGTCACAACAGATCACACTGACAACTGCATGACATATTATAAAACAGTGTTCAAAATATTAAAGGAATGATCAAGCAAGCTGTAACCTAGGCTGTGGTCTCTTAATGTGAAAGAACTTAGCTGTCAAACTAAATGCTTCATGCATTTTAATGCTGCCTTGTTGGATGCTCAGTAGGCAGCGGATTATGTAGGTAAATAGAAATTAAAGAAAAGTAAAATACTTTAGTTGGAGAGAACATCTGTTTTTGGTTTTGAAAACATTTTAACTTGAAGATTGCAGCCTGCATTATAACTCTTAGAAGTACTTTATATAGAAAACGCGCCACGTTTCTGTAACTTTAACCGTCCATTGTAAGTGCCTCTACGTAACCATAAGAGATTTTTAAGTTGTTGAGCTGCTACTACTGATGTATTGTATTGCAAGGGCAAATGTTATTGGAAAATAAATTAAATGCACTGTCAGAAAAGATTTCACCGACTACACTCACATACCCGCAGCATGGCTCTTAGTGTTGTCAGCCTTAAATGAATTGTGCCTTTCCCAATCTGTACAATATGCATACAGTACTGGAAAGATGCTGAGTAAAATATCCAGAATTAATCTTTATTATAAGGAGCCGAGAGGCAAAAGCAACGGTACAGTTTGCTTTAAAGAGTTAAAGTCTGCCCAGAGACAGTTCGTCATGAATCCATCAATAGATACATTTGGAGTTTTGGTTTGGTTTGGTGCCCCCATGTTATATAGTCTTAATTCTAGACAATAAATTATCCTGACTGATTCATGTTTGGCATGCTAGGAAGCATTTGATAAATTTCACTGAATTTTGAAATGCAACACCTGCCTTAATTATTTTTCAGTTAATCTGCAGAGAAATCCAGCTGTCTCTCTCCCAGTTAGTCAGTAGGACCCGTCATCCTTTCTTGCATTTGATTCTCCCAGTTAACAGTCTCTGAATTCACAAAAATCGTAAAAAAAAGGTGAGCTGCGTTGTTTTGAAGTTTCATCAAATTCCAATCAGCAGTGTCTGGGATATCTGATCTATAGTCCAAATAATATGAACATCCATCTCTTCTCAGGAGCAGACAAACATGCACACCGAGGCTTCTCTGGTAACAAGGCTGACATAAAAACCACAGATCTGAAAGGTCTATCCTAATAGTATGTGTCATCATCATCATCATCATCATCATTAACAACAAATATTATATAATAATAATAATATTGATTTATATAAAACGTGATGTGTCTCTACTTTGGACAAAAATATACATCTACAACTTCATAGTCATAGAAAGTGTGTTAGCACTCGTCTGTATCCGTGTTCAGAGCCAGAAAGAAGGAGTCTTTATTAAGATCATGCACACGACAGAAGTTGAAATCAAAGCTGCAAAACCCTGTCTTGATTTGCTCTGCCACGGGAACATATTCCCTAATCTTAGCTGTGGTCACCACTGATGGGCAGTTGTTGACTGTAAATGCCATCTGTGGCCCGACTCGGAGAGCTTTGCCCTATAGCATCCAACAAACATAGTAACTTCCCAGAGACATGTGCTTTGTGCCTTTAATCAGTTCCCCAGACTCTGTCGCTGTCCACATGTAGGTTTAGGTGACATATACTAATACTTTATCACCATAAAAAAGGGGGAATGATATTATTTCAGTGCTGAAAACTTGTAGAAATGGATGTTTTCAAAGGGGCAGCCTGGTTGGCAGGAGTAAGTAGTGATGTTAAGCTTGAAGCAGATGATACGACTTGATGTCGACCTTCCAAGACTGGAACCTCAAAGCAAACTGCCACCTCGCTTCTGCTCTACCTCTCTAGTCTTCTCCTCAAATAACATCTTCTCAGCCTCACCTAACTGGGACCTACCACCTGTCCAGGTGAGCTCCACTTCCCCCTATCTTGTTCCAGGTTAGAATCCAAACCTGTCTTTCCTCTCCCTAATGAGCAGCTGATTACTGTGCCTAAAGACAGCAAAGACCAATTATATTTGATGACCAAAATAATATAAATGTATGGGAATTGGGTCCAGTGTAAAGAGAAGAAAGTAACATATTTACACACACTAAAATGTGAGATGCTTCCAACCATTCATACAGTTATTCCTTCAGTTTCCGTTGACATCTATCTTTTAAAACATTATCAGAAAGGCGACGTGTAGTACTTGATTTTTAATCCATTAGAGAGAAGGGTAGCCTTAAACAACTGTGAAATTCTGACAGGAAAATTTCCTCTTTTGAGAAAATCCCTTATACTGATTTCATTACAGAACCGACACATTTACATTTAGCTACTGAGCTGCTCTGGTGAAACGGCAGGAGGTTACACACCTCACTTATCGGGCACTTCAGCAGTGGTACATGAGTGAGAGAAAAGCATTTCTGCTTTAACTCCCCACTGAGGTCTTCATGAGTATTTTCTGCATCCGAATCAGCGGCCCTGCTTCTCCCGTCCACGATAACCCAAGCGCAATAATGTGAAATGGACGAGCAGTTACACGTAAATAAAAAGTTATTTTGCCAGTCAACAGTGATGAAAAAGTTAGATTTGTAAACTATTTATGGGTCGAGTCTCAATATCATGCACCAGCTGGTGCTGGAGTAGAGACAGCATACAGAGGAACTGTCCCTTACTGCACAAAAGCTCACCAGTCATTCTGTCTTATTCACAGTTTGACAAACATTTGGCTTAACCCCAAGTCAATATGCAATTACCCATGGCCAAGTGCTTACAACAGTCCAAAGCTACACAGAATATAATTTGATAGTGATTCATTATTCATGTGAGGCTTGCAATATTTATACACTGATGAGAATAAATAATTCAAGCCAAGATTATCAATTATATATATATAGATTTGACATAACTAAATATTTCTATAGCCTTTACACAGCTGCTGGAGCCCTAAAGAAAATTCAATAATTAAGAGACGGAGGATTTTCATTGTGCTCTGTCAATCAGTGAGGAGTCAGTCAATAAAAGCTCATTTTACTCTATAGATTCCAGCTGTTTAGTCTATACATTACAAAGCACTCAAGCCCATTCTCGGCATGGGTTTTGCAGATCTATCAAATCTGACAGTTGCTCATTTTGTGTGCACGCCATGTGCCGCCGCAGTTTTAGAGCTTCACAATTGCTCCATCACTGAGATTAATTATGCAGAACATGCTCATTTTCTTCACTTCGCCCATCAGAAGGTGTGAGGTGTGACGTGCCAAACAGATGACTGAAAGACATGGGTTTTGTGGTTTCACAGCAACACAAAATGATATAACACGCACATGTACAAGCGTGGTCTGGCGTCATCAGAGCTGTTCCAAGCAGCACCTGGGAATTTAAATGGTAACAGCTATTTTAGTTGCAAAGAAAAACTATTTTCACTCCAACTGTTAAAGTATCAGATAAAAATATATACATTAATAAATCTAACTACCAAAAACATATACATATTTAAAGGAACGTTTGTTGTTTTGCTTTTGTGATTTACTTCATCTAACTTTCTGTTTTTGAAAAACGTTTTGGCATCCTGCAGCTTTTAAACAATTAGAAAATCATTGCACATATTAAAATCTAATCGCCAAAAATGGTAAACAGCTAGGAAGAAATGGAAGCACTTCATATTGCACTTGCAACCTCTTGAAATTGTTGAACACAACCAAGGCAGTGTCAACTTGCCAGGCACTTCAGTTATGATGGTACAGGAGCCTTGAGCCTCCATGAAGTAAAAAAACTAACTACTTTTAGACGTCTTATAGAACTGGCTGCTTATGTCTTGGTGCCACGTCATGCCTCAATGGATCAGAGCCGTCCTGGCATCACATAAGACATAAGACATTTTATTTGTCAGGAATCATTTTTGAGTCATCCGCGTATGGTGCTCTGTTTTCTGAGTAAGGGTGATGGTGTTTCCTCTGCATGAGCTGTCGCAGTGTGAAGTGAAACAACTTGTTGTGCACAACATCATGATAAGTGGAAGTAAATTAGCTAAATTGCTTTTAAGCGCAAATCACCTTGAGTAATTTTTAAGTCAATTAAATTCAAATATTAGATCATGCATCAATCAGACAGCAGGTAAAACACTTAACAGAGGAGAGGGTGAGAAAAATATGAATATGTCTGCCTTCGAAAAAGTGGGTGAGGTGAAGATATATTTGATTCTATTTTTACAGGATAACTCTTTAGCTGTGTGATGACAAATGACTTTCAGTGTGTCACAGAAAACAAAGTGCCCTACTGGGAGCTCCGTGCTATTTCATGGTTTCTCCGACCCTGGCAGTGACAAAACGAAAGTAAAGGGACTGGTGACAGCCTCGCAGTATTGGAAATAAAGTATAGGATTATGGTGCATGTTTACAAGTGGTGGGCGACTTCAGCGGTGCAGAGGTGTTTATGTGCGAGCGAGTAAACGGGAGATGCCCAGATAATTGATTAAAACAGCACGGGAAGATTGCACAAGTGTGTCGGTGTCAATAACCAACTGCATAACTACTGGACACAATGTGTAATCAATGCCATTTGCTTCAGGAAGGAAGGACAGGTATTAATCCCATGAGCTGTGTCTTGCATTTGACATTGTTGACTCTCATTACTAACCTCAATTTTTCAAAGGGGCCTGGAAATCAATTTGTTCTTGAGATGTTCCGACCTCTTCGCCCACCTTTTGATTCCTTCAAAATTCCTATCGATTACTCCAACTTACAAAGCCCCAGCCACATTTGCTGTAGCCTTTCCCTGGATTATTGGATTTAGATTGGTTTGTTATGTTTTCCTTTATTTAAAGCTACATTAATCAGTATTTATTGATATCAGCATTGAGTGTAGTCACTCCCCAGTAATGTGAAATTGTTAGTGTGAACATTTGGCATTGGTTTTGATCCAATTTGTCACAAAGCCAAAGTAAAGGGGTGGTACATGAAGAGAGGCAAATCTCTTGTACCACAAGCGAACCAGATTGTTTTTGTAATCTTTTTTAACCACAGTGGTCTCTTGAGTTTAAAGACTCTATAAAATGTGGACTTGGAACGCGACACAGAAAAAAACAAACCACAGAAATTAGCACAAACGGGAATAAATAACCTAAAATCATGTCTGTGCACCTTCTCAAACTGCCTTCTCATGACTATTGTGCACCTATTTCAAAACGAGAAATGGATGCAACACACAGAGGCTCATGCAAACTTTAAATATTTTTTCCACTCTTTTAAATTCCACTCAAGCTCATAAGTTCTGTGATTATCTGCAGAATCAGACAAATGGGTTTTTTATGCAACTATAAGAAATAAATCTGACCACAGGCTCCTCGACTGACTTTCATGTGAAAATATTAGCCGTGTTAATGCTCAGCTAGTCAAACAAATGGGGAGTTTTACTGTGCATATCAAACATTATATTATCACAAATTAAGATCTGTCTGATGCGGCAGACTCTGCCCACATCTATAAAGTTGAGATTTTTCAAGAACCATTTGTGTGAAATACATTACAGGTCAAAATCTTGGCACTGGTCAAGTCACTTTAAATAAAATATTGATGTACTATCTTAGTGATGTTACTGATGCCTTATTTCTGGGGGAGGGCTTTCATTGCTACCCATCAAGTGCTACCCATAACTAATGAATTATTGTCTAATTAGCCATAATTAATTCAAATTTTGATGGCAAATTATTATCTTTTCACTGAGGTTAAATGAATTGCTAAAACAATCTTGACAATCTTACCTGGCCAATAACTACAAACGGCGTGTGGGGAGAAATGAATATGAATGTACAACAAACATGTCTTTTTTAAAGCGGTTATATTACAAGCACAAGAGCCGGAGAAATAACCAGCAGTTAACAAAATATAACTATTATCTGAGCCCGCTTAGTTTGGACCTTTTGACATTTTCTATAGAGCTGAGACAAAGGCTAAACTGTGCCTTCAGTGTATTTTTCTTGCTGCTGTGTAAAGAGAAAAGTAACTTACTCATTAAAACAAAGCAAAGCTTTGAGGCTATTTCCCTTGCTGTTTGGACATCAAGGCCATCTCTGCCCTAACTGTTGTCTCTACAGTGGACTATGGGAACTTTCCTAGTAAGGCCTATATCTGCACATCCCACATGTTGGCAGGAACCCTACTTAATGATCTTTGGAACTGTTGTAGTTTCTCCACTTCTATGACAAAGCCACTTATCTTCCTCATTGCTTGCTCCTTAAAGTCCTGTGCAGATGTCACTTGCTGCTGCTGTCAGCACCTGGCTGTGACATCAAAGCTAGCATCCTTTCCCCTGGTCCTTCACGCAGTAACGCAGGAAATACTCTGGATCTGATTCTAGGATAAGACCTTAAATTGGGTGTATGAGTGCTGAACCAGTTTGACGAACATACAAATGTAATGTCTCCTTGAAATGGATCATTCACTTTTTCCTTCCAGCGTATGGTGTAGGGTTGATGTGTTGAGTGGAATTAAGTGTTCTAAAGCATAACAACCACTCGTCGTGGCCTCATGTGGTGCCATTCAGGCTTGATCTCATAAACCAAGCTTCAAGGGGACCAAAAGGGCACTCGTTCGCTCTCTAAGCTAAAGCAAGCATCTGCTGACTTAAGAAATCTGCCCAATGGACGCTGAAGTGGCTACTTTGGAGAAAACCTGTAAGCTGTATAAACACAAATACAATAAAGAGCGATACAATATCAGGCAGTGATCCGTTAGGGAGTTTTACTTTGAAAAAATGCAATATAATAATATAACAGAATTTTAAAACTTTAAATAAAGATTACGAAATTACTGGACTTAAGAAAAACGTCAATAACTGAACCTGGAGCAAAGAGGAGTGGTGTAAATCAATGTAACATCAATAGTTATAGTGCACATGGTTATTTTATTCATAGAGATAGATTTAGAAGAGTGTAACTTTAGCATTCAGAATCATTGATTGGACTATGCTGCTGAGATGAAATGAGTCACTGGGAGATATGTAAGTAATTAAAGTTTAGTTTACCTTTAATGAGTAACAAATCAGCGTAATGCGCCTTACACATTTAGAACAGCAAGTGCCACTGCTCTTGTAATCATCGCGTATTTAACCGACTGCTCATTTGGCAGCCTATCCACAAGTTTTACACAAACAGGTTGCCCCTTTCATATGTTTTGCAACGGATATCGATATATCTAGACATTGGAAGGATTCCTCACAAAGTAAACATGGCCACTAACACAATTGTCTCCCTAGAGACTCACAGCAAGCAAAGAGATATCAAAGGGGGCTGCTGTGGGATGCCAACTGAGCCATTAAACTTTCAAATGGGAATTACCTTGTGTTATGTACTAGGCTTTTTGCTCTCTTACATGCAGATCCCACCCCCAAAACCATTCATTGATCATGGAAATTAAGCCCAAGCATATTTATTTGCCAGCCAGACTCTCCTACTCAAGTCGGCTCAACATTTGTTTTCCTGGTTGTCACCATCTCTCCAGGGAGCCATGTGCCACCTGTTCTGTTTCTGGGCGGAAAATGATTGCAGAGAAGTGGGAATGGAGATTTTTTCCCCCTCTGCTTTGTATTTTCAGTGAGAGTTTGGTGGTATGTTAGCCTGCAGCCTTGCCAGTCACTGCACCGTGAACAAACCGGAAACCTTACAGCAAAAATGACTGATGAGTGGCTCTCAGCAAAACACTCTCCAGGGTATTTTCTGGAAAACTTTTTTTTTAATTGAGATAAACTAGCTGATTTGTTTCAATGCTCATGTCTTACTTACTATACCATAATATGAGCTTTTGAATAGTAATATTCTATGAAGTTATAGTTCTTATGCAATGACGTTTGACATCCCTGAACATGCATTTATGTTTTTTTCAATTTAAGGTCATTGCCCTTTGCCGTTTTTGGCTGTTTAAGTTAATCATTAACATGTTTGTTTGCGTGGCAGATCTCATATGCATTAAATATAGCAGATACAGTTGTACATGCAGGAACAGTTAAGGTTATTAGTCAATCAATTGTTTAAACTGTAGATGCTCTAACCTTCAACTGAAGGTGACTGATTTACATTGAGATCCTCGCATCTATAGTCAGACAGGCGAATAACGAGCCCTTGGGTTTTCTCTATCGAAACATCCTTGAACATTGCTCTTAATGTCCAGGGACATATTTTTTTCATACTCACTGTTTTTTAAATCACGATTCATTTATATTTATATATGTAAATGTTAACTTCTGTAAACTTCTGTCATATGTAATGAAATTCACTCCAGAGGATTCTGACGGATTGCATTAATGAGACACATGTGAGTCACAGTATCCTTCAGAATCTAATCAGTTCATTATTTAGTCTAGTTGGACATCTGTGCCAAACACAAAAACATTCATCAAGATGGTCTTGGTATATTGGGTCCATACAAACTAGATGGATGTGGGTCACAGAGATCCTCGTCATCCACCATCATCTAATCAGTTCATCGTGGTGTCTAAGCAGCCATTTATGCCAAATTTGAAGAAATGCCCTCAAGTTGTTTCTGAAATATGTCCTTCAATGGATGAACAACCTTAAAGCATTATGCTGCTGGCATGAAGGTATAAAACTAAATTCTGACGTAGACGAGACATTCTGCACATTTACCTTCTCTGTGCCAAACCTGTTAGGGCACCTGCGACATATCCAGCTTTTCCTGGATTGTTCACCTGACAAAATGAGTTCAACACATTCCACAATAAACGTGTGCGTTTCTCTCTGCACAGAAAAAGTCTAGTGAAGACCAAACAAAGGGCTGAAATCTTTGCACTGTTAAGTGAAATTCCAAAGATAGCCATCTGACATTTCTGTACACTTTTGGTTGATTGTGCTACTTTTTTATAAACGATGCCCCTCGTTGGGTCTTTCCTGCAGCTGCAAGCTAGGGAAAGGAATTGATACAGAATAAACGAGAAACAGACAACGCCCACAGAAGAACTGGAAGATTAGAGAAGGTGTTCACGTTGTTCTCTTCCTTTTATATAGTGTCGAAAATTCTAGCAATTTAGTTTTATAGGAGCAGGCCGGGGTCTGAGGGGGCAGCGCCACTTTCGGTCATGAACCTTTGCTGTGTTAACTTTCAAATGAGTTGCAAGAAAGAGGAAAGGAGAGAAAATCATGTCAAATAAGTAGGGATGTAGAGCATAGAAACTACAGGGAAAGGTGATGATGAAAAGAGGAAATGACACACAGAGAGAAACAGCCAAAGAAAAGGAGAGCGGGGCAGAGAAAAGAGCGCGGCCTTCTGTAATGAGCCCTGCTTAAGAGGCGGCAGTATACCGTCTGTCGGGTTTCATTCTGTATCAATGCCTCCGTGCATTTTCTCTTTCAGCCCGTGTTCTGTAATCATGTTGTCCCGTAGAACTTCTAGAAAATAAAAAACACGAGAAATGTTCCGTTGCTTTAGCTCCCATAGTAGGAGGCTCTGTTCACTTCTCATTTCAGACATTCACAGTGTTCCGATGCTTCCATTTGTAGACTTGCTCTCTTCCAACATCAACTGCTTTGAGTGTACACGGCAGCACGGTACACATGAATACACAATGCTGCCTATTGCACAACCTCTATCCAGATGCAAATAAGCTTGGCTTCACAGTTAGCACAGGTTGTTCTTCCCATCACAGTGGTTCCCTACAAGATGGTGGCTGCTTCCGTGTTAAAATTAGGGTGATTGTGGATGATCATTTGAATATGAATAGGAAGGTGGAGGTCATTTTCTCTTATTAGGACCCAACAGTTCCAAGGATCTGAGTGTCCTCAATCTTACAAAGTTCCTCTCACATTCCAACTTTCCAAAAGTTCTTGGCAGCATCAGTCGGGATATTTGCCCAGTCACACAACTGCAACAGATCAAAAAAAGTCTTTGAGTTGCTGACGGCAAGAAAACGCCAATTTGCGGCTGCTGCTCTAACTGAGCAGATGAAGGCTGATTTATGAGGACGGTGACTTCGGCATCTGCGCGACTGCACATTTGCGGTTATTCTAAAAATGTTTGCTAATTGCCATGATTCAAAGATGTACACTGTTTTCAAAGAGGCCCAACACAAAACAGCCATCCTTACATGGTTAGAGAGTAACTCAAAAATCTAATCCAAGCTTTCTAATTACTTAAAAGCCAGGGGAGTCATTTTTGAGAACAGCTTGTGCTTTATTTATCCACAGCATATATGCTTGTGTATATATATTCCTCTGTGACAATTTTTACTGCTCTCTGAGAAGGCGTCCAGCTTCCATTGTCGCTTTTTCTTGGGGGGGGGGGGGGGGGGGGGGG
>JAUMTR010000012.1:6092151-6107034 GCA_032270685.1 Microctenopoma stevenorrisi
ACCAGCAGTGCTAGTGTTGCGTGGGTCGTGGGTTTTTCGACTCCCATCTTGGGCCACACTTTTACACTCTGATTACTTTAATGGTGTCAGATGTACACAGCCAGCCTATGCCAAAGGAGTCACGGGTTGAGAGCTTAAGAAGTTCTAAACAAGAGCTATGGGAGGAGAGCTTGCTCGACTTTGTGGGGGGGGGGGGGTCAGACTCCATCTACACCCCCAATGTTACTTTTATTTGTGCATCTCTGCCTTTTATCACTGTGCTGTTTCTACTGACACATACAAAACGGGACTCCCCATAGACCAATTATTTTAGCTTTCTCATTGGCAGCACAGCTCCTCTATTAGCGTGAGCTTATGGATATAGCCAAAGCACTATATTATGTCATGTGTTTGTGTGTGGCTGTGTACACGCACACGTGCGCATGCAGGTTAAAACTGACAGGTCGGTGTGTCAGTTTGCTTCTATTATGAGTCTTAGAGTTCTAACAATGAGAACTCTGTTTCCTGAGGGAGCCTGTCCAGCTCCACTAAAGAATCCAAATAAATAAGATGGTGCTGAGAGAGAAAAAAAAAATAGAGTGGTGTTGTCAAAGAACATGGAGAGCGTACGCACAGGCCTAATGGAACTGGCACCATGAACACAGAAGACGTTTCGTGGCGATCTCATGCCAGTGTAATGATTGTGCACCTTGGATTGCACGAAATCCAGCCAATTTAAGACAGGTGTTTACTCCAACTGTGTGGCCATTGCCTACGGCTTTCCGCACAACAACACATTTCATTCAGAGGGGTAGGCGCTATCACAGTGGAGCGCGGGGGGGGCACTGGCTGCTGCATTACTGTCTATTGAAGTCTGCTTGAAACATTCCACACACGCATTCTTCCGAGAGAGCTTCACCCAGCCAGCTGTTTTTTAATTGAAAATACTACATCTTCAAAGGGTTTTATAAAGTTCCTCAATCCATGCATGGCTTTTTAAATTCCAATAGGAAAGTGAGACTGAAGTTAAAACTTCACCGAGGACACATAAAAATAAACTCCTATAGGTAGACAGAAAAAGACATTTCGTCCTTTCTACACCGTTTAAAAGACGTTTCTCGTGTCCCTCTGGATAATGCACAGAACATGGTGGTGGACTTTAGGTCCACAGATTACCTGAATCATTCAGAAGGTGATTTACTACTGCTTGCTGTATAAGCCACTAGGGTTTGTTGCAGTGAACAGACTGGTGACCTAACATGTTTCCTCTAAGACTCTAGTGGTAGAGAGCAGAATTTATGTTTCAATCAATTATGGCAAGTTGTGCAACATTGCACCTTGTTTTCAGCTCAGCAGTCTCTACCCAGTGTCTATCAGACAGTGCAGTCGTGATAACTGACCTTTACTGACGATTCAGCAGTAAAGGTCAGGAAGATGCCTGCAGTTCTTTGGAGGGAGTCACCTCACTTTTTGGAAGTTTGGAACGTCCGCACATTCGGGGAAGTTTCAGTATTGTTCCCAAAGGGACTCCACGCTCTGTTCTTTAAAATGAAGGCAAACTAACCCCCCACATTACTTCTGTTTCAAACCCATATGTGCACCATTTGTCTCTTATCCTTCCCAGTGGTGCAGGGGTGAAGGGGATAGTTTGACAAGTCACACTCTCAGGGACAAGGGCCTGATGTCAAGCGCTGTTCACCCTCAATGAGTAATAAAACACTCAAGGACTGGCCTCTTGCTACCATGGTAACAAATGTCCATATGGGTTACCCCTAGCATGTGGTGGTGAGACAAGGTGAGCAACCATTGTAAGGGAAAAGTAAAAGATGTAACCTCAAAACGGAGGTCAATTACAGTATGTTGAAAGTTATCCACGACTTAGAGCGGGGACATTGCTGCCGTCACCCAAGATAATAGCTATTACTGACAGCTTGGTAAAAGTCACGGAGTACACCGCTGAGCTATAATTTCTTGGAGGCTATATGCCAGTGATGTCAGCTTGCATCTGTAAGGTAGTCTTCTCCACAAAAAGGAAAAAGAAGAAGGAGGCATTCTTATAGGTCAGAGACAACAAGCCTCTGGAAATTTTGATAAATAGTTCCTGGCAAGTCTTTTGTGCAGTGCCTTTCTCTCCAATTTGTTTATTTGCTCAGATTTGTTGCGATGCATTCGTTTATTGTTCCTAATCCTCTGTAGTCCGAGCGTTGACAGCTTTTTGTTAAGGCATGCAGAGCAAAGAGCATCTTGTACAGGTGTCTGAAGTAGTGTGTACGTGTGCGCACTCCCTTGTCATTAACAGTACGTGGAGAGAATCACTGTGTGTGTCTGTGTGGACTTATCTTAGAATGAATAGCTCCATACATTTTATATTTGTTTTGTACATTCATCAGACTCTCAGCACCACCGCAGGACCATAAAGATTACAGCTGCATTCAGTCATCACAAATGAGACGTGTGTTTAAACAGAACTTTAATGCTGGACTGATCAAAGCTCTCTCTCTGCTTCCGTTTCTCTTCCTTTCATAGTTTTAATCGTTCTTTTTTTTCCCTTGGCTTTGTTTCAGTTTCTGTTTCTTCAAAGCAAAATATCTCCTTCACCATCCGCTCACTCTCTCTCTCTCTCTCTCTCTCTCTCTGATTCGTACCGTCCTTCTTTTACGTCTCTTGCCTCTCTCTCTGAAGATGGCCTTCACGCAGAGTGAAGTGAAAATGAGCTCGGCGAGAGGCCAGGCAGGTTGCGGTGTAGTCAGACAAAGAAACGAGCGGCAAACTGACAGTTCGCACACCTACACCCGTGCCTGAGGCTACATTAATTGAGGGAAGCTCTGCGGGTGTGTTCCGGTAGCGCTGTCCGCTGTTGGGAAGTGCTGATGCTTCAAAAATGACCACAGCTGGTAGTAATGCTCCTGTCACGCATCACTCAGTAATGCAGCTATCATTATAGACATACAGGGTGAGGACTACTAACATCACAAACGTGAAGGCGATGGAAATAACGTGATTGGTGAGAGTTGACTTGTAGGCACAACGCGGTGCTGCTGGAGAGCATAAATCTTTTCTGATGCATCATCTGCAAGCATAACATCGCAGTTTTTATGTTCCTAACAGATGAGCTCACATTTGCTCCAAGACGTGTTTACTATTGATGCATTAAAAAACACAATGTCAGCACACAAACACTTTATAGTGTCACTTGTTTTTTAAATCAAAGTGTCCTCTTTTTACATCGGTTTCTGCCTCATTCCCCCATCTTCTGTCACTAGCTGGGACTATTGGGATTTAATTGGCCATTCCAATGACATATTTTGGATGTTTTTTTTAAGAACATATTGCACACTCCAGGCATCTGTGAATTTAATAAGGTTTGTTTTGGCCCATTTAACACATTTGCACACCCCGCAAATGATGACTGATACAGGATACAACAGTAGTAGTCGTGATAGATGTACTGAAAAGCTGCCTAGGAAAATACACAGTGTCTTGAAAAGCAAGAGTCAAGTTGCCGTGGAATTTCCAAAAAAATGCAAAAAAGAAAACGCTAACTAATAAGAACTTTCATGCAGCATGGACATAGGACTTAATCCTTAATTCTCCCCAAGAAGACAACACATGAACAGAAAACTGTAGTTCCTATAAAGACCCATTTTGAACAAAAACCACGTTGAAGCAACCCACCACTTTTTCTAACTTCTGATGAGACTTCTGCATTTTCTGCTGCGTCTCTCTGACGCGACAGGTAAATTCTACCAGTTTCAACTCTTTTCATGGAATTTCAGAACAGTCCGAGTGTTCCTGTTCTTCATTATCCTGCCAGAGGACCCGTGACCTGCAACTGAGACAGAGCTCTCCAACACTGGCCACCATGTTTCCGGAAGGGCTTGATAATCTCGAGATTTCATCACGCCCTGCACAGAGTCAAAGCACCCTTGTCTCCCAGTAGAGATGCTGCTCCTTTCTTGGGCGGGTGTGACTTACCTAGCGTTGTTCTTAATCTCTCTAAAAGGATATTCTCCCAGAAGCACTGGGAGTTGTCAGTTCGCATTTTAGCTAATTCCATGGTTCACATTTCTCTCTTTCTTATCTTTTTTTATTAAACTCACTTTTTGCACAAAGCAATCTTTGCCCCACTCAAACATTGTTGTATTTTCATCTCGGAGGTTTGCTTTAATCTGTTATGATGGTTCTTTTTCCATTATTCACATTGATTCAATGAGGTGTGAGAGTAGCAACAATTTAGCTGATGTACTTTGTTTAGAAATAGTAAAAGTCCAATGACTTGGGTGTTCCCTTCAATGTCATTGTTATCTTTTATGCCTGACAAATGCAAATTTGCTCAACGAGGTGGAGCTCAGGGTCAAAGTATTGCCATCCACCATGACCACCCCTATAATGGGCTGTGCCACCTCAAGGCAACCAAGGCAAATATTACTGGAAGCCCACATATGTCTTGAAAGACAAACTCATTTTGGAAAATCAGCACCATAACCACAAAGCATAGAGCTGGCATTTACTATCCAGACCTTAACGTCTCACTGACATTTCATTTTAAAATAGAAGTTGGGGGATTTTCACTTGGATACAGAATCCACTGGCAATCAACACTGAGCTGTGCTGGATGATCAGCTTCAAGTAAAGGGAAGGGAGTAAGAAATGCACATGAATGAGTGGGAGGAGAAGCACTATAGAACTAATTGGTGGGAGATGCACGTTGCCAACGCGCTCGTGTTCACAGCAATTACACCAAGGTATAATGGTTAATATGAAAATCCAAGTAGAAAAGGTTTTAAAATGTTTAACATAACGACTTCAGTGTGTGCTTTAATAACACACCTCCCTAATCCTTCCTACATGTGTTGTACATGTGTAGGAAGTTGTCTTTGACACTTCAAGGAGACACCTTGAATGATACGTCCTTTTATGTAGAGGTACAAACACGTAGAATTAGAGATTTTAAAGATTATATAGCACCCTGAAAATATGTTTTTGGTGTTTAATACTAAGAGCACAGAGGACCAAATATAGCCCAGGCCACCCACTTATTAGTTTATCACAGAACATTCACACACACACACACACAAGCTCCACTGAAAACTTGAGGGCTGTGGCTAATTGGTCAGTAAATTTAAATGCAAACGGTTAAAGCTCCCGTCCGGCCGTGAGAAAGATTGACAGGAGTAAACAAGATCAGCAAACAAGGAGGGCTTCTGATTATGCAACTCATGAGGGATGTGCTTCAATCGTAGCGAGGCATCCTCTTTTGACTACACTAGGAAAAAGCTTTCCTTCATTTTGGAGCCGGAAGAGATTTCTCCAATTCACATTCCTAACCCAGTAGCACTCACCAGTGGATGAGTAAACCCTGAGCTGGTCAAGTGATACAAGACTGATTCATCCCCACAGTGGGAGTTGCAAGAAATGTGAGTAACATTCATCCAATTTGACTTCTCAGGCTGCTGATTTCCTCATCCTGCCAGATTTCAGATGGGACCCTGCAAAAGGAGCATAAATTACATCTTAGAAAGCAAAGAATGAGCACAGAGCAACTTGAAATGCACAGGTTCCACCCCTAGAAGTACCTATCATTATGTAGACAAATGACTGCCATTTGCATGGCCATGCCTCCATAACACTGGAGCAACACACACTTTTCACAGCAGTTGGCTAACTATGAGTCAACCAAACGCTTTGCTTACTGCGAGAGTCGTGTTGATTTGGCTCCAAATATTAGCCATTGCCGTGGAAACGTGATCAAACCAAATATCAAGGACCAAAGTACATATCCGATGTTTGCGAGCAGCCTTTTTTTATGCCCGTATCAACGACTTCAGCTCTTGTTTGGATCATCATTGAGGTATTTAGTCTTCTTTTACAAGCGCAGCCCAACATTTTAAAATAAACAGGGCTTTATGCACATGAAAAATGAAATAGCTTCTTGCCAAATTCCTCATTCCTGAACCTGAATGAGAACTACCTCACACAGCAATCATCCAGACGAAAGAAGAAAAAAAAAATCTATAAAATCAATGTGTGTAGGCAAATCCTAACTTTTCTCCCGACGCCGCCTTGACAGAAATGAAACGATCCCTCCGTTCACTTGTTTACACTGCCGCTGATTGTCTCAGATACAACTGGGTGAGAAAATCATACATATCGCCTGCATTCTGATGAGTTGTTATCGGCCAATTATTTTCCTCTGGCTGTCAACAGAAATGAAGCTGTATTTCTGCAAGCATGGCTAACAACCCGCAGGGAGGCCTGTCTGTCGGGTGTGTGGAAGTAATGCGCGTGCGTGCGTGCGTGCGTGCGTGCGTGCGTGAGGGTGGTGCTACATAAGCCAAACAAATAGTCTGCCTTCTTATTTTACACCTCCCTCCTGCTATTCCCCTCTTTGTATTTTCATTTTTTTAATGCTTCTGTTCACATTCCGGCACTTCTTTTTATGCTCTTCTCCCCCTTTATTCCCAGAGCTTCTACTAGTTCTTCCTTATTATAGTTGCAGCCATGTCTCTCGTTTTTTTTTCCTTGAGCTTTCTGCGTCTCATTTATACTGCTCCTGTCCTACTCCTGCTGTCTTCATATGCCTCTCATGCTGGTTTGAAGCTTGCTGTCGTGATTTATTTGTCTTTTTCTCTTCAGTTTTCATGCCACTTTCAAACGCGCGCGTACAGATATTCAGAAAATAAAGCATTTCTACAACGTAAATGCTCAGAGACGTTGCGCACGAGGCAACACGCAGACATCTGTACACATACAGGAAAAAACAAACAGGAGCGGGCAACACACACAGTCTCGGACTCTGTGCAACGGAGCAAAGGCATAACAAGCCAGAAACAATTAAGCACAGAGAAGAGATGGACCCGCTAGTGAGGGACATTTACATTATTGAAAAGGACTTTGAGGGGAACGGTGGAAGCTGCATGCCCAGAAAACACACACACACACACACACACACACACACACACACACACAAGCTGCCTGCTTCACTGTTGGACATGCCAAATAATGATCCCCCTTCTGTCTCTGCCTTTCTTTCTCCCCCTGGTATCTCTCTCTTCCTCTTTGCTCCGTGCTACCACGTCTGCCTCTCTCGCTATCCTCACTCTCTATTAGATGTGCCCTCTGGTATCATCCAAATCACTATCTAATCTTTACAAATGGCATGCAATGGCACCTATGGAGCTGCGTGATGTGTCACTCCGCATCAGAAACTAGGGCCAAAACAGGAGCAGACAGCTATTGTGCTTGACATCCCCCTCCCTCCTCTATCATTTCGTCATGTTAAATGTCAATGTGTGTGTGTTTGTGTTTATGGAAGCATGTATTTACGCGTGTGTGTGCGTGCGCGCAGCTGAACTCTTGCAGGGACGCTTATGTGGCTGTGAATGAGACGATGTGCATTTGTTTTCGTCAGGCATGGTGCTGTCTTCACTGCACCATGTAGACTCAACTGCACATGAGATGGAGTGTGTGTGTGCACACTGTTTTACGGCCCACAGACAGGGGATTGGTGCGAGTTAGGGCATTTTGAGTCACTTTCTTGCACCCCTTCAAACAGCTTGTAGAGGATTTAGACGTTAGCAATTTGGTTGTGATGATTAGAGTAAGATTGAATTGGATGTCCTCACAAGTGTGTGTTTAGATCTTTTGTTTGTTGTGCACGTACCTTTATACACATGTGCACTAGGATGTTTTTTTCTTTATATTTTTGGTCCTTACCTGTCAGACAGATTGTCTGTGCGGTGGCATTAGACACAGTGCTTTTGTGTATGTTCAGACTGAATTGGTGAGATGTATGTGTCCTTGGGGATGTGTGTGTGTGCATGTTTGTGTGTGTGTCTGTGAGTCTGACTGGGATAGAAGAAGACATGGGACTCATGGAAGCGCTCGGTTAAAGCCAGCTCACAGGCAACCTGCCCCCTGGAGGGGATGAATTCAGTGTGCTTTTCTTAGCAAGAGCTTGTCAGCTGAAGCAGCTAGGGGTCCAAAAATCATAAATGATTACATAATCTTTAGGAACACACACACACACAAGGACATGTGGTGAGCTGCTCTGGTGTTGGTAAGAAGTGAAATGAACACAGCATTTCAGCCACAGGTAGCAGGAAGCTTGAAAACATTCATCAGTGCTTATTTCTTGCACTTTTTCACGATGTCATCACTCTTTTTTTCTGTCTTTAATACAGCGTAGGTTAGAGGTTAGAGAGGAACAATGGTTAACATACCTCTTGGATGGACGCTAAATTATTCGATCACAAATCAGATGTCACATCTCTGCTATTCCCCGTTTATTTCTTCACAGATCATTAAATTACCACCTTACAGAAAGAACTTGCCTTATTTAAACGACATGAAGATACTTTCATTCGAGTGAGCGGAGCAGGCACTGACCTTTCATTCAGTGATTTCTGATGGTTGCCGTTCGGTGTCTCCTTGACTTATAAGTGCATGCTGGGGGTGGAACCGAGCAGCAGGAGAGCAGGGTGGCGCTTCGCAGGTACCCGGGGCGAGGAAGAAGTCGACACAATACAAAATATCTGATGAATGCAAATGTATATTCGCTTTGGAGAAGAAGAATGTGTTGACATTTCTTACTGTGTGAGTAAATGTAATCTGAAGTTGGCTTACTGCCTCCCACGGATCAAAGCTTGACGTATTGATCTGATGGCGTGGTCACTTTTGGTCTGCCTCATCCAGTTCCCTTAGAAACATGCACTCCAGCGATTATTTGATGTTGAGAAGCTCATATTTGCTTTGATACCTATTTGACTTCTGATGCCATGTTTTCCCACCATCACGGTGCACGGCTGTATTTATAGCACATGTCTGAATGTGTGCTTCAATTTCAGGGGGAAATAAAAAAAAGGCCTGTGCAGAAACTTAAATTCAATTATTGAATATTTTATAGTTAATTTTAAATCCTAAAATGTATTTTTTGCACTTGAAAATCCTAAAACTTTATTTTCTTTTTTATATGATACAATGGCACTTTTCAAGCAGTTCAAATAAAGGCAGTCTCCAATAAATGCACAATGTGTGTGTGTCTGTCAACAGGACAAAGGGACAGTAGATGAACAAACTCCTCCACAGACAAACTTTTACTAGACAAGTATGGATTAAATTTTAAAGTCAGGAAGAAACCAGGAATCTTTTACTGCCCAACTGCCCCCGTCTGCTGCGGATTGTGACGGAAATGAAACCGTGAAACTCCAAAGCTCAAAGTAACAGGGAATCAGGTCATTACAGACACCAGTAACAAATACAGTTTGCAAACCGCTACCTGTGCAGATCACTCTTCACTCAAGTGATGTATGTCTCCTTCTGGTGTCTCGGAGTCAGTGTGCACTAGGACACCCTGAATTGTGGTGTTGCCCAGTATGGCCCAGAGTCCTACATTTCCCATAATCCCTTATTTTATGACCATATTTCTACAAACTAATCCTCAGAGGCCACTTTCAAACAGACACTTCTATCTTGTCATTTCACACCAGTGAAGGTTTTATCCTAGAGTTTTACCTGCTGATTGGCCCTCATCATGACAAAGTATACAGACGTTCATTTTTAAAATGGGCCCCTCTTTATTGTATAAATTACCCACATGCATTCCAAATGCTCTGGTCTGCAGTCTGGCACCGGCTCCAAGCAAAGCCTTCCTGCATCCTCACGGGCATTCGGCTGAGGAATAATAAAAGTCAGCTCCATAATAAACTGCCTCACTGTAGCAGAAACACCAGAGTGAGGGAAGAAGGAATGGTGGGAGTGCCCTGTGGCAAATATCGAACGAGGGCTTCAATATTTTTTTTCATTGTACAACAGCGACGTGGTACTTAGCACTTAGTGTGGCGCTAACTGGTTGCGTGAAGATATAGTGTGCGTGGCACCGAATTCAACCCCGAGAGAGTTCCTAAGCCGTGCGTTGGTGGTTAGTGAACCCAGCCACCCCAGCCTGATCTACCTCCTCCCTGTTGGCTGTGCGAGTAATTCCTCAATGTCTTTGTGTTTCCTTTGAGCGGAAATGGCGCCAATTCCTACCTTCGTCGTGAATGCGAAAGCTGCAGTTGCACATTCGTTCATTCGTTGAGCTTAGTTTTCAGCCATGCCCTTTAAAACACCATGAACGTTCAAACTCCCCACACATCTGCAAACACAACACTCCGGGACGCGTGCATCTGTCGCACAAGCACACGCTCAGACATCTCATTCTGATGCTCAGCTGCCTGCCTAACCTCCCCCACAGTGTTGTTGCTGGGGAGTGGCTTGCTGAAATATCACCTTGAGTCCTGCCATTTCCCAACCTCATTTACTTTATTACAGCAAGTGTCTGCCACAAGCGAGTGGGGGAAACAAATGGGAGAAATAGAAAGCCAGAGGAAAGAAAAAACACACATTAACTGTTGTGCATCACACTGTAATCAGTCTCGAGGGGGGACTCCGTGTTAACGTGGAGACGAAGGAGGGGAGATTTAAAGAACGAGAAGGGGAGAGTCTGTGTGAACGCATGAGGGAAGGTGAAGTGTGTGTAGGTGTCACGGGAGGGGTGGGGGTCTGTTAGCACCGGTAGCTTGAGCCAGAAAGAAGCATTGTCGGAGTTGCCACGGCAGTGAAGGAGATCCCCCCCTGTTCTCTCTCCTGCACTTCATCCATTACTCGCTTGCTCATGCAATCTTCCATCTATCTCTTTTTCTCTACTTGCTCTCTGTCTTTGCCCCCCCCCCTCTCTTTCACCCTGTGTCTCTTTATCCTGTCACTCTGCTCTACGTCCTCTCTTTTCCTCTGCTGTCGTCTGGCAGAGCTCTCTATAAACATGCCAGAGACAGTCTCCTCTCTCCTCTTCCAAATTGTCTTTCTCCGTCTGAAACGGCCGTGATGATTGCATTCTCACCCTCCATTGTAAAACAACAACAAAAAAGGCAGGAGAAAGGAGCAGAAAAAAAAGAAAAAGGAAAGCGGATAGTCACTATGCGACGTGGGCTTTTGTGGACTGCTGGAATCTGAATTGCCTGTCAAGAAGGGGACTTTCCAGCACGGAGACAAGACACAATGAAGCTGTTTTGACGGGGGGAGATGCAAAGCAGAAGACCGCTCTCCACAATGCCGAGTCATTATGATGTCCTGACTCATTGGTTGGTGGCCCTGCGTCATATTGCACACACACACACACACACACACACACACACACACACTCACAGGATGTGGCCCATGTAAATTATAGCTTGATGCTACAAATCAAATGCAAATTGCATACACAAACAGATGGAAACTGAGTGGATGTTAATGATATGACAGTCAAATGTGTTTTGAAATGTCGTTCGGCAAATACCAAATAAAGGGCAAAAAGAGCAACAGTGTGGAGAGCTTTTTGTGTATGAATGATGCCGACACCATGTTTTATACCGACACGTCGTCTTTGAAGTCTGTTTGTTGTTTTCCTCTCCGTTTAGAACGTTATCACCAGAAATGCTTCACTAGGGTCTGGAATAGTCTTTTGTGTTTTGCAGGTGAAGCTGTATTTTTACATGCACTTGTTGTATTCATATGCACAAAATATTTTGAGGAATGTAATTTAAATTGGGATTATTCTCTGTATATTATCATCCAGGTCTATATTGGGAGCTTCCAGCTGCTTTTGGCTGTTCACCAGTGGTTGATTCACACTTGACAACACCGACAAAAACATGTGTTAACAGCTACGAGTTTGATTTTATAGCTAGGAATTAACGCTAATAAGCCACAACTGACTGATGTTGCCAGTGACAGCTGTCATTATAGCAGCAAGATTAAAAGTGCAAATGAAAGTAATGAGTGTATTAGGGAGACAAAAGCAAGACTTTTGCAAGTGGTGGCTCAAGGTAAGTGAAACAACCAGAATCTGCTTTACAGGTATGAGTGTTTCTGACCAAACTCTTTTTTTAATTGAACCTTCAGTTAAGCAGGTTTGTCCCATTTAGATCAGAGATCTCTTCTCCAAAGGAGACATGAATGTTATGCTACCTGCAGTGTATGTGGCTGGGTTGGTGGTGGGTAGGTAATAGTCTGGCATATCCTTGGAGGGCTAGGTTCCTAGTTAGCTTCCTCCCGACACAGGAGATGCATCCAACATCAAGTACCACTGACCACTTGACTTATAACATATTAAATTGCATTTAAAATGTATACATGTTCACAAACACAGAAAAATCTAAATCAATAATCAATGTCATCTTGTTCCAGAAAGAGATGAATCTTTACAGGCTGCAGCAGAGAAGCAGGGTCTCACACACACACACACACACACACACACACACACAAACACTCAGCACTACAGCTGGAAGCCAGGAGGCATCGCTGACATTTTGGAGATAAAGGTCTTGATGAAGCCTCACTGTTTCACACACACGCACCCACGCCCACTAAAACAAAAGCCGCCAAAGTGAGAGTGGTGCAAACTTCTCTATAAGCCAAATGTTGGCATGGAAACGTTTGTTTCATGAACCAGGGATCACTCACTGATCAATAGGACAAGAGTCTGCGAATCCTGAACTTTCTATTTTCCTGTAACCCGGCCTCCTCTCCCTTAAAGTCTTTACCGCTCCACATTATCGCTATGTAGTCCTGACTCATCTAGGCCAACTGGCAGAATAATAAGCAGAGAAGGATATTTGGTGGGACTTTAAGAGAGCTGAACCTACATTGCTGTATTAGTGCCACTTTCACTCACTCAGATGAAGAAACACTGCCAGTGATTAAGCTTCTTGTGGATATGTGTGTCTGCTTTTGTATGTGTGTGTGTGTTTGTGTGTGTGTGTGTGTGTGTGTGTGTGTGCGCGCGCGCGCACACAACTTGGCTCCATTGGAAGCCTGTAGCAGAGCCTTAAATTATACATATGTTCTCATTCCATTACTAGTGGCAACTACTAAAGGCTTCCCAGCATTTCCATTACCAAAATGAAGGGATGCATGCACTTATTCCAGCTCCCTCACACACACGCACGCACATACACACACAAGCACAAGCATGCTTATGCAGGGCCGTGTTGAACTTGAGCTTTTACTCATGCAGTAACACTGAATGGTGACAACGCTGAGGAAAGTACAAGAAATAACATTCATTTTAATAGACCCTAGTGCCTCTGTGACCAAACGGTTGCCAGTTCTGATCCTCACACGGGCTGGCGAAATCTGGATGTAGGGGGAATGAATGATTAATGCTCTGCCCTCCCTTAACAACTGCCAGTGAGAAGCCACTGAGGAAGGCATTTAATCCTTTTCTCCCGTGAAGCTGCTCGGTGGTCAGCAGCAGCGGGGCTGCAGTTGCACTGGGCAGCTCCCAATAATGGGACCAAAGGCTGATAGATGCGTTGTGGAATAAGAAGCGTTATATTTATTTCACTTTGACTGTTGTGCACAATGAATAATTGACTCACGGTTTGTGACGTCATTCCATTTTCCATACAACATGCTTCCATACGTGTGTCTGATGCAAGAAGCTGTGTTCTGCACAGAGGCTGCACAGTAACTGCTGACACGCTGTTCTCAACACTGCTTTATCAGTCCAGTGGTTATTTGTTATCAAGCATTTTGTTTCAATACGTTGGAGACTCGCCTTTGCAGTTCAACTGTACTCTCCTCTGTTGTGAACCTTGCTCCACTCCATTCCATTCGATCCCGATCCACCCAGCTGGACGCCAGATCTTACACCTTCTCTGCTAAACACAGGTACCTCGCTGCGACCGCTTCTCATCAGCTCTCAGATCAGAGTGGCAGGCTTGGATGAGGGGCGTTATCAGGCAGCCGAACGAAGGGGCCTGCTCGGCCAGCTCTGCCGCTGTCATTCAAGCCCGACTACGAGCTGAGACAACATCAGACAAGGATTAAATCAACAAACTGGGCTGACCCTGCGTGACCAGGATGGCTACTTACAACTCTGTGGAGAAGGCAGTATTTAGTTTGTTGCGAAGGGGAAAGGAGTCAGAGGGAGAAACGTGCGACAAATGAGAGAATGAGGGAGAGTTGCACCTAAAATACATGGTCAGGAAGCAGCCATTTCCAGTATTTCTGTTATGCATGATGGAGATATGGAATAATGAATGAGTAATAAGCATGTGCCAGTGGAATAGCGCCCATGAGCTCATGGTTTATGTGTTTTTTTACTGTCTGCTCAGCCTGTCATTTGCAATTCCTGCAAGTCTCACCTGCGACTGCATCCGAGACGTCAAACTGCATCATATTTACAGTAAGTGACAGGCCTAGAATGCATTAACAGAAATACCCTGACCACTCTACCATCCAGTGCTACCTCTGACCTATTACTGATAAACACAACATTAATGTTGCATAACTCACCAAGTTCTCCCACACAGTAAAAGTGCTGGCTCATGATGTCCCACTCAGTATGGGCTTTTCCAGGTTCATGGTTTGTTCGTGTCAGGTGCATGCGTCTAACTCCAGCAGAGAGGTAGACACATGCTAAACCATGTTAGGAGGCTGGTGTTTAAAAGAATAAGCCGTGATTTTACCCTCTATAATATGATACTTTACTTTTACTTTAAAAGTTAAATTTGCCTGTCACAGCAGACACTTTTAAAAAGCACAGTGGACTTCCGTACTACCCACCCAGTTGCAAGCTTGAGAGGATCTGCCAGGAAAATGTAAATACATTTCCAGATCTTGAAAACTAAATAACGTTTTTGAATATCAGATGGTTTTTGATCTGTAATTCAAGTGTTGCTTCTCCTTGTGCTTCATTTCCTGCATAAACATCTGCAACGATAAAGACAAATTATTGTTCGGTATCTTTAAACTAGACACTTATGATAATCCATTTTCCTTCTCAAATTCTTTACTTTACTTAACTTTACTTGGCAGACGCTTTTATCCAAAGCGACTTACAAGGAGAAGACACCAGCAAATACCATTCAAATTCTTGTA
>JAUMTR010000012.1:6107134-6232336 GCA_032270685.1 Microctenopoma stevenorrisi
ACTAGCTACTGAATGAACGGAGAAACTTAGCAGACCTAGCCACAACAACAAAAACACAAGCACGCTTCCTATCTATAAAAGCGAAAGCTACAAACAGAGTCAAAGATGATTCAATCGCCTCTTACTGAGAACCGCGCAGAAATGTGTACCGCTGTGTATTCTAGAGCTTCGCTGCACAACTAATTGGAAACCTGTCAAAGCATACAGTTTCTAATAAATTATGCACATGAAACAAGAGCTGACAACACAATTTTGTTGTCTTAATACCTTGTAAGCCCTGAAAACCTCACAGCAGATAATGTTTTCGCATCCGCACAAGTTCGTAGCGCAGAGTTTTGGCCCTAGGGGCAAAAATCACTCTAGTCAAGTAATATAAGCAAGATTGCAATTCATGAAAAAAAAAAAAAATAACTGAAACTTAACTCTCATCCACAGCTGCATAAATAGCAAGTGAAACCAGGTTGTTGGTCTTTGTATTCAAACATTTATGATTCGGCTGAGCTACTTTATCAGAGCTTTCCATGACAGCAAAGCGGTTCAGAGCTGGAAAATAGGTTTCTGTTACACTTCTTAACAATCTCTGATAATTTAGTGAGAAAGGGGGCGGGAGGTGTGGTGGAGGTGGAGGGAGAGGAGGAGGGGGTTGATGCACAGAAAAAGCTAGAGCACGACGGCCAATTCAATAATAATTATAGACTGTGGGAAAAAAAAATCTCAAATCAGCAGGAAAAAAAAAACATATTGAGCTATGGATTCCTGCCTTGGGTGAGCTGCTGACAGTATCTCTCCATACTATCTGAATCTGTCACAGAGCTTATTCCTCAATTTTCGTTCTCTGGAGTGCAAGAAGAAGAAGAAGAAGAAGAAGAAACAACTCCTCTGCAATCAATCACATCCACAGGTAAAGCCATCACTCACGCGGTCATATTTGATTTAGTTGTCTAGACGTACAGTTTGCCAAAGAACTACTCCGCTTTGTTGTTGAGGGTTTCCGTGAAGCCCTTATCCTCTATCAAAATGATAGAGCTCCAGAAAGGATTCAAGGCCAGAGATGATTGTGAGTTTAAATGGATATTATCTGGGGGTGTTTCTCGGGAGTGGGTGGCATAAACAAAACGAAGCTTATTTCTTAAGAAGGTAAAGAATCGTCGATAAGATGCAACTAAAACAACACGGTGAGTTACTATGTTGCTACTATGTCAAGAACGGTGTATATAAGAATCAAATAGGTACTAATATTCATCATGCTCATTTCCAACTTATGTAAAGAATGATAGCATCTGGTTGGTTGTGGTGGGGCGCTGTTGAAGCTTCTTGTAACCCAAACGAGTAGAAATATGTGTATCTAAAAGGTTCTGGAGCAAGGCGTGCCCTTTTAAACGAGTCGGAGAAATTGAATCACTACTGGGGCTGAATAAGCATGTTAGCCTCAATTACAAATGAGTAACTTTTATTAGAGGCCATTGCAACACAATAAGTGCAATTTATACCGCACTGCAATTTCTCATTAATTATTATATGTGCTTTTGCAGATATACTAACAGGGGGAAGCCATGCTAGCAGCTCTGTGAGACACTTCTGAAATGACTTTAGTGTGAGCGACCACTACCCATTAATTAAAGAACCCTAACCCTAAACCTAACCCTACCCCTAACCCTAAATAAGCATATGAAGATATGGCGTCAGACTCAAAAGGTGCTGGGCGATGATTCCTATTGGTGTTCGTGGAGTGATGCCAGTCAGTGTGCTCACGAAAAAAAAAAAACTAATGCCAGCCTCTGTTGCCTCCCAGATCACTCACCTACGCTTCACTTCTACTATGTGCTGACAGCTCGCCCACACCTACCAGTCTGTTTTTGCTCATCTCACCTTGCTGATTTCTGAACATCTCTTCACTGATTAGTGAGTATTATTTATGCACGTCAACCGCCATCTTTCACCTCTCTGCTACCGGGAAAATAGGCCAAATCTCTCATACCGACGAGTGTGTATCCATTATTCACAAATCTTCATGTGTGAGCAAATTTGTGTGCGTGAATAGATGCCCCCATGCGTGTGTGTGTGTGTGTAAGGGTGACAGTCAATTAGACAAATAGACACTGTCCTTGGAAAAGCTTTCCGGGTTTCTCTAGCACCTAGCTTCAATTCAGGGAACACTACAGTTCTGTGTATTCAATTCCCAGCTGTATAACTGGCTCCATCATACATGCTGTGCACAGAAAGAGGGGGAGAGGGAACTGGAGGGGGGACGAGTAAGAGACAACATAAGATAGAAACAGAGACCTAGAAAAGAGAGGAGAAAAAGAGGGGATGGAGGATGAAGAAATTAAATTCACCACACAACAGTGCCATCTAGTGGACTTTTCTTACTCCTCTCCATTTTATATGTCTCATTGTTCCTTCCTTCTCCCTTGCTCCCAAATCTTACAACTTGACGTTCCGACTTTTTGTCAATCCACAATGCGCTCACACATCGCTCGCCTACATGGGCGCCCGTGCACATTGCTATGCGTACAAGGGCAGCCTGGTACACCTGCGCACATCCCTGCTTTGGCATGCGAAAGCAGCGGTGACTCGGAGTCTTCTTTGTGCTCTGTGGCTGTGCTGCAATGATTCCAAAACAAGCAAACGGGACTCACACACAAAGACACACACACTTGCAGAGACGCACGCGGTGAAGAAGTTGCCAGCCAGTGTAAAAATACTTGTTTGTCCCTGTCGTCCTCTTACCCTTGTTTACTTCTATTTTTCTGTCCCCTCGCATTGCTATTTTTGACCTCACTCTTTTTCTCCCCCCTTATAGCACATTCCCCACCTCTCCCTCCCTTCATCTCTACCTCTCCAGAGTGCCACCACCCAGACTGTAAACACCGGTGATGGATTACTAATTGTCCTGCTCTAGATGCAGTGGGGTGGAGGCAGATACGAGTGGGTGAAATGGGATGTGGTGTCGGTCTGTGCGTGTGTGTAGCAAGGTTTATTAAAAATACACTTACAGTTTTACATGTGTCACACTAGCTGGGGCCACAGTGATGATGAGACACGATATGACAGCACTTTTGACCTTTACACTAAGCGTATGTCCTTGATTGAGCGTTTCTAGTTTGATACCTCGCCCATCCGTTTTGCTTTCATAGCTGTAATTAGGAGCTTGGGGAATCTGCTGCGATTGTCCAGCAATAAACTCTGTCCTGTGACATAAAAACAAAGCAGGGCTTTACTGCAAAGGTTGTTTTCTCAAGTGTACATATGAAAAGGACTAAAGTCCAACACACACAGATTTAGTGGCCCTTTCTTTAGTGAATTCCCAGAGGGGCAATTTTATGTCATGCACAGTGGAGGATTGCCATTGTGCATGAAAAATAAAACCAAAACAAAGACAGAGCGCAGTCAGTATAAAAATAGACTAAATAAAATAGTGTCACTCTGATGTCTTTTTTTAGTTTAGATCTTTGGCTGAACATACAAATGTAGTAAATCTCTTCAGTAAGAAGCAAATCCTAACATTTTGGGAAATACACCTATTCGCTTGTTGAGTAATGTGATTAATATGATTTTATTTTAGTTGGGAAACAATCTTAATTTACCAGACAACATTCCTCTGCGTGATATGAGTTGACAGCATAGTTTCTGTCCTTTAAACGTGCCGAGGCGGTGCACATTTTACTGCACCAGTTGGGATGCTAGCTGGACAGGAAGTAGTATAGTGCCGCTGTAAAATCTATAAACAGTGAAGTCTTAATGCCACACTAAAACTGAGCTTGAGTCAGCAGACCACACACACACACACACACACACACACACACACACGCACACACACAGACACACACGCACACACACACGCACACACACACGCACACACACGCACACACACACACACACACACGCACACACACACATCCCCTTATCTTCATCTCCACCTTCCAATCCACCCTCGCCTCTGCTTCCGGCTTCCTTCCTCTCTCGATCCCGGCGGTCTCATCACCCATCTATTAAACAGATACCAGCCGATGTATGCAGATGTTATCTGCGCAACATTGGCTGGTGGTGGAGCAGAGAAGGGTTTGATTGCCCCTAATGAATTATATATGCAATACTGATTTGTACAGCCTCTATAAATATATATTTATATAACATGCCACTTTGTCTAATCGTCACCGCCTGGCCCCGTGTCCTTAAGCTTCTGGCAGGGAGGATGCCCCAGTGGTGGTGCCAAATCTGAGTATGTGCAGGCTTGTAGCAATGAGAGTCTTACCCCACATAAAGTTTCTTTAAAAGTTATTTAAAGCAGACAAGCCACAAATGTATTTCTAGTTTACCTAGTGCGAAACACAACAATGGATACATGGATGATTGATTGATTGATTTTGCCTGCCAGAAGTCCCTTTTCTGGTGGTTATTGAGCAGCTCCACTGCTCTGCAAATGTCATTCATAATGAAAATGCACAAAAAGGATGAGTTGGGTTCTAGGACTTCCTGCAGTAGCATTAGGAGCCAGATCTTGTTGACGTCTGTGCAGCCTCAGGAATTGATTTGATCAATCATTACCCCATCCCTTCCAAAAAAATAAATCTCAAGTTGGCTTGAGCTGCTTGGTGAATAATTTAAACACAGACTTTGGCAGCTTCTCTGCAGTCGCCGGGGGGTCGGGGTAGGGGGGGATCAACATTCAATTGTTGCATCGTTCTAATGTAAGCAAAAACGATTGCCTCATTCCCACCTGTTAAGGGGAACATACAGTCATTTAGTTGAAGGTGTCTGTGAAACATGCACAGAAGCCTCCGTCTCAGATGTACACACATACACACACACACACACGCAGCCAGATTTCCAGCCTCCCATCGTCACAATGAAATAAATATGAGCGTGCGTGTCAGTGGTTACTGGTGAGAATGCTAATTTGTGTTGCGTTTCAAAACAAACGCGGAGAGCCAGGCTACAAGTTAAGCGTCTCGTTTCATTCAGATGATAGTCCGCCTTGGTAAAATCTCTATTGTTTCCTGTTTACCAGCAATCCAAAACAAGACAAAATGATATGTCACCAATAATGTGGTTTCTCGTACTGATTGGAGCCTCGTGTTGACAAGTCTGTCGCTGGCTTTTCTTCTTCTCTTAGAAATCAAGATAAAAATGCTGTCAGCTGAAGTGACATTTCTCTCTGTACTTCTGACAGACAGCGAACGAGCTCCAAACCTAAGTAGCTCCAAAGTACAGTAGAGCTCCTTTTGAGGAGGAAGGAATAGCTGTAACTGCAGTCATTTCCACACCGAAGCCCCTTTCATTTCCCCGCATGGCCTGAGAAATTCAACTTGACATTCTGAGATGCATCAAGCCTCTTTTAGACCCCCGGTTTCCATCTTCTACCCTTTACCTTGTCTTTCTAGCCCTCACCCAATGAGAAAGTGAAAAGGAAAGTCAAAAAAGAGAAACTTTGCTGCTGCATATTTGTAGGCTTGGGTCATTGGAGGGATAAAGGGGGGGACGCAGAGAAGAAGTTAAAGGGGTGAGGGTATCTTTGTGCGATTGGTCATGCCTTAGACACACACGCAGCCTTGCTACTTTGGTCACCACACCCCGTGGGTCAAGTGATGACTCAGTGCTTTAATCGTATTTGCAGGGGATTGATGCCTCGAGAGGAGTTTCCTCCACTACAGACAAGCCGAAGATAGAGTAGGGGTGATAGTGACAGAAAGTCTGGGATCAGAGGGGGGAAAAAAGCGAGCCATCAGAATCAAAAGGTGCAGCTATTGAACCATGACGACTGTTTCCCCGCGAACTCATTATTGTTCTCGGCAGTGAGAGGAGACGGCCTTATTATTCTCCCGTGCATAACAGGAACTCATAACACGAGATTGCTCACAGCATTTATGGAGTAGGAACAATGCTTAGGTGCTTCCTGTCCTTACCGTTGGCACACTCTTCTCTCACGTAATCCAATCATTTAAGTATTCCTCAGCTTATTTTACTTGTTAGTACGTCTCATTCCCCTGGAAAGTACAGCGTGAGGTTGGTGTGAGGCAGCAGAAGGTTGATGACAGGAAGGAATTTAGACATGGGGAGTGGTGGTGGAGTGGGGGGGGGGCAGTGTAGCAATTTAACTGGTGGAAAAAGATAATTGCACTTGGATTTGTGCACTGCTATATTTTCCCATTCTCTATATCCGTTTCCTCTCTGACAATTTGGAATAAATTAATAGCCGGCTGTCGTCAAACAGAACCAAAGCCTGCGCACTCAACGCTTCAGCGCAGTTTAATTTCTGACGACATCTTTCTCACAGCGTAGCCGTTACAAACGCTTCGTGTGCTAATGTCACCTGCTGGATTGGCCGCATCAAATGTCATGTGGCCTAATGTTACACAATAACATTAGAACTGAACATATATTTCAAAATGTCATTGTAGACACAAGATTAGGCAGGAAGCACATCAAGTGTTGAATCTTTCTGTTTGAGTTTAAATGATCCCATATTCTGTGGACACAGAGTTCAACGTGTTGCTCCCCTCACCAGAAGAAGCCATCTGTCCAAATAAGGATTTATAAAAGTGCACGCTGTGTGTTTCTGATCCAGAAAATCCAGGAACCAACTGGTTATTTAAGCATTAATAGTTTTATATTCACTATATTTCCCATCAATATATTTCCCTGCAGCTGATTTCAAACAATCACGCTGAAACCAATTACGCTTCTATTCTAGATTTCTGATATCCAGCTGAATACGAGGGTCACGGTGTATCCCACACGTCAGACGCGCTGACCAAACTCTATCAAGATGCCCTTGCTTCACTCTCCTGCACAAAAAACAACCTTTAATTCTACGTTGGAAATGGAGTAAAAAAAACACAGTCACAGTCCTGCCTGAATGGTTCCTGGCAGGAAAATGCTCCTCAGTGATTACTGTAATGACACTGGGAGAACGTCTTGACACTCGAGCATTGTAGACGCTGCCTTTTGTATCAGGAGCTATAAAAGGAGAAGAAGAAGAAGCACAGGCTCTTTTTTGGCTTTTTGTAACTTTGTAGAATTTATCATGGAACTTACAGTACATGTTAAATGTCCTAAACTTATGGCACTAAAATGTGCCATAACACTGTGATGTGCTATGACTCGGCTGGATAACACGTGCATACATCTGAACAGTGATCACAACAAGAAGGAAGAAGTGTTAGTTTAACACAAATGACACGGCAGATATGATCTGTTTTTATTTTGTGAATGTACGCGAGAGGCGGCGAGCGGATGAAATTCAAGGTGTCATCTCCACGAATGATTAGTCGCAAAGTCTGAAAAGCTATAATGTTTCTCACCTCGCTGCCTCCGCAATCTAAAACAACTCAAACAAGGTCGACTTCTGAGGAATGACTTTGGACTGCCTCTGTATCTGCATCTCCACATGATGGGCTGCTAAACCCGGGGTCGCGTTTAATCTGGTGTTGTCTTTAAAAAGATAATGGGAAACCAAAGCATACACGGTTCCAGCACAATCCGTCGACTTAGCACTTGCCATGCAAGGAAAATAAATGCAAGTTTATCTCTATTTCTTTGCCTCTACACACTGCTGCGGTTGAATCGGTCCAAGCTATTGCCATTATTACCGTGAGCACCACTTGGAGTGTTCACTCAAGTTAGAAAGCAGTCTGAAGGTTCCTCTATCAGCACTAGGACTGCTATTGCAAGCATTTTATGCCAAGTGGATGTGTGCACATATGGGAGGTGTTTCACTGAACCCCACGTATAACTCCCTGACTTTTAGGAATTGGATTTTGCTTTAAGTCATTAATTTATTTATCGGTTGTGTTTTGGAGTCTGCACACCACAGTCGCAAGCTGTGTTTATGGAACAAGGGAGAGCATTAAACTTTCTGAATCCTCTTGAAAAACTAATCAGCTGAGCTGTGTCATAGCAGCAACAAAGGCTGGCGTAATGAGCACGGCGTTTTCACAGCACCATTATCAGCCGGTTGGGAAAGATGAGGACCCTCGCACTATTACAACTCCTGCACTTATCTCGTGGAAGCAGATTCTGCAGGGCGGAAAGAAGCCTGTGTGTGGGCGGGCAGCAGAGTGCACAGTCAGGCCTTTAGGAAAACCTCAATAAACTAACAAACTCGGACGGTCCAATATGCTGTAGAATGGCCCAAACGAAGCAGGATACCATAACATGTCATTCTTTGGTGACTGCTATCATGTCCTATGGCCTAGTTATCATCTGAGACATGGGCGTGATGTATATCTGTCCTTGTTAACCATTATAAAGTACTGAACTGCCATGTAACCATGATTGATTGGGTCATATGGCATTTATTATAGCTGCAGCATCTGTGTTAAATGGTAAACCCACAGTGAATCATACCAGGAAGAAGTCTGCTGCTGGCCGACTGTAATTGTGCGACATATCATGTCTGTGGGATATGATACCATCCATAAGCCTATTTTTCTATTTCTTCCCCTGTTTGTTAAAGCAAGTCCAAAGTATTAAAGCTGCCCTTTTGAGTTCATTTTAATGCTGTGGCCGGAAGTATTAGGTTTTTAGAATGTTCCAACAATATATCTCAGGAATGTCTGCGAGGAATTCGCCTAAAATTGGCACAAACGCCCATATGGACTCATTTAAGTTTTCCGATTTTGGTGGTCAGAGGTCGGATCCATCCAATCTCACATCATGGAGTACCGAGAGGACATGTTGTTACATCACATCGGTAAGTTAACCTTTTAAACTTATATGAAGTCAAACTAACTCCTGCTGAATGAACTCGTTGCACAGCTCAATATAGAATCATATTATCAAGCATATTTCCCTTGTGGTCATTCCCCAGGCAACGACTCGCTGTGGACTCGCAAGCTACAGCGCCACACACAGTCCCGCACTGGTGCTTATTTCCAAATCTAGTCCCCATGTTGCTTCCTAAAACCAATGTGTGGCGATTGCCATGGAAAAGCACGACCATTTTCCTTCCAACCAAACTGTACAGCAGCTGATTTCCCTGATTAACACTTTCAAACAGAGACGAGAGAACCAATTAGTGGAATCGGCGTTTGTACAGTTTGTCTGGAGGAGAAACCTGCAGACTGTTTCATGGCAGAGGGTTCCACTGTTATGTTAGCCTGACTCCTCTTTGTGTATCCCTGCCTCGTACTTCCTCTCCATACTCTCCAATTTACATAACACTAGAAATACCTGATAAATACCTGCACCTGCTTTTTTAACTACCCACCTCATGGTTTGCACTGTACAGCATGTTGCACTACTTCTTGAGTTGTTCCCACCACTGGACAACCTCAGCAGGGCATCTACTGGCTTTACGGTGTCAGTCAGCCGATGATATGCCCCGCTCAGAGGTGACAGATGGGCAATGTGTCCACAAATGTCCAGTTTGTTATGGGAAAAAATGTTAATGTGCACATTTGTTGCATTAGGTGGCGGATTTAAATGAAAAAAGGTGGTTGGCTGTGGTTTATATATGTTCACCATGGAAGTGGTTTTTCTTACTGAAGTATTTTTGCATGGCTCATCTTCAACATTCTTAGGGCTTCAGAGCAAATCCTGCACCAATATTCAAATTGCCTCAATACATTTGGTTGACATTAGGGAAAACTAAAGACTGTGGTTTGAGCAGGCAATGTTTGCAGACTCCCTCCCTCATTACTTCATGTAAACCTTCTGTACAGATGGGAATTAGCAACACTATTCTATCTATTACAAAGCAGTGGAACCACAGACCATGCAGTGCATTAAATTAAAGGAAAGGCTTTTTACTATATCTACTTTTATGCAATGTCTTTTCAGCCTTGGTGTTGCAGGTTATCACTAAACCTGAACTTGCAAACTTTATCATCTGGTCACTCCCTGTCTTCTTGAAGCACTGCTAAGACGAGACAGAACAACACGTCCAAATCCTCTGCAGGAGTCAGCTCATCGCTGTAGCGCCACCTGCACATTTTCAGCAGTGACTGGCACAAATATTACATGCATACAGCAATATTCCCTCTCAAAGGAAAAATGAGCATCGACACTAATGACAGGGGACGAACAATAACCATATGACTTACAATGAGGACAAGAGCCAGTGCTTTAATAAAGAGACTAAGCCGGCAAGCCAACAAATCACTCCTCTTCGGTGACCTCTTACAACGTGTTATTTAGTAATTGACATTCTCCCTCTCATGTTGATCCTGGCTTCTGGCTAGTGGTTCACTCAGCAGCATTCACACCATCCAATTCCTAAAAGACGCACATTGGCATCCTCTGAATAGCTGCATCAAGCAGGGCTGAGAATAAGCTCGTCATATTTGCAAACAGTTTTTCAAGCTCACGACGTTAGCGACGTATAGTTTTCTCGTTTCTCGAAAGCACAATACAATCAGAAGCTCGGCCTTTTTCTTTTGTACCCATTTAAAAGACAAACAAAAAAAGGAAAAAGATGGAAGCTGTCTTGTGCCATGAGTCATAATTTTCTCAGCTTTCAAAGTTTCTCCGACGCACAGATCCATAGCCAATTAATTGGGATGGATGGAAAGATTCTTTTCTGCAACACTCCATTCAAAAGCTCCTTCAGATGTTCAGCGGTTTAGTGATCGACTGTGCAGCATTTCTTCCTCTGATCAACACAAAACACTGCACACTTACATCTTGGTCTTATGATATGGAATTATACATTTCTGCTCGTAGCTTCAAGCCCGTTTCACAACAAACGCTGCATTAATTAGGAAAAGACGTACGAGACTCGCATTTTGATTGGTAAGTCTTTGACGCGGACGCAGGACACGGTGCCTTTACTGTCAAGCAGAAATGTTAAGGAGCACATCACCTCTCCCTGCCTGCTGCTCACAGACTGACACTTTTAATACTACTGCCAGAGAGGAAATATGGTAGGTGACCTAACACAGAGGCTTACCACTGATGGTCACAATGAGAAGGCTCAGTGTCAAAGCCATTCTACAAGCCTCCGAGAAAATGCACACACAAATCAACCTCTGCTGCCGTGCCAAGATTCTTGACTCCACAGACAGCCTTCGGGGAGATTTCCCTTTTTCATCAGCTTTTCTCTTCCTCCAACCAGAACCAGTTAAAAGATTGGGATTTAATGTGCTGTCACTCAACTCCTGGCTGACTTGGATGACGGGCGGGTTCATGAGTTGCTCGCGAAGTTGAGGCGAACCGAGCGGGGAGGATATTTCAGGCGTCGGAAGATTCCCCACTGAGCAGAAAGGCAATCATTAGGAATTATAAAGGGCAGGAGGAAGAGGGAAAATAGTTCAGGGGAAAGGGGAATAAATCTAATGGTGAGTCAATAGGTATTGATTTTTATGTAAATTTCGATACAGCACAGGAGAGCCTGTCCAGTCACGTGCTATCAGGGTACGAAATAGGGCTAAAGCAGATGAGGGGATAGTAACCACTTCTCATTCCTGCTGTTTTTCTGATGATATTCTGCATCTCTCTCGGAGCAGTTACCTCTGCGGTCACTGACAGTTTCCCAACGCGTTTCTTTCTCTCCGCCTCATTCACGTACCCTCTCACTCTCTCCCTCCCTTCCCCATCCGCTTTGTATTACTGCCAAGCAGTCAAATGGATGTTGGCATATTTTAGAGCCCTGTTGTCCAACTCTCTCTCGTGCGCAGGCCAAGTCTGTGGCTCAGCAGAGTGCAACTTGGCAGCCGACGAGACAAGCACACTAAAGCAATTAGCGCGGCCACCAACAGTTGCTTTGAGAGCCGCGCGTCCGTTCTGTTCATGAGTCAAATAGAGAGTATTATTTATATCCAAAGGTTAGCACCCTCGCTGTCAGAGGATTTCAGGTCTGTTAATGTGTGGCGTTTACACTGCGGGCACCGAAAACAAAAGATATTGAAGTAGAGTGATGTTAAAAGGGCAGGGCTGTGACACCTACCCTGCACATGCACACAAGCAGCAGAGGTTGTTGCTGGGCGGCGGTGAAAGATCATCACGCACACACACACGCGCACGTGCCTGAGCAAAGAGGTCAGTCAATGTGGCGCTCTGTTAAAGGCGGCGGAGTATGACAGCCTCAGAGGGTCTGACCGCCCTCGCTGTCAGGAACGATGACCCTCGTCTCACAGTCTTTGTTACGATCAAGCGGGGGGAAGCAAAGCGGGCAACAGGGACAGCGGAGCCTAAGAATAGTATGTGCTGCAGGGATACCTGAGAGTGGCCGGTCCGGCTTGCGTGTCGCTCGCTTGGCACGAATGTGCTGCGAGCGTCTGCATTGGATCAGCTGATGAATAATCAGAGATGGTGGGAGGTGTGTGAAAATTAGCACCCAAGGTGTGAAAGCGGAAGGCTTGAAGCTGAATGCTCACAACAACCGGGTCTCCCATAAAGTCTGCGACGGCACAGGAACAGAGGTCAGAAGCCTAAACTCCTTCTTCTAAATAACAAAGAAATCTCATTATTCAAATAATAATGTTCTAATGTTAAGGTTGCCACATTTCCAGCATCGATTGCAAACACTCGTGTTATATGATGACCACTTTTTTTCTTTATTTACTTTGTGAACGGAGGGCCTGGGGTGCCAGTGTCAGTCAATACCTGCAATATCGCCTCATTTGCAGAAGCTGTCAAAGTGACTTACACCAGTGTGCGCGCGCACGCACACACACACACACCTCCCACTGTCAAAGTAAATTGGGTGCATGTTCTCTAAACCCTATTTATGGATCTCCTGTTGTTTTTCTTGATGCAGTGTCTGACATGGGGAAGAAAGGGCAAAAATCATCCACCTATCATCCAGGGAGAGATGGGGGGAAAAAAAGATGTGTATCTGAAGCTGAGGGAGACGGAGATGGACAGACTGGACAAAGAAGATGGAAAGGTTGAAACAGACTGGCAGGCATCGGGAGAGGGAGACGGGGAGACAAACACATAGACAGACAGAGGGATAGAGTGAATGCCATGAACTCAGCTGTCATCCCCCCCCCCTCCCCATCTTCTCCACCTCAGCTTCCAGTCACTCACAGCCGATGACAACCCCCATCCTGTGTGCGCCTCCGTCACCTCAATCACACATGGACCAGATACTGTCACCACACTACGAGCGCCATATCAAACCAGTACACTGCTGTGTGGATTTATTTGTGTGTATCTGCTCGGGTATGTGACCCATAACTGGGAGAAAGAGTGTAATTGTGACTGTGTGTGTGCAGATGCCTGATTGTGTGTCATCAATTTGACAAGAGAGGCTTCTTGAGAAATGTCTGTCTGACTATGGGACTATCTGACAAGCTCCTATTCTGAGGGAAAGCCTATGGATTATGCGAGGCCGACATATACATCCATCGTAAATCTCAGCTGCTTCCACCAGAACATCAAGTGGCTGCATTGAATACTCAGCTCACCAGTCTGGTTGGTTGTAAAATCCAGAAAACATGTTTGGATGATTGATACTGATCCGTCAGTACTTGTTTTTTTGTTTGTTTGTTTTTTTTGTTGGGTCTTTTTTTTAAAGAGACGTTGTGTAGCTAAACAGACAGGCATCAGTCAATGTCCTTCACATTTAATACTTTAAGATTCTGATCCGATTACAGCCTGACAAACAAGATTAGAAAGCAAGACTTGACTTTTTTTTCCCTTACTGTATTGAATGCTACTTCAGGTATCTACATTTCTTATTTCGTGTCAAACATTTGGCAGATTCATGCCCCGACTGCCAAACTCACCGAGAATAAACAGCTGCTTTCTCCGGATTTGCATTGATTTTATGTTTGTTTCTCACAGTTCCCGTTCCACAGGAAACACATGCAAACAAGCCCCGCGTGTCACCTGCTTAATGTTAGGAAATAGTGACGTTCGACGCCGCTGTTAAACCGAGCTGATCGATTTGTCTTCTTAATTTCAGGCCCAACTAACTGACAATGAACTAGCCATGAACAAAATGGTTATTGTTGGGTTTTCAGTGTAGTTGTGCCCATTACAGCTGTTTGCACTGCCCCTGTTTTGGATTCTGCCCTGCACCTTTGAAAGGCGGTTTCCTGCCCTGTCGAAAGCTATGTGCATATTCAGAGAGATGTCCTTTCTTGCCTGTGCAGGGTGCCCCATTTTTTAAGAATACTTTATGGATTTATTCATTAACTTTCATTATGTCCACTCAGAGGACACTAGAGGAGACAAGGAAGAGTGTGTGTGTGTGTGTGTGCAATGCCTCACATATGGACAATGATGGGGAGGATTATGGCTAACCTTTAGTTTTGCCCATTTTAAGATGATTAATTTGCCGCTGTGTTTTTAGCTGTAGGGCAGATGCAAGCAGAGAAAATTTATAATTGCCTCAGCGCTGCACACCCTTCTCAATGTCAAGCCTACGATCGAGTGCCCCTGTTCAATAATATCTTATCTTGAACAGATTTAATCTGAAATCTGATAAAGTTGAAAAAACAGTGGGGTCATTAGGTCGTTTGCCTTCCACTCACATGTTTTGCGGTTCACGCACTAATACAGTACGTTGTGAAATATCAGTGGAAGCCATATGCTTGGCTTTATATGAAAATACATTTTGAATGATGTAGTAGATTTACATATATTGCAGCATTTTTACAAAGCAGCTCCCGGTTTGATCTGATTTCCATTTTCTACATGGTTCATTTAGCAGTGTGCTTTATATTCTCTCCTAAATAGGTATTCTGACAATTTAGTGGCGCACCACCATACATTTTAGGGAGTTAGGAGAAATGAAAAAAACTCCAACTTGATTCAGCAGAGACCAAGTTTTGCTGAGTTTTCACTTTATCCATTATATAAACTGTTATTCCTGTTAAGGGCTGTGGAGGAGCTGGAGCTAATCCCAGCTGTCACGGGGCAAAGGAGGGGGGCCACGGCCCTGAAACAGACAAAGCATTCACACTTTGGACTGTAGGAAGAAAGGCACACTAGAACAGGAAGAACATACTCCATACACTCTTTGAAGCTGGACTCGAACCTGTGGCGCTCCAGCTGTGGCGCTCCAACACTAACCAGTACAGATCACATGTTGAAAACACAAAAGTCCTACTCGAGTAAGTGCTCGGCTCTAGGGAGAGAGAGGAAATAAAAAACAGCAATAAAGCTAATGAGCAGAGTAGCACTCCAAGTGTATTAACTTTAATGTATTACAGGATGAAACAATTCTTCTGATGAATAATGCGCTTTTTATTTATATGTAGTGTTTTTGCTTTTTGCTGTTTGCATTCAAACTGTAAACCTGTAGCAGTCAGTGGAGCATCAGTGTGTGTGTGTGTCCTTCTGTTTACAGCAGCCTCGTTATTTATCTTAAGTTCTGCATTTCAATCTGCTCCAGCCAGTGTGATATCTACTAAATAGCAGCAATTAAAAACAGAAACAATACAAATAATACCAGCACAGCACACACAGCATCCATCCTCTCTCGTGACATTTTATCCTCGTCTTGTTGCTCTCGTCTTGTGCAATCCTTGTCCTCATTTGCATTTTAATTCCTGCGCTCGTGCAGCTCGGCGTGGCTAATCCTGTGCTAACCTAAATGAGGCCTGTGTTCTCAGCTAAAGAGTGTGTGTTCCTGTCTCGGCCTCGCCGCTCCACTCTGAAAAGCCTTTTTCGTTCCTGTCAAAGACAGCACAAAGATTTTTTTTTTTTTTTTTTTTTTAAGCGAGAATACACTCACACACACGAGGGCACTGTGTTTCAACTCACACACACACGCAGCGATGCATGTATAAACACAGAGAACACACACCACGTAACCTCCACTTATTTTCATACAGCATCATGCGACGATAGTCAATTCAATCAGTCCTCACAAGCGTATGCTACGCAAACTCTCCCACAGCAGAGGGATGAAGAGGGCTGACAAATTCTGTCTCCCTCCCTCCAGTGAAAAGGTGCTTGGATGGAAAGAGGATTACAGCTTTGCTACCCACCTGAGACGCCTGTTGGAGTTCTTTATTGTGTTTGTGCGTGAAAAGCCCTTTTGCCAAAGTGCTGACGAGCCGTGGCCAAATGCCGAGACAAAAGTGAGAGAGATGCAAATTGTGCTGTTGGCGAGTGCATCCTGATTTTATTTAGATAATGCTTAACACAGCAGCTGCTCGTTTAGGTGGGAACGCGCGTGCGGCTGTGCGCACCGAGGTGTGAACGCGCCGCCTCCAGTGAGGTTTGCATCCACACGGACATTCCTCAACAACTCCTGCACCTTTAAGAGCTCTCTGCTACCATTTGCTATCCCCACGTCCCCATTTGGGATCAGCAGGTACCGTTTCGAGGACCATGATGTCAAGAGTCCATCAGTTATGTCCCAGAAGTTCACTCGACTGGAACATGTCTAGACATCTATACAGTTACAAGGATTCCAGCATCCACACAATCAGCCGTCGCCAGTGTAGAAAAGTGTTTTCCAAACCATTTTTCGTCTCCTCTTTTCTGTTTGGTCAAGGTTGCCACCTGCTGCGGTGGATGCTGGGCCAGTCATTTGCGTCTAAACGCTTCCACCGGTGTGCATCCAAGTGAAAGGAAGAGGATCAGAGTTGTTTTCGTAAAAACACACATCTCACCTTGTCTCATTTGCTATTTGGAGAAGTCTGGCCCATGGCCTTTTTCATTAATGATAGTCTTGGGAGTTTTCCAATACATAATAAATCATCGCTATAACGTTTGACAACCAGTCAGCCTTAAGTTATAGCTGATTGTGGCTCCTGCTTGCTTTAACTCCAAAAAAATGCTCTGCTGATTTTATACAGTACTTAAAAAAGATACATGTGTAATGTCTTACATGGCTCTGGAGGAGCTTTGACAAGACTCAGAAAGGCCCTGGAAACAGACACTTTGTGCATGAATTATGACTCCATGTAGCTTTCATTATTATTACCTGGTAGAAGCAATAATAGTGTCCTGCAGTAACCTTAAGAAGAAGAAGCATCTACTCATAGGCCATGAGGCTTTAGAACCAGCACGTGGCACCACACCTCACACTAAATGTACAGAATCTTTCATTCCACACAGTCACAACCAGCTGCAAGTTATTCAATGAAAGCCCGTCTTCGTGGTTTGCTGCATCATTTACGTGTATAAATGTTTAATCTAGACATCCAGCTCCACGTGAGGATTTACAGTAATGGGAAGTGGAAGAACACATTTTTTCTCTGCTCTTGCTCTTTTTCGACACAGCACTCCTCACTCATCTTCGTTAGCAGTGCTTACAGGAGCCGGCCCCTTCGTAACCCTATTTAGCACCTCACCCACCAGCATGCATGCCCTTGTCCACTCCGTGTCATTTCACTGTGTCTGTGTTTTCACTCTCAGACACGCCTGACACAGGTTGTGCATCGAAGAGGACCCGGCGGCGGCGGCGAGCACCAGCAACTGTGCTGCGGCCCGTTTGGCATTCGACTCAGCCTCCGCTCTCTGGACAGCGGGCTTTGCAGGGACATCACAGTGTTAGAGGCTTTTAATATTCTATAGACGACTCAGCACTAAGGAGTAACAGAGGAACGGTGGATGATTCTGACGTCAGGGAAACGCGAACGGGGGTGTCATAAAGGAACAGAGATGGCGGGTACTTCTCTTGGCGTTAGACAAAGCAAAGTTATGTATCAGTATTGATCCTTGAGTCATCTCATCATTCAATTATACTGCATAGTAGATTTGCAAGTGTGAGAAAAGGATAGCGGAGTGCATAGTGAAGCCACAGGGGAGCATGAAGAACGGGGATTTCTTTCTTCGGCATGTGGCATGTCTTGTTTTGGAGCTGGTTAAGTGGCTGGAAAGACAAATTGCATCATATCTGACACACACACATTCTGTGCACCACCAAATAGATGCTGTAGGTGAACCATATGCCCAGGGTTGGAAGTCTAAATTTGGCAATTTGATATCATTACCGAGCTGCATCTTATCAATCAATAGCTTTTAGTCCTAATAGGCATCAGGAGAGATGTGGACGTAGAGATGCATGGCATCTATATTAATCTATAAATTGGACATGAATTGCTTTATGTGATTCAGTATGCAAAAAAAAAACTCTGCATTTGGTTCATTAAATCCCTGCAGCCATCCAAGCCGGCAGAAAACACGTTGATGAATCTGCTGCACAGGGGCGCAGTGTCATTATGGATGTAATGTGTTTATCTACATTAAATCACGTGCGCGCAGACGACACCGCACTGTTACAACAGGTTCTTTTGCTTAAATGGAAAATGTTTTATTAGTGGTTCATCACTCATGTTTGGCGCCTCCTTTCCATCTCCATGGGTTGCAGTGCGGATGCTGTTGTGCCGTGTTTTACAGTATGTTGGGAGTATTTATGATGCATTTTTACATAGAGATAAAACTGAAATCGTGTGGGATTTATGTGGCCTTATTAACTGGTTCATCAAAGGGGTTTTTGACCGTTTATTCATCTCATCATTGGACGACATAAATAAAAATCCGCACTATCTGCAGATTTGTGGGGCGTGTTCAGATTGTATCTCGCACCATTCAGGCAATACGAGTCCTTGGAAAAGCCTCTTTCTATTTGTTGACCTGTAATTAAGCACCTAATATCAAGTGATGCCCACCCTAGAATTAGGATTTTGCAAATATTATTGCACATGCACGGTTAAAATGAGCCATTTGAAATCCTCTATGGGTGACAAATGGTGCAGAAATCCAGTTTCCGCAATGCAAACAATGTTATGTTTGATCTTCTCATTATTATTACTGATGATTATTTCCTGAAACCCTTGCTGCTTCCCTGGCCACTGGCAAAACTACCGAAAGGTAATACCACGTAGACTTGTATGGCTTCTAAATGTAATGACTTCAATAAATAAGATCTATATATCTATCACAGCTGAGGTGAAGTGAAGTGAAGAGTCCACCTTTTACTCAAACAGCGTGGGCGGGACTGTAATGTCTCTCTCTTTTTGATTTAAATTCTCTTTTGTTGATTAAAACGGAGACATCCTTTGTTCAGCAAACACGCCGTCTTCTTCAAACTACCACAACCATAAAGCACTTTACATTTGTGACTCCTATGACTCCACCTTTATGCAAAAACCATACTGTGGCTTTACAGTCCTATAAGATACAGGTCTTCACATGAATACATCTGATACAGCCCCTCCTAGTCATGGCATTCTATCAGCCGTGCTCACCTTTATGCCCTGCAGACTACATCCTGTTGGTATATTTCCATTTGTTGCCGGCCCAGGGAGCAGCAGACGGCACTGAGAGCGCTATATCAGTGTTTTGAATCATATTAAACGTCTAAATGTAGACTTATCTTCTAGCTAGAGGCTACAGTACTGTAGGCAGAGCTACTACGTATTGCCCTTTCACCAGTCCCAACTGGCTGATTAGCATTTCCCCGGGGCCACGGAGTTCAGTACCGGGAGCGGTGCCATACAGTAAGAGTTGGCTGCAACACAGATGTACAGATACAGTAACATATACAGTATGCTGCATGTAATATACCAAAAGATGCTCACAGTACATAGCATAGAGAACCCCTTTGAGTATTTAAGCTTCTCTTATTGCTTTGCTTGTGGCTGTTTTCCTTCCTCTCCGATCCTGCAGCTTTGCGTAGGACATATTTATGATACCTACACATCACACTCACTCATCCCCTCCCCTCCTTCTGCCTGGCTCCCTATGGTAAGGCAACTCTCCATTTTCTAACTGCAAATAACATCACCTAATTCCTCTGCCTTCCTCTTTATCTCCCGGTCTCCGCCTCTCGACGACGCCACGATTCTTCTCCCCCTCACCTAAACAACGTCAGCGTGGGCGGGATTGGGCCTAAATTTGCATTAACAAATCACACAGGCTGTTGCAGCTTGACGGGGGCCGCTCTATTCAGATGATTCACCTTCAGGTGGGTGTATGTGTGTGTGTGTGTGTGAGTCTCTGTCACATCGGTGCCGGCAGCATTTGTGCGTCGCCTTCCCTCTGTGGGCGTCCTACTTCCCAGCCACCCGTCAGACCCACGCATTCTTACACGTACCCAAATGTGCTTCAAGTATTAATGCTGTTGGAAATATTAGCGCGCCCGCCGCCTCGCCTGCCAAGGATTACTCCGTCTGCAGCAGCCCCTTCCAACCCTAATGAGAGTTCATGCTACGTTTTAAACAGTCAAGAATATGTCGGCTGCCTCACTATCATTTCTTCACTTCTCTTCAAACTGTATTAATATTCGACTTTAGGATCCCAAATTTTAATTCATTTTGGGAAGTAGGCATGTTGTAAAATACCCCAGGAAGCAAGAGAATGCACCTAATCCAGCAAATGTGTGCTCTGTGTTCAGTTTTTTTCAGTCTAATGGAACAACTGTATTATTCAGATAGGCTGTTCCCAAGGTTTGTATAAATGAGAAATGGCAAATGAGCGTGAAGCACTGGCAAAGTTTCAACTCGCGAGGCGACTTAAAAGTACACGGAGCCTTCCAAAAGTGATCCGAGCAGGGCTCTGTTTAAGAATATTAGTGTAGGAGTAGCGTGTGTGTGCGCTGCGTACGTGTGTGTCTATTGTAATGAACAATAAATACTCTTGAAGCCCCTGAGAAATTATTTGTATTAATAAGCCAGCGAGATGAGCCTGAATATGCGTGTGCGTGCGTCGGCATAGGTGTTTATCAGCCGAGAAAATAGACGCCACATGGAGGCAAAGCTCCACCATGTGCTACGCTTCAGCCGCTTTATTTGTTTGAGTCTCTTCTTCAAAGCGTGAACAATCAGCAGGACACGAGCGTGGCACGATAAGATCAAGGAGAGGAAATTAAAAAAAGAGCTGATGTGAAAGCAAACGTGATTCTTCCTGATTCTATTTTTTTTTTATTTTGGAGCCGGAGTTAACCCTGGTAAATGAATTTCCTACATTATTAACATTTATAATACACGTGTACGTCTTCTCCCTGGTGTATATAATGTCCTATGTGTGGCCCTGGCTCCTGGTTTTTCCAGCTATGATCCAACTTTCTGCCACAGAAATTAATTGAACAAAAAGTCTCAGGAGGGGACGTCCTAAAATAAAAATAAAACCAGGAGAAGAAGAGGGAAAACAGAGAGACAAGCTTGTCAGCTTCACAAAGCAGAGGCTTTTGACAGCTAGAGATGAGACTGGCCTTCTTTCTTTCACCTGCTATTCATTCCCCTTATTGGGCTTTACTTTTAGATCTGTCTCTTTTTTTTTCTCGCCGCAGCGTAAATGACCCTGGAGAGTTGGCAGGCTGTGAGCAGAAGCTAGTCAATCAAGATTTGAGAAGAGAGGGAGAAGATCCAAGACATCACGCTGGATTTTAGTCTGCATGTGGCTACAGTGTGTGTGTGCGTGTGTGTGGCACGCAGCAGGGGGTTGTCAGCACAGGTTGGCCTGACACAGGAGTCGGTTTCAGAGGTTGCCTAGGAAATGAGGCGGAAACGATTCCACTAACTCTGTTCTTAAGATAGACGGGGAAAGTGACTTTGGGGAGTTAACCACCACTCTCACAAAGGACGAGTTAGAAGTTAAAAAATGACTATTTTATGTATGTGTTTATTTATTTTTCCTTTTATTCTGTTGTGAGAGTTTGGAGAAATGACCCAGACTTGGACATCGAGTTTGTAATTACCTCCGGAGCGTGACGTTTATCTCATTTCGACACCTTGCCTGCATTATACGTCCTAGAGACAAAGCAAATTAAAAATGCATGGTGGTCTGGCACCTACCTACAGTTCAGCAAGGTGTTATTACACACAGAGCAGTCGGCTGGCAGTAAGTGGAAAAATGCAGCTTGCAGAGCAGCCTGATTGATAGTTTCTCAAGTGTTTTCAGCCCAATGAGTTCATTTCTCACCTGATGGATTTAGCTCAGAACCTAGTTAGTCAGTGTTTCCGGGAAACTTCACATTAATCCCACGAGTGATCAAAATGAAAGGTTAGATTTACCTGAGGTCCAAAAACGCCATCGGAAACCACAGGGAATTTGTCTCCGAGTTAATGAACTCAGAGAGAAATTCAGCTTTATTCTAGAGGCTGAATCAAAATATGATTAAAAGCTAATTAAACACGCCATTAAATCAGCAACGAATGCGGTTGCCTGTAGTGCGCGACGAGGTTCGTGCATCACGCCCAGCTGTCCAGCTAAGCTTCATATTTCACTGCGCCTCTCGGGGTAGCGTCAGCCTTCACGGGACACACTTTCCTCCGCTTGTTCCACTTTCTGCACACGTGCAGGACTCCAGATCACGTTTTAACAACTCTGTGATATCTCTGCATGCGCTGAAAGATTATTACATTTCATTTCCCAGAAGCTGCTTTATGGTAATAACTCAATCCCCACTGAAAACTATCCAATGAAACCTGGACTTATCAGTTTAACTAATGTTTGTACTACCTACCCATACCCTACAGTACATACAGGGTATGGATAGGTCTTTTATTTTGACATAAAGTGAAACCCTTGAGATAAAACTAATACTGCTAAGTCAAGTCACAGTGAGCTCGGTCACCAAAGTCCAACAGTTCCGCCCGCTCACGGTGTTCCTGTGATTTTGCAAGCACAAGAATGTGATGGACGTAAGGTCACAGTGACGTGGGCCGGTGATGATTATCCCTCAGTCCAGGAAGAACGGGATGGATGGACGGACAACCTGAGAACAGCTGTCACTGGTGCAAAGGCATAAAAATCTAATTCAAGCTCCAGGTAGAGGATCCTGTGGAAATCCCAGGAGAGAGGCTGCAAGATGCTGATGCGGAGGGAAACATCTGGGTTAACATTCTGAGCCTCCTGCCACCATAACCCGATTTCAGATTAGCGGACTGATGGATGGACAAATTCATTTAAAGTTAATATAATAAAAAAAAATAATGAAATGACTAAACCGAGATGAAATCAAATTCGGTTCCACTTCTCAGAGATATTTTTCTACACGTCAGTCACTGGTGATCACGTCTGCTCTGATGGACGACCGGCGCACTGTGACCACACGGCACGATGGCCATGTGGTCATCTGGATTTCTAGCCGTTTTCCTTTATGCAAGGCTTCCAGTGATGCCTCTATTTGTTAATGCACAGGAACACGCTTTAGTCTACATGATGCTCTCCGTCCATGTTACTGCGCCCTGACATTTTGTTTAATCCCTGCGGAGACCACCGTGAGTTCACACATCCTGATTTCAGAAGAACCATGTATACCCCTGATGCCCATTAAGCTTTTACAGACCTATTTTTGAAACATAATGTATTCTTTTGTTCTATACTAGCAAAAAAGATGCATAATGTATAAGGCCAGCAGAAGCTAACTGACTGTTATGATGAACGTTTACAGAATGTATGAGTAAAATCGATAACAATGCTGAAGCTTTACTTAAAATTCTGTTCATATGCATTATGTTATTAGCTGGTATGTTTTCGTGTGGCTCAGAGGGATCTTTTCAATCGCAGCACTGAATAACAACTACTCCGGCTCACTGTAATTCTGTTGCAAGGGCTTGACTCTGCGTTTTCTCTTTCTTTAAAAGATTGTGAAAGCAGGTGCAGCAGGTGGAGGTAGATAAAGTAAAAAAAAAATGTTGTGAAAGTACAAAGAGCTATTTAGCTCCTCAAACAAATATTGTTGGTGTCAGCAATATGCCAGAGAGACTTCCTAAACCCAGCCCCAAAGATAATGACCTGGATACACTTCTCTGTCAAGCAAAATAAAAGTACTGCTTCATCAGCCGGTTCTTTTTATTATCTGTTTTTGGCATCAAGGCGTGTTTACAAGACAGCTACTTATTGTGTTTCCCGATCGTATCCTTTGCCCCCTTTCATTTCCGGCTGGCGCCTTTCATTTGGATGACACGACACAGTACCTCCCTTTGCCAAGCGGTGCTAAATATGCAGCAGCCTCAAAGGTGGTCTTTCCCTTCCTCACAGCCTCTTCCACTCCATCAATACCTCCCTCGCTTTCTGTTTCTCCCCTTCTTTCCTTTCTTTTTCCTCCCCCGTTCGCTTTTACACAGAGAGCTCGCGAGCGACTGCCGCTCTCCGAGGAAATACAGGCCCTGCCAAAGAACTCATTGAATTTGTTGTTCAGTTGATCCCTTGGAGGCAGGCTGAGGTTGACAGTGGGACAGAGGGAGAGAGGTAGGCAACGGGTCAGGAGGACGGGGAGAGAGGGTTAATGTTTGAGGGGGGCCTGCGTCTGCATCAGGGGAGTCGGATTGAAAACAATACAGCAAAATCTCAATTGGAACAGATACTGTTGAAATGGACTCCCCCCCATTACCCATCACCAAAAACCGTGAAGAGGGCAAAATGCATGTAGCTCTATTTGCTCCGTTATCAAGAATGTGTGAATCTACCTGAAACAAACCAGAGGAATCAAATATGCTCATTTTGAATTTCAATAATGTTCAATATCCTCTCATAACTGGGTGATCTCCGTTTGGAAGGCGGTCTAACTCCTCAGGGGGTCGCTGCGATGCTCACAGTGAGCTACAGGATGGTCGGTGCAAAGCTCGCTTTCCTGTCAGGAGGAAGAAACCAGGAGCGTGCAGGTGTGCAGGACAAGCTGTCGCATACGGTGTTGTGATACCATCGCCGCGATAGTTCATTAAGTCATAGGATGGACAGCAGGAAATTACACTAAATAAGAAGCCCATTTATTGAGTCATAATGGAAGATGTGTGGCTACAAACTCCATGCATCTTCTCCCCATTAGTCAGTCTATTGTTTAAATATTGTAGGAGCCATCATCCACTCCCCCTCATGCACACATGGATTCAGCGTTATTACAGCGTCCCACACATCCACACAGCAGCCCGCAGTAATAAAAATCATAATATTCGGGTCCCTCTGACAGGATTTGTGATGGAGTTTCAGCAGAATAGCGGGCTAATGGCGTCCACATAGATCTGAGCATTAGAGAGAATGAAAGCTAGTTTTGCGCAGGGGCGCTGGTGATTATCCACCTGCTCCGTCTGTGAGCCGCGAGAAAAAAAAAAAAACGGACGCCCCAGTTGGAATTTGCTTGGCGTGTATTCATTTTAAGGACCGCGGCGGCATCAAAGGATGTGAAGTGGTGCTTGTGCTTCTTTGATGAGACAAGAAAGCCGATCGTAGTACTACACGAAGCATAATGATGGCAGCTGATGAGCAATTTATACAAACAAAAGGCTTTTGAATGCACCGAGCATCTTGGACATCAAGATGCTCGGTGCAGTTTTATGGTGTTGCTACCAAATGAAGCAATATTTTACCGTCACCATTGTGAACACTATATGTCACCGTGCTTTTATGTTGAAAAATAAGTTATTTTTTCCCTTTTTTTCTTTCTTTTTGCAGAGAAAAGCAAATACTGTATATCCAGGGATAGAGAAAGCAGGGCAAACGATCTATTCCAGCAAGGAGTGGATTCCAAAACTTATGTTCTAAGGCTTCTAAACTTGCAGCAGCCTGTTTGGAGAATAACCAAGACCAGCGGCTAGCGGCCTCTCTTCAAAGGGATTGAAGCAGGAGGGGGGTGGTGAATAAACCCGGAGTAAGGCCACATTTCTGGCATGCAAGGTGGTTTTTTTATTTATTCCCCCGACATTTCTTTTATTGTCTAAATTGTCATAGTCCCTGCTTATCGTGCTTCACGGGTATTCCACAGGTAGCTAACCCTGGCAGCTTTAACAAGCGGCAACGTCTCCACAAGGGGCTAAAATCCCTCGATTTTTTTGGCTCTATAGAGTGTAACATATCAGGGATCGCAGGCTGTGCTTTCCTGTCCGCCAGGCTGATTGGAGAAGAGGAGCTAATTCCCCCCCAGTTTTACTCTCAGCCTGCCTAGTTCTCATCGCTCTTTGAAGTGCCTCACCCAGAGCTCTGGCAATCTGCAGGAGACAGATCTCCAGACATGCTGAACAAGGAGAAGCCCGAGAAACTAAGACGCACGTAAGGCAAACACGCAGTAGATCGCCAACACAAACCTGCTTTCGAATGAATTATTTGCTCATAACTACTGGTAACTTCACCTCTGAAGATTTCACTTAAACTGCATCCAATTGCTGGTGTTTTCACGTTTCCTGAATTGCCTGAAATGACTTGTAATTGACTTCGGCGTGTTGTTGCACTTCAGAATCTACTCTAATTCTCTGGCTTGAGTTTCACTTGCACTTGGCCCCTTCGCAATTTAGCCTCGTTCCCCCCAGTAATAATATTACCATCATCACACAGATGACTATTCCCTTCACTCCTCAGCCTCAAAGGCTCCTAAAATCCCCAAATCTCTACCTTGAAATGCTGCGAGCAATACATCCTGAGCTGGAATCCATAATTCCATTACTACACAGGGCGTAGCATATGAGGGCAACGCTTCAGCCTCAAAACACACAGAGTCGCCGGAGTGAAACGTGCCTTCAGTCGGCATCAGTCTTAGAGTTCGTCCTCATTGTAACGTCACAGCTGGAGGCGAGTGGCTGCTATCAAAGTGCAGCGTTTTATGGCTTTAGGAAGAGAAATAACAGGTAGGAAATGATCTGAACTTCAGCGTGATACTTGTTAAATGGCTTTTCCCACAGAAGCAGAAGCATAAGACTGGCAGTCACTAACTTTTAAAGTCAATTCATACCGTGTTTGCTCTCTGATGGCTCCAATTATAATAATATTTCTGAATAATTTATTGATCCCCTTGGAGAAATATACCGGTCACGCCGCCCCATACTCTCACAGGACGCACGCATGCTTTACACGAACAGTGTCGTGAAATAAAACCGGCACGTGCGCAGTAGCAGCTGCGAGACGGTAACTCAGCAGGCTGAAAAACACCAGGTACAGCCCACCGGGATCCAGCATATGTTGTTTTATTCACTGCGAGAGAGCAGGGTGCAGCCAGCACACACAGCAGCAGACCCGGTCTCTGTGTCCGTCCCCAGCACCAGCGCGCACAGTTCTTTTTATGCACGCACACACACACACACACCCGTATAACTAATGTGTTTACATTGTGCACTAATTACACTCCCATATCTAGATATTTAATGTTCACAATTAACACCAAACAGAACACAATCAGTATTAAAATACCTTAATGGAAACATTTTGCCACAACACAAATAAAAATACAACAAAAGTGCAGAAATATCTAATAATCCCTCGATACTGAAGCGTTCAGCTGATTTCACACCAACACACAGAGTGAGAAACTGCTTGTGCAGATCTGTTACGATTCATTGTAAAACTTTACAATCCAAAAAGAAGCTGGGGGGGGGGTCTATTTATTAATTGCTGTGTTGAATGTGTCGCAAAAGCAGAATGCATCAAAGTAAACACGGCGGAGGGCGAGCGATGCTACGAGGACCATTATAGCAGGAAGGTTGTTAGTCGCAGCTATTTAAAGATGTGTAAGTGCAGCGTAGGCGTTATTTTTGTTCAAAGAACATTTTCATCACTGGGCTGTGTAAGTGTGGGAGACTACGCTCAGTCATTGTGTTGTGGACCACTGTGCCCGTCACTGTGAGCTGCTCGTCCTCCTCCGTGTTAAAGAACCATCCCCAGCCTCTGTGGTAGTGGACGTATAGGGATGCCCCCTCCTACCAGAGGAGCTGGGAAGCATTTCTGGGGATACACAACTCCAGATGGACAGATGGATGGACATTGTGACTCCCCCCATGTGTATCGCACATGTTTGGGTTTTTTTTCCCCACCATCAATCACGCCTGGCGATGTTTCAAAAGTTTACTGCACAGATTGTTTGCTGCTATACATGAACACAAACGGTTAGAGGATGCCCAGGGAGCATTACGATTCAAGGTGTTGCCAGGGTATTTACGCCCTTACTCTGGTGTGTGGCTGACCCATAAAATTACTAAGCCAAATGGATGTTTGACTCAAACAACACCCTCAGGATGTTTATGCTGCACTGCAGTCAGCATCAAATCGCCCTGAAGTAATTAAAAAAAAAAAACCTCCAGCGTTGAAGTGTCTGATTTGGAGCCGAGATATAAAGGTGGTTTAAATGTGGGATGATTTAGTTAAAGAATGGCTGTGAAGAAGCCTGCGTACTGACATAAATCCACACCTTGGGCGATGTCTTATGTTGGAGCTGGAAAAGGGGTGGGTGGAGGAAGCTGTTGCACACGGGGACAGGGAAGTGATCCCAGGCATCTTGTTTGTATTGTCTTGCGTGGCCATTGTTGGTGAATGTCAGGCAGCAGCTTCCAGCTCCGCATGCAGGAGAGGGTTGAAGCTTAGCACTGTGACAGATGCGCACGTAAACACACAGCGTTTCAGGTCGGAAGTGTTGCAGGGCTGGAGAGTAGCCTGCGGTAATGGACCCATTATGGTGTGTGTATCACCCTCTGCTGGCCAGCTGTGTGAACTGCATCCACACGACTCCACTAACTGACCCATATTTGCTCCTCTTTCATGTTTGCATGCAGTTTTTTTTCCTCGCACAGCTGGCGTTCAGTGCAAAGGAATAACTTTTTAAGGGTTAGGAAAAAAAATGATTTAACCGGGAATAAGACTAAACTAAAATGCTGAAGATGTAAGTTTGTTGATCGAGTAACCAAAAATGCTAAGATGAGCAGAGCAGGTGGTTTATTACATAAAGGAGCACAGCAGCTCTCGGTGAATGTTGGCTGTTTGTAGTAACTGTCAAAACTGAAGTGAGACAGCTTAAAAAAATCAAAAACCCATGCTGCATCAACCACACATGCACAGAGCAATTTAATCCCAGTGAAAAAATACAAGGACCAATGAGTTTTGAGCTTATCCCCGTCACCCCTCATCTACCTCAGGCCCACCTCGGTTCAGTACATACTGTGTGTAGGGAGGTATGTAATTGAATGTTACCTATGCCTCTTCCGTCGCACACAGGTTCCCGACGAGAAGTGAAACTCTACCGAACGCGCTGCTCAGATCATCTCTGGTCTACAGGCATCCATCAGCGCGGTGAGAGCGTCGTCTGCCTCTTTCGTATCAGCCGTGATTTCCTGGCTTTACCTGTGATAACAGGCGGCAGAAGATATGACGGGATGAGCTCGTATTGGATGCGATAGCTGTTTATTCATTTCCTTGTTTTGTGACAGAAAGGTAGATTTGCAATTATAGGTTTTTGACTGTGACGATATTGGCTGGAAACTAGATGCACACGATGCTTTGCTTTAAATAACTGTTTTTTTCCCCCTTCTTTTTATTTTTTGTTTTTTCAAAGTATATTCGAGGAAATGAGGGATGATGTTTAATACATTGCGTGAACTCGGGGACAACCTTGCAGGAAAATTCCACATTATCATTCACCTCCCTATCTCACCTTGCAGTTGAGGGGCATTTATTTCAGCATAGTCAATTATAAGGAAGGTATTTGCAAGAGGACATATTTCAGTATCAAATAAATAAATGTTCCTGCAATAAGACCCCCCCATTCTCCACTTTCATTACAAGTTAAAATTTTTTTTTTCTCTTTGTCATTATTGCCAAATGTTATTTAAATCAGCACAATGACCTCTACACTCTGTGCTCTGTGCAGGGAGATATTGAAAACCTGCTCAGGGAGCAATTGTTGATAGCAGCAACTGTCACTGTTTGAAATCCTCATTTGCCACAACTCAGAAAAGGAGCTTATCATCAGCAGCTGATTTTCTGACATTTTCTTTTCTCACTGACCATAAACGAGGACAACCGTCACATGAACGAGCTGGATTTGAGCCTTTGCTGTGATCTGCTGTTTTGTCCATACGGCACACACCAACACACACACACACACACACACACACACACACCTTCCTGTGTATTATGCAGGGTGTGTTCTAGGTTTCTATGACATAATGGGACTACAACATAAAGAATTAATTGTGCAGCCTGCACTCTGTGAGACACAGGGTACCATTCATCACGTTAGGGATCACTTAGAAATGTACTGGTTCTTGAGGAGACCCAGATTTTCAACATTGTCCAGGCTAGGAATTGTAGGGCCCTTAACCACAACCCTGAACATCTGGGATTACTGATTACTGGACCTCTTGCACATGCTGGTTACTGCTAGTCTGGTAGTGCTTTGCTGGAAAGACTCGCAAAGCACCTGCATAAACTAGACGTCAAAATATTCCTGTTATAATTTTGTCAACTGTTACCGAGTTCGTGTGTGTGTTTAATAAGCAGCTGTGACATCTTTGCGCGCCGCGTCTGCAGTGAGATAAAAGAGACAACATATCCCTTCGGATCTGCAAACACTCACGCCCAAGCACAGATGCGCAGAGATACGGAAGGAGGTGTGTGGGGGGGGTACACACGCGTCAGGCGAAAGCAGAATCAACCTCTCGCTCAGTCCGGATATGAACATGATTCAAGGAGTCACCTGGGTGTGTCATTTCTAAGTATCTCCCGTGGGACTGGCGTCAGGTAATCCATAAGCAATTATTCTAGGGAGACAACAGACAGGCTGTCATATCCGCTCTCCTCTGTTCAAACGCACTCAGGCAGGAAGAAACGCATTTGCACATCCATATACAAATCCCCCCTCTCACCTTTTCTCCATCTTCATCCTTCTCCCTCACACACACACACACACACACACACACAAAAACGCCTAATCTCACACGTCTCGTCTTATTCTCCCAAATTTGAGCCTTCTCTCATCATCTCACGTCGTCCGTGTCACTCATCCTCGCCTTCTCTCCGCAAACACGTTACATCTCACTCGTAATGAGGCCTCACCACTGGCCACGTTCATTCGTTCTCCGCGAACTCAGGATCTATTTCGACTACTCTCTAATCTCTCTCTTGCGAGTACCTTCACTTAATGAAAGTACTATAATTGCAGCCCTTTCTCTAACCTTAATTGATCTAACATAATCTTTCGGTGGCCTCATTTTACTACCCCATTAACATATTGTTTGGATAATGACATCTGATAATAGGTTTTTGTATTTATACCTAGCGTTCATCAGCATTATCTTCATTCTCTACCCGTGGGAACGGGATTTGTATTTGCACATCACAGTACAGATGTGGAACCAGCTGACTTGTTGACAAAACACAGCCCATCCCAGATTGAGGGAAATACGATAGTGTGGTTAGGCAGATGCCTGCATATGAGGAAGATGTAGGTGCAGATTGCAATTACATCTGTTTGAGATCTTCATCTTAAGGTTCCTGTACAGTACACCGATTGCATTTGTGTAATCGGCCTTCTGATTCCAATACTTTTGGAAGGCACCATTTTGTGTGGCCACCAGCTGCGAAGGTGGAATTTGCATTGTGCTGTATTTGAGCGATGCAGTGATAATCAAACAAATGTCAAACGGTGATGTTTTAATTTAGAGGGAAGCCGAGTCTACTGAACCTACTCGCGTCTTAGAAAACTCCACACGTCCAAAACTCAATTTGTTTCTCACAAGTACAAGAAGTACCTCACAGAGAAAGAACAAAAATGGCTTTTTCTACCACCTTCCCAGGTCAGAGAACCTCTCTAGTACCTCCCTGATAAAAATGAAAGGCGATGTGTTGCTGATACAAGCAACACACTCCTGAATTTTAAAATCCAAGATGAAACACACCCGAGTCCTTAGACAACCTTTGTTATACGCTGCCCCATCAGGAGTCCTTTTAGAGAATGTCCAACTCCTAGTTAAGACTTAGTCAAGGGAGGAATGAAGAGAAAGGGCTCAAACACCTAGCTAACACACTGCCACTTTCCTGCTACCTTTTAATTCATGCCTTTATCATTTCTCGTCGCTTGGTTGCTCCCCTCTCGTCTCCCTTATATTTTTTTCCAATTACTTGAGTGCACAAAAGCCCTTGCCCATTTGGAGTGCAATAAATTATCGTCTCTTAATTACGCGGTGAGGCAGGAAAAGCATGTCTGTCCAAGTTTGTTTCAACCTGACTGAAGATTTTATGATTGAGGGTTGCAAACTAATTGGATTCTTGACTGGCTGTCTGGATAAAATTGCTAGACTATCAAAGTGGGATTGAGTGAGTGATTGTGAAGGTGGGAGGGGGGGGGGGTGCAACGCGTGTGTGTGACTTTTAAGAAGAGAAATCGTGGAAAAGGAGAAGTGTTGAGAAAGTCAGAAAAAGCAAAGGATGATAAAAAATGGCGAGCAGCCGAAGACATGAGCCAAGATACAGTGTTTAGATATGAAACACAGGGTCAGTCAGTCAGAAATGATCAGGGTCACACGCACTGACTCCAGTTATCTCCAGTTATTTTTTAATGATGTATTTCACTTTCACCCTTTACTTCCTGGCTGAAACTTTCAAAAACCTCTGTCATTAGTACCGTGATCATTCCCTCCTTGTGCCCCCAGGCCCTGTCTGATCAATAGGCTAAAATGTTTATCACAAAAGCCTTTTGGTTCCTTTGGTGCCATTAGCATGCATGCCGAATCTGTCTGCACTCCTGTTGTGAGCTGGTGAACTCGAAGCCACAGCGAGTGGGGTAAAGGTGGAATCAGGTTCCTCTGTACATGCACATAAATGTTTATGCTGACCTATGCAGAAACGTGTCTTGTGGGTAACTGTAGGTTGCAGAGGCTTGTAGAGGCTAATGTGCACACTAACCTAAAGTCACTGCATTGATGTGTCCCAAGGCTTAAGCCAGGGCAACGACAACAACAACAGTGTGATGGCTGCAATCCTCGTGCACAGAACACCCTTAGTTTTGCTTTATATGCAAGAAGCACCCAATCAGCCCGTACCAAGTATGTACCTCAAAGGTGGGATTGGCATTTGGAGTCACATCTTAAGTTATAAGTTATATAGATTACTGCTATTTATACATCTAGCCGTTATATAGGTTTCCCTGTGTGTTATTTTAAGTCATGTCACTTTGTCTCTTTTTATATTCAGTTCAGCTAGGGTTCATTCCTTTGAGTTAATGTTGTTTCGACCTATTTCATGGACCCAAACATTGTTGATTACTTTTTGAACCCCTTTGTTATTTCTTTTGGGGAAAAATAATAATTCTCTTATTTTGGAAAAATTCACCTGTGTCCTCGAGCTCTTGGGCATCTGCGGATTTTCCAGCTGCTCCCAGGTGAGATCCAGTTAGCAGCCAAGTACCTTGCAGCATCCTCCTGGATGTACTTAAGCAAAGTGGAAAAAAAGCCACTCTAGACAGGGGACGCCAAAAGACCTGGGGTTCGCGGACGTCGGCCAACTTCCTGGCAGCGGACTCCACAGCTCTGGTGTCCGTAGGAAAACTGCACCTACTGGAGACTATGTCACCTTGTCAGAGTCAGGCCTCACAGGGAGGTCTGCTCACCTGTCTGCTCACCTGTCTGCTCACCTCTCTCCACCTCTCTGCTAATGATGGAGCTCCAACCTGTTCGCTGTAGCGGTAAATGTGGATCTGCCTGCACTTTCTCACTTTTTTCTTTTTATTGATATTTCGGACAAACAAACAATGCTGTTGAATTTTCCATACAGTCTCTTTGGTTGCGGTTAACACACCATAGTTCGTTTGGTTTGGTCCGAATTAATCGGTGAGTTTGTAACATTGTGTCATGTTCCAAAATTCCAAGCGAACTAAAATGCGTCACTTTAAATCACGCGAGAACCTTATCTCTGCCTATTGGTCAGACGTGTCTGCTGCGGGAATAACAAAAGTAAATACAGGAAGAAGATTAGGGGTCGTTGAACTTTGTATATTACTGGGACAGAGGAGATAATTACATGATGGTTTTGATTGTTTATCACGTTAAATCACGTTCACATTCATCCGACCAGACATCTGTGACACACTGCACGCTCTCCACACATCCTGTTTGTCCGCGATTGATCCTGCAGCAGGTTTTAGGTGTTCTAACGAAACAAATTAAACTGTACACGTGGTTTAATGCCATCAAATAATGCGATTTATAGCGTTTTTGGTCCCGAAAACGAACCGAACTAAGAGCTTTTGGTCCGAATGGACCAGCTGCTGTTGGTGTGAACGCGCCCTAAAAAGAGAGTCACACTTGAACCTCCACACTGAAGAACAGATGACGACCAACAAGCTCCTGATTGCATATCGATCATTTAAAAACCACAGAACGTTATGCCTGCAGTAAAACTTAATGACTTGCTGGGACACATTTTTTCTGCCAGTGCTCTCCGTAATAGTGAATCAGAGAATACACACGTGCAACAGTCCCTGCGTTCATTCATGGAGTTTCTCATTGAACTGTAACAGCGTCATACAGCAAGATGCGCTATGACATGATAAACTGAAGCAAGACTAGAACATGTGCATACATTGCTCATAGATTATCATGGATAACAATCGATTTGTATTCAACAGGCGCGCGTGTGTGTGTATAGACAGAGAAGTCATTCTGTTGCTTATAACTTCTCCATAATTATTTTCCTCGGGGAAAACCTTTTTTCTTGAATCCTAACAGTGGCATCTGCTGGACATTTACAGAACTGACTGACTTCCTGCTGAACCAGCCTGGAGAACAAAGCTTTTGCATAACAAGCCACAAATAAATGACCATTTAGTGAGAAATGAACAAGTAGAACAAAGTCTTTTCTGCTTAAGAAAAGCTTTATAATATTGTATTTCACCACTATCAAATTCTTTTTCCCATTTGTTTTCAGCCATACTGGCGCTCAGTGTATTCATAATGACTGCACAGAATTTCAAATGTGCAAAACAGCTGCTTGGAATGCAGATGTGCAGCATTTTCATACAAAATTGAAAAAAAAGTTACACCCAGTGATTTAATAGCTAGGCCCAGTCATTTCAGATTTATGTGGCACATTGTGATTCATTTTCTTGATCTGCTCCTGGGGGAGGTGCTGTTATTGCTCCTCCGCTTGTTTCTCAACGTGCTGCCATTGCCTGTTTGTGTAAAATAGCAAATTGTATCTACTTCGAGTTGGCTCACACGGGCATACACGCAGTATACATTAGGATGGCTGGAGCCTATAGCTGTCCCTAGAGGCTCTGTCTTTTTGGGTATGTCTGTCTGTGCTGTGGCTCGGCTTTACAAACCCACTGGGGACTGCAGCGCCTCCAGACTGGCCATACAAGTGCAGATGCAGTGGTAGCGACAACGCCGAACCATCTCTAGCCTAATGCTGTGTACAAAAGTGGGACAGTGTTGGCCTAAAGCAGAGTGAAGTGGTCTTTTGAAGGGAGGTTAGCGGTTCAAATTCCCACGAGGAAAAACGAAATTCTAAGACTTTCTGCTTCTTGCTGAAGTATATTCAAAGTGCCGTTGAGGCCAAAAAAGGAGGCTGAGCTTGTTAAGCAGACAGACTTTAACACCTGTTCTGAAGTGGTGATACAGTGGTGCGTCGCTGTATGTGAAGGCTGCGTGGAATAAAAACACAGAAGCTTAAATCCGTCCCTTGATAAAGGTTAATAAAATAGCTGGACCTCAACCTTTTGTGCTGGCCGAGCAACAGAAACCTCAAGACGCATTAAGTTACTGTATCGACTGAAATGTCACGCAAAGTCTGGCATGAGAACACAAGAGGGGGTCAGTAAGCACATTTAACTGCTGAACTTGGCTTAAATTCTATTCAGTTGGACGAAAAATGTCAGAATTTAGGGGCCAGTGGGTTTTATTTGTTGAGAAGTAAATGCAGCTGCTTCACAGTGAATTTCCATTAGCTTTCAAATTAGCTTTGAATTTAACGTTTTTTTTAAACACTGTATCAACTCTGCATCAGTCACCAATCTGACTTTTGTAATTGGACTACTGTGTGTTTTAGAAGGGAATCATCAGCTTTACACAGACAAAATACCTCAATGTAAACATACTGAATTCAGCAGTGAAAGAAATGACTGCTGACATTTCACATCGTCGCTATATTACTTTAGCAGGGAGAACGCAGAAGCGCACTTTAATGTGAAAAGGAACCATGTTTATTTCTGACCTTCTCATAGACTTATCTCAGACGACAGTGGCGGAAGCGCTCATGTCCTGTTTTCAATAAAAATGTCCACAGAAACAATACATATAACAGTATGGTCATACAGTTCAAATGGAAACATTAAATTATGTCTTGGTATCAGATACGCTGAAACACAGTTCAGTTTCATTACCAGGGAAACACAGGAATAAAGAATATTATTAGTTATGCATACTTGTATTGTACCTGGTGTTCAAACAAAGCCACACTGAAAAATACAACCAAACCTGTACGTACACTGTCACTGTTAAACATTGAGAACTGCTAATATCATCCGGACCTATCAGTGGCTGCATCATATATTGACCATTTTCACCATAATAAACTGCAAAGAGTTAGTAAAAATCTAAATTCAGTCAGTGCCTGGAGTGAATACTGACTGTGCGGTATGTTGGAGAACAGACCCCCGTGCACAGCTGTGCTGACTTGATACAGTGCAGTATGGGAAGTGTGCTTCAATGACCTCGGTGTGAGAAAAGATACACGGGAAGACGGTGTAAAAAGCAAATGAATGGTTCTGGAGCTTTGGCACAGCAGCACGAATATATCTCACTCAACAGCCAGATGATTGCTTTACAGAAAAGTGTGGCGAATAAAGGACTACACCCAAATGTGTATTTCACCCCTAATAACTAGGGCTACGACTGTAACACAACTCATACATTATGTATCACATAAAAGCATAATGGCAGGACTTGTCTGGCTGCCAAAACAATAAAATAACATAATAAAAAACTAAAACAGGACACAACACTTCCAATATGAACGCATGTTAATCGGACCAACATGATTAGACTCTTAAACTACAAAACCATGATTAAAGTATGAACAATGTGCAAAACAGGGCCGACATTTAGGGGATCCCACAGTTAACGCTATTTCCTCTGTTACCTGGAAGTTCACACTCAACTCTCAGACATCTTCACAGACACATTTCCTCTGTTACATTTTCAAAAATATCTCAGCAATTTTCAACAGATATCAATGGCTGCTTTGGTTCATCTTGAATGAATGGCCTGGCAAAGGTCCATTTGTCTACACTGACTCCAGCCTCCTGCTTTTCATCTACACTGTGTTGTTTTTCCTTGACAAAAATCTAAAACCATTTTCTGGTGAAAATAATGTTGAAAATCACTTCTGAAGTCTGATAAAAAGAACAACCCAGTGATTTGCTCAGTTTTTGAACATTAAAGCTGCGCTGGGTAACAAAGCAGAAATACTGTAGCATGTGTTCCCGTCGACTGGAATAAAACAGAGATGTCATTGGCCTCAAATGTTACTCAAATGTTCAACACAACCAAAGAAGACAAGGGAAACCAGAAAAAGGGGAAATGTCAAATACATGTAATTCCAGCTTACTTACTTCAGGCAGGACGCCCACTAGCTGCTGTTTATATCCGCGCCTCAATGTGTAACTTCCTCTGGGTGCAAAATAATTTAATTAGGTTAAGTAGAGCGGATATGTGTGAGTTTGAAGGGATGGGACATTCTGCTCTTCTCTATGCAAACATGAGTATTTTCATAAATCTTGCCCAGTGCAGCTTTAACATAATGAGGCCAGTTTATGCTGATTTATTCTTCTCTGTCTGTGCTGTTCAGCTGTGGGGTTCTAGTCCCTCTAGGTGGTCGGGAATGGGTAGACCAGTGAGAATGGTCAGACATTTATTCCACACGTTGAACACAGGGCACACGGGCTGGACAAAGGAGACGTGGAACGTGTGCAGGTGTTGAGAGCCCACGGCGTCGTAAAAGGTCAGGTATCCGGCGTCGTAGTCCAACAGGACCCCAACGCGGCGCAAGTGGGGCGAGGGCTCGATGGCCAGCTCCTTGCTGTTGTGGCGAACTACCCAGGAGTTGTTGCAGCGGCAGAGCACCCAGGAGGCCGAGTTCTTACCGATCCACTCGTGCTTGGGGGCTGATTTGTAGGCTATGCCCACAGCGTACCTGTGGAAGAGTGGAACATGCCATTATCCACGCGTTAAAGCCACGAGCCTTCAAAGGTTATCCAAACAGACAGGAAGAATTCCAACTCACCATGTGCTTCCCCCAATCAGAGCCTCCCAGTAGTGACGCCCGCTGTCGATATAGACGTTTCCCACCACGCCGTAGCTGCTCTGGCTGGTGAACCGGTCCTGGCTGTGGCCTTTCTTGGATGTGGTTTCATCCCGCTCCACTGTCAGGTTATCGTGAGACACCTTCAGCTTTTTGTGAGCAGACTTAGGGTCCAGCTTGAACGGCTGGCCTGGTAGTTGACGAGAAAAGAAAATAATTGGATGACGGGACGAACTGAAATCGATTACGTTGAGATAATTGCATTTCAGATTTGCCCATAAAAAAGTGTAAATAATAAGGTACTTCTGTGAATGTTTCTGCATGAACTTTTCCACAAAGGTCAATGTGTACAGAGTCAGGGTGAGTCATCAGTTGCTTACTGTTGGTTTTCAGCGTCCCTGGTTCACTGCTCCTGCTTCCTGCTTGGTTAATGGCCTTGACAACAAAGATATATTTGGTGCCGCTCTGCAGACCGTGCACCGTGTAGTGGTTCTGCTTGATGTTAGGAACAATCATCCAGCTGTCCAATGAGTTGCACAGACCTGGCGAGAAAGGGAACGCGGACGAGACAAGCACATCGTGACAACGTGACATGTTTTCAGTTGCTTATGCTTCCTAGAAATATGCAGTTCGACAGCAGCGGCAGAGGAGAAATCGGTTGATAACGTATTTATAACTGCAGGCACTGTCAGGTCAAGAAAGGAAAAAAACTCAGATGGAGGGAAAAACTTTCCACTTCAAAGTTTCCTGGACACACACTAAGTAATGTTCAGCTGTGTGAAAGGACGGTGTACTAACTGATGGAGCCTTCAGCGCGTGAGCCTGTGGCAGCACGAAACAGGTGGAAAGCGCGTGAAAAGGCTCAAGAGGAACCATTCACACCTCTGACTTCACGGCTGCACTGTGCTCTCTGCTCTGTGTATCTTTCGTTGGGTTGTATTTTGTTCAGTACTGCTGCATCAGCGCGTGAGTGTGTGTGTGTGTTTGTGCACACATTTTCCTTCCAGGCCACAGCATTGTTTACACAGGAAATGCTGTTTCTTTGTTAGAGGTGGCCTAGACTCCCTCGTAGTAGAAACTTTAAGTAACGGTAAGACTGGACCGATACTGTATGCATTAACCACTGAGCTGCTATCTGTCAGAACTGCATTTAAAGTACAGCTAAGCAAATTACAGAGCTCTACAGAGAAACTAATACGTCTACACGCTGTTGTATGTGAATTAAATACACAAACATTCATTCTGCAGCATCATTTGACCAAAGCTTGTATCCCTGTGAATATCAAACATTAAAGAATAAAGAGTGTGTCTCCGCTATTATCTTGACACACAATTCCCACAGGAAATCTAATTCGACATGTAGGAGTTAAGGATGTTGTTCTTGTGTTTTTATTACACCAACATTACAAGACCGTTTCCCTTCTTGCGTAGTGATTCATTTGAATTGGGCCTGGGGGAATTTCCCGTGCACACGACTTAGACACCAGCAGCAAAACCTCTGCCATTATCAGACGTGGAAGCAAGAGGAGAGAAAATCACAGCCTCTTAGTGAACGCAGGGAGACAGAGATGTGTCACCTGAGGTTATTACTGTGGCTGCAGCTTCTAAACATGCTTTTACCTGCAGAGTCATAAACAGGCAATGACAAAAAGGGTAACCTTGGGATAAAAGAAATGAAAGAAAGAAGGTAAACAGGTATTGTGCTGTGAGGTAAATCCGTCTGCATCAAAAAAGCACACATGAAAGATAGAGAAATGGCAGTTTGATTGAATGGGAGGAGGGAAGCTTGTCTTCAGATGCCATGACCCCATTTTCCTGCTTGTAACGGTTGCTCACTCAGGTGCGCTCGTGATTCCCTGGCTCTCGTGTGACTGAGTAGGTTCGCTGCTGTTAAACAAGACATCACGTCATTTTAGAGTTGTCATCTCTCCTAATATGACGTCTCGCCCTTTCAGCACCACTTCAACCTAAATGCACTATATGTACGTCTTTTAAGAAGCCTGTACTCACTCTGCGCTCTACTGCCGAATCCTACTCTCCGTTCATCCTTCACAAGCTACAAACATTTGATGTGACAAAAATCGGAGAGTGATAGTAGCATAAAGGCTAGAGGCTTCACTTCGACTTCACAACCAGCTCAGCTTTTAGAAAAGCACTTCCAGCTCGCAGCTGTCTCTGGGGAGAAGGGGTGGGGGGCTGTCAGAGGCCACCGCTGAGGCGGCATGATCACCAAAGCAGATCCGCTGGAAATAAAATGTAAGTCTGCTGCATTATATATTATGAATACAGCATCTTTGTCCACAACACTTCAACAGGACTTTCCCACATTATCATTGTTTGATATGTCTGGATTAAACGGATTGTTATGGATTCAGTGACGCGTAATTAGAATCATGCTGAACTGAGTAGCAGCTCCTGGACTTTAATGTACCCACCAACGTACAAAAAAAAATCATCATAATGTTCTGATGCTAAAGAAATGTGAAAAACATCATGGGACATTTAGGGATTTCTTGACATTTTAAAAACATTTATGGATGTTTATTCATGATGACAGTGATATCCAAAAGTCCATGTAACCCACAAATGTGTGTGTGTGTGTCGTGACTGTGTGTTCAGATTACGCTGAGCTATGACTCAGAGATGAAGTGCTTCTTTTGTGGCAAATTGCAGTAATCGGGAGCTGAGGGTTCTGAAGAGTCTCCATGAGTAGTGTGTCATGGCCACAGCTGCAGCTCTCACTCGTTTTTGGACATGTTTCTCCCTTCTCATCAGCAAAAGCTCTGATGTGCACCACCTGTTTTATAATCATATTCCCCCAGGTTTAAATTTAACTTACTGGCAATGTTCGATTGTCCGGTGAAGATGGCGTACTGCAGCTCGTAGCACACCACTGTGAATTCATCGTCAGATGTCCAGTGCACGGTGATGGTGTCATATGAAGCCGTACACAACTCCTCTCTTATGCATGGAGCAGTCGGAGCTGCAGAGAACGGAGGGGAAATTCTGTTCAACTTGTGAGTGCAAAGGACTCGATACGCACAGGACTGAAGGTTTCTTTTCAACAGAGTGCTAGGTTAAGCATTAAAAGTACTGCGGAGGAGAAATGATAAAATATTCAGATAAAGAGCAGCTAGCATCATCACAGGGGGAAATCTCACAATCCTTTTAGCAGTATCAGGAGAGTTTTTACATAACCAGAGAAGCTGAAATTCTTACACGTATATTGATTCGTGTGCAAACTTTTGTTCTGTGGGAAAATAAATAAAAGAAATCCATTTTAAGTGCATTTAAGCCACCAGACCTGGTAAAAAGAGAATGAACTGAAGTAAAGAAACAAAGATGCATAACTTGATTGTAAAGCCGTTTTCTGTGTCCGTCACTTTCTCCCTCTCCTGAGTTCTCTGTCATGAGTGGATGCACATAGTGGAGTGATTCCGACTGATTCACTTAAAAGGCCCTCCAGCGGAGCCCCCTTTGCACCGCACAGTGTAAATACAAGGCCGCCATTTTTATCTACTACTGAATCAGCTACATGTTTTTGTCTCCAGCATGCTCTTAATTCGTACACTGACATTTTGATGGGTCTTTGTAAATGGGACATCAACAAATAATGATGAAAATTACCAGATAATCAGTCGTTTAATTGGTCTGTTTCTTCAAACACTGTGTAAAAGGTGTAATTGTTGTGAAGGTGGAATAGAAATGTCATCAGAGGTAATGTTCGCGTTGAATTAAAAATCTAGTCTTGAAGATCCAGTAAAAAGAGACGTTTGCTTTGTGATTTTAAGCTGGAACAAAGTGAACGAACGAGTGTCTCTCAAAATGGAAAGACCTCCATCTCCCTCTACCTGTGAGATAATCCAGATTCTCCAGCAGCTTCTTCTCTCTGGTGAAGTCCAGCGCGAAGGTGTCGAAGGTGTCCGTCAGGTGCATCTCGGGGATCAGCACTTGGGTTGAAGCGGTTGCCATAGAAACCCTAGGTCATTAACAATAAAAAAAACTGCTTATCATCCTCTAATCCTGCAACACAACTGTTTTCGCTTAAGAGAATAGCTAATAAAAAGTCTCTTTAGTGGAATTTTAGAAGCTTTTCATAGGTCGCCAAATTAAATAAATCTCAGCTCCAAATCTGAATAAAAACAGCTTCCTAATTGGTAAAGCTCTGCATATAACATTTTAATTTAAATGCCTATTTTGTTTTAAGGGCCCATAGATAATGATTTCTTTTTTATCACTAAGCATTGTTTCTCCTGAGGATGCACGTGTCAGACACCAGGTTTTGTTTTCAACTGCCAAGTCGTAGTAGTCAAGCAGGGAGTGGAATAACATTAGGCTAAATAGGACGTCTCTACTTGTCTTTACTATTGGGGAAGTTAAGCACACACAGTTCTCAAATTCCTCCTCCACATCTATTTGCACACTCTTTAACCTCTGCTTCCAGCTAGACCTCGGTTTGCAAAGCCGAGTAATTCTAACATGCGTGCTTAAGTGTGTGGGCTGCCTGACCTCTCATTGATGCTCTTGGCAGTCTGCAGGAAGCGAGCGTGATCGCTTTCTTTTAACGTCTGATCGGCCTGTGTGATGAGGGCTGAAGACCTCTCGATGCACTGCTTGCAGTTGGAGATCTGTTGGCCGAGCTTCCGAAGTCTTTGTGCCTGAGAAACGGCAAAGAAGAGAGAAGAGCTGAAGAAAGCTGCTGCTAATTAAAAGAGTCGAGTTGAGTATGAACCAAAATGTTCTCATTCGAGTTACAAAAGTGTTTGATCATTAGGGACAAGAGCATAATCCCAGCTGACAACAGGCAAACATTGGGGGTTTTATGGGTGCAGGGAGATGATGGTAACATTTTGGAATTATTCAACAAAAAGGTCAATTCACCGAAGGCTTGACTGATGCATCGCAGCATCAAATCACATCAGAGGACATGAACCTGTCAATCATGCATCTCTAAAGTTTCTTTATTTGTCATCTTCTATGACATTGTGTGCAAAAACCTCAGTTCTCTTATAACAATTTCTCTATATCCGAGACCAAAGAAACAACTCCGAGCTTCAGAAGAAAGCGAATTATTAAATCTAACATAATCTACTCAAAGAGAAAGCAAGAAATGATTTGACCAAATGAGTTAAGCTTTTGCTGCGTCTCTGCTATTGCTAACCTTTTCAAGCACGTCAATAATTCTGCTGCACCCAAATCTGGCATTTCTTTCATTTCCCATCTTTGCCTCCTGCCGCCACCCCCAGTCCCCACGAGCAGGGATTGTAAGAGACAGATTGAGGTCAATGGCTGGATTGAGGTCAAAGGACATCTCATCAGCAGTTTGGCTAGTAAAAAACCTCAAAAACAGTGTAGTCACAGCTCAGATCCACTGACATTAGTAAAGTCAACAAGATGTTCAATACAATACAGAGAGGATCAGATTAAGAAACATGTTTAGAATAATGTGTCCTAAAAATACATGTCTTCTCTGACGTGGTCCTAAAAGCCTATATTGCATGTTCCAAGTCTCATTAAAAACAGCTTTAAAGAAAATCAACTGGGTTTAGAGTACAAGTAAACGCGCCCTCCCATATGCTCTGGGATCTAGTTTTGGCCAGTTGGACTGTTTCACCGTCTGCTCAAAATCTGTTGGAGGGTTGGCGGTTTGCTGCTTGTGCATGGAAGGATCAGGCCAAGTGGCTGCGACGAAGTACTGCACTTGACAAGAAGTTGGATCTGATGGCATTTTGTGTGTTTTATTTCGTATGAAAAACAACCATAACGTATTAGATCTGTGGATCTGCCCCCTGATGAGTATTATTCCCAAATGGTTCACTGAAGGGACGAAACCTAAACTAATTTCTACAGAAGTAAGCACGAAATAAAAAAAATGTTTGTGGTGGTAAGGCTGTGAAATAGGTTACACATTATAGTTCCGCTCAACTCACCTTTCCCTCCTTGATCTTGGTTGCAATGAGCTGCCTCCTCTGCTGAATAATGTCAATCAGGAGATCACACTCCTCCATGAGCTTGCCCTCCTGACGGGATGCATTCACCTGAGAACCAATTCACACCCAGTATTAGAGGCAAGGATGGACAGTCAGGGAGGAGCCCACGGCAGCCACTGTGCAGCTGCAAAAACCTAGTTTGACAACATGAAAATCACATACTGTATTTGGCATGTTACATACTAACCTAACTGAAAATATGATGTATTATATATAATCATACTATACTATAAATGTTCATATTCAGGTTTGTTCGTCCGTGAGGGAAGTGTTAGCAGAAATATACCATCCACTTCCATTCTCCTAGGTATTTGATTTTGTTTACAGTTGGAACTTTTACAGTGTGAGCAACCTATAAATATTGTTCAAGTCCAATTAAAAAGACTACAGCTCCTAACATAAGGTGTAATTTCTTATTGTGGTCACTTCCTAGAGGTCCTTTTAGCACCTTATAAAGTGTGTTTGTGCTGCAGCCAAGCGATAGCAAAGGGACCAATGAAAGTCTGCTGTGAGTGTTGCCAAGCCAGTAAGAGAATGCACAGTTACACACACACACACACACACACACGCACGCACGCACGCACACACAGACAGGTGTTTTAATAATGATATCATGAAGAGGTATTTGCCTTTCTCGCACAGAGCCAAACAATGTTGGAAAGGCTTTTTCAGTATCCTCTATGTCCATTCCTAAGCAGCATTTGCGTGGTTTTCTATGCTTGTGTTGCCCACCTGGATTACTACTCAGTTCCACGCTGAGCCGTAGCTCTGCGGTAAAATAGCTGCGCATCTTTCTAACACTGCTAATTGGTCTATTCAGCACTGCTGTGAGAATCTGGGAGGCTTAAGATTTAGAACTCTGTGTCATTTGTTGTACCAATTAGTGTATAGAAATAAAAACAAAGGGGTTTTTGGGTAGAAGCCTGTTTAAATTTAAACAAAAAAAGAAACATGATGAATTTGATCAGTTTTGTGGAATTCAGCTAATACAGCAGATTCATTCTTTGCTGTATGTTATCGTTAAATTATTAGGAATGGTTTTCAGCAACTGATAAACAACAAATACGTTAAATTAGGTCAGAATCAAAGTTTGTTTTTTTTTCATCTGGGTCTTTATTATTTTCCAGTGGCGCTCCAGTCGTGTTCTCTGTCTTTTAGGGAGTCTGCGTAAGATCTGGACGTGAATAAACATGACATGCCCTAATAATGCTCATCTGTCTGACTCACAACATATACTTTCTTTTTTTGTGTGTGACTGAAGTGGATCATAGTCATGTAAAGATGTAGAGCATCTAGTGACTGTTGGCAGTGGCCTCCAGAGAATATGATCAGTATGACAGATTGTATCCTGGCTGGAACATGAAGTGGTTCATTTAACCACACACACACACACACACATACACACACACAGCTGACACAGACTCTGGGAATATTTAAACTCAAAGGCACATGAACAGAAACTTTATGCAGTTAAACTTTACAGAATATTATTATATTGTATTATATAATTGTTTTTAAAAAATGTTCAATTTATAAAACTAAAGAGCAATCATTGTGTCAAAAAAAATGATATTTGAGTTTCCAGTTTTTCACTGATATAAAAAAAGGGAGCAGAGTGACGTTCAAATATTAAGTGGCACTGGAGGCTTAACAATTACAGCATCTTGACTCTATTAGTCCACATGTTGGCAGCTGAAAACGGATGTTGGGATATGACACAATGTGGTGCAGGATCATTAAATTGTGGGCACAGTATACCACAGCAGACAGGAACTGCAGTCATTTAAAAAAAACACGTTAAATGGTAGCAATGGATGCCATCCATGCTGTTTTCAATTTGTTTGAAAAATCTAATTTCCTTTTGCAGCGATGCCAGATTTCCCTTCCAAATATGCATGAAAACTTTCTGGTGTCTCAAACATGTCAGAGGATCGCAGCAGCCATCTCTCGAGAAGCCTTGGAATAGATTAATCTGATTTAAAATATTCACAAAGCTCCATCAACAGCACGTCATGCAGCCTGTACAGTGCTTTTCCTCTGCGATGCTCTTTTTTTAGTCCTGTCACATTCATCTCTCTCGTGGGCAGCTGCATGTGTGCACGCTTGCTTCATGCCCACGAATTGATGCACTTATTTTTGGCTCATCACCAGATAGCCACGTATCTTTCTGTGAATTTCCATCTTCCACTAGTGCAATGTGACTTTTCTCACCTGGAGACAATGTGCCACCACTGTACCCTGCTCAAGCTCTTTTAATGCTTGGAACTGCATGCAATGACAGGAACTGCAGTCATTTAAAAAAAACACGTTAAATGGTAGCAATGGATGCCATCCATGCTGTTTTCAATTTGTTTGAAAAATCTAATTTCCTTTTGCAGCGATGCCAGATTTCCCTTCCAAATATGCATGAAAACTTTCTGGTGTCTCAAACATGTCAGAGGATCGCAGCAGCCATCTCTCGAGAAGCCTTGGAATAGATTAATCTGATTTAAAATATTCACAAAGCTCCATCAACAGCACGTCATGCAGCCTGTACAGTGCTTTTCCTCTGCGATGCTCTTTTTTTAGTCCTGTCACATTCATCTCTCTCGTGGGCAGCTGCATGTGTGCACGCTTGCTTCATGCCCACGAATTGATGCACTTATTTTTGGCTCATCACCAGATAGCCACGTATCTTTCTGTGAATTTCCATCTTCCACTAGTGCAATGTGACTTTTCTCACCTGGAGACAATGTGCCACCACTGTACCCTGCTCAAGCTCTTTTAATGCTTTAGAGTGTGTTGTGAAACCTGAAACTGTACAATACGTGTGACCATAATGTACTTGGGATGAAAATAGGTCAAGCATTTGTTTTTTTGTCTTTTGTGTATGCATCATTTATTCATTTCTGATTTTTAAAGTGTTTTCTTTTTTTGGTCCCTTTTTGATGAGCAAGAGGATCACAGAGGGGATTTTATTGTGACTTAGAATTTCTGCATCATCGAAATTTCCCTGCAGCTTAGTGATGCGAGATGGTGGTGCAGAAACAAAAATATGCAAACGGTATGTTATAAAAGAAATCTCCCTAATTAATCACAATCCTCTCTATTCATCTTCTTTTAGGTTTTGGCTACCACTGAAGCTGTTGTCTATTATTCTAACCTAAGATGTAACTGCCTTGTAGCCCAGTGGCTTTGCTTTATTTAAAGCTTCCAAGTGGGCCATCATAACATGAACATGCCGACTTACGAGCTTAATACACACAGACGGTGAAACACGTTTTCATTATCCTAACAGTTACCATAAGACCTGACGTCGAGTCATTGCTCTGCTCGTACCAGTTTCTGCATGACCAAAATCGAAGTAAACTTCATAAAACTTTGTGTTACGCTGCATTTAAGTTAAACGAAACGCTGAAGCTGCAGTTACACAAACTAATCTAGACATCTCAAGTCAGACGTAAACAGAAAAATACAATAGGCCAAAAATAAATGAATACTTATATTACCGCTTAACAGTTTTGTCTGTCAAAATATAGTAAACAATGCCAGGCACATGTTCCTGAAGTTCTAACACATGAGGAAGAGATGACATTTCTTCACTGTGAATGTATGTCTGCTAAAGCTAATGCTAAGCTGAAGCATAATGGGAATGTGTTTTTTCCCTATAAATTCATTTAAACTAATGAAAATGATGACAAAGAAACAGCATAGTACAAGTGTAAAGTCTAAACTACATAAGCAGTCACAGACAATGTAGGACAGTGGTAATCTGACTGACCTCTACATGTTGACAAGTCTGGATGAGTTTCCCCATGAGTGACTCCAGCTCGTTGTTTCTCTTGATCAAACTGCTTAGGTTGGAGTCCAGGGCTTGCTGTAGCAAACATATAAAAGGAAGCAACAGAGAGAAAAATGAAAGAGCACTTTAAGCTTAGTATGCAGGGGAGAGCCGACAAGTCAAAAAAGGTCTGCCTCTTTAGATTTACGCGTTTATACAAGTCAATAAAAGTAACATAACCTCAGGCACTAGTTCAGAAAACAACCAAACCTCTAAAGCAAGTGGAAAATAATTCAGATCATTTAAAAAAAAAAAAAAAAAGTGTTCAATTCTTCAGCATAGATTCACCCAAAAAAAAGTAGAGTTGCGAGAGTTGCAGCATTCTTCTTGGTTTTTGTCCACATACCTCTGAGCGCGGGTGATACCCATCGTCTCTGTATTGCCTCCTCATCATGCCCCGTCTAAGCCTCCTAGAGGATCTTACACTAGTGGAGGATGTGACTGGGACAGCCACTCCACTGAGCACCAAGCCATGCACCGAGCCAGCCAAGCGGCAAATTAGGCATCAAAAGCTTCCCCTATGAGAGCACGCAGCAGCGCACTCAGCTAACGAACCAGCAAACAGGTGACAGCACGTCAGCGCCGTCCCTTATCGCTCCTCCCTGTTTTTCATTCCTTGCCTCCCCCTTTTCCCCCTTTTTTTTACTGCTTTTCATCCGCCTGGGCACAAGCTGTCTACTTTAGATCCAAGACCATCATATTATTGCCAAACCAAGCATGCGTAAGCCTCTCTGATGCCACGTCTCAACTGTCCCGTTCCAAACCGTTTTCCCAATGAATTTAAGCACATTTAAGCACATTTAAGTTTAAGCACATCTCTCCAAAATGGTGCATGGCACCAGGAAGGCCGGGGTGTCAGTGACTTCGCTGGGACACAGGTATCCCGATACAGTTTGAATTTGAACCCCTCTTTTTGTTTCAGTTATAAATGCCATTTCAAACTGCTCAGAATGAATGAAAGAAAGCTGGATATGCTATGAGATACATTTGCATAAACTCTAGTAATGTAAACAATGTTGTGTTGCGGATTAAAACTGAGTTTCCCCAGGGGGAATACTGAACAAGCAACAACAGTGAACACAGAGATTTGTGTGTTTGTGCGTGCGCCTGAGTGTTGAGGGCTTAATGGATGGCCTTAATACAGCAATGACACACTAAAGCTAAAGAAGCATAAAGGTCTACTCGAAGGAATGAATACAGTGCTGCCACAATATTATCATCCAGAGAGATAAAAAATATACTAGACCTCTTAAAAGATGGAGACAAAAATAACAACAGTACATCACTGTATAGGATGTTATACCAACATACTGTATACGAGGAGATGCACAGAAAAATGAAACCTACTATCCCGTCCTACTGTCAGCAGTCCACTGTGCATCTATTATTTCATGTGTGCCAGTGTTAACCCACATCTACACTGTTCATGTTGCCAACTGCTGTTAATCTACAGCAGCTGAACTGCCCGTCAGGTTGATCACCTGTCAGTCAGCCTGCTTGTTTATCCGCAGTGTCTCTCTTTCTCTCTGCGCCTGTATATATTTCTGCTATTTCTGGATGGATTTTCACCCAAAAATGTGTCTGTCCAAAGTTAATCTTTGCTCTAAATCCACCAGACTAAGCCGTGTTGATTTGATGAGCCTTTAGATATACAGTAAGCCAATGGACTCGAATTCTATTGGTGTTAAAAATCCATTTGACAAAAAAACAGTGGTGGCAAGTAAAAAATACATTACTCAAGTGCATTAAACTTTAAACTTTGCTTAAGGATTTTTGCTTCTCCATAAACTATATCTTTCAATGGAAAAAATATTTAAATTATTTAATATAATTCAGCTAATTGCAAAACTTTTTGCTTCTAAAGTTTCTCAACTTTTGTTGAGATTGGTTGTTTTTTTGAAGTATTTTGTTTTTTATGGTTCTAATATAAAAGTTCTGACTTGTACTATGCCAAAATGAAACTATTATTCATTTTTTATTTTTTATATCCCTGGAGGTTAGCATTCCATGTCTAAAACCTAAAAAACTAAAATATAATAAATACAAAGTGGTGGGTCACTAATCCATAGTGACGTACATACCACCAACAGAGAGTCTTAACTTTAGGAAACCAGAGAGGTGAGATCACCTAAAATACAAATATACTGCAAAAGTGTGTGTAGGCTCTGTTTTTTTTACCCAGAGGAACAAAAACATCTGCTCTTCATTAGCGAGAAGCTGTTCTGCTGCAGCAGATCCTCTCATAAGCTCCCACCAACGAAGAATCTCCTCTTTGAAATCAGACTTTTGAAACATTTCATCAGCTAACATCGTCCTCTCAGCTTACGTTACATTTGTACAACTTCATACTTGATACAGTCTTCCCTTCTTCTCCTGTGCGAATTAGACTTTGCGCATGTGTGAGAAGACAAATTCACCTTGCCTGCAATGATCAGACGCAAAGAATTTATGCAAGGGGATCAAAACATACTCAACCCCTGGTACAGACAGGTAGAAAACTCAACTCAACAGAAGAGCCTTGTCGAGATTTACTCTGACACTGAGCAGGATTGTGTTCTCACAGATACTTGCTGAACTGCCAGAATTTCACTTTAACACCATTCCTCTCCTTGTTGCTCATATATATGTGTGTGTGTTAGAGAAACATCAGAAAAAGTATATACTGTATTAACGTCTTATTGCTGAATCACCGCTGTATTGTATTTGATAGAGAGCGCCAGTGCCTTTGCTCGACACCCAGTAAGCCCCTCTGTAAATTGGAAACAACGTTGGTATGTGTGTGTTTGTAGCGGTCTGACAGAAACAGAGATGACTCCGGCTCAAAGGCAAAGCACAGCAGAGAAGAAAAAGGATGCAGCAAGGAGGGAACATTGTACTGGGGAAAGTTGGGAAAGGATGGAGAGTGTGTTAGACTGAGAGACGAGCAAAAAGGAAGTTTCAATGCTGAAAGAAAGAAGTAAGACTGATTGTTGCACATGCACTGTTAATTCTGAAAGAACAGTTTCTTTACTTCAACTGAAGAAAAAAAAACAGGTCTTATTATGAGATATGCTTCTATTAGGGAGAAAGGTTATAAAACAAAAAGCAAACTAGTGTAAATACTGCACCAGTGGTAAAATCCATCCAACTTTAATGTTTTATTTCACACCTTTGCCTAAAAAGTCAACTGAAACCCACCTGACTTAACAGCTGACTGTGGAACCAGTCAGCTAGGTAACTTGTAGTGCAATTGAATTGTTTCCTGTAATGACAGTGTGTTATTTAAAGCTATAAATGTAAAGTTAAAAACAGCATGGGCTACATTAAGGAAGGATGTAAGGGAAATAAGTGTGTTTTCATATGAAACGAGACAGTTTGAGGACATAAAGGTAAATGATGTGCTTATCCATAAGCCTGTGAATCAAATGTAATGTTTTGTGTCTGCTCGTGTTTGCATGACCCAGAGTGTTGTTGCAACACTAGATGACAGCTGATTTAAGCAAATGGATTACTACATAAAATAAACACAAATAACCTGTGATTTGGAAGTAAAGCTGGTGCGTGCGCACACACACGAACACGCGCTTAAACAGCAGCAGCCCCCATCTTTTATCCCCCAAGGTACTTTCTCCTCAGTCTCAGAGCCAAGGACTTTAAAACCTATTTCCAGAGGCCTTCTCTGTCAAGTTCCTGTGACGGGGGTAATTTTATCTCTGGAAAAGGATGGGTGTTCCCACAATAACCTCTATAGCTCTTATCACCACCACTGCCACTGAAAAAAAAACTTTTCCAATCACTGATGTTCTCTTTACTTCATGTGCGGAGTGGGGATATCTCATATTTCAGCAAATCAGAGAAAAGAGTGATTTAGATGACTAAAACCGTTTCAACTTGTCAGACAAATGAAAGGAAGGCATTATATCTGAGTGCCTGTGCTAACTGGGGTTTTCGTGACTGTGCCGCACCTCCCCTTTTAAGAAGTTTTCAGTCCTTATGAATTAAAAATCAGAAGTGTTGCTGTGCATAAATATTGCACGGCATGTTGTTGTCATCGTAATCAGTGTAGACCTCAAGTCTATCTCGCACCCTGCTTCTATTCTGTCACGGAATTCATCTTGTTAGAATCAATTCTCAACATCTGGTAAAAGAAAAGTAGTAGTAACTTTATGTAAATTATATGTTGTACAGCTAATGTAGCTGAGGAATAATTTCAACTAAAACTGACAGTTTTCTTTGTCTTAAGGCTATAAACGTCTACACTAATTGCTAACTTGTGATTATTTGTATTATATAATATAATTGAAGATGTGATTACTGTGTCTGTCAGGATTTGTTTATGTGTGCTGCATCCTTTTACCAGACGTGCAGCACAAAGTGCTGATTTAAGAAGATTTGTTTTTATGAAAATATATTAAAGTTAAGTGAGCTGAAATGTTTGGCCTAAGGCTGGGATCCACTTAAACTTTCGCTGTTATCAAAAATGCAGTGAGTGCGGGACTACAACAGACCAATAAAACTCAGTTACACATCGAGGATAAAATTAAATGTGATGGTTTTATTTTGGAAGGTAAGAAAAGTTTCAACTTATAAGATAATGGCTTTACTTTGAAATCTCACTTGTGTTTCATATTTAATTTGGTTCCTGAGTTCATTATACTTTAAATATCCACAATTGCATATTGCATTTATATAATTTCTGTTAATGTGCCCAGACTCTATAAAGGTCATATTAAGGTTAAAGGGGTCTTAAGGGGATCCATTGTTTTTCATGTTTAAACCCTGAGGGTTTTAGTTTTAAGACCTTAACAGTTGGTCAAATCCCCTTGAACTTGGGGCAGAGAAGGCACATTTGTTTTCTGTGTGTGAAACAGAGGACAGATTGGGGTGCGTGTGTGGGTAGGGGTCTGTATTACATTTGTGTACAGACATGACTGTGCTTGTGTGAGTGAGCATGCTCAGAGGTAATAAAGCAGTCTAACACGATTTGTTTGGCCATCTGTAAATTTAGATGTCCTCACAATATATTGTGACCTATCTAAATGTGTATAGTTGTCTGTCCCTGTGTGTCCGCCCTGTGATACACTGGCAACCCTAACCCTACCCCTAACCCTAACCCTCAAAAGGTTAGGATTTGAGATAGGATGCATATGCAAAAAATAAAATTACATATAAAGGTGAGAAGCAAACCTTAAATTTTGATCTGGGTGTACTGACACAATATTTTTTTACTGCTTCTACTATGTGTTATTTTGACCTATGCTACACAATTATCAGTCAGATCAGGGATAGACAGATGTGCACTGCTTACAGATTTATAGCACATATTAAGTCTGCATGATAACTGCTGGGTGTGCTGACCTGTAGTATGTTACATTCTCGGCCTTGACAGAGAGGGGGAGAAAGAGAAGCGTGATAATTAGATGACGCACTGACCTGTACCCATCCTGCTAATTATTCCTCTCTGCTTAATTTTGCTGAAACACGCAAGATGAGATGCACAATCACATACAGCAACTCTGAGATGAAATGAGATCAAGCTTGACGCTGGAGGCTATATAGCATGAAATATAAATAATAAAATAAGTGGTAGAGGAGGTAATACACAGGGGAATATGTGCACATTTAAAATGACCTCACAGAAATAAAGTCCACTGTGTAGAATCACTACCTTTTCTTCTGTGAGTACCTCAACTTGAAATCAGTTCATCACTTTCATTGGGCACAACGCTCGCTGAGAACTCATTAGAAACTACTTCATACTTTCACAGGTGAGATAAAAGGGGGAAAAAAGTGGCACAACGTGGCACGTTGCACAATGCTGAATAAACTCTCTCTGAATGAGCATGCAGTGTGTTTGTGTTAAAAAAAGTTCCCTGGGTAACTCACTCTTCAGTAAAGTGAAAATGTAAACTACACAGTTTACTGCTCAGAACAATTGCTTTATGTGTAACTATGCTAATGTTGAAAATCATTTTTGGGGGTATTATTAGCCGCCTAAATAGTCTCAAAATAGATCAATAGACTCAAATCAACATGAAAGAGTATCTGATTTTAAGGCAACTTGCTCCAACATACCTTAGTTACTATTTGACCTTTGTTTGACTCTCTTGTGTTCTTTCTTAAATCACAGTCGAAATCCAGGAGCTCAGCCGATGCTACATTAGCACACTGTTCTTTTTTAAATCTGTCTTTCAACGTTATTGAAGCACAACACAAAGTCTGGTGGAATCTGGTGGAGTAGCCCTTTAAAAAGGTTTAGTTTTCATAATGGAGCCATTAGGTTTAAGCAGAACAGCATCCTGTGGAGACTGCAGGTAACTATTTAATCTTCATAAACTCAACGCACACACACACACACACACCCACACACACACAGGTTATTGCCCGCACACTCTTAATAGCCATGCTCAATTAAGCACACCTACACCCAGCAGGCAATCGGTCCTTGTTAACCTGCCACCTCACTGAAGACACTGTGCGTCATCACTAATCACAGTCCCCATATTCAACGTGTGTCCGTGCCTTTGAAAAGCCTTCTGGCACACTGGCGGGGTGTAGTGATTATGCTAATTGCTTAATTATTCAGGAGAGATAATAAGTCAGCAGGAGATGATAAAATCTCACTTGATAGTCAAGTTAGATACCTGGGTAAGGATAATAGGAAATTTCACACTGCAGAGTGGAATAAAATTAAAGTTTAAAATTCATTATCTGTTAGATAAAGGAGAGAGGGAATCTATACCCTTATCTGTCATCAAATTAATCAAACCAATGTGAAATGACAGCAGGTTTTAATAAGGCCACTTTAAAAATGGACACATTTGCAATATTTTAAATAGAAAATCAGTCCATTACAGCAAATGTATGAGGAAAAAATGCCTTTCTTACCCTGAGCTTCTCATAGCGGTCACTCAGTGCTGCCACCTGGTGTTCCCTGTGCCTTCCAACCAGTTTGCACAGTGAGCAGATCAGCTGATCATCAGTCACACAGTACATGTTCACCTTCTCCTCCTCATGCTCCAGACACTGGAGCCCTCTGAGATGCGAGTCCGGCATGGGCTCGATGAGCCGGTGGCCGGTGAACGGCTTCTTGTTAGGATGTGTCGCTCTGAGGCATTCCTCGCAGTACGACACCTCGCATGTCACGCATGTTTTGACAGCGTCCTGTGGAGGGTCCTGCTCACAGAACTGGCACTGGACCGGTTCGGGAGGTGTGCCTGGGATGGACATAGCAGCGCTGACTGGGACCAACGCCAACCGGTTACTCCCTTCGTCACCAGGTGAGTTGGGCCCACTGTGGGGCGCAGGCAGCAGCAGAGGAACCCCAGCTGAAGATGAGGCTCGCTGAACTCTATCAATAATATTCTGCAAGGTAACGTTTCTCTTAAGTCCTTCTAGTCCACGTTCCGGACTCAGGGAAATGACATATCTACAAGTGGGACACTGGAAGGCGCCGATGTTCTGAACAGACTCGTTGGTTGCGCAATGGGAGACGAGGATGCGGTGGGCACAGCCGAAGCACAGGCTGTGGGCACAGGGGAGCAGAAGTGGGTCTTCAAAGAGCTCCAGGCAGATTGGGCAGGTCAGCTCTGACTCCAGAGTGTCCATTCTGCTCAGAGGAGGCCAGGCGGGACCAGGCGCAGCGTCAGCAAAATCCAGAAGAGCCGCTCAGCTGTCTGCATGCCAGAGACAGAGAGATAAATGGAGGAAAGCAAAGAGACAGAGGGGGGAAAAGGAAGAGAAAGCACAGGGATTTGTGATTAAATGGTGTGAAACAGCTTACTTCACACGGCTTTCTTGGGAGGGCTTATATCTCAATGGAGCAGACCACAGAGTGGACTTAAAGAATAGCAGGGTGTGAAGTGTTGGGTTTTTTTTCTGAAGACAGTAGAAAAGAAATACTAACAATCTGAGTTTCATGGACTAAACTAATTTGCCGTCACGTTTAGATGAACTTTTAGATAGCATCCACATATGTCCACTGATGCTTGTGGCATTTCGATTGTTCCTCAGACAAAGCTGTTGATGAGGCAAAAAAAAAAAAGCGAGCAGCGAAGGGAGTGGCAGCAGCAGACAGATGATGCAAATCCCTTTCTTACTTCTTTGTTAAAACAGGGGAGTAGCCAAAAAAAGATGGAGATGTGATAATTAGTGGCCGTTTTGAGTGAAATGATGGAATAATTATGCACTGATGTCAAGAAAGAAAAAAGAAACACAACAGAAAACACCCCCCGAGGCCCTCCACATAAAGCACAACACACAAGCCTATTAAATCTTTACATCTAGTCACACAGAGCACGACAGACCTGTTCACTCACTCACACTCACAAACACAAAGCAATAAGAACCCCACATTTCTTATGTCATTAAACGCATCAGTGTGAAATTTTCATACTGTACCGATAATATTAGACAACAGCAGTAAGAAGTTTCACTTGACAGCTAACAGAAGAGAGAAAATGAGCAATGCTGACTCCTATTGCGTTGCTGCCTCTGCATTTGCAGGCGGCAGCAGTGTCATTTACTGTAAACTCAAGTGAACACGATTACTAGACGCTGAAGTTCACAATGCTCTGTGAAGGTGCCTCATAATGTACACTGATATATTTTTAATTTTGCATGCAAGCATTTAACACCTGGTTCGACACTATTCTACAGTACCCATAATGCAACTCAACAGTTTGGTCTCTGATTCAGGGTTATTATGCTACTTAGTGCAAAGATGAGGCGACAGACATCTGTAAGCTGTGTGCCTTTGGTGTAGTCAGTTGGTAATTAGAGCACATGTCCATTTCCTGCACCTGCAGAGGAGCCGGATCTTGATTTAAGTAGGTCTGCCTCTGCAAGCTGTCATTGTGTCCTCTGGTTTCATCTGTGCAGCAGTAATGCTGGATTTGCTGTGTTATTTTGTGTCCGCGTAAGTTCCTACAACAGTGTAACAGCCATCGTCACAACTATCCAAACATTTCTGCAAATAGCAGACTTTAAATTAAAGCCACAGGCTTATCAAAAGTAATTTTAACAGATTTAGTTTGACATCGCTATCTGCAAACAGAGAGTGCAACATTTATCTTGGAGTCTCAGACTCAGAGACTGAAAATTCAAAGCTGCATGCAGGTTTTTGTTTTCTATCTGCCCTATTCATTTGTAAACTTAGCCAGAGGGTAGGTAATAAAATGACATCAGTTTGTGACAGCTAATGGGGAATTCACAACTGCTGGGGAAAAATCATTTCACCGCAAAAAAACTAAACATCTCAAGAATAGATGGAATCTAATCAAACCCTTCAGGGAAATCATTGCAAGCTGACAAAGATTTAGTACTTCATCAAGTTCAATTATAGCACAAATGGAATCAATTGTCCTATTTGTTTTGTGCGCACTAAAGCGCTGTACTGAAACTAAATCTTTCAGGTGTGTTGGGAAGAAAAAACATTAAATGAGCTAAAGATAAAAATATTTCTGACACTAATTTCCTCTCGTTGCACAGAGAAAAGAAAAACTAACTTTTCAACAATTACTCATAATGATAGTGAAAAAAATAGAATGCTTCCATAAGCAAACGAGCACAAATGACAACCACTCTTTGAGAAACTTTCAGTAGATGTCACTGTTTGCTGAGCTTACAGCTTGTGCGCATCCAAGTGTATACCACACTCAGAACAGCCCTCCCATTCGTTCTCTAACCATCTTTATGCATGGTTTCCCTTTCATCATGTGGAAAAAAAAGGCAAAAACAAGTGCTGCAGATAAACTACCCACTCCTGAGCTCTATGCAGCCTAAGCACGTGTGTTGCCCATGATATTTCAGGCCAGATAATGTTCATGTTGCAGTGCAGATGAGCTGCAGAAGCAAAACAAAAGGGGTGGAAGGACACACATTGATTTCTTATTTCTACAATACAGGAAAAAAAGTTACGTCAAATGAGGAAATATGGGAGGTTATATATAGAGAGAGAGAAAAGGACGGTAAACACACATTTAGACTTGGGTAACACATCGCAACACACTCTCATTCCCACAAACACATATGCTGTTTCTCCAAAGCACCACAGAGCCTCCCTCAAGTGTTTATTTCTAGTGAACAATGAGTTTTGCTGACAGTCCAGGGGAAACTTAAGAGTTGTTAGGAGCGGTGTATCATTTGGGCCTGGCTGCTCAAATCATTACCGTCATCGAGGGCAGGTCCAGGAACAAACTACACCAGCACCGGTTTATTAAGAAATATAGAATGAAGCAACACATCACAATTGGTGCCCCTCAGGTGTGCCGCATACTGTAGTAAATGATGGTGCATTTAAAAAATCTCATTTAAGTTGGAAAAACATAAGGTTTTTTGCAGTTCGTCCATGCACAAACCTGTCAGCCAAATAAAATAAACAGCATTTCAGACATAAAAAGACAGAAGCAAAGAAAGTACAGGGGAAAAAAGTTCCTGACATAGCCGGCAAAGTTAGACATTGATGGAGCTTTGACAGGTTAGTGTGTGACAGGAGGCAAACCTGGAGGCACTGAAAGATAAAGACAATAGACCTACCACAGTCAGACACACACAGACATACATTGTCCTGCAAATCCAGATTGGCAGGTGAGACGGGGTGAAATGTCTCTCAGCACACAATAGGTGACACTGTTGAACCGTACATCGAGGTGACAAAGCACGGAGCAGAAGACTGAGTAGGAGCGTGAAGCAGAAATAGGTATGAGAGAGGAGGAAAGAGGCATTCAGGCTGGAGGAGGACGCTGACAAAATTCAGGCGAAGTTGTTTATTCTTCCCACCATCAGTTGGTGCTTCATGACTGTCAGAGCTGCCACTGTGTGAGAATGTACTGCCTCCTGTCTGACACCGCTGAAACATCCCTGCCAATACTCGTCAGCGTGAGGCTGTACAAAGCTGAATAAGTGCTGGAAGAATCCTCCACTTTCTTATTTCCTCCTTTTCTGCAACATCAGCATAACAATATTTCTAGGAAATGCATTTGTTTCGCCACCGAGTGCCCCGGTACATAGCATTTGTATATGATATATGTCAATGTCAACTCTGTACAAAATGTGAATGCATTTCTTGCTCTCCCCTCCTTTCCTTTGTAGGTTGAATGAAATTTGATGTTGGTAATACAAACACCCTACTGTATGTAGCTACACAGGTTATGTTAAAACTGTTTACCAATTAGCCTTAACAGCTCCTTGCTGCAGCTCATAAAACCTGCTGTCATTTAGCTCCACGCCTACTCCAGCCACTTGTCTCGTCCGACGCCATCTAAGTTACTGACTTCCGTTTTGGTGTTCTGGCTGCTTTTAACCAAATTCTACTTTGGATTCCGACAAAGTAAACCTAATTTCACAGTCCTACCACTTCAGTTTCATTTTGAGTCTAGCCATGTTCCAATGAAATAAGTACACCTGGAGCCAGATGCATAAACAGTGCTAATGCACACACCTTTCCAAACACATAAACAAAAGTGGACACATCACGTATTTCGGTTTGAGCATACGCAGTGAATAGTAGTGAAGCTACAGTTCAAAGAATCTGGCTCCAGGTGTGTGTGTGTGTGTGTGTGTGTGTGTGTGTGTGTGTGTGTGTGTGTGTGTTAGGTGAAGTGAGGCAGAGATGCTCGTCCTAACAAAAGAATCAGAATAACATTTGTGTATCTCTGTGTGTTCGTGACAGTTACTCAACAATTGCAGGACTGTGTAACAGTCCAAGTCCAAAATGCTGCCTGTCTTCGGTACTTTGATGGGTACAAATGTCATTGCCCTGATGGTATTCTCAAATGGCTGGCATTTTAATTTGAAACAAAGCCTTTTTATATAATCTCTCATCCATAAATGTCAGCGGCTAACATTTTGCAGCTGAACATTTGCAAGTGTTCAGTCAGTATGAAATCAAACGTCAATGTGTGTAGCCTGTGATGTGGAAGGACAAGTTAAAATAAATAATAAGTATTACTTTAAGAACAACTAATAAAGCATCAGAAATTAAATCCTCCAACTTCTGAGCTTTCTTGGCGTTTATATTTGGGAGGATTCTCCCATTAGTCTCTGCTCTGCTTCTAAATCTTTCAGCAACTTTAGGTCCAAGGAGGTTGCGGCATTCCCTTCCACTTCATGTTTAAAATGTTAAATTTTTCATAGCAGCTCTTTCTGTCGTTTCCTAAAAACTGATTTGACAAGCACAAGATCCGAAGTGGTTCCCGTGGTTCAACATAGCACGTGGACCACTCCTAATGCTGATGTTCTGTTATAATTGTTAATTAATGTGGGGCTACCCACGGTTTCTATTAATCTAACAATAAAAGCTATAAGGGAATTATATTCAATTTCTCTTTCAGCAAAATTAATATTTTAACTGCAACTCCGCTTAACAACCTGAGCTGAAAAGTTCTGCTCATAAAGTGATTCAAAAGCCGGATCGTTTCAGTCGATGACTCAAAATCACTGTAAACAATTATAGTAACCAGGCAAATGCTGTTTACCCCCCTCCTAAAAACACATTTGGAGGGGTCCATTTGGTAAGTTGACATGAGCGGCTGTGGCAGTCCACGGAGCAGAACCGAGAAGTAGGTCAGCCCCATTGACCTAACTCATAATCAGCACACACTGCGTGTGTGTGTGTGTGTCACTGTATGATTGTGCTGTTCCAATTTCCTCTCAACTCACAGGAGGCAGAAAATAGCAAACACACAGACAAATGCTGGAACCATGCAAAAAAAAAAAAAAAGGGCGAAACATCTGAAGTGCAGTGTAAACATGATATCAGTCGTCAAGCTTCATAGCGTTACGTAAAAACCTCTGTCTGGACAACAGATGCAGGTGGCCACGACTTTTGCCACTAAAATGTATTGCAAATCGATGATCTCACATTCGAACTCGCCCACAAACGTCTACTTTCACAGTAGGAACACAGAGAAAGAACCAACGCTCAATTATTAACATTTTTGTGAAACCTAAATTATTTACATTTTGTTTAATTTTTAAACACAACCTCTACCTTTTTTGTGTTTGTTTTTCTAACTATTCTTTGTTTCATCCCCATCTAGACCTTTCTGACACCTTGAACTGTAAAGCTCCCCCGACCACTTATGGAATTCACAATTGACAAAAACAAAAAAAACATTATCTGCTTACAGCAGAAGCAGATCGCACGGTGTTAGAGATTAACCCACGACCTCATCAAGTTGTCGAGCACTTGTCTTTCCGGGGTCGTGTTTTCCGTGGCAAGGTCAATTCAGATTTCCTCTGCTTTGTCCCATTACAAAAAAGGATTCTTTTTTCATGTTCCCCACACTGTATGTAAGCAACCACGCGGAAAGAATGCTGATGTGCTCCCCTGCCACGTTTAGCAAATGCTAAATATTTTCCTACATCTTTCCCCTCGCACACATATTTGTCTTGAGCGCCGCTGTAGGAATGTGATAAATCTTGTGACGCTTGTGCAGGAAGAAATTCGCTGCACGTAGTCAACACCGCGCTGGCTCGGAGGTGTAGGCGCTGTAAGTTCAATTAGGACAAAGAAAGAGAGCGAGTGTGCTCAGGTGGTGATAAAGCTGAAAGTCTAGTGCTTAACAACACTTGCAGCTTCAGTTCAGTCAAATTCAACAGAGAATTCCATTTTAAAAACATCACCTAATCTCTGCACACCCCTTCTTTCCTTGTCTCCTCCCCTCTACCCCCTTATTAACTTCCCCTTGCTCCGTCTTTACAGTATTAAGCTCCATTGTCTGGACTGTTAACAAGTTATTACCACTAACTGTTGCCATGCAGAAGCACACATAATGCCTTTGTCTTATCCCAGACACCCTGCCATGGCGATCCGTAATCCGCTTTCTTTCACACTGGCCGTAACCAATCGCAGCCTTTCACATTTTGAAGTGGTCAGTCACACCTAACAGGATTGGCTGGCCAGGGTTTGAGATGCAGAAGCTGCTCGTGATTATGACAAAGGGTGACGTGACAAAGTGTGTGTGTGCGTGCAACTGCGTGCTGCGTGGGTCTGTCTGGCATCTTGCTCGTGTGACCCAGATCTGGTGCAGTGCCTAACGTGAAATTAGATGTGATGTTTGGAGGCCGGAGATTACAGGGGACGAAAACAAGTCTGGTGTTGACATATTTCATCAGGGTGACTGATCATAACAGCCATCACATACATACATACTCACACAAATGCACAGTGAAGACTATCAGGTAAAGAAACCTACTTAGGGACTGTATGAAAATGATATATATAGTAGGTAAAAGTAGACTAGGATGCTTGTCCAACATGATCCAGGGGAAACACTACAAGACTCTTAATTAATGGCTTGTTGTACCAAAGTTGAACCTGATGTAGATCTTCATTTAATCTGTTTTGATGTGGTGAGTGAACTGATACCTTGGGAACACTGTTTGGAATGATGAGACACTTAAACATTAAGTAACACCTCCTTCCATGATCACAGTTGTTCCATAATGCATCGATGTTGCCTCAAAATTTGTGCTTAGGATTCCCTCGTCGAGATGCAAGTAATTAAATGGTGGTTATTCCCTTAAGTACTAAATTCTTGATTTGATTGAATAATGAAATGTTTTTAATGAAGGCGTCTCCGGGGAACTGGCAACGAGTGCACCCATGTATGAACAGAGCACTAGAGCGATAAAGCATGATGCATCTGCATGCCTCATACATTACAGCTGCAGCTGAGTCATGTGACAAAGGCAGACGTTTCTCATTTGGTAAGAGCCTTTGCGGGCATTTGTGTACGCATGGGAAAAATATTCTCTACATAAGCCATTGCACGTATATTTTTAACTGGTTTCCAAATGTATGACTAAACCTTCCTTTATTTCTCATTGATGAAGACGAGGATTTCTGACTATGTGATTACTTTTTACAACGAGTTGTCTGACACATGTGACTCCATTTTAACCTTTGCATTCCTAACGTGACCTGTTTACCTTCATATAAGGGTCAAGGTACGTAATAATGTCTAACATATGGATTTTTCTTTGGAATATGCTTATGATAACACATGATTTTACATTTCTACTATGCACATGAACAATAAGGTGCAAAGGAAGTTTACTTTACCCAATCTGTGTTTATGTTGAATCGGAATAAAAGGAATGTCAAAAAACTGTAAACTTGCGAGAGCACTCTCCCGTGGCCGATATCCCAAAATGAAGTGACCTGACATTTACCATCTGCTGGTTCGCAGCAGATTAGCAAAAATCCCTTGATGCATATCAAATGACACTGAAATATTTTCACCCTTGCAATAGGAAGAGAAAAATAACTAAAACCACGTCACAGCTGACACCTGTGACACGTTGCTTATAGGGCAGCGCTTTCAAAGAGCCTGTGCTGATTTTGCTTTGAAATGCTAAAACTGTAAACGCTCAGAGGCGTGAACCGTTTTACGTGCATGCACTTAAAAAGTGAGTTCTGCCAGTCAGTTCAAAGTATGACACTTCTGAATTAGTTTAGCAAAAAATGTTACTGCAAAAGTAGGACCTCCAGCAGGTATTTGATCTAAACTCTTCTTGCCGGCAAAGTGTGATATTAATGGTGATATTTAATAATATAATTTAAATATTAAACGTTTTGGGTCATCAAACACTTTGGGTCCATAAATTAACCCACCATAGAGGCTCCTGACAACTGTAAAAAGATTTGAGGAACCACTTATCCTCGCCACATGACTACACAAGCTGCCAAGTCTCACTGAACCGACTAAACCAACTGTGCTCATTGTCACCAATTTCTGAAGTTTCCATGGCAACACTGCACTCTCATCTTATTCGGATGGTGATTAAAAAACACACTGAGTTGAATAAAATGAACTGGAATGAAAATGGGGGGGGAGGGGGGGGGCGCTATCTCACTCAGTCTTTGTCCTTTTATGAAGGATGTTTAGATAGCAATTAACAGTTTGCCCCTCACGCATCTGAAGTGGGCGACTGCTGGCGCTTTGAAGATCAAATTAACCAATTAGGAAGTGACGAGAGACTCTTGAGTTATAACTCTGCGTTTCATCGGGTACGCTGCATGCTGGTGTGATAACGGGATGTTTTGATGGGCATTATAGGAGGTTGATGCTGTGAGCAACAGGCTTTTTTGTCATAAATAAAGCGGCAACTCTCAATTTGTTGGAATTCGCTGGCACGTTTAAACAAACTGACGGACGTGTCCCGCACAGGAAAACAACTGACAAAACTGCCTCTGCAACGTGTTTCCCACGGTTAATCTTCAGTTTGTTGGGGGTGGAGGGAGGGCGCGAAGGCTCTCAGAACTACAGTAAGATGCTTTTCTATAGCCCGCCAAGGCTGACAATGCTACTGAACCATGTCAGGGGAAACAGGAAAAGAAACAGCAACAATACTATTGTTCATACATTGGTCAGCATCGTGACAACTACAAACCAAACTTCCGACGAAGCCTTCTTGTACTTCCTACAAGCTGTTTGTCAAAGCAAATAAACTCCATGCATCTAAAGTGCTCTAAGTTCATCTTTGTTGTCAACAAATGAAACTTTTTTTAGCACAAAATAAATGTATAATATGCCCACAGGTTAAATCTGAATAGCCTCATCAGAAACTATAGAAATGAGGACTTTTACTTCAAAACTAAGGAAGCAGACACAAACATTCTTACAACCATAGTTCATTAAACAAGTACAAGAATCTGCAGTTACAGTGGCTTCTCATTGCCTCGCAGATCAAACACTAAACCAGCATTTCCTTGATCCCTATGACCCGTAGCAGGTGAGAAGGATCAGTTGTAGCAATGAGCCTGTGTCCACCGCCCACCCTTCGCACTTTTACACACAAGACACGTTCACACTTGTGCTCACACACACACACACACACACACTGAACATGGCGCAGTGCCTGGAAGATGCTGTTAAACTAAATTACTAAATTACTTACTACTCTGGGAGGCTACAAAGATAAATAAACACATTACCATAGTCATGAATGATGCAGATGTATCTTAATATATGCTACATTTACATACAATACATTTTGGGGAAAAAGTGGATAAATGTCCCCCTTTCCCCGCCAGTCCTCGCATTTGCACTGTCAAACATCCACCCTTTTAAGTGCAAAACCATCCCAATACCCGCTGCCTTTTTAAATGCACTCATACTTTCACACACGCACTACAGTACTGAAGCACACACACATTTTAAGCATTCCTCAAGGTCCTGACTCCTGTCTTTATGTGTCTTGGGCTTCAAGCAACCACCAAAACACAGCTCTTTGAAATTGGGTCACACAAAACAGACCCACACATGCAGCATAACCCCACCCATGCACACAATTTAATGGGCTCTTCAAAAGTCAACTAAGTCTAATGCATACATTTCAGAAAAGAAAACTCTGCCCTTTATATAATTCTGCATTTATTGCAGTGAATGCATGTTTTAGGAGACTGAAACATTAATGTAAAGTTTTCATAAGGCTGAAGTTGCTCAGAACTCAAAGATGACACAAAACAACCAGGAATATGCAACTCGTTCACAATCCCACATCATCATCCATATGATAAAAACAGACTATAACTGTTTCTGTTGTTACAAATGCAAATTCAACAACTGTTTGTGCCGAAGTTTCTTCTGAACCCTGATACAGATGGTTCTGCTACACTCATTGGCCGAGTCCCCAAAGCCACTGCTCTATCATTATCATTCCAGTAATGCCGGCACTCAAAGCTTCCACTCCTCATTTCCACTGAGAATGCAGTATGAGCTGAGGTTGACGGTGAAACCCAGCGGGAATCCCCCAGAGACTGACGGAGAGTTAAGTAAACTAACAGGAACGCACACTCTCCCACTGAGACGGGCCCTGTGCATCAGAGAACAAAACAAGCGCGCGCATCCTCCTCATCCTCCACCTCTTGTCCGCTTACCTTCCACATGATTAAAAACCCATCATCCACAAACAAAGTGAAAAAAAAGGAAGACAGAGAGGTGGGCAGAGAGAACAGAGGCTATCTTTGGCTCCCTCTCTTCTCTGTGGGAAGCAGTAGCAGCAGGGGCAGGGGCAGGAACAGCGGAGAGCAGCGAACTTGGGAGTCAGTGACGATGTGGATATGTCTCCGTGGCTGTGTCATCACCTCTGATGACATGTTTCCTCCCCTGCCTCTGTAAGCCTTTCCATCCTGACCCGGCACAGTGAAAGAGAGAGAGAGAGAGAGAGAGAGATGGTATAAACTAGTGCACCGCCCCTCTCTAACTCCACTCCTCCTCCTCCCTGTCCATTCCTCTCAGCCTGTTTCCCTGTATTCAAATCTGCCAGTGGGCTGCACTGCCTCTAAAGAGGCCAATCACTGAACCTCTGGGGGTGGAGTCTGAACTGTCTATGTGCAAATGTGAGTTTGGAGTGGGATATGTTGTACAGAAACACTGTACTGGTTTTATAACTGCCTCATAAAACACAAACAAATACCAACGGAGCCACAGTTGACTCCACACAGTATCCCGAATAGATCAAATGATCAGAAAACGACACTAAATGCTGCTTAAAAATTAGGGAGAACATGTTATAAGCCTTTCACATTTAGCCTCTCTGCAGTCAAGTTGAAACAGGTCACTACTTTTGAATTTACTCTGTGCTCTTTATTAGCTTTCATCTGTCTCCACTTTTGCAACCATGACACATCCTCAGCAGCGATGCAATTTTCTAATGTCTCCCTGCTGTCTCTGTTTGTCCTCCTCCACCTTGAAACTTCAGCTGTTTTGGCCACAACTCATAAAAACAAACCCCTTTTTATATGGCCCAGAAGGAAAGCAGCTTAAATTAATCTCCAAGATGCGAGTCAGTCATTTACCCTCCCACACAAGGAACGCTGCGCTGCCATAACTGCAATCTTTGATAAAAAAAAAAACAGGTATTCATCAGCTGTCTCGCTGAGAACTATTATCTCCCCGTCATCTCTGATACACAGCCGATGGTGCTTGTACTCGTGGCCACTGTGCATAATGAAAAGCTCAAACTTTGAGACCTTTATTAAGATCTCTGCAGGCCGTGTGATGTGAATGCTTTGAACACCAGCTGCTCATTGGTAGCTAAAGCTCAAATAATCCCTAACATTTTGCCCTAGGGGAGTGAGCCCTATAGTTTGAAATGTACAACACGGTTCTTGCTTCACAAAGACTTATGGCTTTAATCCATCCTGTATCCTGGACTGTAAGGCTGTTGAGTCAGAAATCGTATTTTGGCTAAATTAAGTTTAATGCATCACATGAAACTGTTTGTTTGGGTCCAATAAGTTCCAGAAAGCATGTCCACAACCAAATGCACCAGTGAAATGCCAGGCACCGACAGAGATATCTGTCCGATAAAGTGCTTACAGTTGAGCTCAATTCATATGCGTTTTTCCCGCTGAGGCTCTAGGATGTGGAAACTAGTCTGAGTTATTGTGGTGACGTAGATTTAATGAAATCTCAACAACAGCATTTGCATTGATCATGCAGATATATTATACAAACACACACACACAAGAGAATGATTCGATTAGCTTAATGTCCAACAGCAGGGGTGTTGACGTTTCATTTCATCAGTAACAGACAACAGTAGGTTCATGTACAGAGTTGGGATTTCTGTGTGTGTGTGTGTGTGTGTGTGTGTGCAGTGGTGGGGATTCTGTCTGTGCGCTTCTAGTGGTTGGAGTGGAATCAGTTGAGGTGAGGCGGCAGCTGAAGAATGCTTTTCTGGAAAAGGACGAAGGTTCCCATCTTGGGTCATTTCTCAGTAACACCAAAGAGCTTTGTGAACATTCAGGAAGAAAATGCAGGCGCACAGACACACACACACACACACACACACACACACACAGCATTATGACTTTAAAGAGAAAAATAACTATATGTAATTCCTTTAAATTGTTAAATGCAACTTAGACTAACACTCAAAGACACATTAACAGCTTTTCACTTATATTCGTTAAGAATAGCGGCACAAACCAAGTGTTTCCAGTTATTTAAGTCCAGGAAGAGGCTTTAGCAAGCTTCCTCTGTCTCAGTACTGCGAAGACGAGCGGCTGCTTTTCACCTTGAACTATATGTTCCCATCTTGCCCCAAGTGATATTCCAATGTTCTTGAAATGACATTGTGCAAATACAGATGCAGGCTACTGAGCCTTTTTGTTTCTGAATTTAGGAGCTGGCCTCTACTTTGAGTTTAGAGAGGCCTTATTTTTAACAACCAGGAATGAGTGGAATGCAGTGGAGTCCCTCTCCTCTGTCAGGGTGAGACTGTTATGGGCATAAAACACGGCAGGGTTATGACCAGGACCTTTACAGAGGGCACCGACGCTGTGGGTAGCCCGGTATTTGAAGGAGTAATACCACCCATATGTGCAGACAGACATGTGACCACAACACCTCTGTCAGCATTATGACTAAAGTAACATGACATCAGTTGATGTGAACACTCCTATATACTGTACATACACACACCTCCATCCTGACATATCTTTATGACTTAGATATACAGCATCTTAAAAGGCCAATTGATCACTATCTTGGACATGCATTCATAGTGCATGAGTCATACAAGACACAGCTGCCCCCAAAATTGCACCTTCACAGTCAAAGCTAAGGCCCTTTTTGGAAAATGTCAAGCACATTTCTCCTCAAAGTAACCTCTGACCTCCTAAAGTGAGTTCACATGCATGCAGTGAAGGATTGTTTTCAATCAGTGTTGGAAAGACGTACAGCTGGTACCAGACAAGCAGGGCCACAGCAAAGGCTTTAGACATCCACAGTTCGAGATTAAGAGGACAAGGAAAGTAGGAAAGATGTTGTTGTTGTTGCACTGGCTACCACAGGGTGTCATGGAGATTAAAGTCTGTGAGATCTGTCTCCGTCAAGTGACCTCAGAGAATTAACGGATCTAATCAGAGAGAAAGTAATACACGGAAAAGTCCTGAAAACATTTTAAGAGAGGAGAAAAGGGAGCCAGATTAAAAGATGGGGAGTGCAGGAGATAAAGGCATCAAGGTGATAAATATCACAACTGTAGCCGTTTCCTTTAGACATGTTTGCTATGCAGGCTAGATGACTGAGATATCCTAATTCTGATTGTTTGGGTGAAGTCACTCTTTATTGTAGCCTCTAACAAACAAAGAGGCCAATCATAACCACTGAGAAACATTTTAATGTGAACCAAAAGAGGTGAAACACAGAAACGGAGGCGAGTGCGTCTTTGTACGGGAACAAACAGTCCAACCTGAAACAAACAACAGAGCAACAAATACATCACTGTGAGTCAGAGATCACGGTGGTGCGCCGATCGACGGACTCAGTGCCATTTGAGATTATATGAAGAAATGTGTGGCAACTGAGATCTTTGTGTGTAATAATAAACTCTGAATCAACAGTAATTGTGGACGTTTTTACCCTGCTGTCTTCTTTTAAGCATGACATCAAAGCCGACCATCCAAGAAATAAAGAGAGTGTACATTTATCAGATTTCCATCTTAGGCGTAAAAAACGCAGCTAATCCCTGCAGAATAAACAAGTGCAAGCAGTAGAATTCAAGATTCATGTCTTTCATATAGTCAGGAAAGAAGCACAACAGAATTAATAGACACACTTTCTGCTATTTGCGTACGCACTAAAACCATAACACATGGAACAACACACACACTAACACATGTGCAGATCCACTGCCTGACAATGACACATTTCTCAGTGGCAACAGCTCGAGGTCATTCTGTCACACCAAAGAAGTTCACTGCAACATCATCCTGGCTAATGCAAATATGCCCGTACAAACAGACCAACGCACACACGCGTAAATGCCCAAAAGCAGAAATACAAATTCACAAGGACACACACAGATACTGAGAAACACATGCACACGGACGCACTTGCATACACACATAATTGCATGCATATATATGGGTGTCAGGCAGCATCATCATTAGCTGTCAGCAGGCCCAGTGTGTCCTCAAACTGTCACGAGAGGAGGCTCGTCCCCACTGCTCACCCTCAACCCAAAGCAACACCAGCTGGCGCACTGTGAGAACAGTACATAATCCCACACAAACCGCACTCAGAATCAGGAAGACACTGGGGGAAACTGATGCTCGCATTAGCATATACTTCATATGCAAACAAGTGTCAAGTGGTTATGATCAAACTGTACAATTCAGCTCCACTGTACAGGTTGTTTTAGCATTTATATATGAATAGTTGTGGTTTTATGGCCTGCACCTGGAATGATTTGGGCCCAGAACACAAAGTTAACTTCTACCTGGTAAACACAGTAAAGCAACTGAAGGTTAAAGATGCTAGTTAAGAGATCATTGGAAAAATGTGACACTAGCACTGAACAATGATGTTAAAACCACTCGATTGCTTTCTGTTCTGCTATGTTCCCTACTATCCACTACACACCAACATGTTCCCCTAGGTAATTATAATAAACAAGAAGCTCCTAAACCTATTAATCGAGCAGAACTATTAAAATTCTCTGGGTTACGAAGGAAAGCCTCGCTCAGAAACTTTTACAAGTCAATATCTCTGCTTTGCTGACAGGAGGCATTGATTCTAAGTCTGACTTCAAAAAATAAAAAAAGCAACATACTGAAACTGTAAGACAAGGGCCTGATGTAATACTTAAATGTTTGAAATCCCCTTTTTGGAATGACAAATCAAGTGTGTAGTATTTAAGCGCGTGTGTCATCAAGTTTACCTGTTCCACGCGGGAACACCAGGTGTGAAGAGAAAACAGGAGAGATCTTTGGGCTCTAAGCTATCGTGCATGCAAAGAATTAAACGGAAATTTGAGACACGTGTTCAACAATTTAATTCTGACCTAAACGTTCAGACAGGAGCCACGTAAATAATATCTGAGTTGGTTTGTTCCTGGAAGTGAAAAAGTCAGATTTGAGTCACAAGAAGGGAAAAAAAACCTGTTTTAGGCAACTTCAGAACATAATGTGAACATTGCATAAGTAGACAGACAATTAGTCTACACCATGTATCGTGCTCTTGTGACCTTTTAGGACAAATCTCTCCCGTCCAGGGCCAATGATTCAATTATCTGAACCTGAAGCTGCTCCTGCTGGGATGCAGATTCCTTCTCTGGACCCATAAATGCATTTATAATACTGTACCACAGCTGGGGCGCAAAAAAAAGTTCAACTTTGTCATGTTGGCGCCCCGGAGGAGGTAATGGGAAGTTCCATGTTAGGATGTTTGAGAAGCAAGTCGTTATTTTAAAGTCATATACCGCTGCTTTAGATGATCCTTCTCGCTGTGAAAAAAATGGACTTGTTCCCAGGTGTGCGAAATGACGGTGTGAAGCATGAATAAGTTATAAATGAAAGTCAGGCTCTCAGACCTCCCCTGCTCTCGCTCTGCAGTGCAGTGTTCCTCGTGTGTGTGTGTGTGATGGAGTGCAATGGTTAAAATGTGCTATAGTCCTTGTGTCGGTGGGAAAATATTCTGATTTATGGGGCTGCCATCACCTGTGACAGGGAGAGTGCACACACATTAGAAAGTGAGAACATCTCACTTCCCTCAAAGTGAATAGAAACTTGCATGTATCTTCTTTGGGCATAAAAGAATGGGGGCTGCTAGCTGAGGACGCAGAGTCTGCAGTTAAGCACAAAGTCGGTGGAAGTCAGAACATAATCAAAGGGCATGTATTTTGTATGAAGGTGGGGACGGTGCTTTGTACAGTGTGGTGGCAGTGTGACTACGGTTTAACAGCAATGAATCATAAATGGAATAAACGAAGGTCTCAGTTGGATCTTTGATGGTCTGAATTATTAATAACTCTATAATTGGACTCAGGTGTGACTTTTAATAATCCTAAATCATTAGCTTCTTAATACACCTATTATCATTATTACTTTTATTATTTGTAATATTAACATTTGTAAGTTGCTTCCATACATAACTTTTCAGTTTCATATTTGTGAGTGTAAATCAAAGGAGAGCAATTAAAAAGTCTATAACGCGTCTTCGATTTTACCCATGTCTGTTCATGGACACAAGCTTTGTGGGGAATGTAGCAATCGTTGCATCTTTTCACGAATGAGTGATGCAACGTGAAGTAAATACTGCCCTTCACATAAAACCAAGCGCTTCTGACATTTTATTTTCCTGCTAACATCATAATCTCTCTTTAACTTCAACCAAACTACATGGGAACCCAAACATACACACAAAGAACAGTATTGTTAATTAACTATTAATCAGCACATTTCAGAAATATTAGGGCAGTATTGTTGATTTAAAGCAGGGCATATGCTTTTCTTTTCTAATTGAATGTCAGTTCATGCATTCACTTTTTTTCCTGTGTTGAATGGGTCACAGCGAAGAGGAGACAGAGGAGGGTATGATATGCAACATAAGCCCCTGGCAAAGACACAGTGCAATTATACTGTACCCTCTAGCCCACTGGGAGGTCTACTTTTTTTAAGAAAACGTGTTCTCACACTTGATTTATCATCAATCCATTATCTATTCTGGCTTATCCTGTGCAGAGGCATATGAGACTGGAAACTATCCTACCACATCCAGAACTGTGGAGGACATGTCAGCTCTTAAAAAAAGGCAGAACATGGATTTGCACTGAGCCAATTTGGATTTTCACTTGTTAAAATGTCATCAGAATAATCACATTGGGCTCAGTATCTGTGCCAGAACTGGGAACATGAGAAAATGAGTTGCGTGTTACATATTTTTAGGAGAAATATCTGCGTCAGATCGGTGGACGAGGAGACTTGCCAACACAGGGAGATGCATCCCAGGGGACAAAGCTTTTGCTTCCAACATGGTTGCTTGCCCTCTCTACGTGTCTTGTCTCTATGTGGCACTCGAGCTGTCCCCTCTCCTCACGCCTACTCTTCAAACATCAGCTCCCATAAACAGCGTAAGGTGCAGAGACAGAGCGGACTGGTCTCCAACACACACACACACACACACACACACTCTGACCTCAGAGTTCCAATCAATAAACCACCCACAGCCCTTTTCCAAAGCTAAGAGAGAGACACCATGGGACTATCTGTCTTTGTGTGAGTCTCTGTTTCGTCGTAGCTCTCTAAAACAAACAATACAATTCACAGGTTTATTAGTGATAGTGCATTATTCACTTGAAATGCAAAGCTCTGTGCACCTCAGCACATTATCTGTTGCACGAAGGAATCCATATTTTGTGCAAGCGTTTGATCTTTTCCTCAGAAAATAGCCCTCTCCCCTCTATTTAACACACTCAATGGATCAATGGTGTGAGAGGTGTGGATCGAGTCCATATAGTCAGTCGTTTGGAAGTTAAAATACATCCTTAAGAGCAGAAATTACCTTCCCCCGCAGCACTGCACTGCTCTTTTTTTGACAAATAATTGGTGAAGAGGCTGCTGCGTTTGGGACGTCAAGGGTACAGTGTTAAGTGTCGTGTCCGGGGACATAGACCACGTAGGGCGACTGTGGACCTGTTGACCAGACGGATTGCTTCTGTGGTTTTCTTTAGGGATCACAAAGAGTCAAACCTCTGTATTGCAAATTGTTCTCAAATATGGTCAGACAGACTGACGTTTCCACTTTGCACTTCCCGAGCCTCTATTGTCGGACTTGTGTTTGGACAATATAATCTTTTGTTGCCATTACTATATTGGTTGTCCTGGCAACAGTGCATTTGTGCACGATGACTAAGATGATGTTTTCCCACTAGGAATGCTGGGTCCACCGCAATGTTTGGGTTTGGATTTATTGATGGTTGTGCTGTGAGACGTGGCATGACCCCCGTTCCTCGGTGAGCCTTCACACTTAGCGTTCTCTTCTTACCTCGTAGTTGCAACGACTGAGGGGAAAGTGGATTGCTTTTTCAGTTTCGCTTGCATGCTGCACCCAGATAACCTGTGTGCCATAATTAGTGAGCACTTTGTGCTGACATCACACTGGGGAGTATGCTGTAATATCACAATACAGAGATAAAACTGCTCATTTGTAGTAATGTTGTAATAGACTCTTCCAGCTGTGGGCTCCCAGCACTGCTCTCCCAGTTTATGAATTCTCCACGAGGACACATTGATCCACTTCTGTTTGTAGGCCAGACATTGACTCTGAGCTTCAGCCAATGAATGCAGGCGGCACCATGCACACTGTGCTGCAGTGTTAAATCAATACCTGTACAGGAGCAGAGACTTTGTAAACTAGATGAAATGATCTTGTTTAATTACCCCCTGCTGGTATTCAGGACTCTTCCATTGTATCCTGTTCTGCTGTTGATCATACGCGAGGTTTTGTTGAGTCAGTCTGTGAGATCAGCTGATTAGAGGTTATCTCAGCATTTCAGTCTCTCTATTCTATGGTGTTTAGTTCTAAATGGTCATCACTTTAGGTGGGTGTCCTCATAGCACGTTTACCAGTAGTAGAACCCCACTTATGTCCTACAGTGGCTGGCAGAAATACACAGCGTGTTATGAGAAGTTGGATCACCAACACGGCCAAAGCTGCCAGAACTGTGTGTCTGACGGAGATGGAACGGAACAAGACACTTGACTAGTTCACGGTCCATCTCATCACCAAGTGTCTTTGGTTTTCTCGAGCTTTATCGCTGTGCAGAAGCCATTCAAGTGCCATGTTTGGTCAGCCTTACAACAAACCAGTCCATTCATACAGACCAATACCCCCAGGGTTGATTAAGGGGGCCACTGCAAATAAAGTGCCTCTACTTTAATCTGAATCCCACCTTCTTCTTTCAAAACTCACCCCATGTCTTTTCTTTTTTTTTTTTATTAATTTTCCTGAGCTCTGGTGGAAGACGAGGTGGCGGCAAGGAGCCAGAGCTTGGCTGTTGGGGAGCTGAAACCTGCCAAGCTCTCAAGACCTCAGCAGAGAGATGGGATTTTATAGCTGGAATGCTGGAGCTTTGGCTGGGCATGAAAAAGACTGGGCACACTGGCAATCGCTGACGCCAAGGCCTCCAAGCTTGATGCTCCGCTGGGCTCCATATGTGGCATTGAGGGTAAAAAAACATTTGTGCACGTCACAGTTAACACACCGAACGAATAATATATTTAACTAATATTCTAATACTTCAGTATATTATTCGGTAAATGCCCCATTCCACGCAGTAGATCCAGGTGGTGTCGCATTCTGCTGCGTTCACCGACACCTTCCTCCCCACATGCCACGACTGATAAGGTGATGAGGCAACTGAGCTTGTGGAATCCATAATGTGGAAGGGAGGGGTTGTGTATGCCTCCATGACCACTGCAGTAGTGGCTACTTGAAAGTGTTTCTGTAGCCGTGGTTAGAAGAATGTGAAGTAAGGATTCATCCATCTTGAAGCAAACTAGGACCCCTTATCTACAAAAAGATAAGCATCATTTAAAGTGCATGGAACTTGGGGATAAAGCAAAACAGACCCTTAAGGGCGGTATTCCTGCTGCTTAGAAAAGAAAACTCTAAAGCAAGCCAAACGTATGTTCTCGCACACCACAATTGTCTGGAAAAGAAAATTCCATGAAGCATCCACAGCAAAGATATCTCACACTCAGTCAGAGAAACCCCGCTGACTGAAACGTCAACTAAATGCTTCCACAACGTAACTCAACTTTTTAAGGCTGCGTGTGTGTGTGTGTGTGTGTGTGTGTGTGTGTGTGTGTGCTCGCGTCTGGGCCTTTTAACAAACCAAACATTAGAAAGCAACGCCGCTCTGCAGACACACAATGAGGTTTAAAGCTGGTAATCAGCGTAAGCTACTACAGAGTAGTGTCTGTAAACACACATGTTTACAACATACATCCAAGCTACGTTGCCCATAATTGATGACTGTGTTGTACAGTATTTGCATTATTCACTGGATGTGCCAGTTGCACTTCACTTGACTTCAGCAGAAATTCATGCAGATCTTAAAGGAATGAACCATTTATCGCACAAAGCTGAACTTTACCTTTCTCTCACCGTTGCGGAACAGTGAGCACACATTTGCACGGCTTAAAACCCAGTAGATTAAAGCAGAGGTAGACGCTGAATCTTAGGTTTGGTAAAGGTTACAGCATAAGTTCTGTTGATCAAGTTTCATTAAAGACAGCAATTTGCTTCTTGTCAAGCCACCTTAAAATTGTAAGACTTAAACTGCATGTACCATCCTGTGTTATGTATTTTTGACTAAAATCTATGATGCATTCATGAATAAAATACTGAGTTTCCCACAGAGACTAACAAACCCAACAAGCCAGGCTTATTATAGTGACTAGAAAAAGGTTGAGCTTCGTGATATATTTAGTTCATATGTGGAACATCTTCCAGAAATTGGACATGAGTCAAAACAAGCCCTTTGCCTGTTGGATTACATACACGGAGAACAACCATTAAATTGGATGATATTTTAGTTTGGATAAACAAAGGCTTTTCAAGTACTTGCAGGGAACAGCTAATACGCAAGTGGTAAAACATAAACAGAACAATTTGTAGAGAGTTGGACTGCACTACATCACAGTTTAAATACAGTATATAATGATGTATGGAAATACATTAAGTTTGTATGTAACTGTAGCTGCAGAAAGTGTTTTATCAAATAAAAGCTACGCTCAGAACTTATAATAGTTTAGGACAACAAAAACAAACCCAACAAAAAGTCAAACACGTGCATCCAGCTCCCATGCATGGACCACATGGAGCCATCAAGCCCCCTAATCCACCCCCACCCTACATAATTTTGACCCACTCCACCCCTCCGATGTATGACATCCCATTGTGCATGTGCTACGAGGGAAAAAAAAAGAAAGACCCTAAACCTACTGCCTCTAAAGAAATGGTCCCAGTGGAAGTAACAAAAGAGGCACTTACATTCACGACCCTCACATGGTCCTCCGACAGAAAAGAAGAGAAGCGTGCAACGATTCCAGTCCGGAAAAAAAACAATAGTGAGTTACCTTGAAGAGAAGAGAGAGAGGGAGAGAGAGAGAGAGGGAGAGAGAGAGAGGAGAGAGAGGGAGAGAGAGGCGGTGCGGGAAACAGAGACGGAGTTGGAGAGATGAGAATAAAAAGGTGAGAGTGAGCGAGAGAACGCAGATTGATGCATCCACACAAATCAAAACACTTAAGATCTTTCCTTGCATCTCTTCTCCTCCTCCTCCTCCTACTGCATCCCCCCACCCCACCCCCAACCGTTGGGTTTTACTTGTCATGTGTTCAGACTCAGGCAACCGTGAAGCCGGCTGAGGAAACCAGCACTCCGAGTGCTTTGTCCAGCGGGTTGGGAAACTCATGCTTCCATTAGGTGGGACATTGAGCTTCTTGGCCCCTTCTGTGGGTTTGATCCAGAACAGATGGATGGAGACGATATCCAGCACCTCGGCTCGTCTCTCACACCTTCCTGAGGTCTCACCCTGAAAATAATCGGAATAGAAAGAACTGTCTCTGGTGGAAATGTCTCTTCACAGGAATGCATTTCAAAACCAATGGTCTACAACTCTTATCTCACTTGAGTCAGTCCCATCAAGGATTAAAATTAAAATCCCACAGACACATTTACTTTAGTTGGGTTTACTGTGCAGCCATGTTACACAGGATAGACCGCAGCAGCAGTTTTTCAAACATTGTCTCTCTCGCCCTAACAGCTGATGCAAACTATCAGCCCTTTTGGTAACGCTCCCATTTGTACGTGTTGCTTTTAACTCCTGCTTGCCAATCCGTGGGAATACAAGCGCAGTGCATTCGGATCAGCACGTGTTTCACATCGAACCTTTGACACTCTTGGATGAAGCTTTTAACTTTGCCACTAACTGGTGTTTAACCTTTAACTTGGTGGGATCGACAGTATCATCCTGTGACAACCAAATGCTTGTATTATATATTAGAAGAATATGATTCACACACGCAAAAATACGTCTAAATACAAACAGAATGTTTTTCACTTCCTCTACTTTCTAGAATATTAAGGGTTAAAAGTGGCGCGTGGGTATGTTTGCTTGATTGACAGGTGTCTCACACCATCACACTCAGCTGAGGTGTTTACCCCATCGCAGCTTCAGCAAGCATTTGGATTATTTGTGTAGTTGACATCAATATAAAAAAAGCGTAAATGACTGATAACTTGAGACGCGATGCTGCAGGTCAGTACACAGATGTCTCCGCATCATCAGATCGGAACGTGAAATGCAAGAAACAAAAAACGCACGAACGAGGATCCCTCTTGTTGGCATCATTATGCAGTTAGTACAAACGGGGTGGCTTCACCCATCTGTCTGTACAGCTGACAGTGGCTGGGATTTGAATGACCTAAGCAGCTAAATTGCTTAAAACCTGCTCATGAAACATGTGACAGAGAAGTGGTCTAAGGACAAAGCCTTGAGTTTTTTTTTGATGTATTATTTCAGTCTGGAACCACAGCTGCACTGCTGTTTTGTTTGTTCACGACCTGTAAATCGTTACGATGCGACTGGTGGAATCGCGGTATGATTACCTATACATATAAACACAGAAAACTGTAGCATCACTTCAATGTGCTTTAAAAACTCTGAGTAATGATGATTCACAGTTTGCTAACGTGCTGCCTCTAGGTGCGAACCTGCCGTAATGCAGCAGGAAGTTTGGTTTGTAACCTCCAAAATACATCAAAGAGGATAATTAATGGGTTCAACATGTTCCAAAAATGGCTCCGGCATCTCCACAACCCTGCACAGGACACGAGGTGGAGTAAGTGAATAGATTTTCGCTTATTTAGGTGTTAACACCTTGTGCACACTGACCCCGGCTGTGTACTCTGTGTAGTTTGAAAGTGAAACAAACAGGTCAAGGCGGCTTTCAAGCGAGCATCAGCATGTTTTTCCTCTGCTGAATCTCCACGGGCAGGAGGTCAGCTTGGTACCAGAAGGGAATCTCTGACACACATCCACCGTCTGTTGACCCATTTAGCCCATCTGTACGGCAGAAAAAAGGCAAAAAAAAAAAAGTGAAGATCACATATCATCAACAGCAGGAGTACGTGCACAGGTTCTAACAGCCTGGCGGTGTTGGTGTTGGTGTAGCTGTGGTAACAAAGATGGGAATGTTCTAACAGGCACAAGTGAACAAGTCAAACCTCTGAAATTCTCCTTGCGTCGCACAGAATGCCCCCCAGGGCTAATCTTTGTAAGTATATTATCACAGTAAACATATTTAAGTGACTGTGTTGCCTTTAGCCCATGAAACAGAGCGTGGCTGACCTATTTGCTCTTGGTAAGGAGTAATATCAAAGTAAGTGTATTAAAAAACAGTGATCTGCGAAGCTATTGATGCAATAGTCTGCAATTATATGAAAGTGAAGCAGGTTCCACATAAAAAAGTCGTATTTGTTGAACACAAGCACAGTAAGAGCTCTGTGTTCAAAGGGACCTTTTGCTTTTATTGTCATTTTTCTGTGCATGTATATTATAGTGATGAGAAGTGTCAGAATAAATTGCACAAAAATAAAAATATCTTGTGTCTCGAGACTTTCCCTAGGCTCCCAGAGATTTCTGGACTTTGATACTGTTTTTTTTTCTGAGACAGAAACAGCCTTCCTCCATCTGTTCAGACCCCTCTACAGTATTGTCACAAGTCCTCTCGCAGAAATAGAAACACAAACTTTCAAGTTAGTTAAACTGAAGTTCTGACAACACACAGGGTCGTTTCTGGGTCTGTGGGGGCCCTATGCAAGATTATTTTGGGGGCCCCCGTTTTGTTCAAGTTAAAGTTTATTGTCACTTCAACCAAGGGGCTACATGCAACATAAGTTAACCACATAAATTGACAGACAACAAAAAGCACACTTGATTAGTGATTCGAACTGTGTGCCGCTACACAGTCGTGAGTAACACTCTGGTGCAGCTGTTTCTGTGATACATGAAACAGTTTACAAACTAATTATATGTAATACTAATAGTACTAGCAGTAGCTTGGGGGCCCCCTAGTGGCCACGGGGCCCTATGCCTCTGCATAGTCCGCAAAGCGCAGGAAACGGTAATGATCACACATGCGCTGCGGGCTTCGGTAGCATCAATTCAGGTGTACTAACTTCTGGATTCTCATATTTCAACCCAATGTATCACAATCCCTGTTGTTAAGTTAGTGTTAACTATTAGCGTTGATGGTCACTTCACCTTCGCTGATTATTTATGCCCAATTATATTTCACAGAGTTGCTGCGGACTGGAGCCTATTCCAGCACACACCGGGCTAGAAGACTCTGCAGAAAGAGGTTTAGATAATTAGCTTATTCTTTTTGGCTTTCTGACTGCTCAAGACTTGTTTATACAGAAATGGGGCCATGTTTCCAGCTCTGTCCACTGACTCTTAATTGTATCTACTGTAGCCATAACCTTTATGACTAAGACTTCAAAGTAGATGCCAAAAACTTTACATTTGCACCAGTTTTCCAGCATTTTCCACAAAGTTCATCCCCGTTGCTGCCATCAGAGCAGGATTTAAGTCTATTCAAACAGAGGTTTAACTGTGTACTGACCTCCCCTTGTCCTGGATGTTTTGGCAGTATCGTCTCTCCTCATGTTTCACTGCATTTTTGTCTACTACCACTGTAATGCAACACCACAACAGAAACCAGCGTCTGCACTGCTGCAGTTTTATGTGGCTTTTCTGCTTCCCATATTACTCCGGATTCCTCTGCCTCCTCTCTGAGCCATCGCAACCTCGGGCAATGCCTCGGGGCTTTGGAACATGTGGAGGGGAAAGGGCAAGCATGCCATCAATGCTTATTTTCATGCCAGCTTCCCCTTGACCCCGAACCATATTTATTTAGCGTATTCTATATGTGCTGTGTGTACAGTAGGCAGCAAGACTCAGCTGTCAGAGGCAAACATGCAAGCTGACCTGGAAAAAGAACGCCTTTATGCTGAAGGGCCCGCAGGACTTAAAGGGCACTATAAAGGAGACTGGCACCGGATGCTAGCCTTCATATATTAGCCACTGTGCTGCTGTTTTGCTTTTTACCGTTAACTACGCATTTCTTTTTACTGAATAGATATCCAATATACTGGAGTCAGAGGACACTTAAAGACCTCTGAGCATCCCCATGACTCTCATTCTCATTAGATAAGGGATTGAATTTTCCTGCTGCTTCCTCCACTGAGCGTGCATGGTAATTTAATTAAGTCCACTGACTTTTCTAAAGGGCAACAGCTAGAACCAACACAATTAATAAAACGGGTGACTCCTCTGCTCTTTGTTGCTCTTTGTTCCCCTTCCTCATTCGAGTGGTTCGGCACGAGCCCCCCCACACAGCCCCTGGCATCATTTGCATTTAGAAAAGTCAAATCTGGCCTCTCTCCAGTAACAATTAAAAAAAATGCACACAGAGTTTAGCAAGCAGAGTTTTGACAAAATGTCTCATTCAGGAATGAATCCCATCATTTACATACAAGTGCCTGCACGATGGCTCATTTTAGACAACACATGGAAGACGCATTGTGTGAAGCCTCGTCTGTGCAGCATGATCTAAATTTTGTTGCCTGCACGTCGAGTGAGATGCTAGGAATGTGGCTCCGACACATCAGCGTTCTCCAGGGAGCCTTCTTATCCTTCTCAAATGTCAGCGTTTAACTGATGACGACAATCCTCTTTGGGATTTCTCTCTAAAGCGGAGGTTTGATAGCAGCCGGGTTGCGGCTCAGAGATGGCTCCGGGGTCCCATAGGACAGTTCAAAGTGTAATGAGGTTAATTAGCATGAATCACGAGCCAGACTAAAGAGGAGGGCTCAGAATACATGGAACAAACTTATGGGTAATTTCTAACTTGTTAATTGACTTTAGACAAAGAACTATAGGACTCACAATATATTTTTTAATCAATCTAAAGTAGGGCTTGATTGAAATAGATTTTTAAAAGCCAGTGGCCAAAGATTTTAGGGCTGAAAAAAAGACAATAAATGGGAAATTCCCTGGACCACGGTGCATGGAAATATGTGGTTAAAAGGCTTTAAAGAAAGCTTCCAGACAGTCAGATAAATTAGTGTTCAAAAAAAATCGGGGCTGCTCAGTTATGAAACATAATCTAGCCAGAAATCCCTGCCCAGAAGCCCCCCCCACACACACACACACACACACACACACACACACACTCTACCAGTAGAAGGTCAGCATCTAGAGGACAGTTCCCCACAGTGGTAGACAGAGAGGTTTTAAGGTCAAACACAAAACAAGCACCCACACAGAGAGACAGGAAAAGAATACTGGTGGTGTGTGTGTGTGTGGGTGGCTGCATGCATGCATGCGTGTGTGTGTGTGGTCAGTTATTGACTCATATAAATGTTACTTTTAAGGACTTGTGCTTTTCATGCGCAGCACATGTGTGGCACTGCAGATACGCTGAGAGGATCACTGATCTCCAAGCCTCTGCTTTCCATTGCACATCCTGAATTATGTTGCTCCTCACCTGCTTTTAGCACAAAGTCAGACCCTCCGCTTTGCAAACATACAGTACATATGGTGCTTGTGTGTCTGTGCATGTGTGGGTCACTTGTGTTAACTTTCAGTTTCAGTTCAATTCATTATTAAGGATGACAGCAGTGACCAGCCTTTGAGACTCATTTGAAAATGTTGCCCCTTTTTTCATATGTTTTTTAAAATAGTATTTGCTTCATCATCTGCCTCTAAATTCCCAGTTGAGATCATGTTGAGAGCTTTTCAAAAAAAAGGGGCAAACCACAGCATCCACTTCTCCTCATCTATATTTATAAATATATATTTGATGCTCTCTGATTCCCTTACTGTATTTCTACATCTGTATAAGTCTATATTTTTACTTTTACCAAGCAGGCCCTCTGAACAATGCAAGCTTTGGCTCTTAGGAGGCATTAAGGTCTGTTAGATGAATCGGAAAAATCACGCTTCCAGATGGGTTGAAAAGCTCTCAGGAATCCACATGAAATCTTAAAGACAGCGACTTTTTCTTTTCATCTGGCAAGCGGCGCTACTGGAGCGCTGGACTGACTAGAAGGTCTCACTCAGCGGATGGACGCTTTCGTTCTGTCTTGTCGGTTGTTTGTCTTGTTTTCCGGGCTGGGTGAGAAATGTTGAGTGTGACCCGCAGTTTGGGAAGCGAGGGAAGATACCTCGTCTTGTTTTTTTATCACTGAGAACATGTGAAAACAGGAAGTGTGCGCTGTTTTATGAATTAATCAGATATTGTACTTCACTTAGTCACATTGATGCTTTAAGCATTTTAATTTGAAGTTTAGAACCACTCACGTACCTAAAATAATTTAGAGGCCAAGTTGTTTAAACCTCGGAGAAAGAAATCCCACATTTCTACGTTATCCACTTTAGTTTGACTCAGTGGACTTAAGCTTTCATTTACAGGTCTTCATGGGTCCGAAGGTTTGGAACTGACCCAAAAACAGTTGCCTGGAAAATGATCCTGAACACGCATGAATTAATATTTGAAAAATGGGTTTGTTGACTCTGTAGCTGGTGCTAATCTTGCTACCACTACCTGTGTTGTAGAGACTCAGGGAGATTTACCAGGTGAACCAACTACTTAGCGGTTAGGAAACAGAAGCTAGGACCCAACTTTTACAGGAAATTAAACAGGTTAAAAAACTAAGTTATCCATGCAAAAATACTTTTCTTGAACTCAAGATTACCACCGTGTGCTGTAAGTATTTGAGTTCTAAATTCCGCGAAACACCTTCACATATATTTAAACCTCGTCTGGCAGGTCATTCAAAAGCACCTTATGCAAACCTGCCGTAACGTTGGTTCCATCACAAAGTTTTATGGAAATCCTCCTGCAAGTGTTTATTTAATGAGCTTATATATCACGCTGTTGCCCTAGATAGGGAAATATCTGGCAGATGGTGATCCCTGAACACGTCGCACTTTCTCCAGGCAGGAAGTACAGCATGCTGTCAGGACTTATTATCATATTCACTGGAACATGCCTTTCTATCCGTGCTGTGTCACAGGACAAGGGCGGGCAGACGAAGTAAACGCACAACTGAAGGAAATGTGGATTGGATGTTGAGACCTGTTTGAGAAGAGGAAAAACATCTGTTGGCTAAACACTATGGTCGTCTCCAGCTCCGGTGCATGTGGACCCACAGTGCAGAGGATGTCAGGCAAAGCTTTCTGCCTGGAAGATGAAGAATCAACCTCACAGAACAGCTACGAGATCAAATCCCTTGGCAAAACCTTCTATCATGACCAGATTTTCATGCTCATGAGGACTTCCTTTTTTGGGAGTGTTCCTAATAAGTCTTTTGTTCTCATACACCTCTTTAGTCACTTTTTCCACTGAACTTCCAGAAGCCTGGGACTATCTGAAGCAGATTCCTGGCCTGTCTTAAATCTATCCATTATCTTCCGCTTCATCCGCAGTCGGGTCGCGGTGGGTGCTGGAGCCTATCCCAAACCTAACGTGCTTGTGTTTGGGTGGTGGGAGGAAACCGGAGTACCCGGAGGAAACCCACGCAGACACAGGGAGAACATGCAAACTCCACACAGAAAGGCTACCGGCTGAACCTGGGTCCTTCTAGCTGTAAGGCAACAGTGCTAACCGCCACACCACCCTGTCTTAAATCCAACGATCTTTAAATTTCACGTCCGTAATAGCTTTATTACTTTATCTCTCTTTCATGAACTGACAGATTTACCAGCACAACTGCTGGATGTAGACCAGCAGCCGTGACCAGCTGTAGAAACAGCTTAAAATTCTGCGACACGACTGCCCTTTAAGTAACCGTTTGCTTGTCTGATACAATCCTTCACACGATGACTGGTGGAGAAAATATGTTCAGCCATGCTGGTCGTCTTGCTGTAGGAACGTCAGAGAAACGTACAGCTAGCTATCAACTCTGACTGAGAGATTCATGCGTTGATCGCTCCACTTTCCAATTAGCATCATCGCTAGGTCAAGTTCAGTTTGTTTCCTAACTTGTGAGCTGTTGCACTGTCTGAGATGATTCTGCTCAGCATGTGTGATTTTGCTCAGTGAAACCTTTGCTAAACAAATTTGCATGAAATTGCAGACTGTGGGAGTCCACAAAGACATTTCTCATGCACTCTGCGTATATGAAACACACACACACACACAGGATGACAGAGCAAACAGAGATCTTGGGGGCAGGAAAAAAGCACATTGGACACAAATCGATGGCAGATGTGACTTGAATTTAGTGGGTTTACCCTGCAGAACTCCAGCCAAATGATCGCTTTGGATTTCTGTCAGCCATTGACAGACTGAATGGTTTACATATTCAAAGCTACAGCTTCATATGATCAGGGTGCAAACAATAGGACAGTTGCTTTCTGTCAGGGAAAATCCGTAAAAGGACTGGCTGCTGATGCAGTCATTTCTGACCTGCTGAAAGGCCACAGATGTGGCTGGACACACACTGCTCAAACCCCACACTGGATGTTTCCAGTCTCTGTTGACACGGTGGAATTTTAGTGCCACAACTTAAGGCCAATCTGGAAAGTCGTGTGATATCATTTAACATTGATCATACAACTTTTTCTTTGATGACGATGTCGTCCTCCATCAGCCTTCAACACAGCTTTAATTCCTTTTTTTGTGCGATTGTAGTTATTAGTTTGTTGGAAATCCAACCTCTAAGCCCAAACAGATATTTTTTATGAATCTCTGGAGAAAACACAAAGAGGTGTGAGTCCTTGTGAATCTGCTTCCAAAGCCGCTTTTCATCAATTGTCCTTGCTCTTTCTGTTCTAAACCACCAGCAGCAGAAAGAGTCGTGCGTCTCTTTGAGCACAAACATTAGCAATGACGGGAAACGTGGCTCACTCACTAGAAGACAACATAAACCAACAACTTTTAGTGGTGAAAGCTTTTCTATAAATCGTAGTGCAAGGTACCAATCGAAATGGTTTATTCTGCACTGCCATATTTTAAGACCAAACCAGAACAGGACAAAAAGGTCACTGCCACGTCTCCCAGTGAGGTTGTACTGATCCAACACAACAGCAAAGACAAGACTGTCGTGCATCACCGGGGACGATGCCTTGCAAAGTGATTTACTCGTGTTCTGTAGGAAGTGAATGCGACTGAACTTTCAGTAGGAAAGTAAAGAAGGACCCCAGTAAGTTAAGATAAAAATGACATGTTGGAAAATAGGCAGAATAAAAGATGGAAAAAGTTGGGAACAGACGTTATGCAGCTCAGCAATTAAACATTAATGTGCCCTCTGTGATTGTGGGCATTGCTGCACGTTTCTGTCAGACTCATTTCCTGTTATAAAAAAATGGAACCATGCTTATACTAACTGTATGCATGAATCAGTTAAATACATTCTCACAGAATCATTTCTTTTACTGCACGCACGTACATTTTTGTGTGATTTCCTCAGGCTTTATAAACACAAGCCCGTCTGGCTGCGGGACAATGAAAATGTCAGAGAGTTTCCACTTTTGCAGAGAAGCAAAAACAGACACTTCCCTCTGGAGCGCGGCAGCGAATTCGGCAAGAATGTCTTTTTGGCACCTGATGTTTCTGATATGCCGGGCGAAGAGAGTAGGAGAAACTGGCACGCATGGAGGATGATGATACAGGGTTGCAGAAATAGTGGCACAGCGAGATAAGTTAGTCTCTTCATGCTTGTTAGCCATATGAAATTAAATATTCTGAACATTTGAACAGCCTTAAGTGTCTTGCACAGCAGAGAAAAGTTGCTTTTTTTTAATGGTATGCTGCATGGTGCTGACCGGGACATTTAAATGCTATAATTACAGCTTCCTCCTCACTTCTCTTTTGTCATAGCTCATTTCTAACCCCCCCCCCCGCCTCTCTCTTCCTATCGTCTTTGTACGTTTCCTCTCTCCCTTCCTGCTTCTCCACTTCCCCTGTCATCTCTCATTCTGTTGCCGCTCTTCCTTTCGTGTCGCCTTGTTCCTCCTGGAAAGATCTGGGCCACTCGACGTCTCGCTCTCACGCACCGGGATGGCTCACCCGGAGGGGCAGATTCGTCTCCAGACTGTTTTGTCACCCACAGCTGCTTAAGGAAGGTAAATATGCGAATGTGGTTTATGTCCTCTCCTGCTGAACTACCAAAAATGTTGCCAAAGAAAGGGGCTTGGTGCTTCCTCACCTGACCCGATGTTTGTCTTTTGTGTTCTCTGGGATGCTCAGTTCCTCCAGAAAACAAAGGGAATAGCCAAAGAAGAATTTCCATTCACATCCTAGAAGCTGAGCAGTATCCACACAAGTGGTGAATCAATATTTCACAAAGTGTCCTGTGCTGTAGCCCGGGCTACAGAGGGGCCTCCACCAAACAAAAGGATGCTGAGCTGCATTATTCATCATTCACTCGTTCACTCACTCGTCTTTGACTCTCAGACACGGGGGATTCAACTTTCCCAAACTAAACTTGAGTTAAGAAAACCTTTCAAAATCCCTCTCTCTCTCTCCCTCCCCCCACACCAGCCCTGATAATGTGGAGTAATTCATTGCTGATTTGACGAGTATCTCACACTTGGGCCAAGCCGCAAGCCCCAAAGTCTGACAGTGTCACAGAGTAGAGATAATATTGTCCTATTGGGGATTTTTACAATGTAAGGCGGTTTAAGTGACTAAGACTACATGAAGCAGCCCATGGTTGTAAAGACATTTTACTGCATTACTAATGCTGGGCGTCCAGTTGCATCCATCTAACATCAGGCAAAGATGCAGAATCAATCATGAGAAAATGTCACATTACTTTTACAGTAAGTCCTGTTTAAAATACTGGCTGCCACATTTTAATCAGCCCGTCTTTTATTGCTTCATAGCCTTGAGTAGGGTTCCTCTAATGTCTCCTCATAATGTGTAATTAGGCACAGACTTTAAATAACGTGCGCACGCAAAGGTTTGCTAACAGAGGAGATGAGCCTCAGACATGGTATTATCTCTGCTCCAGACCATTACTGATGCTGGCTCCTTAATAGACCCTGAATTAGATATGGAGTTGATTGCACGTTGATTATCAGCGAATGAGGACGATCAGGGTTGTCAGTTGCAGCGTTCAAGAGTTAAAGTGACTTCAAGGAAGACAAAGACGGCTTTTTACATAAATACAGGCTCACGTGATTTATCTTACTGTACTTCACATATAAAATGATCTAATCTGCATAAATCGTTTTACTGCAAAAGCCACAACAACAGCAGTCAATTAACTGTATGTGCTGCTCAGTTTTTGGGAACTATAAACTTATATAATTCATGAGAACCCAAACTTCTTCAGTGTCAAACAACCAAAGTAAAACCACATAATTGTCTCTATCTTTAAAAGCCAGCAGGTGAAAGAGCGATGAAGTGACCTCAGCGGCCGCTCCGTTTGGACGAGTCCGCAGCAGGATGCGGCGGGAACCGAAGCCAAGCGGTCAGCTGTGATGACGTGCCAGAGCCTGGCTGCAGACGGGATCTTCTCGCTATCACAGCTCTGCACACACAGTAGCACCGTGGTGAGGAGCGTTCAGGAAAGAAAACAGCTGTCAAACTGGCTTTGATGCTGAAGAGGGCATTTTTCAAAATAAGACCCAACGGTAAATTCTGCTCAATTCTGTCCAAGCTGACTCCAAACAGGCTCCTGTTCATCCACACTAATACACATTTAAACTGTGCTAACTTCACTGATTAATTTAACAGGCCCCAAACTGATCTCATTTGCAATTTCAAATTCAAATATTTTATTCAGCTACTATAATTTATTCAAGTAAAATTATGAATGACGACCCAAACTCTCTCACAAGCTGTGCATAAATGGAGAAGCACATGGAGGAGGACAGAGGTTCAGCGTGATGTTCAGCTTAAACTATTCATACTGACATTCATTTCACTTGTGCACTATATGCAAAAAAACAAAACAAAAAATCAGATGCGCCATCATATTATCTGTGTTCAGGTCACCTTCTCTCTCTCTCTCTCACTCTCTCTGCAAACTCAGCTCAGAAAAACAACGAAGTTTGACCTTGTTAATAATAACAAATTGACTGTGGCAGTTTATCTGTCAGGCTGCTGTAATAGAACTGGGCCACGGTGCCAGTGGATCGGCTCATTATGTTCTATAAGTAGCTGCTGAGTGTGTGTGCGTCTGCGTGACAACATGTGCATCTCTGCTCCCGAAGGGCAGATCCCTATGTGTCACGGTTGGCTGTACACTGCCCATGTGTCATCTGGCTTTATTCATACTCTTCTTTCTTTTGCACCGTTCCTCTCAAGCCATACGCCTGGAAATATTTGAATGTTTTCATCATTAAAGTCTCATAGTTTTGGGGGTTTTAGGAGTCTTAAGCTCCACAGCAGCACATTCTGCCTGACTCTCTCTCCATTATGCTCCACCCACATATTACACTCATTACACCAATGAGGTCTGTTGCCATTTGCATTTTCTTTAACGTCACCTCTCATAATCTGGCATTAAAATGGTTAAAAAGATTCACCAAGGTTGGCAAACGTTGAGCATTTTCTTATTGTTCTTATTGCTTACAAATTCCTCTAAACCAGCAACGGCTTGATTTTGCAGCCAAGCTTTCACTGCCTCATAGAGTCGATCACACATGCAGCGTTCTGGAGCGGCGAACCATCATTTGTGCCGCTGAAAACACACCCAAACAAATGTGTTGTTTTCATGTTTGCTTGTGTGTAGCGTATTTCCATGTCCGTAGCAGGGTAGAGCAGGAACGAGGAACGTGGAAACCAAGCGGGCCAGAATCACACACTGAGAGGCATAGCTCACACAAACCCAGAGTAACAGACCACAATCGCACAGCTCACACTAACCAACAGAAAACAGCTAACTGGGAGGGTGAGGGTGAGGGTGTGGCCAGGAGAGCAACAACAGGTCAGGGAGAAAATAGAAAACACACAACACGCACAACCACACAGCCAGCCCAGAGACCGAACCCTGACAATATTCCTGGGACACACATCTTATTAGCATTTGATGTTGATCCTAACATTTAGAATGAGGTACTTGATCTCATTTTGGGATTGAACGTGCACTTGAATTTCTCACGCGTGATGTCATTTCTTTCTATTTCGACAGACCAGGGAATGTATTCAGATTTCCTTATAAGAATTAATCCACTGTTGCTGCTAATGAGGACCTTAGGGGTATGAATTCCTTTCAGGAAACTTGTGTGACTGTGATTTTTTCTGCACGTATGAGTAAAAACAAAACTTTTAGTGCATGCGTTGCTCATAAAACATGCACTAGACCTCACAGGCCCCTCTGAACTGTGATAAAAGGAATTCAAATCCACATTTTGTTTACTGCTGTGTGCACAATTGTGTAACTCCCTCCAGCAGCAGGGTTGAACTCTTACACCGGCAATTACAAGTGTTTCTGTGTGGATGAGTTTGTACCTATTTGTACATGTGTACCTTTCTGGCAAATTGTCTTTGAGCTTGGCCAACTGGATAGCATTACTCCAGGCCAAGTCATTATCCACTGAAATAAAGCAGCTTTGTTTAGCTGTCATGGTCCACAAAATTCTATTTAAAATCAGGATCCCTTCCAGAAGCTGAAAGAAAGGGGACAACGGAAAGAGAAAAGGCGCACTCGGAGTACAGCATCTGCGTCTGCGCCTTCGCTGATCACAATTAATCAGAACCTTCTTGAGCAGAGCGCGTTGTGTGTTCATTTCAAACACCGCCGGTGCACAGTGCATGGCAGAGGGTTTAATTGGCATGAGGGATGTGCGCCGCAATGAAAGAGGATTTCCTTGGATAAATAACTGGAGAGCTAAGTGGAAAGAGGGAGCTGATGAAGAGAGGAAAACACTGCAACTAATAAAAAGGTCCCCAGATTGCTTTTCTGACGGTGAGATGCAAAGAGAGAGTCTGATTACTTTCCAAAGTTGCCAGCTGATCCAAACTCTCGATAGGCTGCGAGCAGAATGGTCCAATTGACTTTATTCCGGTGATTCCCTGAGTTCATTACGAGTAATGGGACAAAGCAAGTGTTCATCCTGCACATTGTGTTTCTTTCAATTATTAGCTCACTTCAATATGTCTGTCACAGACACACACACACACACACACACACACACAACGTCACACACTCCAATGTTCGTTCATTACCTTTTCCAACATGTCTAATGGTCTGCCAGCAGTTAATTCCACTTCTCTGAGGGTATGTAAGGGGATTTAATATGCTATCAGGCTGGGCAGGGGAAAATTGAAACCAAAAGCACCTGAAATCATTTTAATCTTTTCTTCGTCTTCTCCACCCCCTTCTTTCGCTCTCCCTTTTCTCACAGTCAAAAAAAACATTAAGCAACTGGTCTTTTAGCTTAAATATTCCCCCATTTATCACCTTAATCAGCTGGTTTGAGAGAGATATGCGGTGACAAAGGTGAAATATTTCTCTAAGAGAAACAGTAACTGCTTCAAAAACCTACACGAGGCTCTTGACTGACATCTAGAGGAGAAATGGACAAATTACATCCATTATGGTAGAAATCCTGCTCACAATGAACAGGACTTTTCTTTCCTCCCATGCTTGCAGACAGCTTTAATTAAGAACAGTTTGCTGCCAAATAATCAAGAGAACTCAAACATTAATTTCATTTATAGTGTACTGGGCCACAAAGTTCAACAAATTAGCTTCAGCAGGTCTTGACTCAGCAGTTTCTGGTGTCCCCCCTGCATTGATTATTTGATTTTTTTTTTCATGAGAGACCTTATGCACATGTAGGTAGTCTCATTCAGAGCACAAACAGTATTAATATTAAAAGCAGTGCAGCTGCAAACCAAATTATGATTCAAAAACACTGCAGCCAGTTTTTCCAAAGCACCGACTCCAACAGCAGGTGTAAACTGTAGCATATTTAATGTCATTGTAGCATATTGATAACGACACACGGTACAAAAGCAACAACCTTTATGTTCCTTTACAACGTGGACCCAGCAAACCCCACCAAATTATCACAAATACCAAAGCACTGAGTTTCTCTATCCAAAAGACGGACTTTGTCTTAGTTTAGAGACCAGGTTAGGACCGTTGAATAAAAATGATGTTTTTATATATTACAACACTCAACAGGAAAAAAGAAGTAATACAAAAGATTCACACTTTTAAGAGCGAGACCGATGGCACATGATATCGTTTTTTCACCTAAAGGTGCTTACAATCACAAGATCTGATTCTGAAGTCGAGCAGAGACTAGAACCCATGGAAACAGTGAGCAGGGGGAAGCAGCAGCGTGTCACCGCACACGGTCTGACGACAGATGGAGCCATAGCCCTTTTTAAGCAATCTTTCTGCTCGTGAGGCTCTTTGTCCATTGTCCCCTCAGATGACGTGCAAGCGACGGGCGAATGAGAAACACAAAACATAACATGTCAAATATGTTTGTCTCCAGATTTAATGCTGACGTTTAATATGAGCTAATATCAAATATTTGCCTTCAAATACACGTTTAACTGTGCTGCTCGCTTATGTTATATATTTAAAATGTGTATTTATCACTGAATCTGAAGCGGTGTGTAAAGCGTGGGCATTTCTTCTTCAGTTTTAGGAATTCTGATGATCCGTAGAATTATCAAGTTTCTTCAAGGGACTTTCCACTAGAAAAGTCGCACTATTTGACCAGTCAGAAACGTTCAGACCAACTGCGATAGTTCCTGGACCTTCACAAACCACCATGCCCTCGCATGGTGGACCTTCACAAACCACCATGCCCTCGAGGGGGGGGGGGTATAATGGCACCAGCACGACATTAAGTTCCTCCACTGGAAATTACACGAGCTTCTGTTTGAGCACTGGAATTGATTCTATTAGAAATGTGTGTGTGTGTGTGTGTGTGTGTGTGTGTGTGTGTGTGTGTGTGTGTCTTACAGTAAGGCTTCCCCTCACACATCTATACTGAAATTCTGGACCAACATCTGCCAAGGTCACAGGCTCTTGGAAATGAACAGCTGGATGAAATGACAACTGTACGATAAATATCGTCACGTATAAAAAAAAAAATTAAAGAACAGAGACTTTGGCACATTGTTCCTGCAGCGCAGCAGGTGGCGAGAGCGCAAACACAGTGAGCAATCTTACATCTGAGTGCTTTATAATTAGGTCTAAGCTTTCTTTTTTTTGCCCCAGTGAAGCATTTTACATTCAATACTAAAGACAGAAAGCAGCAGCATCTAGACTGCCTGTTAGAGGGATGACGCCTGTAGGAAGGCAAATTATACTTTACATATCAATTTACATATATATATACTGTATGTAGTATGTTTGTTTATATATACAAACATCATTTGATGTGGTAATTAAACGTTTGATCTTTTTTGTGGACAGTACACACACAATAAGTCTACATTTAGCAGCAATCACTATGTGTACATCTTTAGTGTCTTATTGTGAAGAATCAAACAGGAAAAAAAAAACAAGATTAAGATATAACAAAGCAGAGAGAACACATGTTGCTTTCCTATTGCTCTCCGTTAAGATATGAAGCCTGGACTCATGTGTACACGTGGAAGGAGAGAGTCTTTTTTTGAGGTATTTTTTGAATGCTCCCAACTATTTATGGACAAAACATATTGGCCAAAACAAAAGCTGCTTTTCAACATCCGTACATTACAAGAAAAAAAACGAGTGGCTCTTGGATGTTGCAGTCTGTATAAGGCAGCAGCTGCACATGTAAACAACGATACCATGACGCTAAGATGCAGGAGAAGCCCAGACAATTGATGCAAAGGATGGAATCAGGCCAGGAGGACAACAAAATGAAGGTAAGGAGGAGGAGTGATTGTCAGTAGCTCTGCTGGCCTTTAGCTTGGCCAGAGGAGCCGGCTGGAGCTCAGGGTGAGATCACACCAGAGTTTCAGGCAGTGTGTCAGCATTGTCCGAGGACAGCAGTTGCCAGATCTGCCACCGGTCCCTCTGCCAGTCTTGCCACTCTGGACTCTGTGGAACCATCTGAGCCTCTGTTGTCGAGACCGAGTTACTCTGCCCCTGCAGATGGGTCCGCTGAGCCGGCGCGAGCTGAGGTGAACTAGCCAGTCGGTGATGGGAGTTGTACGGGGGAGGAGAACGAGCATCGTTGAGCATCGTGGGGCCAGTGTCACCAGTGTTCACCCCATGCTCGCTTGCTCGCTGGACGCCCTGCGTGCTGTTGAGCTGTGGGCTGATGTTCAGCTGCAGGCGGGACCGTCCCGTCTCTACGTGAGGGCTGGTACACACTCGGGTGACCGGGGGGTGGGGCCTGTGCTCTGTGGCGCTGGACGTCGTCTGTGTCCGTTGTAGCGTTGTCTGCTGCCTGCCGTCGCCAAGGCATCCGTCAAGACCTTCCTGTGAGCTGCGGGAGCTTGCCTCGGACATGTTGCCATGGGAACCTAGAAACAAAACATTCATTACATCAGTGAATGAAAGAAAGGATGCACACGCCAGCTTGAATTAATTAGATTTTATATTGATTCTTTTAGACGTCAAATATCAGACACATTCATGCAAACAAACTTGTTTACCTGTGTATGTTTGGTCCTTGAGTGATGGTTTCAAAGTACTGTGCCACGTGCCCCAGATGTTAGCATGCTCCTCTGATAGTGTCCGAAGGAAGCAACAAAAAATAAATAAATCAGCTCCACAGTATAGAAATATTTGGTTGCATACACATAATAAAGCTAAACATGCTGAAAATCAAATGCCAGAACATACAGAATATAAGAGAATATGTCATAAACTCACCTTTAGTCCCCCAGGGGTCAGCTCCAGACTCTCTGCTCCACCCGGCCACCTGCCCCACCAGACTGTACTGCTCCGGGACACGGTAGAGCTGCTCGCTGCCTGGGCTCCCTGGTTCTCCTCTCCGCTCGCTCAGGACAGGGGAGTTGTTGTCATAAGGGGACAGCTCACCACTGGACACCTTGTTGGAGTCTCCCGAGGAATGGCGCTCGCTCAGGGCGAAGGGCTCCTCGGTCTGCAACAGGTCCGGACTCCTGTGGGAGGAGAAAAAAAATGTTGATGAAAAAGAAAATGCACAAAGAGAGGCACAAGATCACATGCTGTGTGTGTGTGTGTGTGTGTGTGTGTGTGTGTGTGTGTGTTACTTACTGTGTTGCTTTTCTCCTCAGAAGGTAGTCCACCACATCTGGATCCGTCTCCAACAGACTCATCAAAACCTCGTTTTGCAGATCGGGAGGCACCTACCACAGAAGAGCGAGACGCGGAGTGAAAATAAAGAACGTACCACGTTACAAAACAACTCTCGGGTGTCGTTCGTACAGAGAGAGCTTTCACTCACAGGAACAGCTTTTACTCTAATTCACTACACAAAATTAAAAGGGCTTTACTGGTTTATTGCAGGAATGAGAGCCTCTGGGGGAAAAGCTGTGGCAGGTTACAAAACATTACAGTTTAAGGTTTTCAAATGTTTGAGTGTCCCGGGAAGAAAAGGAACAAAGCAACTGATGAGGCTGTAATCCATGAAAAACCATGACCCCTCCTGGCACCGCACGGAGGATTTCATGCCTGGATGTTTTATGCTTTTATTTTGGAAAGAACGAGTTCAAGTATCTGGGTGAAAAGTTCATGATGTCCGTATCAGCCATCAAAACAAGTGTTATTTCCAAGGAAATTAGGTGTGTTACTGACCGAAAACACTCATCCATCTGTCATCTTTTCCTCGTTTTGTGTATTTTCTCTCTTCCGTCTCTTAACTGAATGAGGCAGGCTGCTGTTTTATCAACTGAGACATAGCCACTGTTTGCTAAGCCAGGAGGGATTGTCTTACTTTAAGCCTACAGGAATGCAAGCGGGAAGGTGTGCATGAGCGAATGTGAGACCGTGCAGGCGAGGGCGGAGAAGAAGGGAAGGAGGAGGTGAAGACAAGCTTAAAACACTGACCGTGAAGAGGGTCTGGTAGCTGGCGATCATCCTCTGCAGCACGGCGATGACGGCCGTGCTCTCTTCGGCGCGGGCCGAGCTCTGGACGCTGAACTCCTTGTCGGAGCTCTTCTGCTTGTGGAGCAGGTTGGGACCAAAGATGGTGGCCAGGTTTAAGGAAGTCATCTTGTTCCCTGTGACCTGTGTTCAGAGTGAAACGACACTGCTTCAAAACATGTGCCAGTTGGAGTAACAGGTGCATTTTTAGTAGCACGTTCCCTTTCAGCTGTTTTCCTAATTCCCTACTATTCTGCTCCCAGTCCCAAAAGACAAAAAGCTGCCAAAAGGATTGACGCGCTGCCCCGGACTGAATGTGAAATTCTCCGACTTCCTGTCACGATCTCGGATGCTGGAGCCACAGAGTCGTGAGGGGAAAGAACACACACAAACACACTTCAGTGCTCGAGTCCGTTCTTATGTGTACACAGAGTCAACACGCTTCCATCTGTGCGCACACATGCCACGGCACACTAACCGTACAGTCATCCTGACTGCCGGGCGGGTTTTGAGGTCTAGATCCTTGCGAGATAGATGTTAGAGGAGAATATTTTCTAGCTGCAAACCCTCATACAAGCTGCTTCTCACACACTCAGGTTAGAATTAGGTAGAAGAGCTGAATCACTAAAACCTTCCAGACGTCAGAGCTGGAATAAACGCAGCCATTTACTGTTTATCGTGATGAATGTGAACATCAACAGGAGGCTGTTTTTGCAATCTTATCTAAACATTAGTGACGTTTCAGGCCTGACAGGCACAGAGGAATATGTGCCAAACCCACAAGCTGATTCATATCACGTCTCTGGTATGAGGTGGAAACGGACACAAACGAAATGTTTTTTCCTTCTTTCGTCACAGATATCACGTGATCATTTTGAGTTCTAGCTCCCGTAGATTACCTCTTGTCCTTCTTTATCCTGTCGGTCATGAGCGTGGTCCGCCACAGTGGACAGAAACTCCAGGAGGCGGTGGAGCGTGTCACTGTTGCATGCTGGGAGCAAGTAGACCAGCAGCTGAGTAACATTCTGCTGCTCATCGCGGTCCAACACTGCGAAACACATTAGCGTGGGTCATGTGAGTTAGGACAATAATGTAGGACAGAGAATTAAGGTGGAACCAGATGATGAAGCCTACATGTTGTGTTGATGAAGGCTGTGTAGAGCTCCTTGGTGAGAAGGGGGTCAGGCATGTCCCTGAGGAACTCCTTCAGCAGGGCCGCCACATCGTGGACGCTGTGCTCCTCGTCCAGCTGGACGTCGACGCCGCAGTCGAACTCCTCGCGCAGCTGAAGGAGGGACGAAGAGGAAAAGACAAGGGCAGGGAGAAAAAGAGGGGTTGAGAAACATCCTCTACACATAACAATGGACAATATATTTGAAGTTGCACACACACCCACACAGGCCTACTTCCTGTTGGTCCTCCAAGTGACCTAGTAGACTGCGTTCAGACTAGTTTTACCAGAGTGGCTTCTAATCTGATCATCTGGCCTCTGGAGGACTTCCAGAAACAAGTCTATTGTTGGCTATGGGTCATGTAGGGACAGCTTAAGAGTTTTCCTATCACTTATAGACCAACAGCACATGAAGCGACGTGAGCACCAACAGCACATCTTGGGAATCGATTCATTCTGTTGCCTTTTAGTGGATGTTTATGTTTAACTAAAGAGAAACACCCACCTGTCGGACTCTCTTTTTGGAGCTTCCCACTCTAAAAATCCCCACAGTCTGCAAACCTGCGCGGTACAGCAAAAGAAACGTGTGAGGGTGAATGTGATTAGATCGATAAACCAGCCGCAGCCACGCGCTGTGACTGTTCTAGTGTCGTCACAAGTCACTCACCGTACTTCTCGATGTGCTGGCAGCAGCTGTCAACAACCCGGGGCACCTGGCGGTAGATGGGATTGAGGCTCAGCCTTTTGTCCCGTTGCTTCTCCTTCTTGCTCGGCGTCTCGGCTGGTAGAGAGAGCTGCAGGGCCTCCAGCAGACGGGACTGATTGTCGTCCAGGTCTGTGATCGAGTCCACTGACATCCCTCCCTGGAGGACAAACACGCCGTTTATTCAGTTCGATGCGACACACTGTGGTTCATTTCATTGCGTTTTATTATTTAGTCTCACCCTCCTGCGCGCTCGCGGCGCCGCTTCAGGAGTGTTGGGTGAAGTTGACTCATTGGCTGTTTCTGACGTAGAACTCAGTGAGGAGTTACTGCTGGATAACTCCTTTGTGGACGGCCGCTTGGTGGCAAACTGCAGACGACAAGAAAAAATAAGTTAGAATGAGTTAGAATTATGTCTACAAAGAAATAAGCTCACAGATTTACAGATTAATCTTTAGACCTGTAAAATGGATGAGACGAGGTCGGAGGAATCCTTGTGTTCCTCGCGCAGCGAATGGTCCTGACGGTAGCTGTCCTGACGCTGCCTGTGCGTCCTGTCGTTAGCAATGACCTGGGAGAGGGGGATGCTGAAGGCCTGGGGCATGCATTCTGTACAAGAGAAGGAAGATGCGGTGGAAACAAAAAGAGTGAGGGAATAAAAGGTGAAGGGGAAGAAGCAAACGACAAAGAGGATAAAGTCTGTGCTACAAAAGTTAAATGTTGACTTCTAGAAGGAAAAAAAAAGAAACTCTATCAACTATTATTCACTACAAACAACTTTAATGAGACTCCTGTCTCTAACACACCCACAATAAAAGCGTCACAACACATGTTTACCATGTCAGTTAAAACTCTGTAGCGTAGTGCTACAGCTGCTTTCCAAAATAAGACATCACAGAGGAAAAATCCAGCATTAAATAACCACTAATTCTAGTGCCTTAACCGAAATAGCACAACTGTGACGAGTCTCTCCCACAATCACTGTCATGTTCTCTGTGTACCTCAAGTTCAGCAGCTGCACAGCACTGACACACATGGAGATGACGTTATTCCTTTTTTTTTCCATTCCAGTTGAGAAGCAGAGAGGAGTTGGCAAGAAGCTGCCCACTGAGACCCAGTGACGCAATTAACTTGGGACTCGCAAATTTGCATTGCACGCTTGACATATCCCCCGGGCTCGTCGCAGAAAGAAATTATGTCACACGAGCCCATCACCAGCTATATATCCCGTTATGCAGACTCACGAAGCTCGAGCCAGCTGCTGAAAAACAGTCCAGCTGTTCAGTAGAAGCAGAAGTGTGCGTCTGACAGCGCGAAATGAATTCCACCACCACAAGTAGAGGTCTGCGGTGCATGAACAACATGACCACTAACACTGTGACACAACAAATTTGCTCTGCGCAGCGTTACAGATGCAAACACGCTCACACACAGATGCACATATACACAATCTGGCTCCTATCATTTACAGAGCGTCTGCCAACGTAATGCACTTCACAGAGCGCGCACTGCCAGACCACATGTATCCAGACATGTCAGATTTCATATATCTACATTTTCCAAACCCACATCCAGCACCAAAATAAGAGCCTCGGTTCGTTAGCACTCCTTTTTTTTCCTCTAGAACCACTTCTTGCTCATGTCCTCTTGTGTTATTATGAAGCAAACATCCTCAGTCCACGCGGGGAGTCTCTCACAGCCTCATGGAAGTTATAAATAAAGAGAATCTGTTGTTCTTAACATGCACAGTTTGCTGCGAGTTGGCCTCACAAAGACCAGTTAGTAAATCTTCGCTTCGACCTCATTGACTCGACTGATCCGAACTCACCCGTAACATATTAAAACGACTGGACACATACGCCCAGCTTTGCTGTGTAACTCAAACAATGTGTCCACAAATTGATTTCTTTTGGACTGGACGTAATGGGTAACATGCCAACGTATTTACAGTTGCTGCAGCTGTTGCCAACACTGCTCCGTTATGATTGGCCGAAGCATGTGTATTATTTTCAGGCCACACAGCTGTGTGATAACATCATTATTCACTCAGAGCCTCACAGCTGCTTCTCCTGGCCGCTGGAGCCGTAAATAAATAGTTGATATAGCACTAATACAAAAAAAAATCCTGCAAACTGCAGAACTGCACGTCTTGTTTCATTTTTAATACTTTTCATACTGGAGTCTGGCGAATGCGTTTGACATCTGCTCAATATGGACAGAACGGGTCGTTCTAAATCTTTCATTTCACTGTTACAGAAATCTACCCATGACGCAACTGGACGCCAATGTTTTCTGTCTTTATGCTAAAAAAACCCTTCTGACACAGTTACTTTTTCTGTTCCTTTAAATAAATTTTATCTTGTGACATTAGATGACTATATGTTATTCAGTTTGTATATATGACTCACTTTTCACTTGGGAACACTGCAAGCTAGGCAAAAATCAGAGCTGGTTTAGAAACAAGTAAGCGCACGAGTGTTTGTTGTAAACAGAACTCGGAGATCGACACACCCACGCTCACGCATTTGACCAAGACGCCCATTTCATTTGACCTCCTGACCCCGTTTCCACGTCGGCCTCCCGATGCAGCAGAGTGGCTGCTTCTCACAGACCGTTCTCCTTCAAGCGTCCCCCCACTACAGCTAAATATAAACTGCTGAAGTCCAGTAAACAGAAACTGTGTTTTTATAACCTCGCTGTTCACCTGCTTGAGGGGCGGGGACTAATTTTCTGTCTCAAAGGCAGGGACAGAACAGAGAGAGAGACGGAGAAGAAAAAACGCATCTTAAAGAACTTGGCATACCTTTGTCTTTACTCTTCTCTTTTGCTAAAGAGTCCAACTTCCTCCTCAGCGACTTTTTCCTCTTCTGCCCATCTGTGCCGGGGGAAAAAAAACAAAAACATGGAAATAAATCATCTGAAACCAATGCTCTCCATATCTGCTGCATCTAATCTTTTTTATTATATAGAAAAGCTTATGTCAGGAATGCAGACATAAATTAACCACGGGGGGGGGGGGAAGCTGACTGTGAGCCTAAAACCATTTAACTGAATCATCAGACGAGGTTGGCTACGGTATTAGTCAGCAGAGAGGATATCTGTCAAAACACACTGAATCAATTACAGTGTTTGTTTATACTGGCCAATAAGGATTTTCTTACTATGAATCGTGAAAAATATTAAACTTAATGAAGACATACATGGAAAGCAGTGAAGTCTTTTGGCCTTAAACAACACATTTTATTCATTAAAGATGCCTAAAGATGTGATCAACAGACAGCAGTACATGTGTGCACATGAGCGCTTTGCATCTGTCAACATGACGAATGACTCCTGAAGTTGCTGATTAAATTATCAGGAAACTCTGGAAATCAAGAAACGCAACTTTGAAGTCTCGCAATCCTGATCTCGGGCCGTCAGTTCGCGGAAACCTCAGCAACGTTTACTGCTCTCCTACGGTTGAGTCGCTGTCTTAATCTGCTGCTAAGCAGCCTGAGTATGAACCCCAGACGCTCACTTATGGGCCTCAGGAAAAGTTAGACAGTTCCCACAACATGCTTGATGGTAGATTTCGGCTCTTACATGAGTCCAAACATCTGAGACAACTCTGAACAAGCTGCCCTTCTTGTGTATGTATAAAAAAACATGCAAGTCCCGCTCCGCCACTGAGCTGTAAAGAAAGCTGCAGCCTACGGTGGGAGAAAGAAATGCAGAAGCGGGGTAAGCGAGAATGAGAAGGGAGAAGCAGAGATAGGAAATGGTTTAGATTTTTGACAGATGGCTCCCAAAGCTGTACGGAAATCCCCCAAACCTCCAAACCTCCCAACCTCAACTCCCAACCAGTTGTGAAACCGTGTGATGAACTTCTTCTGCTTCTCTGTCTCGACACACCCTCATCCCATCCCTCACTGTCTGTCCCAATTCAAGCCTTCTTTAATCTGCTTTTCATTCTTGAAGACGCACTAAAAACCCGACCCCTGGCACTCAAATAAATATGAGAAACAGCAGGAGCCCGCGTTAGCAGTGCTCACGTAGCACTCGCACACGAACGCACTCTCTCCGTCTTACACAAGAGGTGAAATATTCCCCTTGCTTGCACATGGCGGCCGTCAGGAGCTCTGGAATTCATAAGCAACACAGACAAGTACGTATTAAATCATGATGGGGAGAGTTTTAACCTTCAGCTGGAATGCAAAGCCCTGGATTATGCACTAGATACACTATACTGTTGTTATAGGCCATCGTCACTCCTATACAACACAGTGACGACGATGCACTCACTGTGCATAATATGCACCTGTTTGAGCATGTGCTGGTACTTACTAAATATTAAGAAGATTCAAGTACAATTCACATGATTAGTTATTAATAAGAAACTGCTTTTACAGTTATTTCCATCCATTATGAAAACAATTTACTGAAGCCAAACACAGCAAGTCTCGTGGTGCAAGTGTCGAGACCGATTCTCCAAAGCAGTGGTTTCCATCCAGGGTTCACGAAGACAGACGAGTCACTAGAGACATTTGTGGGTTTCTGAAATCTTTGCTTCCTGCATGGGAAAAATGCTTTTGGGCTGGAAGATATGCGCCCTGTGACAGGATGCCAAAAATAGGCACGAATTGGCAGTGCACCGTGGGTACACGCAAGCACCACGATTACCGCTGTGATCACGACATCACCACACAGCGTTCATACATGACTTCCCTTAAATACACATGCGATGATAAGAGGATGTAGTCAAAAGACTGAATTAGACAGTTGCTGTGTATGCCTACACAGCAACCCTCTAAAAACAGTCAATAACAGATTCTTGTTGCTCATCCCACATCACTAATCTCATATAAATATGACCGAAGCCTCGTAAACATAAAACTATTAAGATGTACCCACCTTTTGGCATGGTAATCTGACATCCCAGGTCATAGTCCTGATGTAAACGGGTGTAGGCCACTTCCTGCAGCCTGGCTCTCTCAAGCTCCGACAGGCTCTGGATGTCAACTGGTGTCAGGCGCACGCTCCGCCCCGACTGGCTGCTCCAGGTGAAATCACCCTGGGAGAGACAGGGGTATGAATGAGTCATAGGTGTCATATGTAGTATAGAGGATAAAAAACCACATCTATGGCACATTATGCTCTTTTACCACCTGCAACGCCGTGCACAGCCTCGTATGTACTGTTTAAATTTTAAATGAAAAGAAATAAGAAGCTCCACAGTAAGATGCATTTTGGAGCATATTACTCCTAAAAAATATATTTGAAGAGGTTACATACTGTAGCTTTTCTGTTTTTTTCAGTCGCAGACAGGTTTACTTTGCAGATTTAGCTTAATCTGTGATCGCGGTGCAATTGAATTAAAGTGCATAATGATGCACCGCTGGAAACCCGGAGACTGCTTTGGCTTTGATGAGCATTGGAGTCATCTGAATCTCTGGTCATGCATTCCTGTCTGTCTACGGAGAGAGGAGGTCAGGAAGGGAGAGAGGTTAGGAAAGGGAGGGAAAGGAGACATGGCTGAAGAGGGCTCTTATGTCTCTGTGTTCATATAGGATTGATACCGTAGTTCAGCATCCGATAGAAACCGGACATCAGAGTTGGCCTTGAAAACATTACATTTCATCATCTTATTTCGCCCTTTAGACTTCAGGTCTTCTGGAAAACAGTTTTTTTTTCCTCAGGGGACACACTGTAGACTCACAATAAAACCTTTATCTTGCCGTCAGCTCACTCATCATTCAGCCGGGAGAGCAAAACAAGACGTTGACACCGGGAGAGCCGCTCATTTTGTGTGCATGTGTGTAGTGAACAAGGCGAAAAATAAGCCGCATGTTGTTCCCTTCAGTCGAGTTCTATCAAGCACAGCTGTTCTGTGTGGGTCTGTCGTTTCTTATCGCTGCCTAGAAGAAACCCTCTCCCCTCCTGCTTGACCTCTCACGCAGCTTGACGGGCGCGAACATGCGCATGCCTGCACACACCCACGTACACACGCCCACGCTGCTAAAGAAAAGACAAACAGTTGGAAAAGTTAAATGAGAGGCTCGGGCCAGCGGGATATCTGAGGGGGTACGGATGAGCTCGAAGCTTCCAAGCTCGAGTGTGAATATGAATAGAATGAAATTTCCAGATGACGTCATCCTGGTGGTTTTTCAACTAAAAGGAAAAAGATAATTTAACAAAGGGGAAGGTGGAGTGAAATGATAACTATAAAAAGAAGCTGAAAATCTATGAAGTTGCCCTTTATTGGTGCACTTAACACCCATATGATCGTCACTGGCTACTTAAACCAGATTAGAGTCATCAGCCAAGTTTGCCCAGATGTCACTTTGAGGTCCAGATGACATTTTTTAAGATTGTTTCATTTCATGCTCACCATTTAGAAAACCTCTCTAAGCTATAAACCCAGAGAGGTGAATATAATTATGTGTTACTGGACCACAAAATCCATCCATTCATTCCCTCACTGCTCATGCACTGCTGTTCATCCCACAAATGTCAAACCACAGCATAGCCGAACCCCGAACTGCTGTGGAACATGCAGCTAAAGCATTCATTACCTAACACTGTTTGACTAGACCGTATAGAGACAAATCTGCCACGCAGTTACTGTCACAATGCTTTAACCTCCACTGTTTGTCTCCAAAATATCATTGGTTGCTAAGCCTTTGCACAGCTGCCATCATCAGTTCTCCTCGTGTATTTATTAGACCTATCAAACCCCCCACAGATGATGTTTGCTGGAATTGTCGCGCGGATCTAATCAGTTAAGTCTAACAAATGGTGTTTTCAGTCAGTTTGTTTCACTTAATCCAATTGTGCATAAGCACAAATAAATCAATTAGAAAACACAATTATCTTTTGCAAGAAAAAAGGAGAAAGACACATGCAAAACTATGCAAACTGTAATTTTTGTGTGTGTGTGTGTGTGTGTGTTTCAGCGCTTGTTTTGTTGTCTGTGTTGCTGTTGTTCGCGATCACATGTGATGTCGCACTACAAGAATCACAGGGACAAATGGCACCAAAGCCACGGGCAAAAAGAATATGTCAGTTTCCATGGAAACTCATACACAGAGAACGAAAAAGTGCCAGTAAGTGAGAGAAATATTTCTATGGTAACGAATCTAGAAGACACACACACACACACACACACACAGGCAGTGGGACACTTGTTGCTGCGATGCATTGCGTAAATCGTTCCCATTTCACTGTGACGACAAGGAGACTTTTCCACGTCACGCTGTCCTGGCAACTACATCTGTGCCGATGCATCAGCGTTTGCTGAATATACTGTATGTGCGCAGGAAAATAGTCCAGTGACACCTCAGGCACCTCTCTCTGTGGATTGTTGCTTTATTGACAGCACCGTGCAATAATAAAGTCAATAATACACATCAGGGCAACTTCACTCCCGCTCTAAAGAGACATGAGTGTGAGCGTTATTGCCCTGAAGCGCCATGGCAACCCAATGACAAAACTGTGTTATTACTGGCCCCCGTTCGGTCATACGCACGTGACTATTCGACTGCACGTAGTCTGAGTGCATTTATGATTGATTTAGAAGACACAGAAGAGGAAACGATCCCCACATCTATGCAGACAAATGCTGCCTTCAAGTGCTGTTGAAATTAGTCTTATTATAATAAATAAATATTATAATGAGTGTATATGTATTTATTTATGGTACTATCATTTTTAAATAACTTTACTAGTATGTTTGACCATACCATAAAGGATTAGAATGAGAAGATTAAAGGAGCATTTCAGAATTCTTCACATTGTACCTTTGGTTTGTTTGCTTTGCCTTTTGTGTGGCCGCTGGTTTTAAAGGACCCTCGAGCAGAGACTCTGTGCCACAACATTGAGCTACAAGAATGCACCAGTATTTTTCTGCACATTTTTGTCTTTTACAGGTTGCTTTCATGCATGCATGCAATAGATTTGTCTCACTGACCTGGAACCTCCTCAAGGCTCACATCTGGCTTTAATTATTGACCACCCTCGCTCCTGGTGTACGTTGCTGTGCGTGTTTGTACAGATACCCGTCGTAGGCAGACAATTAATAGGTTTCTTCACCTGGTGTAGGTTCCTGACACCAAACTCTGAATCCCAGTTATCCACATTCACAGTGTTACATAACCCAGTGTGGAAGTAATTCATCCATACGAAGCTTCGCGTTGGTTGTAAAATGTGAGGTTATCGCCTCCGGCAGGGGAGGTCACACTGATACAGCATTATGGAGATAAAACAAGCTTTGAGGTTGTCATACCATATCTTTCAGTAAGAAACAAAAGGAAAGTTTGTCTATCCACAGCAAAAGGTAAAAGTCATTAAAGATGAATGATTATTTAATTATGAGCCTATATAGGTAAACCCCACAAAATATGCTCATGGACAAATGAAATTAATTCAAAGCAACATGTTTAGTCTTCTTCGAGCATGCAAGGAGAACTATCTGTCCAACGCTGCCGCTCTGAGAACCCACATTCTGACAACAAAAGCGATTTCTACTACAGCATATTGTAACAATTATTTATTGTTTTTTCCCAGAAGGAACCCAAATGCTAAACTTGCTTGAGCATAACTGTCAAAACAACTTTTGTTTACCCCCTTTGACCCTTTCGTACAACTTTTTCCAGCAACGCAACGCAGATTCAGTCCAGACTGCGTTTACAAGCCCTGCATTTCTTTCCTAATTTAATATTTACTCTGGCCGCGCAGAGCCAACACACGCCATACATTACTATCAAGGTATGAGGTTTCACTGCAAATTGGTTTTTCATCTGCCTTTGCATTCAATGAGTCACTCCTGGCTCCCTCAGAACAATGACCAACTCAGAGTGTGCGCTCCGAATATTTCCCCCAAACACTGGCAGGCACATCTAAAGCTTTGGGTGCGTTTCATTTTAAAGACAGATTAAAGATGAAGAGCCTGTAGCGGTAATGAGGAGCTACACTGAAGACACAGGGTCTTGCGTAACGGTTGCGTAAACTGCGAAAGCAACGAAAATAGGGTATGATCAACATCATTTTGTCCAGTCGGGAGAAGCTGACGTAATGTGTGGTTTTGCTTGTGTGCAGTTATGTGAAATCTTTTTTGACTCTGCAACAGAATTAAAGGTTCAATTGTAAAAATGTTATTAGTAAAAAACACTATTTATTGGTCTTATTGATCCATTGTCCAAGCAATTATATCTAAACACAGTGTCTCATTATGAATGTTCAGAACACAGTATAGCTTTTCTCAGAATTCACACAAACAAGCTCGATATGCAGACAATATGCTGCTGTAGACCTTCAGGATTTGTCATCCAGGTCGATAACAGTTAGTAAATATGAAGACAAATCTGAGTGTATGACAGCCTTGTTGTGTCTTTGTGTGTGTGTGTGTGTGTGTCTGTGCATGGTCCTGGCTCAAAGCCATCTGTGTAAGGCCGACTACCCACACATTACATCCATCAATCTGTCAGAATATTACTCAGCTGTCACTGGCAGACTGGGTTTATGTCAGAGACACAAAACTCCTGTTTGAAATCCTGAACTTCATGCATAATAACCCCAAGAATTTCAACTGTTTGTGTGTGTGTGTGCGGGCCAGAGAAGAAAGTGAAGACATCTAAAGTTCGTACAAAAGCCTGTAACCCTTTCCCCCATTTCTGGCTACAATAACAGACACTATTGTTTTGCCTCCTCTAAGCTGCCACAACGCTTCACCAGTAAATATGTTTGTCACGCTTCTCTCTCCTTCAGTGTCATGATGCCACACGCTCCCGTATACATGGGGAAAACATTTGCGTATCTATAATAACTCAGCTCAGTAAAGAAAGGCTTAAATGATACTGTACTGCTGCACAGGTAGAAGCAGATCTATCTCCGGTGTCGCCTCCTTCCTCAGTATGTGTGAAGGAGAAGCAACACACTTCGGACCCAGATAATGTAATGTGCTGTGTTTCATTAAGTGTCAGGACCTTCTCTCCTCCCGCAGACTTTGTGCACGTCTCATAGTGTGAACGCCATCTGGCAGCTCCTGAGCAGTTGGGACACCTCCCGAGCTCTCCTACAATGTGTTGGAGATAGGAGTGATTTCCTAAGAATGTTGATAGGTCTCTCTTACTCCTACTCCTGAAAGTAGGGCCAAAATTGCATCACTGAGGATTTTAGTACAAATTGTGTGTGTGCCCTGCATTTAGTTTTAGACTTAGTAAATGGAGTAGCCTTCGCTGGGAGCTCTCTCTCTAACCAAGCATGTCCAGCAAAGCTAATGAAGCTTGTTAATCATTAAAAATCCTGCTTATAGTGCAGTGCAGTTTTAGTGATTATTGTTTGCATGAGTGTGTGTGAGTGTGTGTGTGTGTGTGTGTGTGTGTGTGTGTGTGTGTGTGGGGGTGGGTGGGTGGGTGTCAGGTGCATTTTAGCTGGAAAAAAAAGTGCAAAAATGCAGCAGTTGCTCCACTTAAATGCAGATACACTGATTGTGGCCTAATGGCAGCAGTTGAGAACGAGATAGTCTAAGCAATCAGTGCCCAGTTGTTGACTTGCATGCAGGTGTGTGTCTGTGTTTCGATATGTGTGCTATGGAATGATCTGAAACTCAGATTAAGGTTACATCTTGGTGGTAGCTTCACCACTTGCAAAAACCGTGCATTGCACAGTAAAAACAAGTGCCTGTGTTTTTGTTCTTGTGATGTGATGTCCATCACGCGCAATATCAAATTCCCAAACTGGTTTAATGGGGAATTTCATGCCGGCGCCAACACAGTCCAGCAACAAAAACAAAATCACGTTGTGCATATGTGTCCAATTACTGCTGTTACACATGGTTTAAAATGCCGCTACACACTGGATGCATAATGCAAATGTCACCAAGTAAATACAAAGGTCTTGCAGATGCCAGAGATGCTGCATCAAATAGTACAGATTAGGTGTGGAGGCAAAAGTGGAGCCGATTTAAAACAGGCCTAGGATTAGAACTTAGATAGAAATAACTAAAAGAGGCAAGTATCAAGTTCAGATACAGACACACACAAACCATCAGCTCAGAGCTCTGGAGACAGAAGAGTTGCAACACAAGAGTCAAAAACAACAGTTTGTGTCGTGTATGGCTTCAAGAGGGTGACTGACCCCAAGTCCACGGACACAAACAGGACCACAACAGAAACAGATCACTGTGCACCAGCCTCTACAGAGAAGTGAGGGGCCCTTCTATTGGTCCTCCCTCTCTATAGGTTTTAGCAGACGAAGTTTGAGAATAGCTGCAGTCATTCGTGCATGTTGCTCCCATCAAACCCAGTCTAAACGCTCTGCTGTGTCAACTCTGTGAGAACAAGGTCTCACACACACACACACACACACACACACACCACTCCCAGAGAAATAAAACACCACTCCATCAATCCTGGAATGCTTTAAAAAAAAGATCCAGAGATTAGGACTGGCATCTGTGCCAAATAGCTATAACACACTGGATCTGAGATGTAAAGCAGGAATTTGACTTATTCCCTTACTGTGTGACATGCAGGATACCTGCTGCTGCCGTCATAGTTCCTCAAGTTCCCTCCTCATTCAGGCTGACTGATGCAGACTCTGATCACCTCTGAGTCTTTGAAAAGCTTTACGACATATGTTGTAAGCACACAAGACCAGAAAGTTCCAGACAACTCTGTCCTGTTCCTTCCTGCTGAGAGAAACGTTTCAAAAGAAACAAAATGATACCAACACGACCAAATTCCTAATGTTTTCCAGAGATCTTGTCCCAAAGCACATTAAATTCAAGAATTTCTGGCAAATAGTTTCTAAATCTAAGCAGCTAGTGTCATTAATCTGTCATTTTATTAACAGCTGCTGTCTTCGGAACATAATTTTCTTTTACTCTTAACGTTTTATGACAAACTTCACACAGCCTGGCTGTGGACGTTTCAATCGAGGGGACGTTTCAATCGACCATGGAACTGGGCCATCTCCTCCTAGACGTGCTGCTACGTTTTCAGGAAGTGGGGTTACAACTGTCACCAAAGATAAGTCAGAAGCACATTCTTGAACTGAAAAAAACTGTTCTTAAACTCTTTAATCTCGGTTCTTTGTTCTCATATTTTTGCATGTGTATCTAATCACCTTGTATTACACACAGAGTGTGAGTGTATTTACTCAACACCTCCGTCTTTATTTTGCACTGATATGAGCATGTGCATGATTATATGCTGATCCTATTATCCTATAATTTTTCACACCAGTGGCAAGGACATGAGCCGATAAAGGCACGCCGCATTCCCAGCTTTTCCCTCTCTGTGCTTCCTCCACTGTATCGATTTAACACAGCGGGATCAGAGTGAAGTTACCATAAGACGTGGTGCCAGTTAATCCTGCGGTGGTAGTTAAGGAGCGGGAATTAGAGCGTGCCGGTCCGCTCCTCCGAATCCGCATGACGTCGAGGACGGAGACGATAGAGTTAAGGCAGAGCCGCGGCCACTTTTACGAGACACGTGGCGACATTTGCGCGCAGCATACGTGCAATGTGTGACGCACATATAGTCAGAGAGTCGCTGCACATGGGAAAAAAACTGTATGTGCAGAAGAAAGTCTTTGCACACACACACCTGGGGATGAGTAATGGTTACATATATATATGTAATGAACCCTTGCACACATTGTAAGCGACTACACTTCAAATCATTGTCTGAAACCATCAGGCTTGTTCCAGTCCAGGGCGTTACAGCCAAGTGGAACTTCCTGGACACCCACGCCACACCCACCACTGCCAAGTGATGCTTTTGTTCTCTCTGGAAAGTGGCTATGACAGTTTATGTGGGTCTGTGTGCGGGTGTAGCACAGGTCACACCCAGGTCGGCCGGTCTATTATTGATTTCCCTGTGGACAGAGATTGAGCACAGCGCTCCGGCGGCGCTGTCGTGCAAAACTCGCCAACCAACCTTCAACTGACCGAGGTGTTAACACTAATGACTAGGTGCAGAATGTTTTAAACAGAGGCTGATAAGCGCTAACGGGCTGTTTAATGAACACGGCAAACTACTTATCACCTTTCCACTGGCACTGCTGTGCGGCTCCAGCAACCGGAGTCTGTTTCTCGCCGCGTCTGTTTAATGTCGGTTCGATTCGTGGCAAAGAGCTGAGAAAGCAGATCAACACAAAATGATCCCAGCGCTCAAACGTGACGACAACTAAACCATTCAAACAGAAGCCACCTAGAATGTTTCTGCAGTGTAAGAACATATTTTCCTTGAGGCTTGTGCTCCACTCACTGCAACAGCCTGAGCAAAGTGAGACTTTGACATGAGCAGTGCTCTTAGTAATCGAGATCAGCATGATATGAATGCCAGCATCAATATTCCACAATGTGCTTCATAATATTTTATCACAAAACAATAATAGAAAATGAGTGTTTTATGTCTAAATGCAAGTCAGACCCTGCAAATAAGGCTGCTTGATGGACGGTTATGCATTAGCTCATCCGTCAGTCAGCATGTGCACGTCCTCGGGCAATCAGTTTACATATTCCCACCGTTACTGATCAGTTATATGTGAACGATGGGAACTGGCAATATGTCTGAAGCTTTCTGTTGCGCTCCCTGCAACTTTAAGAAGGAAAACCATCATCAACAGCATCAAATAATCTCCATGCATCTCCACGCCTTGTGATGTAAATGATAAAAATAGCTCCTTATTTCCTCCTGCCACTAGTGCTGCTTTCACTAAATCTAATTTGCTCGGGTCCCAGTGAGAAAAGAAAGAGGGAAGAAGGGAGGAGCGGAGGAATATTAATAGTATGTAGTGAGAGAATAGGGAGAACAGACTTGTTGATCCCCACATTCCAGTGGAAGCCTTGAGAGCAGCTAATCCAGTCCCTTGAACTCGTGGGTCATACTTCTTAACCAGACGCAGGTTAGATGCCCAAACACGCACGTAACATACCAGGCACATGTATACACACAAGCATAAACTGGGAATGGTGTCTCTGACGCACCAGATGTGTGTTATTTGTGAATATCTGTGTTATTTCTGGCATCATATGTGTTATTCCCCGTCTGACTCACCCCTGACATGTCACTAGACTGGAAATCTGACGTCAGATCGCCTGTAACGATCAGTCAGGCCTCGACTGTAAAACTTTATCCGTCTCCACGCGTCTGCCTTTTTTCTTTTTTAACTTTACCGCGTGCTCGTTAGTAATAAGTTCTACTGGGCAACACAATTAGCCTGGCTCTCCTGGATGTGATGTCAACACTTAAATGTGATCCTGAATCAGATTAGCCTCACTTGTATATAATGATGATGGACTCGTCTTCATCAGTCCACTCATCGTGTGTGTGTGTGTGTGTGTGTGTGTGACGTAGCACAGATTGGTACATGAGGATTCCCTCAGCAAAAAAAAAAAAACAAAAAACATGTGCACCCTGTTAGAGAAAAGCACTCGCAGACCCACTTTGATGCCTGCCCTCTGATCTTCACAGCAGTAAACCAGAAGACTCCATGTTTGGACCAACACGACACTTCTGACTTATTGACAAGCCTCAGTATATTTTTTATTTTTTTACTTGAATTTAACACTGCTTCCTTGATTTCACCACTCTGACTAGTTTTGCCGTCGCCGTGTCGCTAAGGTCGCCGGGAGATTAACAGCTGTGAGAGGTGTTGAAAATATAAGCAGGGATTTCTCCACCGTACAGCACAATCTGTTCTGATTATCCAGCATTTAGTTCCCCTTTGTGTGCATGACTCATACGTGGCTGTGTGCATGTGCGAGAAGTCTTAAAGCCCAGGATTTTGATTTTAGATTCCAGGCTAATAATGTGGAACAGGCTGTTTTTGGTGCTTTAAAATTCCCAAATGATGGTGTAACACTTCTGCACCTCACACGTGGTGATTGACATCCTGCCCTCGTGGCTCTCACTCAAACCGCCAAAGAACAAGCCTAACCTTTTCTTGAACCTAAACTGACCACCTTAACTCTGCCTGAAGAGAGCGACACCTTCGCACGGAGTCATGAAGAAAACAAGGGCAGAAGCTTCAGTTGTAAATCAGGCTCTTTAAAACATCTGACGCACACATTGTGTTCGAATGAGTCCTGCCTCTGGAAGCATATCTCGCATGGCAAACAGTGGAGCACGTCTTGCCAGGACTTTCTCCTCTGCGTTTCCACCGCTCTGTTCTCCCCTCAGCCTTTCGATCTTCTCCATAAAAAGACAAGTCTTGAGGAGGGCGGACTTCTCTTTCGCTGTTGATAATAAAACAAGTGCCTTTCCCCGTAGAGGCTCTAGAAAGAAAAACGAGGGACGGGCAGTGTTGTCATGACGAGTCAGAAGTGACGGCTGTGGAACGTGAACAGGCAGTTTGTGGTTTCCCTTTTCCTGCCGTGCAAACTAGCTGTTTACATCCAATATCAGAGCAGGAGACAGACTTTACTGTATTCAACGTGTGTGTGTGTGTGTGTGTGTGTGTGCATTCCTAGTGACTGCACTCCTGCAAACAAAATGTCCACTTCTGCTGAATTCGACTGTGTGATCAGCGTAAATAAACTCACTGTGCTGTTGATTAAGGAGCAGCATGGATGGTTAATGCCACCCACCCACACACACACACACACACACACACACACACACAACTGTTAGTTATAATCACTTGAGCACCAGCATTGGGTACTCAATAAAAAATAACAAATGGAAAATTATTCATCCATTCTGTGAAAGCTCTTCTCTACTGTACGAGGCTCTGCTGCTCAGTCTGCCAGCGCTGTTTGTACTGGGAGTGGCAGGGGGTAAAAACAAACATACCCGCCTGCGAAAGAACAGGATCTTGTAGAGCAAGTGAAGGGAAGACAGTGTGTTGTTGTGTGTTTGGTTTGAATATTCTGCATTCACTGCAGTCATTTCATCATTACTTCCTGTTGCCACTTTGCGTTTCTGCCCACCACGCCCGTCAATGTAGTGTAGCAGTTCAGAAAATCGATTTCAGATCCTGTGACACTTTGCAAACCTCTCGAGACTTTACTTGGTCGCCCATGCAGCGACATGCACCACGCACAAAAAGAGTCAGCGCTGTCACAGCAGTCCTTCATCTCCACGACAGTCTGCTTTATATCGTGCGAGTCCGGCTGTGCTGCAGGATTAGCCCACTCGTATTCTAAAACTTATGCTTGTTCCGTATTACTTCACGTTGCACACGTGACTTACAACTGCAAGACGACGGAGGCTCATCTGCAGAAGCTAAATCAATCCGAAGACCAACGTGGCCCGCAAAGGTTAAACCTACAGCGCCACAATGACTTTGCAGCATTGTCAGGTCATTAGGCCATGATGACATGTCTGCAAAATTCAAATGCACTCCAGTGCTGCACCAAACCTCATAACGCTGTGATATTACAGCATTGATCAGGTCTGTTCAAAGTTATTTTCAGCTGTTTTCAGCACTCGAAGACAACGTGTAACATCCACTTCGATAACCCCACTCCAATCTGCACAAAGAGAAAAGAAACAAAGCACTTTTTCCGTCTAAAGAAGCTGCAAGAGCAAGATAACAAGTTGGTAACAGTGATTTAGGAACATGCTTTCTCATCAAAATTTGGATCCAGCTCAACCTGCTATTACTATTACTGATAAACCGTTACATTAGGAGTGATTTCTTTCACTCTTTTGCAGGCGATTCATTTTTCTTCTGTTAGGTAAATCATATATCACTCTTATAATCCTCCTAACACCACGTAAATCTGTAATCCACAACACAGACACAAATTCCTCACAAGACAAGAGCTGAATAATCAATCTAGACTGTTATATGTTATCCCCGATGCTATTCCATCAGCACACGTAAGCAGAATACATCACACGTCACTGCAAGTGGAACAAATGCACGGGCGCCTCGAGGAGGGATTAAACGTTCACACACCGCCAGCCACGAGGTGCTGTTACGTATCTCTCTTGCTCACTTACTGGATCTCTGTCTCAGCTCTCAGCATCCATGTGTGCGTCCAGTCTGCTAACCTAGAATCTGAAATATTCCTCTGCCCTCGCAGGAATGACAGGACGCCGGGATTTGTTTATCATTTGCAGCTGAGGACGGACTCCATTAACACATAATGCAGTCTTATTTGGAACAGCTTCTTTCTAATATTTGTGTGTTTTTGTGTCAAGTTCAACCACGTTTTGAGGTTTTATGAGACAGCGATGAGTAGCTGGAAGCTACTACTGGACTGTGATTGGGCTTGTTGTAATATAGTGGATGTTTATGGCTTCCTGATGAAAAAGGGAATATGTTTACAGTCACCACATGTTGTCTGAATACGTTTGTTACCTTAGAAAGCTTACAGACAGTTTGCTTGTCTTCCTTTCCAGGCACATTTTCCAACTTAAGGTTGCAGCATGTTCACGTTTACAGATCGGTTGCAGCACTCCAGAGGCGACTTGCAAGATTATATTACTATTATTGTACTGCTTGCTCAATAAGCTTTCAGTACGCGCACTTACAAACGCAGAGCATCCTCTTTCACAAGCTCAGCAACAGTCGTACAGTCAAAGAGAATTGAACTGTTGATATTACGAAAGGAATCCAGAATTTAATAAGACATAAGAAGGATCAACTGATCAAATTAATTTCTCCAGAGAGGAATGAAGTGTAGAGGACTGATTCAAGCCTCGTCAACATGTATTGGATACATTTTCGACCCACTGCCATGAGACATGTGGAGAGAGCTTTCACACAACACAGCCCAGCTACAAAGCATTGCTCCAGACCACAGCATGCTGCCAACCGAGCCAAAGAAATTTGGATTGTTTTCCAATCAAAGCTTGTAGGTTTATGAGGTTTTCTAGCCACAGAAACATTGCCTATAAAGAGGAGACAGACCGCTGGAGGAGTCAGCAGAGGATTCCTTACCACGGAGAGAGGAACAAGGGGGAGAGTTGGAAACAGAAGGAGGGGGTGGCTAATAAAATACTAGCATGTGTGCATGTTTAAATATGCATGCACTCAACAAACCACCTCAGATCCCATATTTGAATGAACCTGTTCCGCCGGCAGCCTGTTGCTTCTTCAGACTTATTCTCCAGACGAAACCGCTAAACACGAGCTCCAAAATGCTGAGGGTTTGTTTTCATCAAGGTGAAGTTCTCATCGCAGCCCTCATGGCTCGTCATAGCTGTGACACCATACCTGTGTGTTTTGCCCTCATGTGGTCACCAGCTTTGAGGCGTAGTGGCAAACACTAACACCTGCAGCTCCTGAAAAGCAGTAGGCCTCGCGCTTGTGCATCTGAGCTACTTTCTTTAAACCAGGAAGCATGTGTGGTCTTGTGTACGTGCTCTATTCACCACATGTCACTTTAAACGTTCCATCACAGGAAGTTTTTGCATGATGAGGCCCCTTTGCTCTAGTCACTTACAAATGCGTGTTTCGGAGGCACTGCATGCACAGATAAAGTCTTCTTCATTTATATTTCTGGCATGTGTTAGAATAAATGCAGCATGTGGGTGTTATGACAGGTTGTGACTGCCTCATACATAAAAACATGTATCACTGTCTCTACAAGAGAGGCTATACTAGAAATCCTATGTTGTACTGTAGAGCTTCTCATACTTAGAAAGACAGGTTTCAATTTCAACATGCAAATTAATGCAGGAAATGAATAAACACAGTGCACACGCACAGCGCACACGCACGCGCATACAATCGAAGAGCCACGGACCTTATCAGCGCACGTCTGAGTCACTATAATTAATTTATGGCCACTAAAACGAGTACTTACAAGATAGGAATTTTGCCTGTCGAGGAACACGGAGTCTCCCATGGTCCAGAATAAATATCCACATATAGCACACCCCCAGAAATCAATGCAACAGATGATATCCTGAGAGAATAGAATATTAAAAGTCCCACAACTGACGGAACACTTGCGTCTTCTCCCTTCTCTACATCAAAGCCACACGAAGATCCTCTGTTTTCCTCACGGCACAGGTTTCTTTTAACAGTTAATGTCTTTACATGAGTCAGAAGCGCGTTTCAGAAAACCACCCGTGCCAGACCGGACGCCACAGCGCGTAATGCGTAACGGATCCATACTGCGCGCTCCGCGGACTCTGGTGAGGACAGATGCTGAAAAAGCGTAAAGCGCGTAGAGCTTGAGACACAACTGTCAAGCCAAAGTCTGAGTCACGCGAGACTTCCGGCACAGATTTTCAAAATATAGCTCAACTGAGGCTGTGTTCAGTAAAAAAAAGATACTTAACTCCAGTGAAATAACCGTAAGTAAAGAACTCATCTTTCTATGGTTCCTTTCTTGTCTTATACTCCTGATTATTCACCTATTCCACAATTTAACTGCACCACTAATAACAATATATATGTTGCATGTTCTATATATCTGTATTTATAAATACATGTATTTTATTTTGAAAGCCAGATCAATCATTTCCGGTCTAATTTCCCGTTTCTCTGGGTGTTTGACACAGTTAAGACAAGAGAGGAGGCAGGGAAGGAGGGGCCGGGCACGGAAGGAAGACGCTTTTGATTATCACCAGCAGGGCTGCTCAAATGTTTTCATAGCAGTGACCCACAAATAGAGCTCCACAGATGTTAAGGTGTGACTGAGGAAAGCTCTTATTAGAAGTGGAGGGAGGATGTTTAGGATAGTTTAAGGCACAGTGTGTTATTCTGACTGTCAGAACTTCAAATGATGAAGATTATATGTTACTATCTATATTATAAAGAGTACAATCTGTCAATCAGGTCTTTTTATAACTGAATCCTCCTCTGAGCTGAGTAATTTAGAGCATCCTTACCAGAAATATCCAGACATGTGAAGTGGTCAAACTTGTTTGTCTTAGCCTCTGGAAAGTTAATATTTTGGAGATAGAAGGTTTCTTCCATCAGCGACTAACACGCTTGCTGTTGCCAACTTAATTACTTTAAGGAATCACAGAGTCAAGAATTTACCAGACGAACCACAGAACCAAAACAGTGATCGACTGCTTCCATTGTATAAATCTGTTATAATTTTAATTTATGAGAATTCCCCTTTTCAAATATGTTCTTAAGAGGAACCATGAAAGGCAAGTCCACTACTGGAAGATTTGAAACAAGAGGGGGGAGGCTTGTCTGGCTTTGTGAAACACTTGATGTGGAACCAATGTTGGGAAATCTGTGTCAGAGGCTCCAAATGCATCCAACCTCATAAAAAAACAGAAGCGCGCAAAACAAATATAGCGCAATGTGATTTATTAAGAACGCAGTGGTCGAAATATATGAGCACACACACACACTTAGTGAGAGTTAATGAAAACCATTTGCTCTGCTCTGCAGGAGTTGGTTTATTGAGAAAGACACAAACTAACTAAGATCTTTTTGTCTTATTTTATATACAGCATGTGTGAATGGGTGCGTGGGTTAATGAGTGGGAGACGCTGAATTCCTCTCTGCTTATCATACAGTGCTGTAACCAGTTAAAGAATGCTGCGAAGCTAATAGGAGCACTTCACTCTGAATCTGGAGATAACAGATCACCTCCTGAGAGTTGACTGAGTCATAAACCAGGTGTGTATCTCACACAAGCATCATGAACATCCAGTGTTATAAAGTTACGAGGGGACAGAAAACCTGTTCTTAAGGAGAATAGCTCTTTGATAGCTGGCTGCTTATCAGATGGTGCCTAAATGGGGTTTGGATTTTGCTTCAAACATTTGAGATATTGTATAAAGTTGCTCAATAGAAGGAAAAAACTATCTTTTTAAAAACTGAATGAAATTGGGGCAGGATGTCCAGCCGTGGATAACTTTAGACGTCTATATTCATTCACTATTCGCTGTGTGGACACTCTATCTTCACACAAATCTCCTACATGTGTTCAGAATGGGGAAGAACACTGTGCAAGAACACAGGTGGAACATGCAAATACCACAGCAGTGAGTTATTTCTGAGCAAACAAATCGAGCAACACATCACAGCATATCTGGTGTGCAAATTAGAAGTCATTTGGGATGGGAGCAAACAATAAAATGCAACTGACTCATACTTGAATTTGTGGTAAAATGAAAAGCAAAATATCTGCCTTGCTGAAGTTGTAGCAGTTGAATAACACGTAAAAGCTGGATCTATAAAAAATTAACTGCATTCCTGGGGATGATGAGGTAAGAATATCGAAGGGAGAATAAATACATAAAAACTGTAGTGAGCTATTGCTTTGCTTAAAAACACTGACTGAAATGCAGTTACAAAGTGAGGAGCTGTGTTTTATGTTCCTGCAGGAGGAGCCCATTGTCTCCTAAAATGGTGTTTCAGTGGTCCCACTGTGACTATAGCTCTCCCTGTCTCACATACACAAAACCTGTGGGAGAGGGAGGGGTGGCTGCAGGACAGAGAGAGCGCAATAAGAAGAGGAGAAAAACACAACAATGAGCAGTTGACTCGAATCAGCCACTGTAGAGTTAGTACACAGTGAACTGCTTTCGAAGGTAGTGCATCACCTGCATTGATATACACATGAATTAAAACTCCTAAAATGATTATATATTCTTTTATAGTTTATTATATCAATTCAAAAGCATGCTTAGGATTTTCTCTCTGCCTCTTTGTGTTGACATATTGCATCTCTGCTATTAAGCATTGAACTAGGGAAAAGGCAGCTTGGAGTCTGGACAAGATAAGCGACAGCAAGGAGTATTTACTACAATTTTAAATGTGCATCATTATTTCCCCGCTCCCTGTAAGCCTAATGATCCCTTAGTAAATCTCCTCTCAAACAAAACGTCAAAATTATGAATACTTTTTCCCCACACTGCTAAAATGTGCTCCCACAAATGCACATCTTGAGAATCCCATTATTATTTATATATATATTATAACATGAGGCCAGCCTGGTATTCTCTATGGCAGTCTATATGGTGAAGGCAAGCTGCAATCTGCTAATGTTTACATTGTTCAGCGGGGAAGTGCAGCTCCATCCTTCCAAAGGCCAGATGCCTAAGTTATGAAATCACTCCATCCAGTGGAAAGTATTCTGTTAAAGTGCTTTAAGACGATCCAGTAAATGACAGAGAAAAATCCTGAGATCTGTTTAATAAACACTGGCAAAATAGATGTCGCAAGACTAAGATCGAAGTATGTGCAAGCGTTGCATCACAAACATAAATTCACTCTTAGAGGACACTGGATGCAAAATGTCAACAATTTTATCTTCTTCTATTATATAGCTGTAACTCATGATAATATTCTCAGTTTACATATTTACACTGAGACAGTTATAATTAATAATACAATTAGCACTAGAGTTTAAAATACTCTGTTGAACCTACCTGTGTTGTTGCACCTTAGTATAAGTGAGCCGAGTTTTTGATTGGTCGGATTTACAAACAAGTAAGTGAAGATTGTGATTAACTTCATGTGATCAAGTAAAGAACTGAAAGTTATCCATCTCTATCCTGCTCTTTATCCTCTGAGTGATCCAACTGCCCCATATCAAAACCTCACATTACATTTTTTGAGGGTTTTTGTTTCCATTTTTAGCAGTGTGGTTGGAACGTTTAGCAAGTCACATTAGCATTGTAATTTTAAACACATTAGCATGACTATAAACATTGCTTTATACTATTAATACATGGCCATACCAACATCTTAAACTGTTAAACTGTGGGGCAAAATCAATGGTTCAAATGTGGATTTGTCCACAGTGCGCATATCTGTGCATGCTAACTGACATTTAGCAAGCACTAGCTTGAAAAACTGTTTGGCACTTTTTAAAAAATCTTTATTGCATAAAATGATCTATAATTCATGAACCAAAATATCAAAGGGAGTAAGTGGGACACTACAGAGAGAAACTATGGATCTCCAAGAGTTCTAAAATTAGGAACAACTACTACTGCTGGCATGTTTGTAGCATATTAGCTGTTTGCTTAACTACCTACAAAGCATATAACTCACTAAGGGGGTTTTAGGACATTTACCTACTTATTATTGGAGTTGTATTGTGATTGATCGGATGAACTTAAACTTGACCAAAGACTAAAGAACAAGCCCAGGATAAAGAATATAAGAGCAAGGACGTGGGGGGAGAGTGGTAAAAAAAAAGTGGGCACACATCAACAAATTTACAGCAGGAGCAGCACAAAGCAGCTCTGGGGGATGACCTCAGAACTGGGGAATGTGTGTGTGTGTGTGTGTGTGTGTGTGTGTGTGTGTGTGTTAAGAGTGAGAGAAATGTAGAGAGAGGAGAGTGTTTCTCGGCTCACGTCTCCCCATGGGAGGCAAGTAGAAAAGTCGCAAGCATACAAACATTATTAACAAATTAACATGCTCTCCACAATAAACCTGCATCCAGAGGAAAACATGTTTTTTTAAAGGAACCAATCACTCAACAGCCAGCAAACACACTCACACACACACACAAAGTGACGACACTGTGGGTCTGGATTCAATCTGGACTCTTCTATCAACAGGCCAACCCACTTGTCCTAAATCTCCATACTCTATCCTGAGGGCCAATAGACAGGGAAAGGGAGACGGAGGGGCAGGCAAGTAGGTAAGTGAAGAATTTTGGGTCTGAGCCTGATGTGGCTATGTTGGCTTTGTGTCCGGCTACCTCCATTGAGTAAATCAAAAAGAAACTGACAGGTCGAAATTGTTCTGCAATGGACAGACAGCTACTACAGCTTGCAAAACAGAGAATGTTGCATGCACGAGGATAACCAAACACATTAATGAAGTGCAGCCATCGCTTTCCAAAAAAAAAACTACAAAATCCTTCTGCAATCTGACTTTGCGCAGGCCAAGCGCTGACATTTTCTGCTCGCAAGACGAGCAGAATCCAGTACCAGCATGCATTTCCCAGATATCCAGTGTGTGTGCAGGTGTTGTTCATATCATCGCGCATAACTCTCTGCGCTCGTGTGTTTTCATCGCCCGACGTTTAATGACATCATCGCAGGGCAAGGAGGACGGCATGCGTCATGTCTTTTCACTCATCGCCGCGTGTTTATCTGCACATGGTGTCATCAGTCTGTCTCTCTGCTCATGTAAATATCTGCTGATCTGACCTTCCACCCTCCTATCCATCCATCCATCTTCCTGCCTGTTGCTCTGTCAGCTTGTTTGCCTGACCGGTTGGCTGCCAGCTTTTCCCCTTTGAGTCCCTTATGTAATGCTGGGTAGGTTTTCCACTAGATCAGGTGATCCGACAGTATACAGAGCATGCAGCAGAGGTCGGGTAAGGCACTATACCCACAAGGTGTGTGTTAGTTATTAATATTATTTTCCAGAAATGGAAATAATGAGGAGTGGCACACTTGGAGCTCGGGCGCCATCTTTTTGTTCTTTGAGTGTGATTCAGTAGTTTCGTCTGTATAATAAAGGCGGTTTTCACATACAGATAACCTTTCTGTTCCAGCTTCTCCATCTCGCACACACTTCTCCACCTCCAACACCCCCCTTAACGTTTTCTGCCAGAACAGTTGCCATGGTGTCTGAGCTCACCAGCTGTGCTGGACAGCACAATAACAAGGATGTGAGTATCTGTTATCAAGGACGTGTTTGTGGCGGCAAATAATATGATGCACTCTCATAGTGCATCTTAAAACTTCATGAACCAAAAATTATGTTTCCAATTTGTTGAAACGTTTGTGTCACGTCGGGTCTCCTGTCATAGTTTTGAATGAATGAAGGGAGCCTTCATTCAATATTCCTGTCATTCAGAATTATTTTTACATCAAGCCAAACCCAGCTAAGAAAACATTGCAAAATACCGTGGGAAAAAATAATTGAGGAGCTTTTTGTATTTTTATGCCTTGTGATGCATTTACTGGTTGCAGGAATGCAGAAAATGACAGAAAATGCATCTGTTTTATTATGGGAAATAAGGACAGCAATGTGAGCAGTCAGTATGATCGCACAGGTCTAGGTTTGGATAAAGGAGTCACTGGGGTTTTAAAAAATAAAAAACTTCAAATTTTAGTTGTTATGCGTAGTAAAACAACAGACCAAAGATGAACTATGTGTCGAAGTACAGGATAAATCTAAGAAATGAAAAACAACAAAAACTCCTTTTTATTTAGTCCTATTTCTTTTCGTCACTGACATATTTCTGCCTGACATGGAAGGTTCAGACTACAATATGAGCAAACTAAAGGAGCAGCTGTTGAGAAGTTTCTCTGCCGAGCAAATCTCCAGAGACGCCCAAGTGGAAGGTTTGGAATAGCTTGAATAATAGACTAAAACGTCCACTGAGTGATGTGACGTGGGTGTGTTGGCCTAGACCCCTTCAGCTGAGAGATAGCATCTCTCTCTGCACATTTATCCAAACACTCTGTGTGTCCGTGTGTATATGAACCTGCCATCGTGGATACTTGCGATATAACCGAGCACTCTGGGACGTTTTGAAGATTCTTTGAAACGCCTGATCCTGGATTATGATTGCAACAAACTACTCTTTCCTTTTTTTGGGTGCAACTTCCAAGATGTTGACCCTGGCTAGATAAACAACCAAGAGCAACGAGGGCACATGTTTAAGACGTTTAGTTCCCTACGAGCTCCAAGTTTGAACACCTTTATGATTTCACGCCAGGCCAGTACGTTCTTCCACCATGACGTGACCAAGACATGATAAATTAGGAATCCTTGTAGGCCTTGTATGCACAAATTATATTTGAAATTTTCTGAAATAGGCTAAAAGCAAGGTCAAGAAGGCTGATTCACACTATTATAATATTTATTAATAGCCCTTTAATGATCCCTCCAAATAAATCCTTTGGGAAAGCCAAGTAAGGAGGGGGAAATTATAATTTAGTAGAAATCAACTGAAATATAATAATACTCTAACTAATTAAATCAGTCACACAATATATTTATACATATGGTGATGGGTGAGTGCACATCCAGTCGCCTGCTTTGCTTTGTGTTGCCTGTGCTGTGTCTAATCACGTTTTTCATGCAAATCGCGTTTAAATGATATTAACCAAGCAGCGCAAACAAAAAGAGGGGGACGCGCTGACAACACAGAGCTGAAAGCGTGTTACCAGGCTGCTTGTTTTCTGTGATAATCCAATCAATCAGCAAATAATTTCCCTTGTTTTCAATGCAAATAAACTTGAGTCACGAATTTTAATGTGTCAGGTGTTTCTCTGAGCCAGTACAAGGCTGCTGTGTTTATTATGATGCAGTTAACGTGGAATGAATGTGAGCCCTGCTCGGATCGACGTCTTTCCTTCACTTCCTTCCCCCGGAGCCATATCACTTTCTTTGCCACACCTTCCTCTTGTTTTTCCTGTGTTTTTCCTCATCTCTCATTCATATTTCACTCCCACTTCTTCTGGCAAAGGTTTTGTTTTGGTACAGCATATGGAGACAGGATACGATTTATCTAAAAACAAAGTTAATCTGCTTTATTTAAGTCAGTTTAACTGCAACAATAGCACTTGTCTGTCATTTTGGTTTGAGTCAAGCCTCCTATGGACTCTGAACTCAGCTGAACTCTTACAAACATAACAAACAGACACTTTGCTTGGACATTGACTTTATCTGTGTTTATCAGTGTGAGCGCGTATATTTGGATTCTACAGATTTTTCCAGTATTCCTTTTTTTTTCCCCGTGCACATACAGAGTGTTCACGTATTCATGCCTGCAAATGCTCGTGCATCCACGAACCCGCAGGTGTGTGGCTGTACGTGCACAGCCTCGCGCTGTGGTCTCTGCAGCGCGTAAGTCACCTGGCTTTGTGCATATCAAACCCTTTATCAAAGTAAAATTGAGCAGCCTCTGTTCTTCTCGGCTTGTGGTGTAAATATTTAGTCTGCAGAATAAACACGCCAGCCTTCTAGGAATGCAGCGCTTTCATCCTCGCTCCGCTCCTGTTCGCCTTGCTTCCATCCTGCTGATAATACGGGCTGCGCGCGTAACTGTTGATTCATCAGAATCCGCAACATGTGGATCTTTGAAGTGATGCTGAACTGGCGAGTTTAGTAACAGTTTGAAGAAGCTCTGAAATAGTAGTAGTAATAGTTTCTTTATTGTCACTTTGACTAAACCGACAAAAATTAATAACAATATAGTAGAAAGGTTTAGACTTTCTGATTCATATGAGGCGTCCTGAATATGCTTCATGCTTCATTACCATTATCTTCAAAGGATAAAATTGGGATTTGTAGCAGCTGTAAAAATAAATGGTGTTTGATTTGACATAAATAAATGAAATACAGCGTGAAAAATATTTATTCTGTATTTGCATTAGTGTCACGTGAACATCCTGGGAGCTGTAGTTTTAGCAGGCAGTTTTACACAAACAGGCATAAGTAGAGCGTTTATGGAGACTGTGGATGGACTGTGCGTGTGGAGCTGACTCAAAATGATAATGAAGCACACGCTCCTGCAGATGCTACACTCATGATTAGGATCAATCTATTACCAGCTTGATTTGCTTATTGGATTTTCGAACACTCTCCACGTTGCTTACTCGATGCTCCGCTTGGACGTTGCTCAGCTGCTTCAACAAACTGTCCCAACAGATCTCCTTCCAGTGAGTTTAAACATTTAAACATTTACTTGTTCTGATTTGGATTTGAGCACTGGAACAGTGTGTGTGTGTGTGTGTGTATTTGGGTGGAGGCGTAAGATGAGAAGGTGGGGACAAATCCATCCCATCTCCCTTCCCTCTCTGGAATGCAGCTGGAATCCAAACTCGACTCCCCTATAGGCTCCACCCACCCTCCCACCACCTCATATAGTACTCACACAAACACACACACGCACACACACACACACACACTAGTCTGCTGGGTCATTTAAACATGACATAAGTGGTTGCTCGTTCTAACCTGTCCAGCTGGCATGCAGCCATTTCCACAGTCTCTGTGTGTGTGTGTGTGTGTGTGTGTGTGTGTGTGTGTGTGTGTGTGTGTGTGTGTGTGTGTGTGTGTGTGT
>JAUMTR010000012.1:6232373-6243941 GCA_032270685.1 Microctenopoma stevenorrisi
TGTGTGTGTGTGTGTGTGTGTGTGTGTGTGTGTGTGTGTGTGTGTGTGTGTGTGTGTGTGTGTGTGTGTGTGTCAGTTCATACAGTAAAGTAAGTCGTTTCCAGATTGTCAATCAGGCTTCAGCTTCAGGCTGTCCGTGTAAAAACAAGAAATGTAAATGCAAAGATATATAAGTGGATGTTCATGATAAATTCATCATTCATTCATTTATAAAATCATAAAATAGAATTTGTCAAACACACCTGATCAGTCACCCTTAGTAACACAGCTGTTCTTCTTACAAAACCTCTGTGACAACTCCATCCTGAAACTTCCCCCATAGATCAACTTATGCTTTTATAAGTAGCACAGAATGAAATATTGAAATCCTAAAATGCTGAAAAGCAGGTTTAAATAAGTTAAAAAGAAGAAGGATTTAAGTTTTCACAGTGCGAGTTACACCACGTTATGTGAATGTTTCCTGTAAGTACCATTCGTAATCACTTCTATATGTAGCATTAAGTGTCCAGGTCAGATGAGGCATGACGCATTTTAAGGTGAAGGACGTTTTGCACCTCTCCGTGTTCTCCCTTCTATTTCTGATTTCTGACGACGTTTCTCGTGTCTGACGTTTCCATTGCCGAGAACTCGCGCTAACTGCGTCAGAGCCGCTGGACGTATAAACTATCTTTTAATGCTTACGTTCGAGGAGGATGTTTCCTTTGTTCTTACTCCTACAGCCAGGGTCGGCGCCGTGTTTACATCACTGAGTTGTTGCCATGACAACAGACAGAACCTCGCAGTCAGGAAGAGGGGAGTCTGCAGAGTTACATTTAGAAATCCTAATGATGACGAATGAATGCAAAGCATGTCTGGTTTCTGTGCATTTTTATTATGCTACACAGTAAAACAACCTGAATGTGAATCACCTTTCCCTAGTTGCTTGTTTTAAAGAGAACTGCAATCTGCAACAACCACATACAAATGAGCAAATGCAGCTCATATATTAGCAACATGCTGATTCAATGCAATAACACAATGTCTTAAAAAAACAACTGGGAATGACTAGTGCTGCGTTCACGTCCTGTCGTTTAAATCATTCATAGAAGCAGCCAAGCTGGAAAAACCATTCACATCAACCTCCCACTTGTTTTAAATCCTGAACTGGATCCCTCAGGAAAACAGACCGGCAGCGTGAGACTGACAGTTTCCTAAAGGAGCACACAGCTGCCATCACTGGATAAATGAAAATCCATTCAACATCATTGATCAGCTATTGTTTGCATATGGCAGCAACCAGAATCCTGTAGTTCACAGCTTAACATAGACAGATTGCTATGCTAGTTAGGTGAGAATAAATAGTGGATGTTTGAACAACACCAACATCACCCACAGCTTAATTTAGTTAATAACCATTTGAGTAATAGACTTAGAAGGTAGTTACATGTTGTGTCTAATTTACCATCTGTGTGCGACAACAACACAGCAGGTCGTGTTGCTTCTTCGGGAACCATCTTCATGTTTTGCTGACACGACACGACAAGAGCACGAGGCCGTTACACAAACGGCACACAGAGAGGTGGAGCTATTATATCTATTTAATGTCCTCACTGTCAACAGAAAGCAACATGATCAGATGGAATAACGTCACGCAGCATAAAGACATAGTAGATGTAAGCACACACGCCTCTGCACACACACACACGCACTGTAGGGCTGCGGTAAGTCATTTCAGAGCCTATTAAATCTCCATTAACACACAGCCTCCCTGCTAGCCCGAGCTAATCCAACCCAGGTGTGTGTGTGTTTGCGAGTGTTTTCACTCCATCTCCTCGCCGCTCCCTTATTCTTCGTTCCACCTTCTCTCTACCGCTCACTCACTCTGTATCCCTCAGTTTCATGCTATGACAGAGGTCTCCGTTTCCCACGCTCTGCCTCAAACCTGGCAGCTCTGCAACAGCAAACCTCCTCCAATTAGGTCAAATTAAGGCAAATTGCAGCTCTCGGCGGGAAACCAGACTGACACAACTCAATGTTAATCTCATTAAGCAGTCATCTCTATAGTCACCGACGATTCTGAAAAGACAGCCGTAGACTTCTCCTCTTCGAATCGATTTGTCTCCCTTCATCAACACCTCAGGCTAGTGGCTTTTATCGATTCTCAGAGTGCATGTAACAGGCTGCTGCTTCCACCCATGAGGTTTTCTGTTTAAAACGTCTCAAAATGTGGCACAAAAGGAGAGAAACTCTGCATAATGACAGAAAGTTTGCCATCAACACTGGAAGTGTGAATCTTACGAGGACTAACGTTTCTCAAAAAACGAATACCTCGCACACTCACTCATGCAAACACACAGAAACGCACGTTCTGGGAAGCTCCTCTGCAGGAGAGAACACGATCTCTGCTTGGAAGTGACGCTGTTCCCTACGAAAGCAGTACAAACACACATTATTATGCTTGTGAGTGAGTGATTGTGTGTGTGTGTGTGTGTGTGTGTGTGTGTGGTTATGTGGGTGTTGGTGACAGTACAAACAACTGCACTCCGCTTGAGATCTCTCGTGAGAAGGCTTTACAAGTGTGTTATAATAACAGCACACGTCGGCATTGACCGGGAGACTTTCTTGGTTGCACAGTAAGAAAGAAGGATCACGCAGTTTGACTGGATTAATGATGCCTGCAACAGGTTTAGCGACCCTTTATATGCAACAGGATGTTAGCTTAGGTGAACACGTGCAAAGAGCGGGACTCAAATTGTTGTCTCCCCGTCCGATGCATTGAAAACAGTTTTGTTTGGCCTGGGTTCTGACTGCAGCTGGTATCAGCTATTGTAATGTTTTTGCAAGATACGTCTGACATAAAGAGGCTGAGGAGACAGATGTTCACAGCTGTGAGTGGCCTCAATGCAGCCCACCCACATTTTGAATGTGAGTCACTGTGCGTGAGTGTGTATCTGTGTGTGTGTGTGTGTGTTGAAGCTTTATTAGAATTTGTCTAGCTCCCCCTCCTGGCTCAATCACACATACACAGACAGTTGTAGTGAGTGAGTTCAGAAGCTGTTCAGATATATTTAACAGACAACATCAACTTCGGCTAAAATACCAAAAGATTCATGTAACCTTAAATATAATTCAGCCCATCTGATATTAAACTAAAATGCTACATTTAGAGAATTAGTCTGAATAGTTTCTAGAAGGTCCACTAGATGGCATTATGACATTATATATGATCTTAAATTCCTATCATATCTGTCACTGGCTTATTAACCAGTGCAGGTTTCCTTACTGCACTATAAAATTCAACCACTGACTCTATGGTAAATTAAGGCGAAGTGTATGTATGAGCTGCACAATCTTTGCACGTACACACACCTGCAACCGATACGCGTTTCCTTGCTTCGCTTGTGGAACTCGAGTGCTTCGACCCATTCCTCCACTGGGCTATTTTTCTATTTATAGCTGCAGGAGCTGTGTCTAAAACGCCCGCTGCATCATTCTGTTTTGCTTCCTTACTGTCTGACAGATTTGGGAGTGAGGTAGGGAGGGGCAGCGGTGATGAGAGGTCCTCCAGTTTAAATCACGTTGCATTTCAGGTGCCTGCTGATATTTCTTGATGCGTGTATCTGTAAGGTTCTGCTTTCACGACATGCGGGTACAAAAGACGAGCCTTTACAAGTTTCACAAGTCTGTCTGCAAACTGTCTGCTTAAAGTCTGTCCAAATGATGTTAGATTCATTAGTGAGCACAGAGCAGCTGTGTCAGGGTCACTTGAGTATGTGCTCCAACATGACTTCACTCCGAAGTCTTACACCCTGCTGACCTCCTGACCCTTAAAGCAGATGCTTGTTGCTAACTGACTCTCCAGAATGTCACTTTAATTAAGTTGGAGCAGCACGGCGGTTTCTCCTCTGCAGGTTGAGGCTGAATTAAAAACCGGAGATCGGATCCACTCCCAAAGCCAGTTGTTTGAGTCCAAGTTTACGCTGCTGGGAGGAAGACGGCTCACTCCGAAGTTTGTTCGAACGCGGGCAAGTGCAATCTCAGGCAGCAATTTAATGAATAAGCTAAAGGAAGAAACAATATTCACTAACTCATATTATACTTTAGCCAAAACCAGAAGCATTAAATACATATTTGTGCAAGCTGCACATGTAAACATGCCTGATTAAGAAATAGAAATGAATGAATTAATGCATCGATGAAAAGAGAAAAGTTGGGATAACTAGATTATTATAAAAGTCACATTCATCCTCTATGGGCCATGTCCACACACTAACTCAGACTACTACTAGAAACGGAGGAAAAATAAAGAGTAAAATTAATAAAAGGGTTTAATAAGTGACACCATTTTAGCATTGTGCAAATCCTCAGGCAGATCAGTTCAAAGGAGGCTTCGTGTCAGAGAACAAATCGTTGCGTGTTCAGTGTAGTTTTTGGAAGGACAAAGTTGGTCCTGTCCAACAAACTCAGGCTCTTATCTCAGCTAGGTTCTTGTTTCCAATCCTAAAGGAAGGAGTTTGGCAGCCTAAATAACATGCAGAAGGTAGCAAGTGTATGTAGAGAAGCGAGTCAAGAGTGGACAGAGTTCTCAGAAGAAATGTGAAAGTGGGTAAAGAAGAGATGGGTGAAGATAGGAAGTTAGGGGGTCAGTCAGTAGCCACCTCTCCTTCAGTATAAGCCCTGGGGCCCCGGCAGCAAGCTCTGACCTGGAATTCCAAATAAATAATTCCCTAAATCTTCATACTGACAGAAGCAACACACACTAATAAAGAAAGATGATGCAGCAAGAAAAACACCACTTATTTTAAACAAAATATGTCTGAGGACATACGCACACAGGCGCATGTACAGTACATGCACAAACACACACACACACACACACACACACACACACACACACAGTGGTGTTCATAGCCTAAATCCTGCATGTGTGAGCAGGAATGCTCAGTTAATCCTTGGTAAATGCAGCATGAAACAGTTTTACTCAGTAATAAATAGGCAGGCAAAGGGAGGCATGACACCGGGGTCAAGTGCACTGCAGTGTGTGCGAGTAATTAATAAACACAGGACAGACAGGAATTTCCCGTTTAATACCAAGATAACAACGCATACATTTTGTAATAGCTAATGGACGTTTTTCACCTTCACTGCAGCGAAACAGCAACCAGTCACATACCGTGTGTGGATATCACAAGAACTAAGCGTCAGGGTTGTAAAACTAAAATATCAAAACAACCCTAAAATAAGTCTGGGGCCACAAAATGAGCTCAGCTTTCTTGTTTTCTGTTGCTGTTCCAAGAGGAGTGTGTTTTGAGGCATTGTGAAATGTTTTCCCCCACTGTGAATATCATATTGCCAGAGTTCACGCTGATTGAGACAAATACCTAAATGGGAAGTCGTAAATTTAACACACCGTGGCAGATAGGGGAGGATCTTATCACTGATTTCCCTCTGGCCCATGACAAACCGCATTAGAGAGAACATTAACAGACATAGGGGTCACTGGAATACACACATACGAACACACAAGGGGACAGACGTTTATGCCTTCAAGACTCAAAGGTGCACACGTAGATCCTCCACCGGCTGCCTCCGACTTCTCTCCCACACGCATCAACACAAAAAAAAAAGTAACTCAAAACTGCTGCCTTCTCGCTGGAGCGGAGGCTTAATCGGCAACAGACAGAGAGAATCTGGCTGCGGAAATTAATGTTTATTTTTCAGCTGTCTCTATTTCAAGCCGCTCTCCTTTGCCTCATTGTTGAGAGAACGTCCCAAAGGAGACGTGAGATTGCGGAGCTGAAGCGCGGCCAAGAGAGCCCCCGCAGTTTCATATGGTTCTTTTCAACGAAATATCAGGAAAACTTGTCAAAAAATTACCCTGTGTGCTATCGTGTTTCTGTGAGGCAATATTTTTACTACGCAGACAGTATGTGAGGGGTTTTCTCAGGCACTAGTTACATCTCATTGGAACTATAATGTGTTGACGTCATTTCCTTTTGGCTTTTACACTTTCTTATTATCTGCTCTGCTATGTTAATTACTTTGTTACCTCAGTTAAAGACATAGATGAAGATTACTGTAAATTGCAGCCAGAAAAACAGAAGTTAATGTTACTGTAACATCGCTAACCTACTGGCGGCTGCTTATTTAGAGAAACTAGGGTTCATTTGCTCACACTGTTAAGAACTGCAGGTCAGGGTTAGGGTTAGCACCAACATCTGAGCCACACTACGCGTGTAGTGTAGTCAGCGGGTTTGAAATAGAAAGCCAACGACTGGCTGCACCCTGAAATCAAAGTAAAGTAAATGACGTCCTCATCGAGCGATGCCAGAACCGCAGTCATCAACGACACCTCGCTCAATTACAACACTGAAAGCATGGCAGGATAGTGAGCCACCTGCTGAGAGACTAAATTAAAAATAGTGATGCGACAGCAGCGGCAGCCGTTCTTTAATCCAAGGTTAATGCTTAAGTGAATCTATGTGGAGTAGACCCTCCTGCTGATGACACAGCACGTTCGAAAAGATATTATATTTTTAATAAGGAGGTCTATAATGTGACCTAATCGTTTTATAATTGGAAGAAAAGGTTCAGTAGCACCACTGCACACCTTCTTGATCACAGTGATGGAAAGCTGAACAACTCTTTGTGTTTGTGATCCTCCATGAAAGCAGGAAGCTTTCTGGTCTGTCGATTCATTGTGCATGTTTACAACCAGGCTCATTACTAAGGACTATAATCAAACTACAATCCTCTCGCAGACCCACATACATGAAGCCAGAGCGTCTCCCATGAGGGAAATGTCCTGCAGAGGTCAACTATACAAGAACGAGCGATGTTCTGCAACAAGTTGTTTTTAAAAGACGTCTGATGAAGCTGTGCATAAAGTAAGAAAGCAAAAAAAAAAATCCTTATTAATAACATCAGACTTACGAGTCCTTTAAATGAAAGGGGCCCTAATTCAGGGCCATGTGACATCAGACTCAAAGACAACTGTGAATGGTGCCAAAGAAACTAGAGCTGCGAGCCAAGAAAATCAGCCTGTATTTCATCATGTTTCATTGTTTTGACGGAGACTCCCGTAACAGTGTGATGACATCCTGTATTTGCCTCACTGATCTACAGCACGGCGCACTAGCTCTGCAGTGCGGCTACGCTGGTAATGTTTGGCTAAACAGCTCCATGAAAAATGTAACTCTAGATTTGTGAGACTTTGCAAATCCTGCCTGAACAGCCCCGGTTTCTGCGTGAAATAGTTACAGGGGTGCGTTTTGGTGCGAGCATTCCACAGATGTCGAACCATCAAGGTCTTGTTCCTCCGACGCAGCCTCCTCACTTTGAGGGAACTTAGGGAGGAAATAAGAGAGGAAGGGCAAAATGGATAGCAGGTCAGGTTTGAGCCTTTCTGTTTGCTGGAGCACATCCAAGAGAAAAATATGTCGAAGCCTTGCATATACAAATGTTAGAGTTAGGGATTTTTCTTTATGGTTTTTTGTCTCAGTCCCACAAATTGATGGTGCCAAAAACCGGAGTTGTCTAAAATCTATGTATTATGTTGTATTGTGTGTATATTTAATTTGTACTAACATACAGAAGAATCTTTTAGACAGCAAAGAGAGAGAGAGAGACAGAGAGAGAGTGCAGACTACTTGTAATTACTAAAACAATTAATTTATTAAACAGCAGAAGATTAGTCACAAATCTGTATCGGTGATGATATTTTAAGTGCAAGTGACAACAAATAAACTGTTGATTGAGCAAATCATCATCAGATTAATTGATAATGACAGTCAGCCTTATAGTAGTTGCATCCTCAGAGAGGACATTTCAAAATAAAGCTACACAATGACACAAATGTCGTAGTCTCGCCTCTCCTGCACTGGTCAGCAGCTCTGCTACACCGTTTCTTTCCAGTACACAGACCCACTGTTATTGTTGTTCTAAACACTTTTATGAGAACCACTTTTTAGTCAAAAGAACTGTTTGCTGCTGGCAGTTAGCCTCACGCCAACACCTGAGCTTCTACGGTTTACAGCAAACACAATGCCAGACATATGGTGCGGTTTGAATGCCTACTTACTTAGTTCCTTACATGGCTGAGTAAAGCATATGAAGCATATTTGGGGCTCATAACAAAGCAAAGAGCAGACTGACCATCTAATAGTTTATGTCTCGTCCTCTGAGCTGAGGCCACTGTCGTAGTTCAGCATCGACGCATAAACCTAAATCAGCGTGTGGGCATTGAGAGAATTTTAAGAATGGAAACATTTACATGGAAGCAACTGTAATTCTAACTTTCAAACAGCCTCACGACACAGAGATGTTGTTTTGAGCCATTTGTTATCAGTCATTCAGTAGCAATGGTTGTAGTTAAGATGATGATCAACATCATTTTGACATGATTTGCTTCTCTTTTTTTTTTTTTTAACATCGCCGGAAATGGTGTCTAAAAATAGAGTTCACAGAGTCAACGTCCTGGCGCCCCATAAACATCCAGGATTCCATTAGCTGACCCCTGTTTTCTTTCTGGGCCTGTGTATATGTGAGTGGAGCAGTGTGTAGGCTCCATGTGCCACATCACAGGAGGAATCACTTCTTATCCTCCATCTGTACTAACACAGAGGGAACGTCATTGTTCATCCCCCATCAGCACCTTGGCCCCGGTAAAATAAAGCTATTAAGAAGTCCAACTCAACATAACTCTGCTCTCTTGCTTCTGTGAAAACCACTACATGCTTCTCCCGCTCACTCTGCCTCTGTTCGTGTCTCCCTCCTTAAAAAGGCATAGGACAGGTCGCCCTGCACAAGTGCACTGAAAAGTTTGTGATACGTGAACTAGCGCATATTTAAAATTGTTCTATTTGCATTAACACATTGATGACGTCGTGTTGTCATGGTTACACATTTACACGTGCATGAGAAAAGCCATTCGAATCACAAATTACACGTTGAAACATGGCTGTTCTAAAGGCACAATGGGTGTAACCATTGCATTGTGGGAAATTTAGGATCCAGGTCAAGAATTAATGGGAGATCGACTTCTTTTGACTTTTTTTTCGTCAACTCTCTTTCTCACAAGCCCAACAACTTTTGGCTACTTTACAAAGTATATTATAGGATGAGACTGTATAGCCTCTACAGCCTATTTACCTTCCATTAGAGACAATTCAGATCACTACACCTGACAGGCAGGTCACGTCTCCGTCAGAACTGCCCATCAGCAGCTGCAGGACTAAATTTACTTTCATCTGTAGAACAAAAATATAACGATGACTTCTTGTTTGACTTGCATGTTCGGTTTGCACTTTCTCAACATAAAGTTTTTGTCTGCACGTCACTTTTTTGCTTCACACCCAGCATTGTTTGTGAAACATTCCCCCACAGACCAACAACACTTCTTGACTCAGTGTTTTAACAAACACTCTGAGGTGCAATAACTTCATGGTCCAAATTGCACTAATGACTCCAAACTGATGACCTGATGTTATCCTCAGAGGGCCATAGCTGGAGGGGAAAACAACATGGAAAATCTCTAAGAGGAAGAAAGGAGGGAAAAGAGTGTTTGTGTGTGTGTGTGTGTGTGTGTGTGTGTGTGTGTGTGTGTGTGTGTGTGTGTGTGTGTGTGTGTGTGTGTGTGAGAAAGAGAGACAGGCGCATTGCAAGAAAGTAAGTGAGGTTGGAGCTGTTCTTTGTAATAGGAAATGATGGGAGGGTTGTTTGGGGGCAGCATGGTTTTAACCCTCTAACCGCTCCCACTCGTGAGAACCGAGTCTAAGGCCATGTGTCCTTAAAATCCTTTACTTCAGCATACACACACACACACACATGCGCGCTGGAGCACGTACACACTCGCTCTGCAACTCCACAAGCAAAACACATCAACCAAGGCAGAAAAAGAAAGTCCACAATAGAAGCAGGAAAATTATCATACCTTTCCACCAGCGCATGTGGACCTGTGCCAACTATGCAGCCTATAAAGCCCCCCCACTAAAAATAAGTCGCCCAAGTATGTTTTGGTAAAGATTTCAAACACTACCTTCTCCTTATTCACTTTTAATTAGAAGCCTATATGAAGACAAAAGCCCAACGAGCATAACGACAACAACAGCAGGAGGAAACGAGAGGACTGGGAGGGCCAAAACTATCTGTGCACTTCACTGCACCTTTTGTTGGAATTATTTAATCCCTGAAAAAACCATAAGAGGCTCTTTAAGCTTTCTCAGAGGGGCTGTAGTGTAAGGTGTGACAGAACACCCACACTCCAGGTGGGTGAAGTAAAACAGACCTGCTGGTTCCCCTCCCCCACTTAAATACCCAAGTGCCCTTGGGCAAAACCAAGACGACTTCTGAGGTTGAAGGCTGTTGTGCATTGGTTTCATACTGGATAACTACCAGGTGCAGATGTCAGACTGGGGTCAGCTGTCCCTCTTTAAAACCCATAAATCTTCCAGTTCGGCCGCCACACCTGAAGTCGTGGCATCTCCGTCTTTACACTGTCAAGATGCGCGGACAACAATCAAATCTGGTTCATTCCAAGAGACTGGCTTGTCTTTAAACAGATCCTAGACTGTTCTCCCATAAATAAAGTGAGTTAAGTCTAACCACTGTTCACTGGAGTTGTTGCAGAGCATCTACTTTCTGTTAACTGCTTGACTTATGATTTATAAAAGTGCACTGCACTACATTCTTGAGTGTTTACCTCTGATTTCCACACAACATATGCGTGAGAACTGGACGGCTGCACCTTCCTCTGAAGCCACCTCCGCGGGGAGAACAGCGCGCCGGTGCTGCTGGACGGCACAGCGCCGCTCCCCCGCACCAGAAACGGTAAATCCCCGGCGGTATTCCTTTTGGCACGCTTCACTGTGTCATAGTCAAAGTGGAAGTTTGAGGATGGAGACAGATCCGAAGGTATGGAGGGAGAGGACAGGGACGGGCTTATAGGTTCCTTTAATGTCGGAATCTTGGTGCGTAAAGTCGGTTTCCCAGCCAAGCGCTCCTGGGACGCATCTGGGTCCGCAGCCGCCGCTCCAGAAAAGGATACTCCGCTTGCTTCATCGGTTCCAGCACCACAGTGTCTTATGATAGCGGGATCCAAGCTGCGGGTCTGGCGTAGCCTCCGTTTGGTTATGGCTTTGGAGGCAGGAGAGGAGCAGGAGAAGACGCTGTTGAGAAGTCCTTGCGCGGCAGACATATCTCCCTATTATTGGATCTCCTCACATCAGCCTTACTCACAGTTCTTCTTTACAGCTCAACTACAGGACAACACTTTGGTGTGTGTGTCCCCCCCACCCCCTCCATCCAACTGAAGAGCTCAAATGTGCCTCACAAACGAGTCCAGTCTTCGTTTCCTTTCCTGTGCTCCTCAGCGCGTCGGTCATCGCCACAGTGGAGTGGAGTGAGAAGACAGCGCGAGAGCGTCCGCGCGTGCGTGTGGGAGGGGGTTCAGACAGAAAGCATAACTCTAATCGCCGTCTTCACATCACTTCTAACCATACTAGCGTCCTGCTACCGGTCATCGCCACAGTGGAGTGGAGTGAGAAGACAGCGCGAGAGCGTCCGCGCGTGCGTGTGGGAGGGGGTTCAGAC
>JAUMTR010000012.1:6248697-6264732 GCA_032270685.1 Microctenopoma stevenorrisi
ACAGTGGGCAGGAGGAACTAACTAGTCTGTGCAAACTGTAACAATCTTTCATGTATATTTGAATGGAATAATACATTTTACAGTAGCTTTTGACACACAAATGAATGCATGAACATGTAAATGTTTACAGTGGTGTCATAAATGTTTGTGCATGATGAACCTGATCACTGAACAAGAAAAAGTTTCCCTCCTCTTCAGTATTTCTCAAGCTCAGGGTGGAGTGTGTCTCTGTATGTGTGTGTGAGAGCAGTCAGGTGTGGGGTGTTCTGCACAAGAGGCGGAGACAACACAAATAGGATGTGTTGAGCACTTCCTCGTTTTGCTCCCCTGGAATCAGCACAGAGCCGAGAGCTCCACCTCTTGGTGAATTGGTTTCACGGTGTCTAGGGGCTGGTATAATTCCATTCCCACAGATAAGGAGCGTGCAAAAGCAGACAGGCGGCGCTGAATTTATTTGATAAGATCCTAGGAACCTTGTAAGAGTTTTCAGGAATACTAGTAATGTGTGACTGGAAAAACATAGAGCAGAGGCCTGCAATGTGTTGCCTGATGGAGGTAACATACTCACACACACACATACACACATTTGGAGGTGAGGGCCCTGAATGGTCACATAGCTGTAATTTTGATATAAAACTCACTTTCTAATCCACTTTATGTAAGTTATGTATGCTGAAGCTGCCTGCGTCCACCAACTCAGTCAATGGAGCTTCTCCAAAGGGCGCCCACCATCCCATATAGGCAGAACAAGAACATATTTACATTTTTGTGGCTTTATTGTTTTGTTTATTGCATTGTTTTATAGTTGGTCTTAGATTATAAAGGAATAGTTTCACATTGTAAGGTATGTTTATTGGCTATTATCATTGTATGTGGTAGAAGGACGCGTCAAATAACTATTATTCAGTCTCATGCATGTGTGGGGATTCTTCCAGTGCTCTAATTCAGAGACGTACAGGTTAGACTAGTTTGGGTCTCTAAATCATGTGTAGGTGTGAATGTGTCTGCATGTTCCTGCCCTTCATCTGTTATCAGATTGTCAGCTACCCCGCTCTTCTCTACAGAATAAGTGGTAGTGACTTAGGATTCACAGTCAAGGAATATGAAATAAACACTAGCCTTTCGGCCACAGTGATCCAGTGATCTGTCCCTGCAGTAAGATACACTTGGTAACAACGTGATACATTTTCTTTTACTGCAATACGCCTGAAATTCAAAGGGTCCTTCCCAAATTGGTGAATGCCAATACAACATACATCCTCTCCTATACTGTATGACACATACACACCTTGCAAAGGCAAGTTTATTCTTAGAGTAATCAACACAGTAGTAGAAAGTTTTGGTCTATAGCTGCAGGGTGTTTTCATCTCTAAGTGGACACAGACTGATTTTCCTCTATTGAACACATTAAACAAATGTTTTAAAAGAGTTGGGATTTAGGCAAAACCACTCGTATGAGGACCTTTCGTGCCCAAACACTGACATCTCCTGGCCAGAGTTTGGAATTGCACTACGAGTACGGTGTCTGTGAAAGGCCATTTCAACTTATCCAATTGCGTTGTACATACTGCCTTCCCTCTTCTGTCAATAGAAGACGTTCATTCATAAAATTGCCAACAAAACAACAAACCTGTACGCACTATATGTGGTTGCAAGTTCATAGGAGTATTCCGCTGTCCCAAAATAACATAAATAAAGCTGAAACTATATTTTACACATATTATCACATCTCACAGAAGAAAAGGCTATTTTCAATTTAACAGGCCTTTTACTGGACTCTTCGTTTTACAACGAGTCAGTGAAGGTATCTTCACTTATGCCAGAACAGCGCCATCCCTCCACAGCCTGGTTTAGTGGGAGACCCCTCGCCAAAAAGTTTCAGGAAAGGAAAGGGTTAAGGAGTTTATAGGGTCCGGATCGATGCCTCCTCTCCCACACGTCGCCATGAACAAATGAATTCGCGGGGAATCAAGTATCAATTTCACAAAGGAGAAAGAGTCCTGTGCTTTGAACCCGACCCCACCAAGGCTAAAGTGTTGTATGACGCGAAGGTAACGACACATTTTATGGGAACATAGTGCAGCTCGTCGGTGTTCTGATTCTGTGAAAATGAATATTTTTTATTGGAAACGTAGGTTTGTTTCCGTAGCTGTGGGATAAGTTATGAGAGTCGGCAGCGACGAGGCCTTAGAGAAATAACGTCAACATTAGCAGCTAGGGCTAAGTGTTGTTTTCCGGGTGCGTTTGATTTCTTATTTCTTCTGGAAGCGTATTGATTTAGCGTTAAGTGATGTTAGTGAAACGGCTATATCTTTTCATTTAGTTTGTTTTGAATTAGGCTTTGTGGTCATGCATTTTTTCCAGAACTACGAAGGCCATTAAATCCTGCAATGACGCTTTTTGAACAAACGTTAGAGAATTCTAGGGAACAACTAATATAACACCACACATCAAACACAAGGTTAGGAGTGTATTATTTTTTTTCATTTTCGTTAGCGGGCTAGTTAGCTAACGCTAATAGAGGGCGGTTCTGGGTTTGTTTACATTAGCGTAGCTTGGTTTGGCTAACCTGGGCTAGCTAACAGCTAGTATCAAGTGTTGTTTAACTCTGTTTATGAGTGGCAGGAAACGTCAAATAATTTGCATAACTATAAACTACTCATATATAAAATACTCATCTTTCAGCAAAATATAGACTCATAAATTGTCTGAGCACCTAATTACGTTGTTGTTGTTGACAATTTTGTTAGCATTATTTTATCTTTGTTGATTTCTCATTTAATGTTAGTAGTAAATAAGCGACGATCATTTTAAATATTTGAAGTTTTGTATAATGAAGTTAAATGATCGTAGTCCTGCATTACTGTGCTTTCATTAATAGTGGATACATTGCCGTTTTATATTGAGAAAGCTCCTTCATGTTGTTAATGTAAAGTTGACCGAAAATGAATAGTGGGGCAAAAACTACAATATGTGCTTTTGAAAAACTGCAAAAATGATCTGCAAAAATAAAAATCAAATTATAAATATACCATGTTAAAACATAATGTGTGATATACCTCATTTTACCATTTGAAGTGACACTAGCAGAGCTGTGAATAGCTGTGTTTTCCTTTAATACACAGGAACCCTAAACAGGACTTAACACATTGTTGTGCATTCCCATTACAGGTCCTTGATGTCTTGATAGGTACAGACGAACATGGAAGAAGAATCACTAAGTACCTGATTCACTTTAATGGTTGGAACAGGAGGTAGCTTGAACTGTAACTATCTCACACTCATTGTTGTGCTTATAATTAGAAAAATCTCATTTTCATCAACTTATGTAATGATGGAGCTGTTTAGTACTATCAAACCATGCATGCCCTTTTTCATGTCTGTGTTTGTGTAGCTGGGATCGTTGGGCTGCAGAGGATCATGTCCTAAGGGACACTGAGGAAAACCATAAATTGCAACGTAAACTGGCTCGCAAAGCTTTAGTTCGCATGTAAGTTCACACTATGTTGGTCAACTTGTGGAGATATTTTGATACGTCTACATCACTCCCCACAGTAACGTAGATTAAAATCCCATGCATGGCATGTATAAATGCACCAACATACAAGTTCAGTTTACTGTATCACTGTCCATAACCACACAATTTAAAATGGCTCTGCTGTTTGTACAAGCTTTAGGTGTGCTTCTTATGTATAGTCTGTGTTTTTTGTTTTCTGTCCTGACTTTAGGAAGAGAAAGGGATGGGCAAAGAGGCGTCGTCGTCAGTCTGGTACTAAATCTTCTTTGAAGACTCTACCAAAGGAGGACGACAGTGATGACGCATGTGAGAAATCTCTCTCTCTGACTTCCTTTTGCAGCACATCTGTCCTAATAATTATGTTAATCTCCATATTTGCTTGTCACCAGGCTTAATTTCATCTTCAGAGAGCAGTGAAGGGGACGATTCTGATCCTGAATCTTCAAACAGCGGGGATAGCACCTTCTCTGAGGATATTAACAAAATGGTAACTTGGATCAGATGCATATTTCATTAGATCTTGGTAATAGCCAAACCATGAAGCATTAGCTCATGTAGACCATGCAACTGAAGGTTCATATGCTCTTTGTTTCAGAGGGTTGAACCAGACCTTAATGTTAAGAGGGAGTGTGAGGAGAGGATTGTGCACGTTGACATCAGCTTCCCAGATATTCTGAAGAAGAAACTGGAGGATGATTGCTTTTACATCAACAAGAGGAAGAAGGTACATACAGCAACCAGTACATACAAATGATCTGTTCACCAGCTGCTGTATTCAGTATACTATGCGTCTCTTGTGGACAAATTTGAAGGTGCTGATAACACTTACACAATCACAATACCTAACTTAAAGTCTGATCAGCAACACATGGAAGCTTGCTCAGTATGAATGGACTTGGAGATTGTGCATAATAGACATGTTTTCCTCTTCTAGCTGGTGATGGTTCCCTGTCAAACGAATGTCGTGCACGTCCTAGAGTCCTATGTGAAGCACTTTGCTATCAACAAAGCATTCATGGCCAATGAGAGGTACCGGCGGCAGCAGAACACAACCCAGAGCACCAGTCCACAGCCAATCCCTCCAGAGAAGAGGCAAGTCTGCTGAGAATATGAACTTAATGGGCATGGTCAAAATGTGTTTAGTAATTTAAGGTTTTAAAATATATTCTTGATCATTATACATGTATATTATGAATATTAATTTATTGTATGCCATTTCCCTTTGTTTCAAGTGAGGAGCTGTGCAAAGAAATGGTTGATGGCCTGAGAATTACATTTGACTTCACCTTACCCATGATCCTTCTCTACCCCAGTGAACAAGCTCAGTTCAAAAAGGTCAGCTCCACCAGGCTCTGTATGTCCATAAATGAAGGCTCTCCGTGCTCCAGCAAGTAAGTTTTTTTTTCTGTGATAAATCAAGTCATACAGTGGGGTGCATAAGTTTGGGCAACCTTTTATTGCACACTTTCTGTAACTCCTATATGATAACGATTTCTACAGGAAAATCATGAACATTCACGAGCTTGCCCAAACGTACGCACCCCACTGTATTATAAACCAATGATTGGCTTCAATATACTGCGTTGAACTGTTGAGCTATAAACTTTTTTCTTCATCTTAAAGTGCCCAGCGAGAGCGTAGCCCAAGCCCGCCGGGCCACAACCCTCCAACTCCTCAGTCCACCGATAGCCAGCCAGCACTGAGCGACGTTTCTGCCACCACTCCCACTGCACCAGCACCCACCCCAAAGCGCCGGCGCCACCCTGACATGGACTGCATCTCATACCAATCCCAGTCACTCAGACGCTCCACCAGGAACATGTCTGGAGGCGACCGGCCAGCTGAAGGGAGCAGTGGAGGTAATCGATTTGACTCCTCATCATTTTGACACTGATCTGACAATGCACTGCCTATATATTGTGAACCTGATTTGACGTGCGCTATAAATACGGTATTTCTAATAATCCAGGCGGAGGCAGTGCCACAGCGTCGCCACAGCTCAAACGCCGCGTGGTTGACACAACATCCCAACCTAAATTCTTCCTCAACCTAGACAGAAGTAAGCTGACGCGCCATCAATTTTGTAGCATTACTATAGTTGTAGCTTTTTACCAGTAATTACCATTGTGATCCAGTTGATGGTGCTATCCTCCCTCTGTTTGTCACATGAATTTACTTTAAGAACCATTCCACCCTAAAATGAAATGTGATGTCTCAACACTTAATGGAGCCTGCATAGATTTTTTTTTACTGACATGTTCATCTTTCTGTTCGATGTTTTACCTTTGTGCTTCTGACCCAGAAACCCCAGTGCACAGTGGCTCATCTTCGCCATTGCCCTTGACTCCAAGCAAAGAACAAAGTGGTCCTCTCTATGGCCTGGAGAGCCGGAGAAACAACGAGCTTAATGAGGTGACAAATAAATGGAGGGGGAAACAGAGGCATTGATATTATGTTGCTTTATGTTCACGTATTTTCTAGTGATAATACCCTCAGGACTGTTTATGGGTTATTGGTAGGAACCCCGTTAGCCCTGTGCTTCAGAATAAATGCCAACTGTTATAACTAGAAGTTGAAATCTTTACTCTCTCAACCAGGTCTTAAGCTGGAAGCTTACTCCTGATAACTACCCCATGAATGACCAGCCTCCTCCTCCTTCCTACCTGTATGGGTCACAGCACCTTTTGCGGCTTTTTGGTTGGTGATCAGTTGAGTTTTTTTTCCTCTTTGTGTTGCTCTTTTCTCTTTCCATGCTCAGCGTGTTCCTTTTGTTTCAGTGAAGCTACCTGAGATCCTGGGAAAGATGCAGATCCCAGAGAGGAATCTTGGCGCCCTGGTCAAACATTTGGAACTTTTTCTCAGGTAACTTGTGTTTTCAAGTCAGATGATCAGGATATTACCTTCTTATGTATAAACATTTTCCAAGGTAAGTGGTTTAGTAATCAAGACAGGGAAAGAGGTGATACAGGTGTCTTCCCACTGTACAAATCTTTGACTGACTCGGGGCACAACGCTTTTAGTTTTTCTACTAATCCTTGTCTTATAATCCTTTATAAATCTCAGCACCTCCTTGTTGGGAAATGAACCACTTCTGTCCATTTGACAGATTCTGTCAAGTGGAAACATTGTGTCATTTCCTCTAAGGGTCAATCATTAAGAGGTTGCCGTGCTGCGTTGATTTAATGGGATAGCACCTTGCTATAAATCACCTGGTTCATTAACCCATATCTGACCCAGCAAGGCCCAACACTTGATACTGTCGTTATTGAACTGCAAGATGTTCAAAACCTGGATGCTGTCAGTGCACCTTTAAGATCATATAGTGCTCTCCAGGACTTATTTTTAAATTGTCTGTGAACCCACAAACACCAGAAAGAAAAAAGTAAGGCTAGGTAAGAATAAGTAAATGTCAACATTGGGGTGAAGTGGAGGGAGCGATCGAGTGAGAAAATGCATGTGTTAGAGGGAGGGAGATGAGTGGGCATTACACAAGCATGGTAGTCTAATCTTTAAATCCTCCCGAGCGATCTTCAGTTCAGCCAGTCTCAAACCTGGGGGATTTAGGTCCTCTCGTTTTCTAATCAAACACTTACTGTACCACCTTATGCCACTAAGCTGTGCTGTGGAGCAACGTAAAGGGGGCGGAGTGGCACTTCACGAGTCTGTGAGCCAAAATTACCTCTACTCTAATGCTCCACCAAAATAAACTACCTCAGTACTTGATGCCACAAACATCACACGATGATCTGACAATGAGCTAACATTCTTCTGTCATCCACAATACACAAAGTGCACTTTACTCTGTTCTGCAGATGTTCCTGCTGTGTCATTGGTAGAAGGGCAATCTTGGGTAGAAAATCTTTTGATTCACTCCAGTGGAAGAGGACTGCATCTCACTGGGCCCTTTTCATAGAACAATATTCTGCACATTATTGTGCAAAGTGGCAGAATTGCTTGCAGAGAGTGAATTGCTTAAAAGTAAACTATGCAGTTTGTAGCTCATCGATGAGCTTTAATACTAGTACAGCAAAAGTGAGTATATTCGTTAAGTAGGACTCTGGACACAAACTAAAACACTGGTGCCTTTTGGGAAAGCCTTCATGCTTTTTTACTCTGAAATCAGCCTCGTGGCAGATTGTGTCAAGCGGGCCAAAACTGATTGATGTTGCGGAGACTGAAGCGCAGTGCATTCTGGGATTTGGCCACAGCTGATCTCTCACTCTTCCTTTCTCGGCAAAAATGATTATGATTAAGTGCGGGTGTGTGTGTGTGTGTGTGCGCGCGTACATGTGTACACACACGTTGTGCTGAATTACAATGTGTATGCCTAAAGCGGCTTGTCGCGCGTTATTACTGATCTAACAGCAGTAAAGATTAGCACCAGCCTGAATTTCTAGCACCAAAGAGCCATAAAGTAATAATTACTAATAACTATGTAGTGGAACCAGTGTTGTGCCTTGAAATCAGGTTGTTGTAGCGAGGAACTGGCCCAAATAAGTGCAATTTCTTTAAACCAGCACTTGCTAATCTTGACTCTGCTAACTGTGGGCTACTCAACTTTCCTTTACTGCGCCGTTAGATAACTTCTTTCTTTCTGGATGTCAAAGCGTTCCCAAGTTCTCCTCTGATGAGGATAATTTGTTTGCATTGAGATTAGGAAGGCCGGTGGAGCTAAGATGAGATGGCAAGATTTAGAGGATTTGGCCAAGTAGCGGATACTAAGAAGATTCCGGATTAGTTTTCCCGGCTACTGATTAGAAGGGAGGAGGGGGGGGGGGGTTTACTCTTCCTCTCTGTGATGGTTGGTTAGTCATTCTCATGTTTTCTTCTGTCATAGTGGTTTTGTGGTGGTGGTCGTTTAATAGGGATGGATGAGGACTCTTTGACTCTGATATGACTTGCAGGCTGAGTACATGGTGTCTAGGATTAATCTAAAATGAGCCAGGCGAACTGGGAGGCAGCATTTAGCTGTAGAAGTCTATGATGTCTGTTTGGTTTCTCATGTGACAGCTGATGTACTTGTACTTCCTTCCCCCAACCCCTTCCCTCTTAGGTTTCTGGCTGAGTTCCACGAGGACTTTTTTCCAGAGTCTGCGTATGTGTCGGCATCAGAGGCCCATTACAGCATGAAACAACCGAGGCCGGTGTACTGAAGGAGATGATGGCCTGTGTTTCCTTCCCTTGTTGTCTTTACCCAGAGCTGCTTTCTCTGGAGTTTTGTGCTGTCCTGGACGTTCCTGTCCTCTCCCCTCGTGTCATGGTCTTTTTCCCAGGTTTTCCCGCCGTTGCCTGGTGGAACTAGTTGCTTCTGTCATGCCACTAACCTACACCCACCCTGTCTTTGTGGTACTGTCCTGCATGTGACGCTATCTCAAGCTGCTTTGCTTCAGTGTACTGCTCCGAGGCAGGCATGCATGCTGCATCCTGTGTGTCGTCGTCTTCTCTTTATTTTGTTGATAACGTTACAGATCCTCTACCAGTCCTTTCCTCGTTGTTAACTGTGTTTTTGTTAGCTGGCCTGTATGTTTTAGAGCAGGATGAGTCTGGACACTTCTGGCACCGCAGACATTGACGGTTTGCCAGAACAAAACTGCTACGAACCACTCAAATGTGGAAGCAGACGCAGTCAGTGCTGTTTCTTCCTGTTATAATTTCACTAGAATATTTTTGGCTTAGTCATAGAAGAAAGACGCACAGATGGAAGAAGCTGTGTTCTTGTTTTGCCTGCCCAAGACACAATTTTCTGATGCTCTTTGGGACAGTTTTATGCTGCTTCAGAAGTTTGGCCCCTTCCTCATGTAGTGATTTCTTCAAGTGCATGTTGTGCAGCACCGCCTGTGATCATCTTCTGGATATAATACCTTTAAAGCAACAGCAGAAGTCTTTCCTGGACCTGTGCATTCACGGAGTGACTGTTCAAAAATGTCGTTCTTCCTCAGCAGTGTAGCAGTGTAAAAGAGGTTGGTTTTTTTTTTGCTTTAGATGTTGTGCTGTGCATGTTAGAAACATGTCTGCCAGCTTTAATTTAACTATGTTTTGCCTGCTCCTTGTAAAGGTGCTGCCTTCTCACAGCAAGGATAGGCTGCAGTAGTATGCTGTAGTTTGTTTCAGCCCAGCTCAGTTCATTAAGTGCGAGAAAGATCATATCAACTTTTGTATATATGTGATTCACACTGTATTGACTGATCATCATCATTTGTTTTGTTAAAGGTAAAGATAAATTCTAGGAATTGTAAATATTTTAAAATTCTGTACGCAAAAAAACAACGTAACAACACGGTCAATTTTAAATATTAGATCCATGAGTATAATATTTATGCTGATGGCAGGTATCACACTGTTGACGCCTGCTGCTTTGTTTTTGCTTTTCTAACCACATCAGACAAATGTGATAATGAATGTATCTACAGATGCAGTTTGATGTTTGTGTTATGTTCACATTTTCTATTTGCGTAGCCAGTTTGACTTTTCTGTCGTTTCCTTTCAATGTCATCAGACCTGTGTTCATAGTTGGAATAAAACTCGCCCGTTTATTGACATATTCAGAAAGCCTCATGACTGTGTGTGCTGCCACAGTGTGTCAGTTTTTCTAAAATGTGTTTCACATTCTCGACTGATGCCTGCTTATTCTTTGCCTTTGTTCTTTTTGATCTAAGATGAATTAGGTGGGAGCATAAAAATTGAATATTAAAAATAGACAAGAGACTTTTAGCAGCCACCTCGACCTTGTGCGTCTCTGGACTATAGGTGATTAAAACTTAAACTTATCCGTCCTTCTGAAGGTGGCTCCTTTGTTTGGCTTTCAGCTACTTAAAGGATGTTCTTATCAAATATAGTGCTTCTAATTTACATGAAAACCTGACACTTTTAGAAACATTTAGTTAAACATAATAGACGGAATAAAAAATGACAGGACAGGTTGGTCCTTAATATGGCTGACTCCAAGTCGATGCTATTGTAGTTCGCTTAAAGCTTGTTGATCCTTTTGAAGATTTTATGTTGATTTGTTGAGACAAATTGATGAACTGCAGTTTTAAACCACCACCAAGCCTTCGAACTATATTCCCCTCATCTGTATTATTACGTTCTGCGTGGAGGCTGGCTAACATGGCCTCCCCATATCAGAGTCCTAATGGGTTTTAGTGGTGAGCCCTAATTTTATTTCGACTGGGTCAGAGTTTTTGTAATGAACTGCTTATCGGTGCAACCCAAGATGGCACTCTCCTGCCGGCTGCTATCATGTAGCCACAAAAACCACCAGTTTAAACCTCTACGCGCGCCTCGAATCGATTTCGCGTCCTTCGCCATCTCTATCCACTTACCACATGATTGAATTATCGAGGGCGAAATGAGTGAGTGCTGCTGCCCACACCTTTCACCTGATTCCCCTGCTTCTGTTTGTGTTCACCCCTTCCGTCTGCAGCTATCTCTTCGCACGTTGCTCTCCAATCTCGTTCATCTTCAGTCCCTGAGAGGCTTTCTGTTCCTGCATCCATGTTGCTATCTCTTTTCTCTACTCTGCTCTCTGATTGGTCTTTTGTTTTTCCATTCTGCGCCACACTCTTCGGTTCTTCACTGAGGTCGTTGAAAAGAGAGGGCGACACCTTGGGTATGAGTGTGTAGATTTACCTTTTTGCTTCACTTCCTCTTTTCGTCCACTAGAAGCTTGTTTTACCAACACATCCTTTACCTCATTCATATCCTTATCTGACCTCATTCAAGAGGACATGGACCTAGGTGATGGATTTCAAGAGGAAGATGTGGACACTAGTTCCTCCGACTCTTCTTGGACATCATTTGATCTTAGCACTGACCTCACATCAGTCAGTTCCGACCACATCTTGACTCCCGTGACAGCTCCTCCTGGCTGTAAACCTTTCATGGGCCAGCACCCAAACAAACCTTCAACAATAAAGGTCTCTTCGAAAGTGCGAACCGGAGAGGCTGCATGGAGAGAGACGTCTTTCCTTGGAAATGATGCGTGAGTATTGGTGTAGGTACACATATACATATTGCTGTGTTGCATGTGTGTTATGGTTAATTAGATATTTTGCACACAACATATCAAACATGACAGGAAGACGTACTTTAAAATACAAAAACGCATCGTCTGTAAGTCGTAAGAAACTTGGCATGGATTTCTCAAGAACCTGATGCATGTAATTCTGGGCCAAAGCAATATACTTACAGCTGGATTGAATGTCCTTGAAAACCAGACAAACAGTTCCTGTGATTCTACGCCACAGTGTTCGTGTTTGGTTTTAATTTAGCAGTGAACATTTAGGAACACATGGTGCCACCTGTTTAATCTTTGCCACCTCGGTTTGACTCGTAAAAGCCCACCGCTGCTCGGTGCGTTGAAGTCTGTGCTACAATACAGCACGAGAGACCACAGTGTGTGGCTCTGCTTGAGTTTGAGCTTGTGATGGCTTTTTTTTCTTACATATTGATAAAGATAGTTTCAAAAAAAGATTGAGTTTGTTGTTCTTGTTCCAGCATTGAGAAGTAAGAGTAACGCTAATCTCGCCTCAAAGGACAGGAGAGATGCAAGTGCTCTCAGTGAGACATTTCTTTCAGGCCACAGTGGCAATGATTATCTGTTTCATCTGGTTTTAATCACTAGTATTCCTGCAATTGGAGTCTGATTCACAGTAGTAGACTGTGAGAGTGAATAGAACAAGCCCTGCATTAGTTTAGATAGACTTTACATCATACATTACACCCAGGGTTGTTGTTCATGAAGCCTTTCGTTATCTTATTTCTTTCCCTCCCATCCACTCTCCATCACTCCGCCACAGCCAGATATGTGATTATCCTTCCACAGACAGACAAAAGTCTGTCAGTTACCCGTAACTCACAGGGGAGTGTTCTCTGTCTTTACATGAAGACTGATTAACTTCAAACTATTTCAGAGCTGGAATAAAGGAATAAAAATACATTCTGTGCATTTTTATTAGTCTTAGAAATAACTAATGGCAGGAGGGCCTTTGTTGTTCTAATCAAAATAAATGAAATTTAGATTAGTCCTTTACTCTTGTTTCTTTTTGACCATATGTACCTTTTTTCACTCGTTTTTCCTTCTGCTCTGTGATTCTCTGCTGTTTTTAAAGGATGAAAAAATACGATGAACAATGTTCTTTAATATTATTGGCTGGTTCCTTTGGAGAAGCTTAGCAGTGATTGGACCATGTTGAACAAGACGAGAGCCCTGATGTGGAGTTAGTAACGGAAGATAATTCAATTATCATTTCTAAGCATAAATGAATCTTTTTGTGACTTCTGCCTTTCCTGTTCTTCATTTTAGTCAATAAAACAACTGAAAACTTTTCCCCCCACTGAACCAAACAAAGTCATCTTGCTGCGGTTTTTGGATATTGTTTGTCATTGTATTTATTTCTGCTGGTGGCAGCATCAGGATTAGGACATAGTGAGGCAGAGACATGCAGCAGGATGGCACAGTGAGTCAGGAGGTAAGATGAAATACAATAATCACATCCATTGTTTCCGTGTGATGAAAAGCTGCTGATCGTCGTAGTCGAGTATGTGCATGTAGCGTAGAGTTCCTAATGTGTAGTTGTCATTTTTAATCATTTCTTTACGATTTAATCTCTGAGATTCTTAGTTAAAATCCAGTACACATTAGGCTCTATATGGTATCCTTCCCGTTTTACTTACAGCACAGCACCAGTATCAAATATCACAGTGCGTTTCCATGTTCCGCTGCACTTAGTGCCTCATTTCATCGGAGCACAAGCTTGAAATGGTTTGGTCTTCTGGAGAAGTAGTCTCTGTCTCTCCAGGCAAGCAGTGTGTGGCAGATATTTTCACAGTTGGGTGGAGACACTCTGATTGGAGCCCTCGCACTTATCCTACTGTTGTAACTGCTACTGCTACTTTTTTTAAGGCTCTGTGATTCTGACACAAAATGCGAGAGGATTTCGGCTTTAGTGTGAGGCTGTGCGCCGAAGTCTATAGGATGATGTCTCCTTAATCTCACATATGCTTTTTTCCCAACCTTAGATCAACCGAATTTCTTCACACACTCAGCGACATTTCATTTGAGGAATGGCGGCGTGATAGATTATTAATAGTTTATTGAACCATGTGGAGACATGGTTCAATATATATTTCTATTATTGTATTGCACATTTAAGTGCTAACTTTTATGTAGAACATTTTCAGTGACTAGAATTATGTGTCGCTCCTTTGGGACAGTTTAAATGAGTCCACAGTGACGGCGTCATTGTGTCATAATATAATCACACAGCAAAACCGGTGTGGCTTTTACACAAGAGTCACACTAGACACGATTAAATAGCAGATACTGACACGTTATAACATGAATATATTGTTCAAAACCACACGTGGAATAGGTCCAGTTGTGTGCAGTCCAGACCCAAACAAAGGAAATGGAAGAAAAGAGATCCTGTAGTTTTGAATCAAAGATCACTGCAATGGCGTTCGATGCATCACGTTTGAGTTTAAAATGTTGACCTTTGATTGCACCTCCCTCACTGGACCAGCAGTTGAATTTGTGAGCATAACTGGACGAGTGAGGAATACAAATGTGAGCTCCTTTAATTACAGCACTTTCATTGTGACCATACAGGAAAAACTCAGCAGCGGTGTCTGGAATGGTTTATTTTTATCATTTTGACCTTTGAGCAAAAATTAGGTGTGAAGCAATTTTGTCAGGTTGACGTACAGTGGAATTTTAACTAAGAACATTTTGAAAATATAAAATACAGGAGGTAAAAGCAACACATTATCTGCACTGGTCAGCTGATAGCTGGGTCATTATGTTCATGTATTTTGTCTGTGCGTGAAATCTGAATGATTACGAGAATGGACGACATGTTATTGTGTTTGCTCTAAATGAGCAAAAAAGGAAGAAAATAAATTACCATTTCTTAGAAGACTCTTTTCTTGCTTTTCCTGGTAAACAGACAGGGTTACATAAAACCCACAAAGCCTCCATATGGACACAACCAAGGTCCAGTCATGTAGCCAGCACTAATTTCCAGACGGACATGCACACATAACACATATGCACCTGTAGGTATGTGTTTATACGTCCTATTCTTCTTCTCTGCGTGTTTTCTTGGGGCCATTGCCACTCTGACATTAACCCTCACAGTAAACTTTAAAATCCTAACCTCGGAGGCTGGACTAGCCAGTATATCCATTTATGTGCATGGAAATATAAATATATATTAGATATATATAAGTTTTTTTTATGTTAAATATGTGGCTCAATAAATGAATGGTTAATAAAATGAATTTACCTCTTGATGTATGATGTTTCAGTTCAAAACGATGAGTAGCAGATTCGTCAGTATATTTTTAACTTGCTGTGTGACGCTTTGTTAAAATTAGACACACAGTGGTAACGGGAAGGTACATCCCCGCAGACATGGTTCTAGATGGTCTTGGCCAAGCTTCAGTACCAGGTGGCCTCTCAGAGGCAGTTGTCGTTCCACTGAACTGGAATGTGCAGGGCTAGTATTATCTCTGCAGAAAGACTGGAATAATTTGACTAGTTAGCTTCTGGAAATTGTCTAAAACATTCGTTGTTACATCTGTCCTGCCTGAACTATGTTGTCCTGTCCTCTAAAGGCACCTTAGGCTGCTTGATTCGTCTTTGATCCGCATTTGTCAGTATGAAACTGTGTGGAACATCTATTTCAATATCCTAATACAAAGAAACTGATGTCGCAACATACATAAGCTAAATTCAGCTGTCAGAAGGATGATGTACGTGTCTCTAAAGGGTGTCTGTGGAGGACATCCGATGACGTGGTCGTGAATCACCGGGCTAAACGGGCAGGCAGCGCTTCTCACCTGCCTGCTAGATGTTATAAAGTGAGGTGTGTGAGGATGTAAATGTTACATGTCACAGCATCAGCGTACCGCTCGCTATCACAGATGCTTTATTATAGACTTTTTTATTCAATTGCACAGTGATCACTACAGAAATACATTTGTGTCAACTGAAATTTGCATACCATACCAGCAGTTGGGCAATTTTTCATGTGTGTGCCTTTGGTTGTGATCAGATTTCTGAACCTAATTGGCCTCATTTCTATGAATCGCAGGTTCACAAGCTCCACTGCTGAGCTTGTGCAAATTAATTCTGTCTGATGTGAGGAGCCCAGTTGTAGCACAAAAAGTCAAGTCTGTTGCCTGCACTTTGCCTTCCACACCTAGGCAACGGTAATATTTCTTGTTTCGAAGAAATATCTGATCACAAGTCATGATCCGACAAAACATACCTGACTGGATACAGACACATTTTGGTTGGTACTGCTCTACCCACTGACCTATCATGCTGCCCCTGAACCTGCACACATGCCCTAATTTAATATATTTTGGGCTCAGACATTAACATCACGGTGTTAATGGCTCACTGTGTGCTGTGTCCTCACCGTCACACCTAAACTCACATACAGGTCCTTCTCAAAAAATTAGCATATTGTGATGAAGTTCATTATTTTCTGTAATTTACTGATAAACATTAG
>JAUMTR010000012.1:6266764-6325565 GCA_032270685.1 Microctenopoma stevenorrisi
CAATCATCAATATTAAAACAATGAAAGGCCCTGAACTACTTCAATTGTGTGTAATGAATCTAAAATATATGACAGTCAGTCCTGTTTATCAGTACATTACAGAAAATAATGAACTTTATCACAATATGCTAATTTTTTGAGAAGGACCTGTATGTTGCTCATATGCTTTTATTTCATGATATGTCACACTGAGACTTTATAATTTCAAGTTTCTTTAGTCTTTATTATCAATAACATCAGACCGCTTTCTGTCTGAGGGCCCCCCCCACACACACACACACACACAAACACATGCATGCTGTAAGTACAGCTGCTGATGTCTGTGCTTAGTGGCAGGTCTAAAGTTGGCACACATCTGTTCATCCATTGATCCACCAGCTCTGTGTGCAAACTGCATGCACATGAGTGCTAGTGTCCGTGTATTTGTGTGTCACCACTATTTTTTGTGTGTGTGCGTGTGTGTATGTGTGTGTGTGGGAGAGAATGGAGTTCATCCCTGTTGGCCCAGATGCCCCGGCTAAATCCATCACCAGTGGTGCTGCACAGCTTTGCTAAGCTGGAACATTTGGCACCAGGCTACGAATGAAAAAAGAAAAGAAAAAAAAAAACAGGACACACTGTGACATAAACATGCGCGCACACACACACACACACAGAAAATTGAGTTTGGGGATATTTTTTAATGAGATTCAGAGGAAGTGGATTTCTTTAGTGGAGGAGCTGGACTCAGAAAGCGGAACAGGCCGCTTCTCCGACGCTCTGAGCCTGTTGGTGGTGGTGGTGGAGCCGGGGCATCCATCCCACTCTCTCCACCCTTTCATTCCATCATCTGTCCGTGTGACAGGATGGAGCCGTGTGATGAGGACGATGAGCGGGGGATGTTAAGTGCTTTCCAGTAAGTTCTTGTGTCTCCTGATTCGTCTCGTTTTTTGCTTGAATGTGTGTTGTTGCTTTGTTGGTTTTTTTCAAAAAGCTGAATTTCTATGAGCTATAGATACATTTTCAGCCAAAGACAGAACTTCCAAATGAAAGTGCCAAAGCCCATTATTGAGGGCCGTGTCGATGAAGCTCATTGGGAAGTTAAAAAAAGAGGTTGCTGCTGGTTGTAGGAGTGTGTTTTGGTGTTTCAGTCTCATTTTGAGCATTAGATCTTATGATACGCTTATTTATTGTTTGGTTGTCATAGAAAACCTGGATTACGCGTTAGTTGGATTGATTATGTTTTGTTAGCCATGTTAGCCATGTCTGATGATGCCACTGAGAGAATAACAAGGCTGAAAACATGTGAACAAGCAATGTGTAACAATTATTTTATATTATTCACCACAGCAAAATGCTACAAGTAGAAGCAGAAGTGCAGATCAATTGTACTTGCTGTCATGAGTGTGATCTGCGTTTAAATTTAGGTGAAGCTTTTGTTTGTGGATGTGGTGAATAGTACATGTTACACCTCACTGATTGACTGCTAACCTTAGTGCTAACTCTCCTTCAGCTCAGTAGTATCATCATCCCTTCCTTTTCTCCGTCATGTCTCCATTTAGCCGATGACTTGTCTGAGGGATGCTGATCAAACTGTCTGCTCCAGGCTTTAGAGGAGCCATATTGCAATCTTGTTCACTGCGTTGATGGCACGTGATTCGCGGCGTTACATAATGCTGAGGTGGCTCCAAGCAGCAGAAGAACCCGGGACCTTGTAATTACTGAACACACTTAGGGATTATATAATGGATTGGAGGGGTTTAGCTAGCAGACTGTGGCTGTGGATGTGAGAATGTGATCTTTTCAAATGATATTATTGTGCACATCATGTCTATATGTTGCATTTTGCTTTCAGGCTGTACATGCGTATAGATTACTGCACAGTACATGCGCGTGTGTGTGTGTGTGTGTGTGTGTGTGTGTGTGTGTGTGTGTGTGTGTGTGTGTGTGTGTTACAGGCTGTGAGGTTCAGAAGTTTATTCACCATCCTGTGTAACCAAGACTTAGGACGGGATTTAATTATTTTAATATCATCCCTTCAACATCTGGATGGTATGTTTACTCTTACTGATTGTCATTTGGAATGATAATCCACATATAAACCCGCGGACAAATTTATATGACATCACTGATGTAGCTCGCAGCTAAACCAATTCATTTCAGACCCGTTACTGGACTTAACACAACAACACGTGTAGCAGTAATTGTTAAGGGAGAAGTGAAGGGGATAACCAAGATGGGGAAGACTGTGGAGTAATGAGCTCTTACAAATAAGTACGACAGCCTAGAAGTTGTAGATAGTATTGAGTAATCTCTACAATGATCTCTGGATCTCATAGCCCAAATATTAACGAATATATTAGGAGATATATGGTTTGTGGCTACATTATGAATGAAAATATTTCTAACATGATTCTTAAAGAGGAAAAAAAATGAGTCAGACTTGTTTTTTTTATCTAAACGTAAACCCCTGCAGCTGCTGGTCAGCAGGCGGCTGTGGGATTGAGGAAGCGCCAGATCACAGCATCGAAAGATTACAGCAGCGGGATGATGGGTCATTGGCCAGGAAACATGTGGCTCAGAAAGCAGACAAATGAAATTTGATTCTGATTCAGACTCAACTCAACTGCCTTGTCAGTCAGTCAGCAAGACAGACAAGGGCTGATTTAATTTCAATCTGTCCACCTGCTGTTGTTGGTTTTTAAACCACTGATATTCCAAATACTTAGACGTATGTTGACTCAGCAGCTGCTAAAAAATCAAGGCAGGTAAAATCATGTGAACACCTGTGTTTTTTTTCTGTTAATTACTGTGGGAGAAGAATCAAACCTGTTCATGTCAGTGCTGTGATAGAAATCCCTGGATTTAGTGGATTAAGTTCTGACCTCTCAATGTGTAAAAATGTGAAGCCCGGAAATAATCAATGAATATAAGCCTTTTTTTCACTGTGATCATTCATCTGAAGTTGGAAGTGCACCTACATCCTCCAAGAGTCCCTTGGGAGATAGTTCTTTTTTTCATTTTACCCAATTTCTTTCTCTGCGTACTCGTACATAACAAGGAAATTCGATTCTGAGGTAAGGCAAACTTTTTATATTAAAATTTGACTATGAATTGAATGTGATGAAATTCAGCGGGTTCCCGTCGACACTGCAGCTTTTTTTTCATGTGAACGAAATAAGACACCTCGGCTGCATTGTTAGGGGCCAAATCTAATTCCCTCATTCTCAAAGAAGCACAAGAAAAGTTTTGTGTCTATTCAAGGTCCTTTGGCTCCACCTATGTGCCCCCTGTAGGACGGAGGGCACATAGATGTTCTCTGATTGGTCGGGTCGCCCTGGACAGATCTTGAAGCCAAATCGGTCACAGGCCGATTAGTTTGCTGGCAGGTACTCGGAGTCTAGGCCAGCTCCTCATCCTGCCCCTCTTCTTGTGGTGTCACTGACTTCACGTCTCGCTCACTGACTGTCTTTAGTTTATTATGTTGCTAAGGTATTACATACACAGAGGCACTACAGAAAGCTGACCACATCCCTGGCCAACAAGCTAGTCGCATCAGTTTCACATTAACAGCCAAACACCCTGAGTGTGTGTGTGTGTGTTTGTGTGCAGTTATCGATAAGGCATTAGCAGAGCGGTTTTCTTGTTCTGTTGTTCATACGCACATTGTTCAGTCTCAGTGTTTTTAATCAGAAACTAATGGAAGCAAACAACGATAATCTCACCAGGAATTCCACTTACAGCCCAAATATCCATAGTCTCGGTGTATGAATGCCGGTGTTCATCTGGACATGTAACCACGTGTGGCACTAAGTGGGGATTTGCAGCACAAATCTGTTGTCGGTTTGCAAACAGTCGGTGATCTTTCATTAATGTCAGACGAGCTAATGTGTAAAGCTACAATCCGTTAATGAGTAAATGCAGATATGGCAGCAGCCCCGACAGTCACAGAAGGTTTATCTCTGCTTGTCTGGTGTAGGAGCTGTGACGTGTGAAACCCAGATGTTGCCTTGCAGGTTAAATGACAGTAGCAGATGGGTGAGATCTGGATAAATCGCATCACATCAAATAGAAAATAAAACAGCCTTTTATTGTCAGTTCATTGCTGTTTAAATTGAACACTGGCTTATATGATAGAAACCACATCTATTAAATGTAGTTAGCAGGGAGTGCTAATGGGAAGAGTTGACTGTGAAGCAGCTGCAGGATATTTAGAATTTAGACACTGATATCTGACATTAAGAGGTGGCTCATTTCTATTCTGACACTCTGCTGAAATATATTATGGATGGTTTACAAATCCAGAAACTGCTTATTTTTGTGCAGTACGTCAGTTTCTTTGAGGTCCCCTCACTTGTGGGTTGAGCAAAGCGGTCCTAGCACACCCAAAATGAACGATTGTTTCCGCTCTAAAATTTGTACCATGGACAGTTGGGATTGTTTTTGAGGGGGTCCAGAGAAAGTCTTGGAGACCTGAAGAACATTTGACATATGTTGTATATGTTCAGCTCACATTTTAGAATAGTCCTTCTAATAGAAACGCTATATGTAGAATGATGGTAATGACTGACAGGGTGAGGTGTGAAATAGCACTAGTTATGTCCCCTCCTACCACGTGCCTGTATATGCTGCTGCGTTTTATATTTAGCCTGTTTCTGATGTAACCCTTGCAATGTAACACTCCGCTCCAAACACACCACAGCAAGTGAAATTGCTTTAAAAACGCAGCACATAAAATTTCAGCTTTTGTTGCAGGAAATATCTGTCATTTGTTACTTCCTCTCTTTGCCCAGAACGCTTTCAGCCGTACTCTGACTCTCACTTCTTTTCCTCCCATGTCTGGGAGAATTGCCCAGTTATATTCAGCAACACTGGGACTGCTGCCCATGCAAGAACCCCTTTGGGTCTCTTTGTCATCACACATTATTAGTTCTTAGCTTGGTAATCATGGTATTAGCTTCTGTGGTCACTGAGCAGGAGTTTGTGACAATAAACAAATTTCACAATGAAACTGACATTAAATGTTTTACATTTTCTCATTTTCATTACGGGTTTTTATTTCCCAACACAGATGTATTATTAAGCAGTTGTATAACGAAGTGCTGATATAATGATGTAATGATTTTCATGAGCTATTTCTCAGTGAGAACTTTTTTTTACACGCGTGTTTATTTGACAGTCTCTTTCCAAATGCTGTTGGTCGCCTCAAGATATACTGCTCACAAAAAAAACAAAAAATCTCAGACCGTATTCAAGCTTAGTGAACGTGTGCATGTGTGCGTAATTAAATGTCACACTGGGCTTGAAGAATAGCTATTAGCATTTAATCAATTTGTTCACTCTAAATATGAGTCTCTTTGCATTTTGATGTGTGCTCACACAGTAATGAGGGATATGTGCATCATTTTGCAACCAGTGCAAATGGACTTCAGCGAAATGTGGGACTTTTTCTGGGAAGCTGTTTCGGTGTGTTTTAAAGTTGTTGAATGCTCGCCGTCAAAAAGCTCAGGGCTCCAGGCAGCCAGCAGTTCCCTAATATGCTGTGAGGTGACAAATTGTCCCTGTCATTTCCCACTCTCTCTTATCTCCTAAATGTCTGTGACAAGCTCCGTTATTGAAGAGGGACGTTTAGTAAGCTGACAGGGGGGCAGCATAAGGGAAAGAGGCAGAAGCTGAAATAAAGCTGACCTTAGCCAGATGCATTATTTGTTTAACGGTAACTCAGTGGTAAATACCGGGGCAGACAGTCTGGTTGTTGCCTGGTTCGGTATAGCAGTATATTGTGTTGTGTATCAAAGCCAGGCAGAGTTGGTCTGGGAGAACATTAAACAGTCTTTTAAATAAAATAAAGAAAGATTTCCTTGGGCTCGTGGTAGAAAAAGAATGTTTTTCCCACACAAAAGCATTTAAACAGCAAGTCAAGTGAATTTTTGGCCTTTTTGGTCATTTATGTAAAACAACAGAGCAGTTGACAGGTGACAGGAAGGTTTATGCTTCACCAGTATGTAAATTTGAATGTACATATTGCCAACAGCCCTCTTATTCTAACCTATATATTTGATGTGACTTATACAGTGGTATGTATGTGTAATGATAATAAACATAATGTGAATATACGGTATGAGACGGTCAACATGATACTATGAATTAAGCAACATTTTTATGATTGGTATCAACAACAGCTTTCACTTGTTCATTTAAATTTATGTTGATAAATCTGCCAGAATCACTGCTGAGTCAGTGTTCGCAGACTTCTTGGCGAGCGGAGTCGCTCCTCTTATTGATGATCTAATGAAACCTGTTATACATTTACAAGGATAGAGGCTGATTTTATGTGCTGAAGCATTTCTCCTTGAAATTCTATTTTCGATGCTTGTTCATAAAATACATAAAATGTGTGTGCTGACCCTCATGTTTTGGTAGCAAATTTCAAAATAACCCTCCCACATGATCCTGAATACCATCATTTTGTATATATGAAGTATATGCCTCATATTATCCTCCTACATTACACCTTCATCCATTTATCCTCACTGACCTTTCTTCACAACCTTATCATCCCTCCCCCTTCTCCCCCCTTGTTGTGTCAATCCCGTCTTTCTCACACCCTCTCTCCATCAACCCCATCTCCTCCCTCGATTTTTGGGTTGTTTGCCCTATCAGATTAGGTCTGCGTCCCAAGGAGCAGAGGGAAGGAGCGCGATTGCCAGTTAAAGAGGGCATGCGGGAATGACATTCTATGATCTCATTGTTTGGACAAGTCACATAAAGTTGGTGGGCGTTTGTGTGCGCGTGAAGGTTGGTGTTCACTTTGTCCCCTGTAATAACAGGGTGGTCAGGAACGTCTGGCTCGGCAGTGTTGCATGCTGGGAATTCACGCGCACACAAATATTTAGTTAATAAGTTAATAACTATGTAAATCAAGTGCACTCATGTATTTATGCCTCTGTATTCTGCAGAATGCAGAACAGGTCCCAAAGGTGACAGTGATTTATGTATGTACACCCACACTCAGAGAGTCAAGGAAACATCAAAGTCATCAAGGTGCAGTTGTGCTGGTTGAACAAAGAAACAAATCTTTATAATTTCATCATCTATCATCAGCTGATCAGCCAGACGTGTTATAGTATGATGGATATGCTCCAACGCAGCGTTTTTACCCCGCGACTGTATTGTTCTCGAAGCAGCCTCTCATTGCAGTGGGTTACAATGGTGTCCCACTCTGTTAAAGGAGAAACAAGAGTCCACAGACACACGGAGACAGGTTAATGATTAACTTAACCATCACACACCACGAGGTGAAGGAGCACTGAATGCCAGTGTACGCTTTGTCTTTCCTAGTTTCACACACACTCATAGTCATGCACACTCCAATGGTGACCTTGGGCTATATTGTTATTCATTAGTGGACAGAGGCGGGCAGGCTGCCTCCTCTGCTCTTATCTCTATGGGACACAAACCAGCAGTGGGATGCCAGTGGCGTTCCAATCTGTCCGCACTGTATTAAGCACTGCTGTTTTAAATCAGCTGAGTGGAGAGATCAGACAGCAGCTTTGAGTGATAAAAGAAAGGTCCCATCCATCAGGTGGTTAACACTTTCATTGGTATTACTTTTTAGTATAACACACCTTTAAATTTAGACTCCAGGAAAGAAAGGATGAAAGAAAGAAGTGGCTACTTACTTTTAATCATCATAGTTACCTTCATAACAGACCGTTGTTTGGAAAACGATGGTTAAAAAAGAAGATGCTCTTCCTCATTTGATTGTGTTACAAAGTCTTACCGTATATTTAATATTCTTATTTTCAAAGTTTGAAAGTCCTTTGAGATGGGAAACTCTTCATAACATTTTCAGCTCTCAAAGTTGAATGGGTGGGCAGGTCAGAGGAGGTGGACCCAGTGAAGTGCAAAGGTAAATTACAGGATTAGAAGTAAGAGATCCTCCTTGTCCTTCTCACTGCACTCAAAAAGTTAAGAAGGTACTGCAGGCTTGTGAATAAACCATCTCTTTCTGTGTCTTAGCATATGTATTATGCATTTCTGCTTCAGAATCTGAGTTTTAGTGAACTGAATTGCTCTCTTCTTTTAGTTTTGAAGAAAGATTAGAAAGCTGTCTCTGAAAAATCAGATTTAAGAAATAAATGATGTTGTCTGAACTTACATTTCCACAGATATCAGATATACAAGAGCAATCAACACAGTTTTAGCCTTTATGAAATGTTTTCATTTTAACATTTAGAATTTGTGGACCTTGGCAAAAGTAGTTTCACACTTCCCTTGTTCTTCAGCCAATTATCCTTTTGACTCTTAGGCTTCATTCTACATTTCCCATAAATCTCTGCCTCTCTTAATCGCCATGTCAATTTCCGATTTGGCAACTCTTTCCTCGATCACTTTATCTAATCTCTTAAACCTAAAGGTACCACTCCCCTCACGTACACATAGAGGAACCAGCCATTAGTCACCATTTCCTTTGCTAATCCAATCAGATCCTTCTGCTACTAACACCGTCAAGACTCTTTTTTATCACCGATAAAGGCTTAATTTCTCCATTGTAACTAAAAAATGAACCAATAGTGGTAGAATTAGATAGTATTGTCATTGGCGTCTTGTATTTATATATATATGAACTGTGTGTGTGTGTGTGTGTGTGTGTGTGTGTGGTAGCTTGCACGTTGTACAAGAGAAACTGTCAAACTGCTTTATCATCATGCTCCACAACATACAGTATGCATTGCATGACGTAAGGAAAAAGATGGTCCTTGTCATCTCGGACTCATGAAATCTCATTATTCTTGCAGGGAGGGCTATTATTTTGTTGGCTGCCATCCACGTTTGTCATTTTGGGCTCTTCTGTCTGTGTGTCGGGTCAGATATATTGATGTTAGTTAGGACAAAAAAAATACTGGTGGAGAAGATTCATATTTGATTTATTTACCACAAAGATGGACATCATTTTTGATGTTAATGGTTATCCAAAGCTCCCAGGGATGCACAACACTAGATATCCCAAAATAGCTCCAATCTGTAATACATTCTGACAGGAAATTGAATATACTAACAGATGAAAGGGTGTTCCATAATTTGTCTCTTTCAGGTCCTAAGGTGTTTTTGGGTGAGCAAACCAATGTGAAATTAAAAAAGGACAATAAGGCCCTTTATATTCTGCAATTATAAAAGTGTGTTTGATTTGTGATGAACCTAGAGACGGTGACGGCCATCAAAGGCATCAAAGCCCCCCGATGTGAAACTGCTGCTTTCTGTCATTGGTACTTTGCACTCTGAGCAAACGCATGCTTAACTTTAATGGTGTACAGACTTATTTTAAATAGCAGGTCTATCCCTGTGTTGCCTTTTTTAGGCCATATTTAGGCAGTAGTAGAAAAAGAAGTAGTAGAATAACGTTTATGAATTATGAATCAGAATTACCATTAGCTTGTTGCTGACTTTTTTTTAATATTCTTTTTTCCTTTTAAGAACAGATGTACTTTTTTTCATTGCGCACACATCTCAGTTAACTTACATTTAATGCAAAGCTAGCTTCCATCTCCTTTGCATTCAGATCAAGTCTATCATTACCACCATTTGTGGTTTGTCCTTGGCCTTTTGTGGTGCGGTACCAGCAGGAGCTGCATCTAACAAAAACTGAACCATCTGTGTGAAGGCTCATAGACAAACACAGAAAGGCAAAGACTTGTTGTCACAGGTTAACCGGCTCTGAGAAAGGACAAAACAAGAGTCTTAGTAGTATCTTGTACTACCTAGTAGTACAAGATATAACTAAAATATTATCAGGTCCTTTGGCAAAATGCTTCTGGATGAGTAACAAGTAAGTCTTCTGTGGTCCAGAAGTCGAGTCTATGCTTGCATCACGATGATGCTTGAGTGCTCACACACACAAGCTCCTTTAATAAAAACCAAACATAGGGGGAAAACCTGAGAGACAGGGTCCTGCTCCCATCAGCATGCTATTGTGCACAGTCAGCATTCCTCTGCCCATCACCACTCTCTTCCTCCCCTCCTCCCTTCTCTGTCTGCTTCTCTCTCTTTACAACCAGCACTTTTACTCCCCTCTCTGTCCCTCCTCAATGTTTCATCTTGATTTCCTCCTCTGCATCCTCCCTCTATCCCCTGCCCTGCAAAGAGACTTGCAGCCACGATGAGCAGAGGGCAAAGCCAGAGCCAGAGAGCGTCTGTCATCCATTCGCTTTGTCTCTTTCCCCTCCCTCCCCTTCCATCCCATCCCTCTTCCATGCTCTCTCCCTCCCTTCTCCTCTCCTCTCCCCTGCTCACAGTGGCCAGGATCGCAGCACTTCTCCATGCACTGAGATGGAGAGCACACACAGAGGGCTTATTGCAGCCCAAATAAGCCAGGTAGGGAGCAGCAGAAAGAAGTGACTGGTCCCAGAGAGAGTGATCCTCACGGTCTCATTGTGGGAAGACAGGGATTGTCTGTGCACCAGATGGGGCATTCAACAAGGATACTACTTGCTGGCATTTGAGTTTCTTTGATCGAACTGTGAGAAAACCTGAATTCTGTATTTGAGAGGTTTCTGTTAACTCTTGTTATGGATCCGGGTTGAAACTGGATTGTACGGGTTGCACATGTGGATTAGAATGCTGATGAGGAGCGTCTGAGCTTTGGGACATAGCGCTGTACAGCAGGATCACATTGACATGTTTGGTTTCTCCAAGATGCCAAAGCTGTCCGGGTGAGTTTTACACAGTAACCCTGCATTTCTATTTCTTCACAATTACATAGCATCTTTATTAAGTAAATCAAAATTCCACGCCGGGTGAAACTGCCTACTGTATAAAATTGACTTAAGTTGAGTCATGTGTCCTGAATTTGGTGTGTCCCTTGTGGGTAAACCTTGTCCTCAATGGTCACTGTCCTGCTTGTTTTCAAATCATCCCGACACTGATTGGCTGAACACACCTGATCCAGGTAATCAGCAGCGGGAGAGGGCAGGAATAACAGATGATAATAGTGAGTGGCCCTCAAGGACTTAGTTAAAATAGCAAGTTTGTTGAAATAGCAGTGGAGTCGACCAACATTTGTTATGTGTGCTTTGCCCAGAAAGTTGAATGACTGTGGTAACGAGGCCACAAAGAGTGTTTGATAGATGGGAAGAGAAAAAGTGGCATTTTTTGCATTGGAGAGAAGGAGGAGAGAAGAGGTAAAGGAAGAGTTGTAACAGGACTCATAAGTTCTCACAAAGATTGAATTGAAACTCTGTTTCAGAGAAGTAAGAACATGATAGACAGAAGATTCTGATCACAAAACACAGACATTATTTTAATGTTTGTGTTAAAGCAGTGTAGCTGTTTCACGTAATGGTACAAACAGTTTGACATGAACCAACATTGGCCTTGAAATGTGAAGTCACACTAAGAACTCCTAAGACAGACACGATGCTGTAAGAATAAAGATCTCACTGCACAATAATTCCCCCCCACATGTTTGCATGATCCTTCGCTTGTGTGCTCAGATCACTAAGCCTCCAACACCTGGCTCTTAACAGTGATGTTGCTGTTACAGACTTTCTAAAGACTTTCACAGAAAAAGACACCAGGCTGCCAATCTCTCTATCAATAGAGGTACAGACGAATTCCAGACAAACTTATGAAAAGAGTGTTACAGTTTGATGGTTCAGCATCTTGTCCATTTCAGTATATGGCATCTACTCTCCTCTTTTAGCAGCATTTAACAAGTCAGCATTAGCATCTGGAACTTATGTCCATCACCCTTGTTAAGTGACATACTCCACTCCTTTTGCTTTAAATAAATATTCAGTTTATTTTTGAAAAAAATCCAAAAAGAAAGCAAGACTGTTGTTGTTTTTCCCAATTTCAATAAGTAGCTTTCATTTCTCACAGGTAACCCCTCCTTCCCTTCGATTTCCAACAGTCGTAGCCTCATGGGAAGCTTTTCTCCTCATACTCACCAATATTCACCACACCCACTTTTACATATCTGGCCCCATTTGTAGACTGTGAAAATGGTTAAAATGAGTTAGACTAACAGGCAGCAAGAGGGATGTCTGCATCACTGGCAAGCAAACAGCACTTTCCCCGTACACAGATGGTCAGTGTGGAGCTACAGTATGAGCTGTCGTAATACAGTTTTCGCAGCCTTCTGTTTGCAGATGGCGTACGAGCCAAATTTTCTCCATAAACTTTAACGAGTGCTTTGGGATTATTTGTCACCTTTTAATGCGCCTAATAAATTAGTAATTATTGGAAACAAACCAGCTGCGGCAGCTTAGGACAGCCTGTAATATTCCTGTTTGTGTTCGTTTTTTCACTCTGAGAGCTTGTCATGCCACATCAGGTTTGTTTTTTTTTTTTACGTCGGGAATATTAACCCGACCTCTCTCAGCTGTTTCACACCATTCGCAGAGAGACAAACACAGAACCTGCAACAGTGTTTGCAGTGTTGGGGAATCTAGGCTTTGTGGCAGAATCTGGCAGTAAAACTATCCAGCAGGGCTTGTTTGTGTAGTAATGCATGCCAAATTACCTTCTGCTTTATGCCAATGCACGCTGCTACTTCAGAGGGTACAGTTGCATTGCGCTGAGACCCTCGGACAAGTTGTGGCGCCCATGTTTTTCAGTTTTGAGTGACTCAGATGGGCTTATTTAAACATGTTTTGTTTTTTTTTATTTATTCTTTGAATTGTTCTGAACTTTCCTGTTGCTTTGTGTCTGTTCTCTCGTATGAATGAGAAGATCAGTACCGGTTTTATTTGTCATTGCTAAATCTAAAGCTACAAAAACAGCGAAAGTGAATCTTAGCTTAGCATAAAGACTAGAAGCAAGAGAAAATGCTTAAAGTTTAAACTTCTAATGCCTGCTCAATAACATGTTATACCTCTCTAGGTTAGATGTTTAACAATGCTTCTAAGATAAGCAAAGTAAGCTAACTATTTAGCTTTTGTGGTAAATTGAATGTAGCAGCATGTGAGTTGTATCAATATTCTCATCTAACACTTTGCAAGAAATAAAAAAATATTTCTTTCATCATCAAACTATTCCTTTAAGTTTAGCTTCAGCTAGTATGACCAAATTGATCAAACTTAATGTTTGTCTACCAGAGTTTCACTATCTATCGAAGAAAATCCTCTAAAAAAATCTATTCATAGTCACCAATAACGTTCAGTGTACATAACAGCCTGTTTAATAATACTGTCATATTTATCACCCAAATACATTTAGTCACGATTTTACATTTCCTGATGAAGATGAATCAGAATGTACAGAGAACCCAAATAACACCAGGGCACAGTTCAACCACCCTCCACTCCATTCCTCTCTTTCTCTGTCTGTAACCCTTAAAGTTGCACAAATTTCTTGATTTGAGTCTGGATAATCCTCCTAAGGGATTTGGTCGGTGATCACTGCAGGAGGGACTGGCAGACTGAACCATTTCTTTCACTGTATGAAACCACATCATTCACCTTCACATCTGGCCATCTATCTCCCCCTGTAAATGAAACCACGTACACTCTGTGCCAGGATGCTAAACTTTGCTTCCATACATGTTTATGTATGTACAGTAAGTGGTTTCATTTTAGCCCAGAAGAGTAACACACTTATCAATCAGAGCTTATTGGATAAAACAACGCTGAAATGCATTGCTTTAATCAGCCCTTCATTCTTACCAGTGTCTTCTGCAGGGATTCATTTTGCCGGTGAACAGTAATATTCTTTTATGTTATGATTACCACATTTTACTTCCTTTAACTCCAGTCATTTCTCACATCAGATAATACTGAGAGACTAGAGCTAGAACACTTTATGCTTCCGCTCCTCTTTGACGAAAGACTAAATTTGATCAGTTATTCAAATGAAGCAAAAGTGGTTTTGTTTTTTTTTGCTTTTGTTTGGATCAGAGCTTCCTTCACTCGTCTCTCCCCTGCGAGCCCATAGAACAATCATCATTTCCCAATTGCACTTCTTGAACTGCAAGCACAGTGAAATTTAGAGACAATTTACCAGTCGATCTATGATGCGCTTATTGATTTTTTTTTTGCCCTCAGTAGTACATTACATGGTCTTTTGATGCTAAGGGATGCTTCTGTGTTGGCATTTTCATGTCTCATGTATTCTGCATAGAAGCCTTAGTGCATTATTTAAAGATGCATAGTTTCACATGCTTTTGCGGCATAACTGTCTCTTTGTAACCACAATGTGACTACAGAAGGTCAGTCTGAAGCATTTCCATTAACTGAGATAACCTTAATTTTCCCTAAAGCCCATGATAACAAGGTATCTAATGGTGGATGGAAAATTTGTGCAGAAAAGCAGACACTTGCACAAGCTTTGCATACTGTTTCTTGCCACTCTGTATTGGAGTGGAGCAATATTTACACAGCGCAGAATAACACCAGATAATCGACTGTTACTGACAAGTTAACATTTCATTACATTTACTAACTGAAGTGCGTAGCTCATTGCCTTTGCCCTTCACTATGGCTGCCAGAGCAGCTGCTTTTGTTCTCTTTTCAGTGAATGCTCGTCGGTGCATTCGGTAACGTAGTGTGCTATCGTACGTGATTTTTGGCATCTGTGTGTTATAGCAAGCAATTGACCATGAGCACGTTCTCCAAAAGTCATTTTTAAAACACGCAAAGGAATATTTAACCGCTCAAGTAGTATCGAGTAGAAAGAGAGAGGAGCACGTTAGTGTGTTACAAGCACAGTCGTATTTTTTTAACAGGCACACATTCAATAATTGATGGCTTTGACTTGGTTCTACTACATACAGTATGCAATTCGGTGGTTGTAGGAAGGAAGGAAAGTTAAAAATATCCTGTACATCATACATGTTATATTATCTCACTCTATACCTCTATAGGTTTTTTTTAAATGTGATTTCCCCCCTTATTGTCAAAAATATTTCTAGAGATAACTCAACTGACAAATCAGATGAAAGATAACCACACGCTAACTTCAGCCAGTTGTTTGTTTACTGATACATCTGTTTGCTAAATAGGCCAGTAGACCAATTACTCCTGCACCAAATACTTTCATGTAATACTTTAGTGTACGCACAAACCACACACACTGTAAGTACTGTACATATATCCAACATGGACGTCATGATATCCAGTCTTTCACTGACTCATTACTTCGTCTAATGGGACTGAAGTGAACTGAGAGCACAGATTTCTTTTTACTGTAAGCCCCTGCAGACTAACACCTACACCCGGTGTTAGTTTTGCTTTAACATCACTGTACAATAAATACACATTCATCACAAACTAGCTGTCCTTCATTAAAATAAATACATAAATACGTCACATCCTCCACAAACTTTCCTAACTTTCATAATTTTTTATCACGATGGCATTCACAGAGTGAAGAGACTTTCATTCAGGCACCGTGACTCAAGAAGCAATACACGAGCATTAGGTATTTCTAATTCATTCTAATCTTATTTAGGGAGCGTTTAGCAGTGCTTGTTCTGCTGTGGTATTTTTAGCCTGTGGAATTATGCTTCAGTTCAGTGCAGATGTTCTAGTCAGCTGCGATGTTTTCTGTGGGTATGTGTTTTGACTGAATGCACCCAGTGATAAATGAAGTTGTTCGAGTGTGTTTAGCAGTGTATATGCACACACTCCCTGGATTCTTTCAAACACTGCAATCAGATCTGCATGTGTACGCGCCCCGTGCTCTTTCTTTATCCTTTCCAGCTGACTCGCACCGAATAGACAGATGCAGTCAATGCTTGGTCGTCATTACATCACGCGAGTACAGTCACCCAACCAGAAACTAACTGGTAGTGAAACTCCCCATAGGCATGATCTCAGCCGGGCTACTACTCTCCAGTCCAAATGCGGACAGGAACAAATGGCTCCGACACGAAAAGGGGCATCGTTTTACAGAGAACAAGTATTGTAATCACAATTAAACTTTTAATAAAACCGCTCGATCCCTCCAACATTTACAAAATAGTGTTGGTCTAGGACCATCTAATGAGGTGGAAATGAAAACTCTGAACTACTGTATATCATTACTGACGGGCAGGGTAAGGTGACTGCTGAGTAATTGCCTTGAGCTTTCCCCAGGGAGCCATCCATTTGATACTAGTCTTTAAGATGCCTCCTGGAAATGTTTCTTTCGTTCGTTTCATCGATGGCCAACTGAAAAGATTGCATCGGAAATTCATTATCTTAACATTCTTCTGTTGTTTTCTCTCCCTCTGCTGAACTGGGTTTTATTTTGCACTTACAATACGGGTATGTGTGTATGTAGTGTATGTGTTTTACATTTAGCAGTGAGTTATATAGGCCGTGAAAGAGATTTGATTCAAATATAAAATCAGATGTTCAAAAACGGCATAAACATGATTCAAAAGCCAAACTTGCCTCCGTCTTTTGTATGTTGTGCCCCTTGACCCCGCGGGGTTCTGCGTGACATTTACAAATAATCAATGGGGTGCTGTGCTGTGGACTGTGTGGTCCCACGGAGACATACTGTTGTGCTCCAAAGGTTGAAACACTGTAAAGTGTTTTAACTCTGCTGCGGGTGCAGATAGAGGAGGTGACTAACAGCGTGTCACACAAGGACAGGTTGTAGACACACATTAGTTACAAGCAAGAGGGTTTATTCTTTCCTTGACTTGTAGGGACAAGGCCGTTTTCTTATGGACCTACATGTACAGTACATCACCATCTACATATGAACATTTTCCCTACACATACACATTTCTTTTAAAATCTGTTTCATTCATTTCTCCTTTTCAATCCTGCCTAATTTGTATTCCCTTTGTGCGTGCTAATGTCCTCTGCCAGGTCCTATATTTGTTAGCTTACTCACTGGGATCTAGAGGTTTCATCTGATATTTTCTTATCTTATCCATGAACAAACACGTAGCTGCACCTGCTCTCCCTCAGACAAACGCCGCTTAATGCAATTAAGGATCATCACAGGGCAGAGATATGTGTGTGTGTGTGTGTGTGTGTGTGTGTGTGTGTTTCGTTACACTTAGGAGTCTGGTCAGCAGCTTGTGGCGTAGTGGAAATCTTTGGGCAGGATAAGTCATAGTGTGAGAAAGAGAACAGTAAATGCAAAGAGGAAGATCTCAAACCTGTGGGATGTTACCATTGGCTCTTATACTGATATTATATCAGGAGCTGTCCGTGGTTCTGAAACCAGCCCAACAGAAGCCTCGCTTTATTGTTACATACAGTAATAACTCAATGCTACTCTACACAATAAGTGGCATTAAGAAACATAGTACATGCTATGTTTTGCTTCTTTACGCCTACTTTTATGTATTTCAACAAGTAACCACATCGTTGAGCAGCCGGTGGTATAAAACGCACAAACACAGTACTGTGAGTTGTTTTTCACTGTATTCAGTGCATTCGCGTGACTTCGCGGTGTTGCTGCTTCAGCTGTTTTTTTCTCCATTATACTTGTTTAGCAAATATCCTTGCTGTGCTAGATGTTCAAAGAGCATGCAGAATGGAGCCTAACGTACCAGACCTTATGTAAAAACAAACTGCGGATGTGTGCGCATGCTTGTGTGCGCGTGAAATGCGCTGAGAGCCGAAGCATGTTGTCTTAAGATAGTAAAGTGATAAAAAAATGAAGCGTAACTCTTGACAACACTCGCACTTATGTTTCATTTATGAGCTGCGCGGAGTCACAGAGAGTGAGTGCCATCAAACGGGTAGAGAAAAGTGGCAGGATGTGTGTCGGACAGGAGTCTTGCTTGGAGCTAAAAGTGTGTTAAAGTGGAACACTGATGAGCATAATCAGGAAAAACAAGTGGAAAGAAATAACCTAGGAATTAAATCTGTAGATGTCTTTGCTGGTATTCTTTTGCTTTTTTACGCCTTGGTGCTATGATTCACCCGACATTCATCACACAGTCTGTCATCCCTCTAAACTGCTATCTGTGCTGTGTCACAACGGCTGCGCTCTATTTGTGTTAGCTCTCTAAACCCGAACCAGAGAGAAATCACAGGTGGAAGTCGGTTACACCTTTCATCCTGCATTTTCCTGAGTTGTCCTCGTGTTTTTAATGGAGCCTCCTGCTGGGTTTGAAGATGAGACATTCTTGAAACATGCAAAACACTACAAGTTACTTCAGGCTAATTGCAAAGTTTGACAGTTTTTTTTTCTTCTCTTTATTTAGTTTTCCAGCTTTGCGTGTTCGGGAGTCTGTAATCCCATCGAGTGAAACGTTGTCTCTTTGCATCTCATCTCAAGTCCCTGGAGCCGAAAAAAATCGTAGAGTAGATTTTCCTAATGCACTCACATCATTATGAGTCTCTTTAGTCTTAGGAAAGACTTGGGTTGATCTATTTTACATCTATTGCAGATTGACCGCACCAGTTAAGGTGAATAAATTGAGAAAGACATGGCTCAAACCTAAATCTTTATATGTATTTGCCGTGTATATCTATATTCTGCAGTGCTACACTCAGCACTTAATGTGCACAGCATTGTACCCCATGAGCTCCACCAGCGCTCAGGACTGTCAGCATCTGATCTTGTAAAAGGAAGAAAATGTCTCTCACAGAATTGTGGCTGAGCTTAAATTACCCCAGTTGTTCTGTAGAGTGTAAAGTGGTGACGACTGGCAGGAAGAGTAAAGCGGAGGGAGATGGGTTTTAAGCTACTGGCTGTAGTAACCATTGTGATAATGTAGGCTAAAGCATCCTTGGAGTGCCTTTTGTGCAAATTCAGTCAGGATAAAGATCTTGAGTGGTTTTACATGATTTATTGTTGAGTGTGTGTGTGTGTGTGTGTGTGTGTGTGTGTGTGTGTGGTCTGCACAATAAGTGGCCAGTGAGACAGTCCTTCAAATTGCTTCAATCTTAAGATGTAAAAGGTTTTAGTCTTAGTGAAACTACAATTCAGCTCACTGTGAAAAGTGCGTCCATAAAGATCGAAGCATAAACATCTGAGTGACTCAGATCCCTCTCAGCTGCTGGTTTGCCAACTGTTCCACAGCTGAAACAACCGTTTGCTTAAATATCCGGTCAAACCAAACAGTACTTTAAGTGATGTTCTCAAAAGTCTTTTAGTTTCTTTTCTTCTATTGAATGCATTAGTTCATCTTCATGATAAAATAGGTATGTTCACACACACACACTTTACAGTTTCTCCACCTAAAATCAAAACAAACTGAAGTAGATTATTTAGATTAGTCTGTCCGAGTATTAGACTACGCTGTGCATCCAAATCTGGCTAGTGCTCCCAGGTCAATGTCCAATATGGAATCATCGTTAAATAAAATTAGGTGTGAGTGATAAATCTACTGTACCGCAATGTAATGCAGAAGTCTAATGAAATGAATACCAAGCAGTAGGCAAATCCGTTTACAGCAGCTAGACTTTCACTTTCGTTTAAAAGATGCAATAACCTAGCTGTGTTTGCATGTTTGAGGTGTCCAACAACATGAAAGACATAGAAAGGAAGTCACATCAATGATATTTAGTGATGAAGTGGAGCACAGGGGAGGATTATAATCTCTGATCTCTGATGGACCGTTACATATCCGACTTGTGTATGTTGTGCTACGTATATCACCCTGGCTGAACTCTGAGATGGATTATTTTACTGGCCTTCACATCCAACTACAGTGCACGAGAAATGAACTATTCGTGGAGATGAACCCAGAGCTCATTGTTCGAGACTGTACACTCTTGCTGACTGGAGCATGTGGCATCGGAGTGGGGAGGTCTGCGCCCGTTGGCACCACTATTTTCTGTGATAGGGAGGTTTGACATATGATGCTGCAGAAAACAACCCGACTACCTCCAGGATCCGCCATCATTGTTACTAAACAAGGATGGGCATGTAATCATCTTGTGGTGAAATATTCTCTGGTGCAGTGATGTTTCGCTGATTAAAACAGCTTCTTTTTTTTTTTACACGCTAGCTGAATGTAGCGCTTTTGAAAGCAACATGAATCGATCAGTACGAAAGTAAAGGACTACTTTTTGAAGTCGATACACCAGCTTTTTCAAGTCAGACACCTCTAAGAGCAAAGCACCCTGCTGTGTCTTTTGAATCAGCGCTTTTAGGTTCCCGGCGTGTTGAAGGGAAACGCTTTAAACGGGAGTAACAGGGGGAAAAGTTTGTGCTACGGCAGTTGAACAAAAACTCTGCTGCTGCACTTGTGTTGCGATCAGTCAACGTTTGCGTGGTTCTACATAGGAATCCTTCAGTCGATAACCACATTTTAGAACAATCCTGGAGAAATAAACCGATAACGGTGGCGCCACCACCACTGGTGTGTGAGTGTGTGTGTGTCTGTTAAAAAAGCACAATACAAGTACAAGTGCAAAAGCATAATCCACTAATCATCATCATGTTAGCAGTGTCCGTGAGGTCATGATATTAGTATTCAGGTACCCGTTTTACAGGCAGAACTATTTGCCCTTTTCTGTCTGACTCTGACATATGCAAAGAACAAAAAGGACGTTTTTCTAGCGGAGGACCAGAAGTGAGGAGTGAAATATTAATGCCATCCAGGTGAACTTTAAAAGGTAGTTTCTGTTTCAAGCTTCCTGCTGTGGGTCTCCAGCTCTGAGATGGAGCGCCGCTTCCATACATGCTGCTGCTGCTGCTGTCCGAAAATCCTCTTACTCCGCACACACACACATGCACGCTCTCTCACACACACATCTCCTTATATGCACAGTTGCACACACTCACTCACTCACTCTCTCTCTCTTTCTCAAACACACACACACACACAGTGTGGATTTGTTTTCTCTGTGATGAGGGGGATTATGGGATAAAGGACGCGAGGCCATGGTAGTTTAGTTCAGTTCGGACCAAAGCTGCTCTCAGCAGCAGCACAATAACAAACACAGATGAATGTCTGGCTGCACATTGGAGATCTGCACAGACGTTCACACCAGAGCCTCAAGAGCCTCTGATTGGGATTCTTCTGTTTTTCTTTCAGATGACTGGAGATCAGCAGAAATACAAGTGTCTGACTGAAATCTGTGGATGTCAACAGACTGCGGGGAGTAAAACCCAAAAGGCAGAGTGCTAAAATGGATCTATTGCTTTTAAGGATAAGCTACGTTGTTTTTCAGCACTTGTAGTGAACTCCTTGAGACAAATGAACTATTAGTATTTCTTTTTCTCCTTCAGCGTGACAGCTGATCAGCAGGATGACTGAGGGTGTCTGACACGTTCCTCAGCATCTTTCCTGCACACATTTTTCTTGTATTTTCTTTTCTTTGCACACTGGTAACCATGACGTGACCGATGTATTCAACCCATCAACAACACGATATGGGGGTTGATCAACTGGATTCCTACGGTGACGATGTTCTTATCTTGTATGCATTTTAAGCTCATTTCAGACTTTCTCCTATGTGACATTATATGGTATAATTGGATGTGATTGATAACAGATCAGCTGGACCCCTGGAGCTAAAACTGTAACTAGTGGTGCAAGAGCATATGTTGTGTAATAGAATATTAGCATTTCATCACCAAGATGTCATTAGTCTTCTCCTACTTACTGTACCTCTGCATCAGCTTAGGTTAACCTTGCACAGGTTAGGAGGGTGAACTTGGCGTGGGAGGAAGTGCTCTCCAGGATAAATCAGACATGGGAATAAAGTGCACACATGCTTAATTCCAGTGGTATTTCTTGCGCTTTATGATCTTTTTTAGTGTTTGTGTTATGGGATGGCCGCTTTATGGTGTGTGTGTGTGATGTGAGACACTGAAGTCTCAGCACAGTTGATTCACAAGGATGATTTGCCCCTCATTCCTTTTTTTCTTTCTTCCATAATTCATGCTGAGGTGTTATGTCTGGGCCACGTTCTTCTCCGTTCACATCCCTCTGCCTTCCCTCCGTTCACCACTCTCCTGAAATCCTCAATGACATTGTTAGCATAATCTGCAGCAGGCGAATCAGCTGTCACATCATTGCTTTGCCTCGCTGCCCGCGCACAGTTTAGCAGCAGAAGCCACCGCAGAGCTGGCCCTTTGCATACGGCCATCGATCACCTATCTACGGAGTCGATGAGCTGTTATTTGACGGTGGTCGATTGCACTAAGTAGTGCTATCTCACACTGCAAGCCACACACCGAGAGAACGAAGTCACATTAATTGGACTGAGAGTCTCGGAGAGAGGAGAAATTATTTGTAAATTAACCTCTGAGTCTTTTGTTAAATGATTTGACTCTGGAAATATGCAGCGATGTTTATGTATGAGTTCTAATGTGTGTGGATCGGAAGATTGGCTGCAGCCCTGCAGTCTGTCTATAGCCATGTTTCATCACATTTCTGGTTTTTATATGTTACCTATAAACAAAGGTGAATCAGACAGTGATTAATCTCATTTTTCCCTCCTTTGTGTTTCAGCCATAAGAACAAAATGACAGGCTGGCCGCCCCCCGGCTCCTGGGGCGGACTGCAGGGGCCTCCATTCAGCTGGGACGGCATGAACAGCGCCAGGGAGGCTCCGGACTGTCTCACCAAGTATGTTTCTATGCGTGGTCTGATTGTTGGACATTTGGGATAATCCCCAAAAGTAAGCCAAGTAAATCTTTCAGCATGGTTGTACATTGATACAGCTGACCAAAAGGCAGTGTCATGGTTGGTAATCAGGTCCCAACGTTACCGGCAGAGAGAACATCATGCACAATGACTCCAGCTACTTGTAGACACTTCAGAGCAGCCTCTCTGTGCCAGTCTCTGCACACCATGGCAATATGAATACAGTTGCTGTCCTAACTACCTTTTCTTCTGTGGTAATCGAAGGCACATTTGCTTGTTAACAGTGTCATATTTACAGTATCGTGAGGTCGTATAGTGCGGTTTCTGTGGAATGCTCGTTGTGAGTAAATAATGAATAGCGCATTTCCTTGTGCCGAACCGCTTGTGGCTCATCCTTACGATGAGCTGACAGGTTGCAAATGCATCTTTTAACTCTATCATCACTCACCCACTAACACTGCTTTCTACCATGCTTTGCTCTCTATCCTCTATCTTCTGCCTCTCCTCACCCTCTTTCCTTCCTCCTTATTCAATTTCCCCCTGCTCTCCTCATGACAAGGGGTCAAATATGACGGGGGTGACAGCTCCGTCTGTGTGTCTTTGTACTGGAGAAAAGCTGATGGCTTTAGAGGTGGTGGCACAATTGGATTTCTGAGACAGAAGAGACAGAGAGTGTTTAAAGTCAATCATTGCTTAAATATAATTACCTTATACATGCCTAATGTGATCTGGTGGATTTTTCAAAAACACTCCACTTAAGTGCTACTGCATTTTAAACTCTCTGGCATACAGTATGTGCAGTCAGTCCACTTGATACCGGTCTGCTAGCCGAGCGATCATAGGGTTGCCGTCCCAACAGAGAAGCCAATCATCTGATTTCTGATTTTCAGATCAAATGAGGGATATTTATCTCATTTAAAATCGGATGGAAGAAAATGTGCCACACAGTTAAAGTATATGTACCTGATAGCCAAGACTAGATTAGGTCGGTCTGCTTAGCTTGTTATGCAACTCTTACCATGCTGCTCTACGTCCTGTTCACTACATTACATCATTTTTGACCCATGATGGTTACCTATCATTTTCATGTGCACCTAAATTGTATTACAAACATGTGTTATTGATGGTTAGATGATGGCACGTACAACAAATACCAGTTACGCTGGTATGAGACCTAAACCTTGGACATCAATGTGACTTTCAGAGTGGCGTGCTGTTTTCCTTTCTTTCACGACTAACGGCAACACCAGGGTTTGACCTTTTGTGTTCGGCTTTCCTTTGACCCCCGCTCTGCTTTCCTGCGGGATTAAACCCCACCGACTGTGACAGGGAAGATGAGCCAGCATCGCGGATTGGAACATGCTTCATTACAGACAGATTTAGTTTGAGATTTCTACGCCATATGTACAGTACAGAGCGAAGCAATAATGCGGGGAAAGAATAAGAAAACACAAGACGGGAAGAAGAAGTTACTTCCCAGATGATCGGCGAATGTTTCATCTGGTCAGATTTAGACAAAGCCGGAGATGTAGTGTATGAAGGTCTGTGTGTAATCAAATGTAGGCCAGCATGTTCGGGGCGGACCCGCCCAAGATTAGTCAACAGTGAGACACGGAGGAGGGAATGTGCTGATTCTGGGTTGCATGGGAAGAGACATTTAACTGAAACACTGAATGAAAAGTCCACTCATGGCGTTTTGCAGCAGAGGAAGTGAAAACCGTGATCTGACCGAGCTCTCCCGTAACTTTTTTACTGTTAGTGCTTTACAGCTAAAAGCAGAGCAACAAAAGTCATCAGTGGAGAATTGAAAATATCTCGACAGGCGTCAGCCCACAGTGAAGGTCGACTGACTTTTGTGGGAGTTAGATTTCAAAGATGGACAGTGTCCGTGTGGTCAGCAGAGCCTGACAAAGACAGAATGGATGCTGGCCAGACAGCAATAGACACCTTGTGCCAGAGTTTATGTTCGTTGAGGACGCAGCCGGCTGCCAGGGGACCTTTTTAAACAGTGAGAGAGGGACGGAGACGTAGACACAAACAGAAAGTTAATCTGCTGGAAGTATATATCACCTTTTCCATCATTAACAGGCACTACGCATTCTCAGTGTCCCAGCCGAGACCGACATCTGAGATTCAGCGAGCAGGAGGCTTTAACTTAATGTGGTGCATTTACATTTAAGTGCTGCTCTCATCCTGAGTGGTTAGTAACAAGGTAAGGTAAAGGACAGTGTGAAATTTCTGCAGTATTACCCTGCATTAAAGTCGAATCAAACGTCGATATGCGAGCGCCGCAGTCCAAATCATCCGTGAGCAAACGGCCGCCAGGTTTCGTATCAGTCACAGTTATACTTTGAGCTTTAGTCCCAGTCAGAGAAAATACAAGCTGTAATGTCTGAACACCAAAATGCAGTGCAGTTTGTTTTGCTCAACTGGAAACGTCTTGTGTTGTAGCTCAGGCCATGCATCACTGTCGACGCGTGAAACTGGAAAACCAACCGCACGGAGTGTGTGGATCACATCCACCAAGATAGAAATGACACTCGATGAACTGCATCTAGCGTACCCAGGAAATGTCATCAGAAATAATGGGCGCATGCAGTCAAACTTTTAGTTCTGGAGGTTGGAAAAAGTTGTTGCTAGAGCAATTAAGTGAAATGTATTGATAGCACGAAGACTTTATGCATTTATGAATGCAGGGATTGTGCTGTGGATCCTGAGCATACAGTAAAAGATTGTTATTTATAAGCAGCTGATTGGAAATCTCGAATCATTCATGAGATCTGCACGAGCTTAAACTTCAATTACGAGAGTTAATTAATTGATAGAAATTTAATGTGCATTTTATTCTTCAAAATACCTTCTTTAATAGTAGCCAGGCCTGATCCTTGCTTCCTCCATTATGCCTATAACCAGCTACGTCTAAGCTCTTTTGAAATGTCACTATCTGCACACTCATTTGATGTCACTCTGGATAAGTAGAGCAGCAAGTTGGTTGGACTTTGCTCTGAGTGAATCATACTTGAATTAACTGAACTTTTTTGACTAGGCAGATATTTTGTTCCCCTTTTTTCTGTATTTTTCTCAGCCAAGTGTCCCAGAGCAGCTCCCTGGAGGAGGTTCATCTGGACGGCTTTCCTCCAGCACCTCGCCTGGTGGAGATGAGACGGGACCCTGTCCTGGGTTTTGGCTTTGTCGCGGGCAGTGAGAAACCAGTAGTGGTTCGCTCTGTGACGCCAGGTGGGTGTCTTGGTCTTCTGGGTGTTTATCAATGCTTCATCATGGAGGCACCAAAATGTTTATTATCACTGTGCACTGTAGAACACTGTCACAAATCTGTTTTTAGATGTTAAAAAGACGAGCCTTAAGACGTAGCTTTAAGCTGTTTCCTGTTACTATCTCTTCACAGCAGCAACAGTTGTATGTGACGCCCGCATGGAAATGTGATATGAAAACAACAAAAGTTTTGATGTTATTTTTGGCAAATGTATCTTTCATTCTTACTGTTGGCGTGTGCTAATCAGTGCAAACACGACAGCAGCGTGGACCCTATGCGATAAAGGGAATGAACAGATTTATGGAAGTACTGTTTATTTTGGTCAGTTGACTGATTACAGAATTACTGGCAAACCCTCTATCAGCTGTCAGCTCCAGCGGCTGCACAGACACACACACACACACACACGCATTGATTACGCATCCCAGTAATCAGTCAGCACTGAATTCCAAGCAGACAATTGAACTTATGAATATTCTATTTAAGGTGGTTTGGAAAGAAAGGGAATATATGCATGAGTCTAGGGCCAACACGCAAAGTAAGATCTCTTCACAAACAAATGGACGTGCGCAAAATCCTACACACACACACACACACACACTCGTGTTTGCAGTCTTCATTCATACAAAGCTCTGTGTATCTTTGGATTGAAGGGCTAAAGCCGGGCTACAGCTTGTTTGAATGTGTTTCTGTGCGTGTAGGTGGTCCATCAGAGGGGAAGCTGTTGCCAGGCGATGAGATTATCATGATCAACGATGAACCTGTCAGCTCAGCCCCGAGAGAGCGAGTCATCGACCTCGTCAGGTAGCCCCTAAATACAGTGGCGGAGGCACATAAAAACATCACATAGAGAATGATTGTAACGTAGCTGATTAGCATTCATTTGCCTTTAAAATAATCATTTCATTTTAGTGATGCTTTGCCACTCATGTGTTATTATTATTATTGGAAAACGAATTCTCCCCGCTGCTTGGACGCACACAGTTTACCGAGACTCAGATCATGTCTCAGTTCAAGAAATAATCTTTATTTAAATAACAGGACGTGTGTGTGTGTGGATCAAGTTGCTGTTGTTTCTCTGACATTGTTGTTTACCATCATTTCGTTGACTCTGTGATTCGCTCACTTCAGGAGTTGCAAAGAATCCATCCTGCTGACTGTTATCCAACCGTATCCTGTGAGTAGATCACACCGCAAAGATTCAGTGTCGTACAAACTGTTTGTTGTCTCTAAATATAAAAATATAATATTTATGCTAAATACACTACAAACCTTACTGTGAAAATAACGATCTTGCAAATTTATTGTGTTCATTGTTTATTGATTTCAGTATGTTAAATGTAGAACTGCATCACCAGTGTCTGTGTTATCGCTCTCTCTCTTTTCTCCTCTCTCCCTCCTGTCTCTCTCTCTTCCTCTGTCCCTCCGTTTTTGGACTGTTGCCTCTCAGTCCCCTAAATCAGCGTTCATCAGTGCAGCCAAAAAAGCCATGCTCAAGTCCAATCCAGTCAAAGTGCGCTTTGCAGAGGAGGTCATTGTGAACGGCCAGGTTCCAGTCAGTCTTACCACACACACACACACACACACATTTATGTAGGATCTAATGTATAGTAATAATGTAGCTCTTGCTGGTTTTGACATGTCCCAGCTATAATCCAGACTTCGTTCACATGTCAAGTGAACACAGAAGCACAAAATGAAAAAGACTGAACGCGTTCCTCATTTTCAGAATCCGGTGAAGGACAATTCTCTTCTGTTCATGCCAAATGTCCTGAAGGTGTACCTGGAGAACGGGCAGACAAAATCGTTCCGCTTTGACAGCAGTACCTCTATCAAGGTGTGTGTATGTGTGTGTGTGTGTGTGTTCTACCCCTTAAGGCACACTCCACATAAAATTAGCAGTCCTTGCAGCATCTATAATTACAAAGGCAGACATTCATTTAAAGTGGAAATGACTTTGAATTGATACACTCTCACACACCATGAAATTAAATCACTTTTTGAGTTCCATTAGTTAGAACTTTTTATTTATTCAGACTGCGAATGCAAAGAGCTCATTCTTCTGACTCGTGCGTAGTTTAGGAAGCAAGACAGCATAGTCTCTGTGAACCATAGAAGGACAGTTGAACATGAACTGTGTAGTAGTCCTTTCATTTTTAAATCAACCAGTGTTATAATTTCATTCATATTTAGACATATGTTAGCATAGACTTTGATTTCTTGTATGCTAAATGTGAAACCGTGCACGGCTGCCTGACGCATACGCGGAAGGTTTTTACAGCCATCTTTCTGCCGTGTTCAGGACGTGATCATGACCCTGCAAGAGAAGCTGTCAATCAAATGCATCGAGCACTTCTCGCTGATGTTGGAGCAGAGAGCCGAAGGCTCTGGAAGCAAACTGCTTCTCCTGCACGAACAGGAGATGCTCGCGCAGGTAGGAGATGCTTCCTTTTCGCTCCCGTTTCCTTTGTCTCCTTTTCTGTTTGACACACACACGCACACACATTCCTGCTCAGTATTCAAGCAGTTTTTGGACCCCAGTGTCATTTATCAGCACTGGCACAGCAGGGGCGATAGCTCACGTTACACCTACTCACTCCCTCTCTCTCACTCGCGCACACACTCATCCACAGTGCCCGCTACATTCTAATGAGGTTGCGGGATCACAGGAGGACAGTTTTAATATTCATACCACATAGTTCAAATGTGAAGCTCTGCACTTGGCGCACACTGTGGCAGATGTTCAACAGTCATTGTTCTCTGACGCGCCTAATAAGTACTATAATACACCTGAGGGTCAACCTTGGTGACAGCTGTATGGAGAAGGCTAGAAGTAAACTCCCTCACCCTCACTACACGCACTAAATTATTGCTAAAACATGATCAGTATTTACCAGATGATTTTGTTCATGCTGGTTTATATTTTAATATTAATGTTTTTTTTACATTTAGATATTTGAGAGAGACTTGTAGAGTTAACTTTTTAGTTGGAATAAAAATGTTCATATTAAAAATGATGACATAGAGAAATTAAACTTGTGATAAAGTGTTTATTTTAAATTTAATGTATGTTTACTGTAGTGAAATTTAAAACAGCACTTTTAATTATAATTAACAGTATTAATACTGATGTGATATATATTCGTAGACATAGTTTAAAACCACTCAATATTACATTTTCCATAATGCCTTTCACTATCCCATCCTAACTATCCAACGTCTCTTCCTTCATTATGGTTCTTCTTCCTCTGTGACCTCAGGTGACCCAGAGGCCCAGCTCTGACAAGATGAAGTGTTTCTTCAGAATCAGCTTCGTCCCCCGGGACCCAGTGGAGCTGCTCCGGAGAGACCCTGTAGCATTTGAATACCTCTACCTGCAGGTGAGATTAAACAAGCAGTAAAGTCTTAAACATATAATGTAAAGTAAAATCCTACTGAGTGACAGGCGACAATCTATCACATGGCTTAGAAATTAGTTTTAGGCTTTAATGGATTTAGTCAGATTTATATAGAATTAATCTTTTTAAGATAAAAGCCTAATAGAAAAATCCCAAATAAAGTCCCCGGATGAACCTCGTCTTGTCTATAAAATAACAAAATGCTTCCCAATAGGATTCTTCACAATTACTGAAGTAGCCTGAGAGAAGGGAAGCTAATCATCTGTTCTTGTCAGACTTTACCATTAAGTGCTTCCGAATCCTTCATCTGGGACTGGAAACAGTATCTCTTTGAAGGAATCTCGAGCTACAAAGGTTGACAACAACTTATTTCATCACAGCGGGGATGTGTTTCCGCTTGAATTAATCTATAGGGACATACAATGCACTTTGTAAGCCCCAGAACTTTACTTCAGGATTCTCAGGCAACTTTGCTTCCTGCTCTGCCGTAGAGTTGCAACGATGTGGTTTTGGAGCGGTTCGGCCCGGAGCTGAAGTACGACGCCGCGCTACGACTGGCCGCGCTGCAGATGTACATCCTCACGATGACGACTAGGCAGAGCCAGAAAGTCTCTCTCAAATACATCCAGTAGGTTTGTGTGTGTGGCTACGCATGTGTTTTTGACCGCGCTAACATCATCTGTAACATTAAGCTGCTCATTCGTGATAGATAAAGATGGTTTCTAAAGATTTTGTGCTGAGGTTTAAATTAAATATACATCACATTAAACGTGATGCGGGAAACACTTCTTCCATTACATTCACCATTAACATTACTACAAATCGAATTAACTGATGCTCTAGAGCTCTGTGTGTCATCTCCTCTCAACAGAAAGGAGTGGGGCTTTCCACTTTTCCTGCCTCCCGCCGTGCTGTCCAGCATGAAGGAGAAAAATATCAAGAAGGCTCTGACACACATCCTCAAAACCAACCAGAACCTTGTGCCTCCAGGGAAAAAAGTAAGCAGTTCTTTTTTGCCTTTTCTTGCCCTTCGTAATAAACTTCTCGTGCACACACACATGCGCAAAAACTCGCTGTCTCTCTGTTTAGTGATGCGGTATCCTTAAAATAGCATCAGTGCCACGCTTGGCCTTGTAAAGGTTCTCACCCTTGTCAACCTCAGACCCGGTGTTGAGCCAGACCTTGAATGCTAATTGGAATAACAACAAACTTTGTGCATAATCAGATATTCATATTCAAACAAGCACACACACACGGTGCCCCAGTCAGGCTGCATATCCAACTTTTTGGGAGTTTTTGCAATAGGAGCAGCTGCCGGTCTGTCCATCCTCTAACGCCCATGTTCATTTTGACACATACAAAAGAAATTAGCAGTAATGCAATGGAAACTTTGTTCATGTAAAAGTTATTGACTGTCTCTGAGGAATGAAGCATTCACTGAAGCTGAACGTCTGGGCAACATTATTCATCGGTATGCTAATTAGCGGTGTTATGTGCCCAACCTAATTCAACAGCTTTACGCAGTGAATGGAGGAATGTACAGTAGTTTAGGTCAAAGTGTGTATAAGTGAAAATATGTGTCTATGCAACGTCAGTCAGCTGAGAGGGATATTGATCTCGTCTCCCCAAGCCTGAGCGACACAATGTGAGAGCTAATGATTTGTATTCACAGTAGCGGTTGATATGCAACCCATTCATTAGGGAGAAATACAGCCAAGTAGCAACAATGAACTGCCAAAACAGAGACGCTCTAAATCAGCTTCCTCATTACAGTCTGGAAGCTTTCGCTCACTCCTCATCCAAGAAGGCTGCTCACTCCGTTTTGTGAAAACACTTTGGTTGCAGCAGAGCAAGAAAAAACAGCTGTTATATGAGATACTTGGTTCTGACTAGTAAGGTCAGACATCCCATTAGCCTTTTGTTTCTGATAGTGACATAAGATATGGTTTAATTATACTGTGGTCTTAGGTGTAACCTTATAGGACAGTACAGTTGATATAGTATATCTGCTTCTGCCATGTCTGAACATGTGGCACTCCGAATAAGGAGCACTAAAAACTTATTGTACACATGCAGGCAGTGGATGCATCAGCACTATGGAAAAGATTACCATTTGGAGCTTTCAGTTTTTAAATTTGAAAATCCCATTGACCCTAAATGGCTAGAGGGACACACGTCCTCACAAGCGAGCCATAAAGAGTACTGCAGCAGAGCAGCTCTTCAGATTTGGATTAGATTTAAATGACATGATGGGATATACAGTAATGGAAAATCAGTGGTCCAGATCAAGATGGCTTGGGAGTGCTTTACATACTGACCTTAGAAGACTAATGTGTCTGCCCAGCTTAAAGTCATTTTGTTTTAGACGCTTACTAATGTATTTCACTTCTCTCTGTGCAGCTGACTGCTTTGCAGGCCAAGGTGCATTACCTGAGGTACCTCAGTGAACTGAGGCTCTACGGCGGGAGGGAGTTCAAATCAATACTTTTGGTATGATCCTTGTTTCTGTAGCTTTGTGAAGGTCTGACATTAAATAACAACATAGCTGCTTTAAACCCTGTCATGTGCACGTATGTTCTGTAGCAAGGGGAGAAACAGACAGATGTGACGCTGTTAGTGGGCCCACGTTATGGCATCAGTCACGTCATCAACACGCGGACCAACCTGGTGGCCCTGTTGGCCGACTTTAGCCACGTTAACCGCATCGAGATCCTCACTGAGGATGAGACCAATGTGCGACTGGAGCTGCATGTTTTGGATGTCAGGGTACGTATAGTTCTGTCTGAAAACAGCTGTAGCAGGAAACATTATTATGTCCTTCACAAAGTCAAGCATCTGTTTTATTTTGTTCCTTTCCTCTTTCTTTAATCTCTCTTCTTTCCTTTCCTCCTTTTTTTTTTACAGCCCATCACCCTGATCATGGAGTCAAGTGATGCTATGAACCTGGCTTGTCTAACAGCAGGCTACTATCGCCTCCTAGTGGACTCAAGGAGATCTATCTTCAACATGGCTCATTGCAATAGCACTGGAGGGGATGACAACAGTGAGTTATTTATAACTGTTCATGTATGTCTGGTCAAGAGAGTATGGATTCAAGAATAATAAAATCAAATAAAACCTTTCTCTAGCTATTTTCACATACGAACTCATACACACCATTCAGTAATTTGAGAAGTTGACGAACAGATTTATTTTGAAAGAAAGAGACTAGCTTCAATGGCCTAAAAAATGATGTTGTACTCCTTGACATAAGATCTTACAAGTGAAGTAGCACATTGAAAAGTCTAGTGGAGAGACTTTAAAATGTCCTTAAAATTTAAACAACATGAAATATGAAACACTTACATTCTTGCCCTCTGCAGGTCAGGATCGTGTCCTAGAGTGGCCGTACAGCACATCTTTGGGGGACAATGAGGAGTCTTCACCCAGCCAAGGGACAATCTACAACCGGAACTATCAGTATTTAGATGGACATAGGGAAAACAGCGTCTCTCCCTATTTCCATGAACCACAAAACCCTGACAGAGACACTGGGACACGAAGAAGTCCACTGCCCCCACCACTTCCCCCAGCTACCAGACACAAACCTCAAGACTCGCCTCGGAGCGCCAAAGTGTCATTTATATTCGGGGGGGACCCTCCCTTGAACAAGCCCAAGAACTTAGGCTATGAAAGACTGTTGGAGAGCCCTGAGGTACCCGAGCACAGATCGCCCTACTTACACAACAGCACAGACTTTCAGCCGCAGGACAGAGTGCCATTTCAGTTCAGTGGTCTGACTCATGTCTACAGTAACATCATTAGCGAGGAAGGTGGTGAGGAGCCACTGCTGAGGGATCTGTTTTATCGGGATACAACGGACGACGCTGAGGACGACGATGACGCTTCCTGTGAAGAAGACTCCACTGGGGGGACACCGGTGGGCGGGGAAAGAGGGCCTGGAGACGAAAACTGCTGTAACCAAGGAGGCGCGTTAGCCACGGCGGCTGGAAAAGCTACTTTCCTCACTCTCTCTGGTTCCACTGATGACATCATTGACCTGACGTCACTCCCTCCCCCTGAGGGAGATGACGGCGTTGACGACAGTGAAGATGACACACTGTTGCAAACGCTCAACCTCGCAATTGCGGCTCCGCCACCAGGCTTTCGGGACAGTTCGGATGAGGACACGGCTCCTGAGGGAAGGCCACTGAGCACACATGACATCGAAGACATCCCAGTATCGTTAATTGATGTCATTGCGACACATGGGGGGGGGGAGGGGAGCAGGGGAGGGGCGAAAAGGCTGGATAATGCAGTTATGAATACTCTTCAGGCACTGGAGGCTCTATCTGTCTCTGAACAGAGACCTCCAGTACCACCACCCAACAGTAACAATCCAGGTGTGTTGAACACTAATGCAACCTTTAATCTTTAATCACCATCATTAATGTCCGTAATGTACTGTTAACCTACTTCTCTGACCTTTACACTAAAGATAAACCACACTAACAGATTCTGTGATGATTCCATGTTGAGTTTTTGTATCATATGACTCTGTGACCTGTATGCCACCATTTAAAGTAGCAAACACACCCATGACACCAGAACACACATCCAATATGCTGTGCAGCATCTAATACTATATGCAGAGAGCCGTTCGCTGTAAGTTGAATGACCCTTATCTGACATCGTGTCTGTTGTCTTCCAGGTGTCTACACGTCACGAGGATTTAGCCCACAGTCGTCCTCAGATTCCGGCAACGAGACCAATTCATCAGAAATGACTGAAATTTCTGAACTTGCTGCTATTCACAGGCTCAGTGAGAGCCACATGCGTCTTCTGGTGGCCACAAGGGAAGGATACCAACCTTTACTTGAGGAGAAAACTGAATTCCCCATCTCCCCTAGTACGGGGGGGTTGACGCAAAAGAAAACATGTAGTCCAACACAGCACCTTCAGCCTCCAGCTGTTCCTCCAAGACGGAGTCCTCTGTTAAATGCTGCATCATCAGGGCTGGACAGCTTGGAAGTAAGATCCCAGACTAATTTCTCATCCACTCTGCAGCGGCCCAGCTCCACCACACCCGGAGGCAAACACCACAGAAAGTCTGCAGATTCCAGTGGGAAGTATAACACCTTCAGCACAAGAGAAGGGCATCGTGGTGAGAGTGGCAGCCGCATTCGTCTCGACTTGGATCAGCGCGAGTTGTTCTGTGAGCTGGAAGAAAGTCAAAGAAGGCAGAATTCTATTTCGGCAGATAATCCTGTAGCTGAATGTCTCGTGAATAGCATGCCTCATGAGCACCACAGAATCCCCCGCCCTCCTTCCTCTACCTCTGACCGCCTCATAGAAGCTGTTAACTTGGGAGACTGTGGTACAGATAATGGGGCAGTCCCTGTTGAGCAAGATGAACATCTAGTTGTAGCATCGTTACTGTCCCCAGCCAAAAAATCCAGATCAGGGGGATCCGACCAGGGATCTGACATGCACAGTGACCATCAGCCCATTTCAAGACAGCAGAGTGTTGCACGTTTGTGTGAGTACCATCTAGCAAAAAGGATTTCAAGCTTGCAAGGAGAGGCTCACAGTTCACTCCAGGGTTCTCTGTGCTCATCGCTAGATGCAGGTGGCAGCACAAACAGTAGTGCCTGTGGCACCCCAACTGACTCACCCCAAGGCCCCGGTGCAGTTGAAGCAAAACATCATCATTTGCAAAGGCACCCACTTTCTAGTTCTTCTTCCTCATTACTCAGGGTGCTAAACTATGAAGATAACAAGCCCGGAATCTCTCACAGCATCCCTGGTCAGAACACCCAGGGAAAAGAACTACATCCACATGCAGATCCCGCCCTCCTTCGAAAGATGTTGCCCAACATTCACCCTCCTGCTGCTGGGGCTGAACCAAGCCGGCCTTCCTCAGCCACACCGTCTAAACATAAAGATGCCACAGGTACAGCAGGCAAGAGGGCTCATAATGATCTACATCATACAAAACAGCAAGCCTATTTTAAAGGGCTGAACCAGAAAGAAGGCAGTGAGGCCTACAGGCAGCTGATTAACTATCTAACAGTGAGCCAGATGCATCAGGGAGGGAAGCTGCACAGTGCAGGCATGGGAGGTGCCGTGAAAAAAGACACCAGGCGTTTTATCACGAGCAACCCTCAGCTCGTCGAAATGGTTAAGAATAGGAGTAACACAATCGCTCGCTGCCCGTGTATGCCTTCCTCCGTATCATCCCCGTTCCTTAGCCCAAATGCAGCCACCACACAGCTGGAAAATAAAAACCCATTATTATTTCATTCTGCCACACTTCCAGCCAAACTGAAGAGAAGTCCAGACATGCATTCTCAAAGACTGAATGACTTCAGACCAGGAACTGCTGAGAGGAGGAGCTCCTTTTCTGGCCTGGAAGGTGAGCTAGAGAGAAGTGGGATGGACCCAGAGCACTTCCTGTCTCTATGTAAGAGAGAGAGTTGTATCAGCCGTGATGAGGGTTCCATCACAGGTGGACATCGTGAAGTGGGAGGTACCATAAACCGTCTCCCACCTCGCTCAAGAAGCCAGCCTAGTGGCAACACAGAAGACTGGTTCAAATCAGACCTGAGGGCAAAGCATGCAGTTCGTCAGTCTCCTCATCATCATCCTAATGACTCCGTTTGTTTCTCTCCTGTCCCTGGTATAATTGGTCAGCGACCAGACCTCAACACTCTCTCCTTAGGGAGGGGAGACCACCCATCTGCTTTTATCAGGCAGGCATCTACTGGCAGAGCTTGCATTACATCTCCAACTCCTATACCGCCACCTCCCCCACCTCCTCCTCTTCCAGTGTCTGTGTCAGTGCAACCCAACACTCACTTCAGCAACTCAGGATGCACACAAGATTCAGTCCATTCCATCCAGTCCCGACAGAATCAGAACCACATTCAGACGGTTACTTCCACCCTGCCACAGATAGATCCCTTCTGCAACAACCTCCAAAGGGGCCGGGAGCTCAAGCGCAGCTCAAGTAATGTGACTGCCAGTTCTGGTAGTGTTGAAGTCCTGTTTGACAAACCCACCCGCAGCCGGAGCCAGCAGCCTTTGTCACCACCTGTGCCCCTGCAAGGTGAGACCAAAGCCCAGAAGAGGCAGTCAAGGAAGCGGCTCTCCAAGAGCTACTCCCAGGGCTCTGTATCCTCCCACACCACGTGCTGGTCTACAGGCAGCAGGGTAGACAGTAGAAGGGCGTCTGTGGCTTTTCCGTTGCAGAAAGATGCTAAACACACCAAGGGCCCTCAAAAACTAGACACAAGTCCCTGGAGATGCAATGGGCCCTTCAGTTACTGCTTCTTTAAGCGTAAGAGTGAAGGTGAAGAGGATGACATTGAGTGGGAGAGGCCCAGGCGAAGCCGTGGTGGGATCGATACTGATAATGGCGGTGCAGCTGCATCAGCCATATTGCCCTGTGGCTCGGCAGTGGATGCGGCCGGGGAGCAGCTGTATGGGGAAGTCCTCAACAACATGAGCTTTAGTGACCGTCTCTCGCGCATCAACGCACTCAAGGACCGCATGTATTGCTTCCCTTCTGGCTTTACGGACGTCCGCCGTGATGCCAGTGAGCTAATTGCACTCGTGAGATCCAGCATAGGTCGCTGCGATCGTGGAGCCCAGATGCCGATCCAGGACGTGTCCCAGTACAAGCAGCTTCTCTCCGTCGAGTCAAAAGAATTAGGCCGAGCGTGCCGGAGGATGGCGCAGGCCCACAGTAGCCCAGAGGAGATGCTGCTAGCTGTAACTTGCAGCTTCCAGGTGCTATGCTGTTTGTGTGAAGCTTGTATGTGTCTGGTTAAAGGGCTTGGAGTCTCAGCCTCACACCAACAGAGGGAAGTCGTGGCAAAGGTTGACGAGGTTGTTATGAACTATATCTGTTTGCTCAAAGCAGCTGAGGCTGCCACTGTGGGAGCACCAGGAGAACACAGCGTAAAGGCCCTTGTCCGCCACTCCAGTACCATGTCGGCCATTGCTAATGCACTCACCCGCTCCCTTAAAACGCTGCTTAGCAAGTAGAGGCTACTTCTGATGCTCTATAGTGTGGCCTATGCTATCAGTGCAAGTCTGTCTTTATGCATCTTTTATGTGAGTCTTATATATTTTTCAGATTAGTTCTGGGCAGTATACTGTATTAAAATCAATAACATGCAAGACTTTCAGTTACTATTAATGTAACCTATCGCTCAAATTGAAAAGATGAACGTGAGAAGATGCTGAAAGGCAGTCCTACCTGACTGCACTTGCTTTTTGTGATGACAATATTGTAATGTATATTTACAAAGCCATATTGACACACACCTTTGTAATATGACATGTACCTAATAGATACCCTTTTACCTGTGCATTATGTAACTTAATTTAAAAAATGTAAATATTGTACATAAATATAGTAAAAATATTATATGCCGTAGCAGTTTTAAGATATCATTGTGTTAAGCTTCATTTGCTCTTGGAGTGAATTGACGTTCAGAGCAATCAGTTCATAAAATGCAGTTTTACTAGAGATAATTATAATTGTAACTATGATAATTTATTCATAGGAGTGTAAGTAAAATGTGTCACTATACATCCTGTGAAGAAACAGTTGATATCATTTGGTTTAGATGCTTAAAACTATGGTCAGATTTGAACCCTGTCGCATCTCTTTGCTAGATGAGAGGAACAGTTGATAGAAAGGTGGAAGATACGTGGACACTAATTGCACAACATTAATCACTGCTTCATATTTTATCACTTGAATTATTTTTTGAAATAAATAATCAACAGTAAATAATACACTCCCCCTCCCCCAAAAAACTAAATATATATAGTTATAGTGCTATATTATCAGCAATTTAGACAACAGTAGAATTTCTAAGATTGAAAATGTTATTAGATTTATTAAATATATCTAATTATTTTTATTTTTAGTTTACTGTTATATGTTTTGGAATAACTTCTGTACTTGAATTAATTATTATTCCACACCATGTATCAAGGTGCAGTTATGTCTCTCGACAATGAAATTGTATTCCTATTTTTTTTCAGTAATTCACAAACCTATTAAAATACATTTTACAGATATTTGTATTTGTCTCTTTCACATTTGTCTTTTAGTTCAAATGCTTCACTGTACTATAAAATTGGCACTGGGCTGTTCAGAAAGTATAACTTCCAATAATTTTCAGCAGTTTTATTAAACTGTTACATCAAAGCTATTGTGTCAATATAATTCTTATGTTAGTATGTAGAAATCATTATTGTAAGGCTGTTCATAACATCACCAGATGTTTGGTTTGGTTGGCACAGTTATTGGTTCTTTTCACAGGGTTTAAGACATCTGCTCAGCTGCAGAGGATACTTGATTTTAAAATTCTCTGTGTATTTTTGTGGCCTCGAATATAAAATAAATCTAGTATTTTGTCAAAGCTGGCAAGCAAGGGTATTGAGAGGGGGACTTGTTTATTCTCTGTAAAGAAAGAGTCCTCATCCATCCTCTCACCATACCCGCCTAATATGCAGAGTGACATAGTGTGTGCCAGTGCGCACGTACTAACAATTACGTGCGTTCGCGAGTGTGTGTCCACGTGAGGTTTTACCGAAACGGCGCGGGGACTGGGGGGGGGTGTAGTTGGGTGGGGGGGTGTAGTGGGGCGGGCGGGCGGGCGGGCGGGGAGACAACTGCCTCATTATCACATTGGGCGCGTGCTCTACGTGGCAGCGACGCTGCCCAATCAGATCAACGCGTACGGGAAAAGCCACGCCCGCGCGGCAACTCGCGTCGCGCGCCTCTAAAATCATTGTGTACCGGGAGCAGACAAAAGTTTGCGGTTAGTCTCTGCTCCGCATCGAAAAACGTTAGAAGTTAGGAGACTTTGCGTAGCCTTCACCTGGATTGTGAGGTTTGTGTTTGCGACTTCGGAAAGGTGCCGTGGTGCTTTCTGTAACAGAGGTGAGCTCAGCAGCTGAAGCCGAGCACTCGCCGTGAAAGTAATTGTTGCGCCCCGTGGGGTTTAAAGTTCAGCTAAGAGTAGCGTCACTTGCTGCTAGCTGTTAGTTCAGTTAGCTCCACGTCTTAATCGATTAGTTCGGACACAATGGCTGCTGTATGCCAACCACGACGTGCCTTGGTTGAAATACCTGCCCCGCAGCCCAAAATTGCAGGTATGTGTGAAAGCTTTATTTATTTTGGCTGTAAAATTAGTGCAACTTTGGTCCTTTTGTGCAGGAGGCGCCACTTTGCTACCATGCTAACGTTATCACAAGCGCGCGAGTTAACCGTTAACAAAATAAATTGTGACAAGTATCTACAACGTGGAGAACTTATCAAGTTTGATTGTGTAATTTTTGTATTTAATTGTTTGGATTTCATTACTGATACTGTCGTAAATTCCATTGTGGGACCTATCAAAACGAACCACCGTGCAAAGTGTGAGTTAAATGAATGTTTTCTTCGCAGCACGCATGAGGAGGTCTTATCTGGAAATACTGAGCGCTCGTTTGGCTCCATCTCCACCCCCACGGGGGAGAACGGCTACAAACACGAAGCGTGTGGCGTCATGTAAGTACACAGGAAGTTAAAGGGAAAAAGAAACTCAAAGCTAAAGTTGAAACACTGACTGTAGAGACCAGGGCAGTAAAGGTTTTTAGTTCAGTTAATGAAAGTGCAGCACTTTGAGGGGTTAGTGGTCCATTTGCTGTTATTTGCTATGATTTGTCATTGTTCTGATCTTTTTTGTGTGTGCAGTGGATTTGTCCATTGGTGGGCTGTGGAGTGGTAGATTAGAAGAGCAGTGTGAGAAGATGGACGAGCCCCATAACCCACTCTCCAATCAGCAACTCGTACAGCTAATCAGATCCCTCATCTTAGTTGAACAGGTACTGATCATGGCTATTTTGATTATCCAAGTCGGTGAGACTTGGATATGTTTCATTCTTTGTACTCAGTTTGAAGTTGCTTTGAATATAAGCGTCTTCCAAATGTCCAAATATGCAAATGAAATGTGCAACTTGGTGCCTTCACATCATAAACTTAAATGTGTTTTATTGTAGAGCCAAGAGCCCAGGATCCTGGCCTCGGACCTGAAGTATCTCCAGGAGGACTTGCAACTAAAGAAGGCTAATGTTTACAAGTCCATACCCTATTCACGATTTGGCTCCAACAGGGACGCTCACTGCTACAGAAAGGCATACCCTCACCTGGTGGCTTTCAAAGTGAGTATATTATGTATACTTTCGAAAGGAAGCGCTGATTTCCCCTTCTATTATATTCTAATAGGGGGCTTGAGGCTCTAAGCTCGAAGTATGTCATTCTAATCTGACCTTTGTTTTCCACAATAGGTTTCATGTCAGGAGTGGGGCCAGGTTCTTCTGAGAAACAAAGAGTGGGACACCGTGTTAGTGCACACGTTGATGGCGTGGCGTTACACCAGTGAGTTGCCGCAGTGGGATACAGCGAACCACAATGCTCTTCGAGAACAGTGTTACAGCATCCTGGCAGCTAACAGCCTCACTGCTCTCCAGCACTACCACCCTGAGCCCAGCAGAGGACGGGAGCTGCTCAGGAGGTAACAATGAAAGATTTTAAGGACTATGCAGAGCATATAGACAAAGTTTTTGCACAGTACGAGCCTTGGTAGTTTTAGTATTTGCACTAATTCCACATGTATTTATGGTGAGATAAACACCATATCCATGGATCTGAAAGGTGACAGGGTGTTCTAGATAGTTGGGGGTGCACGGCTACACTCAATGCATTTGTTTTGAGTACTAATAAGGTATCTCCTGCCTAAATACATGAATGAACTGATTTTGAAAGGTCCAATTTAGGTTACTTGTTTGCTGCAAAGTCATTTCACACATAATTGGTACCGTAAAACCTCTGTGAACCAGCTTTGAGGTAAAAGTTTGTAAACATTCACATCCTGCGGATTTGCCCCGTTCTGCTGGTGTCTTTAATTTTGGGCTGAAACAAGCTACATGGGCATCAAGTGTTCTTGACTTTTTAACCTGGGGTGTTAGCAGTCACTTTACTCCTTATCCAGGTGTGCACTGGGTGCATAAATACAAGTTGCATCATGTCTTTCAGCCATTAATTGTTATAGTTACTATAGTGAGATTCAAAGTGATTCTTATGTGCCAAAGTAGCCGGTGTAGTAAAAGCTCCAGCTAAGAATTATCATTCTGCTGATGCTAACTATTTAGTCTTGGGATGCTGTCATTATCGCCTGTTTATTGTATCCTTATTAGTGCTTAAGTTGTAGTTTTAGGTCCTGTTGACCCAATTAATCAGACCAGAAATCATGGAGCATCATTAGCACTGATAGAATTGAGGCCTCTGGCTAAAACCTGTCTAACGGATCACTCTTCTGTTTTTCTGTCTAGGTTCAGGATGGCTCAGCTGCACAGCCAATCAGTCGTGCCTTGTATTCGGGAGCTGCGAAGGATTGTGGAATGTGGAGATGACTCTGCCATGGAAGCAAAATAACATAAGGAAACGTGTCGGTGGCTGTCTTCACTTGAAAAGTTGGCTTCATAGGTGAACTAAATGATGTACTTTGTGTTATGAGCCAAAAAAAACCTCACGGTAGTTTGTTGGGGGAACTACTACAGTATTCTTCCAAAGGGTTGTAGTGGCAGCTGCGATGTCCAGGATAATGCAGTTTAAAGGTAATGAGAACCTCCCTTTAAATCGCTGACAATGCAGTAAAACTCATATTTAATAACACTGCATCTTTACGTGAACGGGAAAGTATTACTACGCTTGTTACATGGCCCGCCTCGCCATGAATTCAGCATTAGTTAATGTAACATTATGTTCATACGTTACCTGAAAGCCTTACTACAAAAGAATTTCCAATCAGGCGAATGTTGCGTTAGTCGATTTTGGCTGCAATATCTTTTTAGAAGTTTCTATAGAAAAACTTTTGTAATGACCAATGAAATGTAAAGCGTGAACAAGGCCTTTTGCTTTATATGGGTGTGTAAATATGATCTCACTGATCTGAAGACTTGAAACTGTGGCCTTGACTTTGGGTGTGTGTTGTATGTGTGGCTCGTTTGTATCGTCTGTCAGTGGTTGCACAATTGTGGTTTGTCCTGAAAACTTGAAAATTTTTGATAAAATAGAACCTTAATTTAAATAAAGTTATTTTGTACTGCAAGGAACAAACTTGAAATGAAAGTCCTTTTTATTTCTGTAATGTTTACTGTTCAAATTGCTATTTATTCAGATAAAAGTTTTATACTGTCAACTCGGTGAATAAATCATAGTCCTAAAAAGCATGTTCAGGGAAGGGTGTTTGTGCGTTTCATTTTAGTCTGAAGTTGATTTGTAGGGAGCGGTAGTTAATTTGTAGACTGTAGTGTCCGTAAAGCACCTTGATTAAAGACTACTGCTTCTTAAAGATAGGCCATTGTAGAAGATAATAGGATTAATCGATCAGCGCATTGATCGTTTGTCTTTTCCAGCAGCATGTGATCCCCGGGTCTTTACCTCTAGGTGGAGCCCATGCTGCGCTGTAATCCAACAGACGGTGCTCCTCCACTGGAGTCAGACTCCAGTGGAGGAGCACTGTTAAAGCACTGGAGAAACAGCTGTTGCCATGGTGCACTGTAGTAAATATTGCATTATTTTGAAATGCTACTTAGGGTTCTCCTTAATGAATGGGAGGTTGGTAGGGTGAGAGGCGTTTGGCTCGTGAGCAGACTGCTTGCTGTGGAAGTTCTGTCAGAAAGACACTTTATTAGAAGAGGACTTGTGTAGTGACATTATTTCCCTTAGGAGACTTCATATGTATTCTCCAATTTTTGTAAAGGCATAGTCTGTAAATTAGCGCTGGGCTATGATGTAATGCAGTCCTCTGAGAGTTAATACAATTATTTGTAACCGCGTTGTAGCACAGAGTGGGATATATTAATTTTACTGCCTATGGCATCATGTAAATGTGATCATCCCACTCAGATATATGGTGCTATTGCTAAATTAGAGATTAAATTGGTGGACAGGATGATGGTTCCTACAACTGAGCCCACCTACAGTATGCTGGCATCCATCAAATCCCTCAAGAGTGTTTCTTTCAGCCTCACTCAGTTTTTTTTTTCTTATGCCTCTCACATAAATGCAACACAACATAATAAATAGTAATAAAAAATCAGGGAATAATATCAGAGATTGTTTGTTTAAGCCATCACAATAAATTGGCTTTCACGGCATGCTCGCGAAAACAAAATGGAGCAACCTCACGGAAATTTCATGGCAGTAATGACAAAATTACATCTGCAAATTGTTCCTTCTGTAAACATTCAATAGCACAACCAGAGGCTATTTCACCGGCATGCCCTGGATCTCACCGAAGAGATTAACCCTCTAAGCAAGTGGAATCTAGGGGATTTCCTGAGCCAGTTCAGAGGCTACAAAGAAGCTCTGCCTTAGCAAAAGCAGAAACGCTGAACCAGTAGTAAGAACTGCGGCTTACTGATCTTGGCACCGTGGAAGAGATCAGAGCTGCAAATAAGTTGTGCAGACACTAAAATGCCCTTATTGTGTGTGTGTGTGTGCGTGTGCGTGTGCGCGTGCGTTAGAGTTCCACTGTGCCACGTGTTTACGTTCAAGACTAGTGCCACGATCAGAAAGCCACCATCTATAAAGCCAGACCCCTTTGTTTGCCTCAGTGCACAGTTTCGTTTATGCTCATTCTTTACTACAAACTCGACAACAACACTCTAACCCTGAATAACAGCTTTTTGAACGTCATGCAAGCTGTTTCTACGTCTGTATCTTTAAACTAAACATGTTTGCCAAACCAAATAGAAATGTTAACCAAAAACAGAATATTTCCCTAACTGTAACCAACTTGGTCCTGAGTTATCTCAGCGCTTAGATGCATTGGTCCGCAATTATACAGGCTGTCCTCATATAGAGATTATTTTGTTCTGGAGCTACTCTCCCTGGAAGTAATCACACAGCTAAGATGACACCAAAGGCGCAACCTAGGAAAAAAGCCCAGAGTCACAGCTGAAGGATGAAAGGAGTCATCGGAGCTGATTAAGACGAACATCTGTTCACAAATCTACCATGTGCAAACTATTATGTTGCATGGAGCATAGTGTCCGTCTCAGGTCACCACAGAGGAAGAACATACAGCGCAAAATACAGAAACTTACAAGATGGTGTGAGTCAAATGGGGTCAAATCAGTTTAAGGACCAGTTCGCACAATATTATCCAGCACAGCAAATAAAGATCCCCATAACCACAGCTGAGTGATCATCCTGAGCAATTAACAGAATGATTAACGTAAGAGATGAAAGAATGCCTGACCCAGCTGGACGTCACCGTGGCTGCTCTGAACCTCCGGTCCAGAGGTGCGGCGCTGGAATTCTCCACGCGGAGGATGAAAAGATCAGTTCAAAGCCTTTGAAATTACTCTCCCTTGAAAGATCTTTGACAGATCAGACAGTTTAATGCGAGTGATCGTCTTAGCTGCTGCTTTAACTGTGTGGTGCAGCTTGTACCTGTTCCCCGCTGAGAGATCCCCAAGCCACGTTGATCTGAAGAAGGTTAACACACGTCCTAAACCGCTGTAACATCCTATGAAATTCTTTTTTTTTTACATATCACAAACTGATCATATTATTCTGGATCACATTGTTGAGAAATGCTGAATTCCCCTAAGCTTTCCATCAGTGCAGTGCTGCTTCTCGTTCCTCTTGTGTCTTCTGAGAAGGGGCGGATTTACGCCTGGGATGTTAGGTGAGTGTAATTAATAGTAATTAACTAGCTGTGAGGATAGAAAACCAGCAGTACTGAGTCTCGTGGAGTTGCGTAAGGGACTCAGTGACTGAGTGTCTGTACATGACTTGAATAGTTTTACACAGCCGAATTCCTCTCGTAGACATCTGTAGTGACATTCAAGCATCTGTCGCTGCTGCTCGGGCGACGAAAAAAAAGCTGAAAGAAAGAGGATGAGAGCACTTTGATGCCATGTAGCAGGAATTAAAGTGATAAATCCAGAAAACCTGAGCAGGCACCAAGGACGCCGCTGTCACATCTACGGAGATGCCCTTTACAGAATAAAATGAAGATTTACCAGTGTTGTGAGACGGTAAAGAGTAATCAGTGCTTTGGTGTAGCAGAGCTGAGGATTAGTTATCTCTGTTAATTCATCTGCCAAAAGATCATTTATATAAACTGCAAATATTTAAAGTGTTCATTTTTTTCCTCCTGGCTTCGTTTGGAGTGTACAGTTTCATTTAGTGGATATTCATTGTCTGTGAAGGTTTAAAGCCGCACGGCTGTGGAATTCACAGAGGGTGGGTTTTGAAGTACAACAGAAATCAATGGTGCCGCGCAGAACACTCTGAATACTGATCTGTGGAGCCTCCCTGTCCATATCACGTTTTGCATTATATGACTGAATTGGAGTGTCGCTGTAAGTCATGTCAGCGAGCCGGGACGCACAACAGACCGTCCCCACAGCAGACATACAGGACAATGGACAGACGTGCAAATGCAATCAGAGGGCTTTTGGTCGACTGCACTTCAAAGCTGCACAATGGGTCCGATTTTTAAACCAACATGTACATTTTTATTTAATTGTCCTTTAAGACTTTTGGTTTCAAACTGTATTTTTTATGGATAAAACATTGAATTTATTCTCAAACAGCAGAGATGTACTGAAGTAATGCAATTTATACGGTGACAAAAGGTCAAGAGAAGTGACACCAGCTAAAATCCAAATCTGTGAGAACGTGTAAAGAGAGAGATCTTTATGTGACTTGGACATTAACCGTATCAAAATGTCTTCGACTGCTGACTAACAGTGGGCATCACTCGGGCAGGACATGAGACAATGACTGCATGATGGCACTGTCAGAACTAATCATGTCGGACTGGTTCAGATGCCTGTAAAGTGATTGGCTCTGGATTCTAGTCTCCCATAGTCTCCCATATGCAAATGTGTGATTCTGCATGCCCCTAAGGTCAGCGGAAGCAGGTGCTCGTGAGTAAAGAGGATATTAAATATGCGTGAGGTAATTAATTACAAGCCTGATATTTTTACAAGGTGCTTCTGTATTCTGGTTTTGCCAGTTGGACACAGCTGTCAAAACATTTCTTCTTCTTGTGTCTTTGCTCACTTTCTTCAGACCTCACCTGTCGCCACCCCGCCCCCCACCACCTCTTACTTTGGGAGCCCCGAGGCAAACCACACCAACAGTTGTCTCAAGTTTTCAGAGCTGTTTTTCTTTGCTGCATGTCATTATTATTATTATTCACATTTCACTATATTTGTTTGTTTATATTTTATCAAGCTCCGGTCATCGAGGAGCCTTTGTTTGGAGCCTGGAGCCACAATCACGAGAAGGCTAATGCACCGTGGCACATTGGAAACAATCACATAAAGGAATTATGAAAAATATTGACCTTTATCTAAGACATTGAGCAAAGTTTTCACTAAGTGTATTCACATGAATTTCTTTGCATGCATTTTGAGTGCAGGAAGGAGCGATAGTCAACCATGAAGTAAAGCATTCGACAGGAGTGCAGAGGTAACCATAACTACGTGTTAGTCTCCAGTGAAGCACACATCCATTATACTTTATGTTGAAGAATATCGTAAAGAGATTACACTCTTTGTCTTTGAGGGATTTCAGACTTGTGCATACTGTACTAAAGTGGGTTTGTAAGACGGTGTTGTATTGAAAATTCCCACTGGCATGCAGCACATTACCCAGAACACATCTCTTCAAATAGTAGCGACTAGACAGGTGAGCGCCTTGGGTTCACTGTGATGTGTGTGAGTGTTGTGCATGTGCGTCAGTGAGAGGCAGCAGAGGTGGACGCCGTAATGGTTGGTGGTGAGGTTTTAAAATGACAGAGGTGAGCCACTGACCGGCCCAGAGGGGCCGTGTCCCAGGGTCATGTGTCATTAGCACTGTCTGATTTGGTGGCAGTCTCTGGCGCAGCTGAGCGGCGAGGACAGTGATGCTGTTTTCATGGCTGAGTGAAAAGCGCTTGCGGCCAGCGCCTGTCCTCACTTTGCCTCCTTTCAAAGGAATAAGCTCCATCCAGGAGTCAGGCAGGCGGAACGTTCCTCCCACTCACTCGGCTGCACAGCCAGATGCATGTCTGGAATACGCTCACCTTATTTCTGACAACGCTTTCGTTGAGATTTATGAAAATGTTGAAAAACCTAGATTGTAAAAGGTAATTTAAACCAGGCATAGGTCATAAAGGTTTATATTGCCTGCATTATTCCATCATCACTGCCAGCCTGAAGCTATATCAGCTGGACGAACAGAAAATCTTTCTGGTCCTTCAATTTGATATGAAGACAATTAAAAGGATTCGCTAAAACTTCGTAGCACAATAGAACAATGCGGCAACGCGTTCGCGGTCCGTCTTTCTCAGTCATAGATCCCATTTATATTTAGATCATGAGTCACACTGAAAGGCGTGACAGATCTGGAGTGAAAGCTAAATTACTGTCACAGAACCTGAACGCAGAAATGCTGATGGTGCTGAAAGTGGAACACAAAAGTAGAGAGCTGTCAAACTGTACAATTACACAGCGAGCTGGGTGAAAAGATGGTTATGGGCAATTATGCAGTAAGAAATGTCCTCTAAGGGGAGACCTTCCATATTTCAGAGGTTAGCTGCGATGGACGCACAAACAGCAGATACAGTTGAGCATATGTTGTGTTAGTTTACATATAAATGCAAGTACACGTACAGTAAGTGGTTCTGTACTTTGTATTCTTTAGCACAGTGAGCTAATACCCCGGGTGGACAAGTTCAACAAATCACAGCTAAGACACAAAACAAATTAACTTCTTTCAGGCCGTAACGTCACTACGGATGATCACAGCACAGCTTGTTAATGATGTTGTTGTTTTTAAATGCACCGAATCTTCTGATGAGAGATGTACGATACTGGTCAAGGTGTAGCAATCTAGCATTCTAGGTAAAGCTCAAGATAAAGATTGTATACAAAATATGCAGTGTTACTGCAAAGGAAAAAAGAGGAGCCCAAACGGCACCTTTCATGTTTTCAAAGGGCTCGTGTGTTCCAGCCCTCCCTACATGCCAGTCTTCCTTCCCAGACAGGAAGTCATTACAGGGTCTCTCACCCCATCACAGATGGCCATTTAACACATCGCTGGCAACTGCAAATGAACCAGGAGTAGCAGCCGCTTGACTAGACCCGGCCGACTTTGCACAAATGTGTGTATTTGTATCTCTCACTCACCTGCTGTGCTGGGATGGGAGGTGCACTTCCACCTTGGCTCGATTTTCACTTTCTTTATTTATTTATATTAGTTTGACAGCGCTTCAGATTCACTTTGAGGGATTTTGCGATCTTCGCTGGCTTTTCTTTTCACACACACGGCTGAACAAACACCATTTAGCCTGGTTTCAAGGCAACCAGGCTAAACTTGGCTGAGAGGAGAAGGTCTTTATTTTCTGTGTATTCTTTTTTTTTAGAGCAGAGAAAAGAGCTGATGCAGAGCAGAGATTTTTCTTAAATCTTACTTTGCTGCCCCAACGAAATTTGTAATAGCCATATTTGCTCTGTCAAGCTGCCTTAGCCTTTTGGTGCATTCGGAATTCCATTGGCGATAAAACAGATAAAGCAAACCTGACAAGTTAGAAATGAGAGTGCAATTGTGGCTGACACCCTGGAGACAGCTATCCTCTCTCCCTATCTGCCTCGTCGTCCCTCCCTCTCTCTCTCTCTCTCTCACACACACACAGGGTTCTGCTTGCTCTTTTTCCCTGGAAATGCCACCCTTGCTATTTACTATCTCGACTGAGTAAAATATTAACGAAGATACTTCATGAGGCTGTTTGCGAGTGCTGAGCAATACAACTGTAGCCGGGCTGTCGGGATAGAGAACCTAAGCACTGAGGGATGTAAACACTGGGCCTATTCATTAGTCCCTACCCTTCTCTCACTTTACATTTAATACCGTATGTTCCCATTGGCTGTCAGATGTAGGAGTTTGTTGACATGTCTCTTGTGACTACCTATGTAAAGGTGTGGAAAAAAATGTAAGGCGAGGAAACAACTTATTATTGTGTCAGTTTCGAACCGCGCATGCTTGAGGGAATGGCAGGATGTAATGACAGAGTGCCTTACTTGTGAAAAATCCACATGAGATAGGGGGCAGAGGGAGGGATGATGGAGCAGTGCTGGCGAGGTTGGGTGTCTAAATCACGGCTTGGAATGGACCTTTGACGTGGCGATTGGCTGTCACAGCCACAGATGGAAGACGGCGCCCACAGGAAAAGGATAAACTGTCTGATAAGCGCACGGTGAGGTACAGGGCTTCTGCTGGCAGACAGGCTCTTGAGAGAGGGGGGAGGGGGTAGATGGGAATAGAAAAGGAGGAAAACGAGTCAAGAGGGAACAGGCAACAGATGAATCTCCATCTGTGTTCAGAGACGAGGAGGGATAGCGGCGAGAAAACAAGCCAAAACGACCACTGAGGTGCTGCTTTGGTCTCATACCTCTTGTGGGTTTACCTCTCCGAAGGAACGCCTAAGTGCATCCTTTGATGTTTCCCTCTTCCACAGAGGATGAGGCAGCGCACCACTTCTGTAATAATGAGCTGGTATGAGTGGCATCGCTCAGGCGCCTCAGAAATGGGGAGCAGCACAACGCTTATTCAATCAATAAAAAATAGTTTGGACCGTACAGTCCGTCTACTTAAAATCCTACAAAACACTGCTGATAAATGTATGCTCTGAAAGATACGACCCAGAGCTTAAGTTTAATAAGATGTGTAACGATGACCGCTGCATGTTCAAAGACAAGTTGTACAGTATGGTGCATCTTTGAAGAAATGTCGGTAACATCCCTTCAGCGCTACAGAAGAATTGATGAATGATTCCAAATACAAATACCTTCCAGATTGGCAGAGTCCTATCTGTTATTCCCACAGCCTGTTTTCAGTTAAGTGGCTTTTCCGCATAAGACTAAGCTGTGCAGGGTTGAGCCGACTGCTGAAGGATGGTGCTTATCTAGCGATGTGGGTGTCTGTTTCTAATATATTGTGAATTATAGAGCCACCTACTGTTCCTGCATCAGATAGGGTGACCTTAGAGCCTCACAGCCTCTCAAAGAAGAGCAAAAAAAAGAAAAAAGCATAAAAGAAATAGCACAAGCTGCCTACATTAAAATTCTCACCTGTTCTTTCTTTACATGTTATGCTCTTCAATTCTTACAAAACTGAAACACAGCAAAAAGCAGAAGGCATCTTTTAATCAGGCATCAGTTAACCTTATGCAGACTATTTACAGCTGCACACCTTTTACTTCTGAATTTTGCAGATTTCCTGGGCGATGCAGATGTAGTGTGAATTCTTCCTTTTCTATTTGGCGCTTCATTTCTGTTTGAGAAATGTAAGGGAAAATGAAGCATTTCCTACAATATTTATCTTCATTACAACATTTCCTTCACAGACAGGAACTAATAACCTCAGCCAACATCTGAGACCTTATTCTATTAAGATGAAAACTGTCAGGATGCTCCTCTGCGGTAAAGATGAGTTTTCTGAAGCTGGGGGACAAGGGGACAATATAGAGTGCTCAAGTGCCCGAGTTGATTTATATTCAAGTGAACAGAAGTGATATGCAGTTTGGTTAGTTGTTGCTGAGACGATTTGCTCACCTATGCAACAGAACAGTAAGCAACCACTAGCAGAAAGGACTGTCTTACTGGAAGAACATTTCCAAGATTGTCTATTCTTTTCCGTGCTGTTGACGTGCAGAACGGACGTGCAATGCAGCACTATGACCTCTGCTGCCAGTCAGGGCAATACTGGCGATCAGTCGCAGGCAGAGAGGGAAGTGAGAACAGCAGCTCCATGATGAGTCAGAGATGTGACCCTCAAGTACAGTTGCTAAATCTGGACTTTTATAAGGTTAGAAATAACATGTAAAAAACACAAGCAAGAAACCTCCAGCTCATACAGCTCATATGTTCCTGTACCTTATGCCAGCTACTTGGTTATGATGTTCCATGTATGCTGTGTCTGCTAGATTGTCTCATAGATTGAGTCATAGTTGCTCAGGTTGGTGTGTCTGATCTTACAGTCTCATGTGACTGATCTATCTGCAGGTAGCTGGTGTTTTGTTCCTTTAGTATCTCTACCAATTCCTTTCTGGGCCCCGCTCAAATGTTGATCCATGTGCCTACTCATCTTAGCCGCTATGGTGCCTGAGGCGGGGTACACCTTGGACAGGCCGCCCATCCGTCACAGGGCTGAAAAACAAAGACATCCACACCTACGGACAATTTTAGAGACGCCAGTAAACCTAACCCGCATGTCTTTGGCGGGTGGAGCGAACCAACGTAGAAACCCCACACAAAAGGCACCTGGTTGAGCCAGGAATCACCAAACCTGACTCACATGTTGACTCTCTTAATCAGTTTGGTCATTATTCAAGCCAAAATAAACAGCATTATACTGTCAAAAGCATGTGTCACTAAATCTGAATTAGTCCTAAATGCCATGGGCTCAGGTTTCATGTTTAACGGTGGATTCGTGCAGTGGAGTCTCTATTATTCTGTCTCAATAGCAGCTAAATGACGCTTTGCGTAAGTTCAATCAGGAAGATTGCCTCATTCACAAATCTACGGCCTCTGCTCTCTCATTCAGCTCTCTTTCCTAATCAGTTCAAGCTACTTCAGATTTTTCTCCCAAGAAGCACAGGTTGCCAGAGCTAGAAGCTGAGTCTGAGGCACTGAATCATACATGACTCACTGTGATCAGGCTTTATATTAGAAGTGTAATGCTGCGTCTGTGGAGAGCAACAACGTGGACTGAGCCAGCTGCAGTACTTTAGTCTATTTGGAAATAGGTGAGTTATTCTATGTTGGCATAGAGAGAGGAGCTCTGACAGATGTTACTGATGTGATCAGCTGATTCAGTACTGATGAGGCTGTGCTTTGATGTTCCACATTAATAACAAAAGAAGTAAAAATGGCCAGCAGTCATTCCCAAATCTCAATCCATACATACCTCATTCTTTTTCATTTATAAATAATTAAAAAGGGATGTGGTTTCTTCTTGTAATGTTTTTTTTTTCACAGAATACCAGCAAGGCATCCATCCCAAGCTTTTTTTGTCAAGGGAAAAATGGTTTTCGTCTAGTTTTTGAATGCCAGCTGTACATGTTGATAGCAGACAGTTAGACGCTGCTCACGCCGCCACATTCTGGACACTTATTCCGGCATCCCTTGGCTATATTGTATGTCAGAAGATAGGACGTGCAATACTCTCAGACCAAGAAATGAATCCACAGAGATTTCTTTGTGGCTTGTCCAGATAATCCTTTTGGTCAAAGAAAAAGGAACCCTTCGCTTTTTGCCGAAGGCGTCAGAGGGATTCTTACAGGAAGCAGTTTTCATTTCAATTGAAGCCTACACTTGTGGCGTCTGTTTACCATGTTGATCCAGTTTGGAGATATGGGGGAATGGGTAGCACAAGTAGAAAGCACTTCAGGTAAATCTACATAAAAGCTATTTAAGGATAAACCTTTTTTTTTTATTAATTAAATTGATATGTTCAGCAGGGTCGGGTCAAGGGGAAGGTCAAGCAAATGAGAGGGAAGGAAATGGAAGTAAATGAATAGAAAGGAAAGGAGCTTATTTCAAACATTCCCTCTGCAATTTACTGTCCAGGGAGTAAATATCTTTTTTCCATTATTTCAATTCCCTGAGGATGTCAGCATCCAACCACTGAAATTCAAACAGGATTCAGAGCGTCTCATGCGCTCTGAATGCTGAATAAAACTGAAACCACTTCTTTATCAGAGATGTTTCACGTTGGGATAGTCTGTGTGTGTGCTTTTGCCTATGGGCATGCATACGGGCGTGTTTGTGTGTGACGAGGCACTGAGTTGCTCCCATTCCTCAAAGCCCCTCCGGCGCAAGGGAGCATCTGCAGCCCTCTCTTTTCCATATGCCCCGTGCCTCTCAGCCTCACTCAATCATTAATTCAGGGTGATTATGAATTAACAAGCCACCATCACTCTCTTCGCTCTACGGGTCAGCATGATTTGTTTTCTGTTTTTATGATTTAAACTTTGGCAAAAGAGCAGATGTCCTTATGGAAGCAAAGCTGTCTCGGTTAGACAGTTTGGCATGATGATGTGGCACGTACAGTGGCTGTAACTTTACTTTCAATTAGAAGATGACAGATAGATTTTCCATTTGGAAATTGTCAGTCTCAAGGAGGAGGTGTTGAATTCTCAGTTTATGCTGTGCTTACTTTTTTCTGAGTATCGTTATGGCCAAATAGTTACAGAACCATGTTTCCTGTCGCTCTTTCTCTCTTTTCATCTCACCTTCCTCATGTTAATGTCTTTGAAATAGCAGAGTCATAAAATGGATCTTTATTGATGATATAGCCTTTAGATACTACTTTGTAGATATGATGTCACTTGGGTCATATGCTATCAAGTTTTCTCATTTTAGAAATAATGTCTCTGACTAACACTGTTTTCTGTTGCCCAGAGTCTTGGAAATTGCTTTATAACCCTTTGCTACTGAATAATTTCAGTCACCTTTTTCAAATCGTCAGGGATTTCCTTTAGTTTTGCTAAAGTATGCTGTTTGTTCAAAGATTTTATTCAAACTCATATGGCGGAAAAGTTTCTGTTTAAATTTTATGCAAAATAAACAGGGCTAAATGAGTGCATTTTGGAAACTGAATCTCCCTTTATATATATGGTGACGTGCTGCATAGTCTGCATTTCAAAGTATATGCTCATTTATCCAAAGTTGAGAGAGAGACAGCGATGGGAATTCTCCCCAGGTGGCAATAAAACCAGATCCCCCACTGAGCGGGTAGGTTTCCACCGTGTTGCTCAAAGACGCACAACAACAGGACAGATGCTTCCTAACACGGGGGCCTGAGCAAAGCATCCTCCAGTTGAAGGGCAGTCTCCTTAATCACCATGACACCCCGCTGCTCTGTTGTTTTGGCAAAACAATTTAGAAACAAACACACAGAGCAAATTTGATTAGACATGTTCTGTTGGGATTGAGATTTACAAGCTTCAAGCTGCTTTTTTGGCGGGGGGTGTGTGACTCTGACACAGGGTCACAGGAGAGCAGCACTGCATCACAATATAATGCCTCACGGCAAACCTTTTGGGCTTTCACAGTATGTAATGAGTCTACCATCCCCACAACTATTAATCAAACCATACACTGCTGAAGGTTTTTGCTAAGTGAAAGATGCTTTCACACTCTCCTGAGACAATGGCACATCTTCAGAGAGAGGTAGTTAGTAAAAATGAGCATGAAGAATACAAAGAAGGATCCAGACTGGGCTTGTAGGAAGAGCAGGTAGTCTGATGTCTTAAATGACCCTCCTAAATTTAATTAGATGACATCATCTGGTAAAGCACATATACTAGGTGTAGGTAGTATGACCAGATGACTAAATCTGAACTGAAAAATTAGCAATCTTACTACCACAGAATGTGCACTCTTGGGCGACCTGCTCCTCTAAAAATCCTACAGATGATGCAACCTGGAAGACATGTCTGTGTATTTGAATACACGGAAAGCAGAGGTAAGATTAATACCATTTACACGTTTCCCTCAAACTAGATCCATAGTAAGCAAAGTGAAATTGCCTTTAATGTACAGGAATATTATCTACTGAAAATAAAAAATTAAGTTATTATTGAAAATAAAAGAAAACGTAAACATGAAAAAGAGGCTACCTTATTGGTTTTGACTAAAAGGTTACACTGAGCATCGCATTGGCTCTTTTTTCACCCGCTTAGTTACCTGTATTACACGGGCAGGAGAAAGCTCCTGCTGTACAGCTGAATGGTTATTGCACGCCTGAACTACCGACAGGTTTTCTTTTTTTCTTAAAAATAAAAAACATAAAAATAAAAACAAAATTATTATAACAACAACAATAGTAGTAAGTTATAATAATAATAAGTGTCTAATTGGAAATATATTTAAAAATTGATTAATCTCGCTGTGCGCGTGCAGCACCCCGCGTGATTGACAGAGATCAATGACGCGGGGTGACAGCGGCTCGTTCGCCGCAGGCTTCTTTGATGTGTTGAACTATTACACAACCAAAGTCTACTTTTTGACGATTTTTCTTTAGCTACAACCTCTACGAAGCTTGTGGCAGGACACAAAGAAGATTTTTTTCTGTATTTCAGGAGACCTAATCCTGGCAGGTGTCGGTAACCGCTACAGGTGAGTGCCCCTCTTAGTTAATTCCGAAAGGTTAGCTATACAGTATTTTATTTATTCTGAGGACACGTTACTAAAACAGCCTTTGGGTGCCGCTGCCACAAACGTGGACATTGCTAGTATTTTCGGGCTCATTGATACTTCACGGTCACGGCAAACAAACATGTTGGTTGCTAGCCTCGACCATGCGAAAGCACCTGCGCGCGTTGTCTACGTATGGCGCGCAGTTGTTCCTCATGATTTATGTCAAGACGTCAGAAGAAAACATGGCGTCATCCAGATGTGACGTTTTTTTCTTTCCTTTGACTTAGTGTTCAACGTATCATACACATACACAATTACAGGACAAGTACAGGTAAAAGGTGCAATGTTGGAGTAAATATGTACTCCATTACAGTAAAATTATTTAGTCAAGTACTACTACTATATATATATATAGATATATATCTATATATATATATAACATTATAGAACCTGCGACTTTAGCAACATCCCAATTTCCTCAGTTATTCGCCCTGAAATTTGTTACTGTCCATCTTGAACGACGTCCCAAATCATTTTATTCCGCTATAAAGTTTGTGATGTTTCAACAGTAAAGTCTCATGTCTTTTGCCTTTCTCCATCGGCAGAGCGGATACGGGTGGAAAAGACAACAGTGAGGGAGGCGTGGTTGAAATGATGGGAATTGGGAGGTACCCTTATTCTGCTTCAGCACATCACGCCACTGGTCTTGTTACCTGCCACCTGCCTGCACAGCTGTTCCCAGGTTGCTTGTTAGTTTTACTAGTAGATAGATGTGGCATTTTTCTGCAACACCTTTTGTCAGATTGTCTAAATGTGTCAGAATGGCTGATTCGTTTAGTTACCTCGAAGGCCAGTTTATATATCGCTGATGCTCTGTCTGCCTGCCAACTTTTCTGACAACTGTTTGCATGATCTCGTCTTTATGTTGCCACATGGAAGCTCACCTAATGATCAACTATACCATCTTTGAACTATTTATACTCTGTCTCTCAAGCAAACAGCGGCTGTGTTTGTCCTTCTTCATTTTGAATTCTGCTGTCGTTGGACCTTTTTCTGTTTGCTTTCTAGTCTAAGCAAAAGAAGTAAATAGAATGGTGACTGGTGACAAACAAAACTGCCCTTAAAGGCCTAAGGCTTTGTTTTTCTTACCAAAGGAACATAAGCATGTTTCTATTTCTACCTTCAGATTAAACTCTTCAGTTTAAAGTGGAATCTCTCTCTATACTAGAAAATAAACAGAAATATAAGATCGTTAAAAGCACAAATGCACATTTTGGAGTTGGGTAGAAAGCAAGAGCATCCAAATCTAGGTTGAGTGTGTGTGTTAGAATTGAGGTACTCTTTTTCACAAAGTTTCTAGATAAAGCTACACCATGTTTGAGAGACCACAAATGGTAAATGGCACACTCTTCCAGCAGCATCTTCTGGTGGTGGTGGTGGCAACAAGCCAGCCCCCCTGTACAGAACTCTATGACCACATTTTTGCCACATGGTTACATGATATACTGCACGCAGGTATGATGATGGTTACACTTTTTTGATTTAATATTGTTCCACTGACACTAACGAGCTATACTCTTCCCGTCCATCACAGGAAGTGGAAATGATGTCGTTGCAAGCAAGGAAGCAGAACTTTCTCGCTCTGGTGGTTCAGCACTTCTTCTGAGGAACTACATGCAGTTGGTGAGTCCCATCCTTCCTCGGTTCTTCCCTCTCTACAATATATTATGACTATGACAAAGAATAACACATATCTCGTGTACAAAGAAAATCAAATGATGGAAAAGTCAGTGGCTGGTTGATCTCTATATGGTGTTGTTTGTTTTCTGGATTTTACATTTTAATTTCCACTGTCAAAACCCATATTGTGAATGCTAAGAGAACACGCAGACATTTATAATCTTTGACTTGGTTGGGCTACTTCCAAAGGACCTTTAAAACAGCAGGTTCTGTTGCGCTGTGACTGTTAATGTGCCGAAGGGATGTGTTTTAATCGGATTCGCCTTCAACCTGTGGCCTTGTCTGTGTGTGTTAAGGATAAAAATGCTCCAATCTAATTTTAGCAACACAAAGCTCCAAGTGATTACATTTTTAATACCATCCATGGTGGGATCTTTTGAATCATAGGAAGTTCCCACGTCAGAAAAATATCCATTGCTTTTACAGTTGCGTTTTGCTAATGTTTTCATTTGGAACATTGAAATAACCTGCTCAGCTGGTGAATGGGCTCTTTTCATTTGAGGAAAGCAAGCGGTGTTATTCATGAGCACGACATGAAATCTGCTCATTTTTTGGGAAACATGTTGTGACGGTGATGTACTATGTCAAAAACCCACGGTGGTAACATGCATTTTTCAGTTTCCATTTATCTTTATTCATTTATGCAGTTTTCAGTGGATGCGGACAAAACTTATGCTGCCGTTACAGCCATCTTTGTACCTTCTCCCACATACCGCCGCTGACATAAAAAAGCACTACTGTGTAAGAGCTGCCAACCTTAGATGTGATGGATTGTCGTTTATTTCAGAGAGCCAACAATAATGGGACCTGCCCCTGCTTTGTGAATGGGTCATGTATCTACTGCTGGCCCCCCCCACCCCACCCTCAGACTCTCCAGTTTGTAATTCACTCATGCTGGGAGCACGCCCACAGATAGTTTGTTTCAGGCGAGGGAAACCATTAGGAACACTGTAATGCAGTTTTTGGCAAGAGAGAGCCAGGCATTCATTACATTGGTCCTTCTTTATTTAGGAGCAACTCAATTAGCAAGGCCTTGTCGTTTTAAGGACAAAAAAGCATATGTTTTTGTTTATACAGACTAGATGCCAACAGGAGGAAGGAGCAAATCTCATAGCAAATCTTAAGTCTAACTTTTTCATCACTGCTGTAGCAGTAATGAAAAAGGAAGGGACCATATTACCATATTATTTACCATATTATTTTTCTTTGGCTAGTGTCCCCTTTTGTAAAATGAATTCAGCAGCCTGTTCAACCCTGAATTATGCATTTAACTTTTCACTCAGTAGAATTACAGTCATAAACCACAGCACTGACGTGAACATTCCTAACATGCCAAATGTAGCCTAGCTTCAAACGGACTGATTACTCAAACCAAAGGGAGAAAACAAAAATGAATCTGTGTTACTTACTTGGGATTATGTGAGTTGCTCTATAATTTCAAATTTAAGACCATGACATCTGTTTTAATGTTACTTATAGGAACAAGGACTGGCTTTTAGCTTGTAGTCTGAAGTATTTGACAGCACTAATACACAGCATTTCTTGTGTTGACATGAAAATAAACTCTTCAAATCAAATGAGCCTCCCTATGTCAGTGTCATGTCTCTTTGAGCCCTCATGTGTCTTTTGTTCCTCCCTCAACTTAACCACTCCCCTCTCTCTCCA
>JAUMTR010000012.1:6325665-6363188 GCA_032270685.1 Microctenopoma stevenorrisi
TAAACATCCTTTGTTTGAACCCTCTCTTGTCTCTGGTCTGCGTTTGGGTCCTCCATTTCAAGCATGTTAATGACACCCTATTCCTCTCTGTACACTCAGTGTGCCTTCTTCTGAAATTACTGTTTGCCCAGAGTAGCCCCTTCTCTTGTGACGTGATCTGGTAATCCGTCTTCAATCCCACCCCCCTCCCCTCTCGTCTCACTCTTCGGGGTTAACGCTGGCGGATGTACTGTAGCCTGAATATCATGTGCATGAAAAATGTGCCAACCCTGCACTTTATGCATTGTATGTTGCAGTGCAGCATTTGATGGATAGAATGTGTCACTTGGTGCAGTGCTCAGGGCAAGAGGCATGCTTTTGGAGGTGAGGGTGGTGCCTGAGAGTGGGGACAAGAGACTGGGAGGTAAAAAGGCCAAAGACCTCGCTGCTGTGTTCATGTTAACTACCATGACCTGACAGGGATGCAATTCACAAGAGACAAACGTGTCTCTAGATTGGCTCGGCTGAGGTCCCAGACAAACAATGTATTATTTAAACTGAGCTGAACTTCTCCAGTGTACAGAGAACAAACAGTATACACTTTGTCATACACTACTTTCTTCACCCATATATTCAGGTAATTGTACAATAACACACTTTACTAATGCTAGTAAATAATAATGTTATATTTTGGTTCTGTACACCACCAACATTCAGCAATTGTATACACACATTTATACATAAACATTGCAGGGACTCTATGAAGTCTGTGACCCATAGAAGAATGCCTTCCCCTCCTATTTACCTTAAAACCTCTTGGGTTGCTTTTGCAGTGTGCTTCAGGTCGTACCATTCACTTTGAAAACATTTGAATCAGAAGCAGTTAGTTTTGGCAGCCAGGCCATAACATTGCCTCCACCATGGTCTAAAGAAGAGGTGCAACACTTTAATTCATCTCACACTCATCTCCTACCAGACCAACGGTCCAAAACCAAATGTTACTCAATTCCAGTAACATAAAACTGAAAATTCTGAGGCTTGAACTGTCATTTTCACGTGATAAATAAGTTATCAAATCAAATAATAATCCTGTTTCCTAATCCTTTAGCACAAAAATCACTGTGGTATCTTGACCTAAACAAAGTGAGCTGTGGAGAATTCTTATAGTTCTGTTGGATATTCCAGTCAGACACGGACCTGGACTAAGACCAGTCAGGTCAGATTTAGAATGTGGCTGTGACGCCTCGCTATTCTGAGCAGGCAATGGACAAGGCGGCCTTCAGCACTTACAGGTCCTGATGATATTATTTCAACAGGCTCTCAGTGGCGTGGAGAGTCATTGCAGTGGTTGAGAGCTAATGGGCCAGATGTGAGAGCCACCTGGCTATTGCAAGGCCTCCGTATGCTGCAGTTGCCAGAGCCAGTCATGCAGAGCCGAGGCTCAGCTGTCTGATGCTCGCTGTTTCTTAGGCACAAGGCTTACTGCAGCTCGTTTAGACGGCCGTCACAGTGACATTCTTATGCAGCTATTAGCGCACTTGAGTGTGAAATCTTCACAAGCATTTAAATGTAATGCTTTTTTGATTTCTCACTTATAGCTGTTATTAATATATTTTCTTATTATTATGGCATTAACACAGTTTGGCCTTTTTGAAATAGGTCATGGTGCGGAGCTATAAAACTCAAAATCCATCACTTTGAGTCAACCCCAGGCAATAGAAGAACGCATTTCAGATTTCTGTCTATATATACTCAGAATGCAGAATTGCTGCTATATGTGGTTTAGGAATATGCAGTGCTTTTTGGAAGCCTGCCAATTTAATTCATTTAACACCAAAGAAAAACAGAGCACCTTTGGCAAACAGAGCAGTGGAAAATAGGGCCGTGAATCTTGATCGTGGAGGTAAATGAACAAATAGGTCTGGAGGTGTGTCATCTGTCTCTGAGAAGAGATGCATTAGTGTGTGTATACACCTCGTCACCTCTCTCTGTCCCCAATAACCTTAGGAAGAAATGAACATAACATGCATAAAACAGGTATTCCCTTTGAACATTTTCACTTCTAATATGTCACTAGCACATGCAAAATGCATCCGGATGTCAAGAATATGTAAATAAAGATGTCCAAAGTTGCACTTCTGAGACTCCAACATAACTGCAGGCCAGCAATAATATTGTAAACAATATAAGGCATTATTTGTATGTATACTTGTTTAAATATTCATGGCAAGAGGGTGGGATTGGTTGTGTGGCTAGAGTGTGATTTACACCAGCAATAAGTTTGTGTCGTCACAGAGGTCGACAGTACCCTCAAGCAAACTTGGAGAGCTGTGAATATGAGACGGCAGGCGCCCACCAGTGAAGGCCTCTGAAACTGTTCAGCTATTCAGAATACTCTGACCTTTAAGTCAAAGCTTTTACCGGTCACAGACATCAAACACTAGTTTATTTATCCTAATGGAAAACAATTATCGGGATCAAAATCAATAGTCTGAATTGTCGGATTGTAATTGTTTTGTTACACTGGCCTTTGTGCCACTTCTGAAGCCAAATGTATAAATCTAAGTAGATTCAAGACAAAAGTTTGTTATATGTAAAAGGAAAGTCATAAACACAAGTACATAAAAAAAATGAAAACATAAACAGTAGAACAAATGTAATAAAAAGCAGAAACAACCATTAAGGTAAAATGTATAGTGCTCCTCTAGTGAGCACAATCTGACACTGTGCTCAACAGGATTAGTCATATGTTAAACTTACTATACTGGTTGCTATTACTGCTGCTGACAAGTGACCTCGGCCTTCATGTGGTCAGAAGCAGGGTATTGCCTGCGTTGTGTTCTGGCTGCGATGCTATTATGACCTCTGCATGGGCTAATAGCCCACTGGGAGCATTTCAGACTGAGTGACTTGTGTTTTTTCTTTATTTGTCTTTGTTTTGTATATATTTAAAGACATTTTTGTCTGTTTTGTGTTTAATTTTGCTACTGCTTAATTTGTTGTGGTGTAGTTCACAAAGTCTAGTCATGAAGGACATGGATCAAAACTTTGTGGTTGTGTTTTATGAAACTAATTTTTATATTACACAAAGACAAGTAAATACAAAATGCATTTTTAAAGTCATGGTTTCATTTATTAGGGGAAAAAGCTGTTTAACCCTGCCTGGACCTATGTGGAAAAGTAATTATCCTGTCTTTGCTTAATCATGCATGACCTGTCAGTTCACAGAACCTCTAGGACTTCAATTCAGTATGGCCAACTGTGACAACAAACAAACATTATTTTCACAATTTTACTTTACTACATTACACTCGACTTGGTCTAGAAGTACTTGGTATGAATAATGCATTGGGTACACATGTTCTTCTCGTATAAATACCAGTTGATATATAATGGCGTTCATGATTTTTCAATGAGCATCTGGTCTTAATTTGTGATTTCTTCGTATTGATCTGGATATCAAATTAAAATCTGACAGTGTGTTCTGTACATCTAACTCAGCAGGTGAAAAAAGATGAGAGATTCAATATAGATGATGTTATGCCATGATTGAACTGTTAAATATGAATGGACTTTTCTGACAAAGTGAAATAATGTACTTCACCAAACAAAAGACAATCTGGATGCATCAATGCCCTTCTCACCCTGGACCATTAAAACTACCTCAGTCAAGAGAGCAAACTACTCTTCAGAGACATACATGCAAAACCTAAACAAACCAAGGTACATTAGCCCTGTGTGCATTTCCGGCAGTCCATCACCCATCACTGTCTGGGCCTTCCCCTCAGTCTTTAAATCTGGAGCGACAGGGTGTCACTGGGATAACCCATTGAGCACACTGCGGGATGATGGCTTCATGCCCTTCTCCATCACACCTTTGTTCCATCCTCCTCTCTGAGCCATGACAAGGAAGAGGACGAGTTATCACACCCGTCAGCTTTATGAGTCCCCGTCTGCTGGTGCCATGGTAATAAAGTCAGTGTACTGCTTCTTCAAAATGGGGTGAGTCAGAGCAACTGATGGGAAATTGGTCAACAGAGTGTCGTTGAGAAGCAAAAAAGTCCATTTTGCGCCAGTACTTCTTTGGATGCATTGTTGGTTTGATTAATTATACGAGGAGAAAACCTCAGTCCTCTAGAGAATTTTCCACCTGAGAACCTGGCCGTAAAAGCCCAATATAGCTCTGAATCCCTAAAATGCATTGAGAGGAGAATTTATATTTATTATCCATGTAAATTCTCACATTTACATGAAACCGCAGCATGACTGCCACAGATCTCTGGAACCTTATTTTCTCTGTAAATAAATAGACTATTTTTGTAGTATGTGTTAATATTAGCTGCACTCCAGCTACTTTCACATGCCCATTTTTCAAAGCTTGCATATATAGAGGTTTTTTTTGCTATGCCAACTTGAAACACCTCCATAGATTTATTTCTTTTTTTTCAGAATTTCTTTTCTTTTTTTTCAGTTTTGAGAGACAGGTTTTACAGAATCTGAGCTCCATGACCTGCTGGGGGTAGTAATTGCGTGAACAGTAATTGCACTGTCTGCATCTGCTAGGACGAATAAAGGCCATAATTGGGTCAGATGCCTGCTGCCTCCCGGAACATTTAGTCAGTTGCAGCACATATGAACACTAAGTTCAGTGGATGTGTATAGTATGTAGCTTACTGATGACAAAAATGGGGTGTCGTGCACCTGCAAATAAGGGCATTTTTGTTTTGCCAATTAAAAAGACAAAAATAAAAAAGAGAAGTGGAAATTGTGGCTAACTGCACGATGACAAATTGATTTCAAACTGGTGTAAAGTAAGGTATAAAATGCCCTGTAGAATTTAAAACTCTCCCCCGGTGTCCACTCCAAGCACTTAAAAATGTTGTGTAGGAAGTCATGAAGTTCTCACATTTAAATTTGAACAGAAAAGTTAAGATGTTACTTTTTTGGGAAAAAAAAGTGAAACTGTCTCGAACTGTATTGAATAGAACATGTTTCTCTATTGCTGATACAGTATTTGGATATTGTGTGTTACAGGTATATGAAAAAATACATACAATACCGTAATGCATATTGCAGCCATAAACCAATAGATAGAGGCTTTGCCTTTGGTGTATCAAACTCGAAAGCTTAAATAAGAGTATGCCCTAAAACATAATCTTTCTTCTGATGCAAGACAGTTCAGTGTTTCTGACAGTTGAAGCTATCTCCCAAAAATAGAAGGCTCAAATCTGTCATTCTGTCAAAAATATCAATCCCGGAGGAGTGCTACTGACAGATTAGGATGCTGCATTTACATAACTGTCACCTTCTGGACCAGAAAATGTGAACAGTTCCTTACCCACCGAGTCTGCACGAGTGGAATTTCTTGTTTTGTCATTAGTATCGGATCATAAGACACCACAATAACGGAGCATTTATTGTTGTTTTCAGTGTTGTCAAAGTATGTTATTTTATTTATTCAGAATAGTGAATGGATTCCAAATACCAGAGGCAATACATGCTCTACAAAGAACTAGATTGGAGGCAGTTGGAACAGCATCTAACACAGTGGACCCAGCTGACTGAATCAGTTTGTTCATATCACTCTTGATGAAGTGAGACTGAAAAGCCACTAAGGATCATCTATTTTTGTCTGTTTTTTTCAATGGCCTCAATATTGGGAAGTCGTACTTTTACTCAGCAATGGTGCAGTATTTCTCTGCTGAAGTGTTACTTTGTGCGCTGAGCTGAAGCTCAAACTGGACACATACGTAGAACTGAAAGATGGCAGGATTGTAGAATGTAAATTGTAATCTGACTTGTTTTAGTAAGTGGATAGAAATGCAATTTGTATTTGAATTACACTGTCACTTATTTTCAGTCTGTCTTAGTATTTAACAAGCCTACTTAGCTGTTTATAAGCTATTTAGCGTAGCTAGAGCAGGACGAGCATGAGCAGAGATTCACGCTATTTTACGTGTTCCATCTGCCTGTTGTTCGTTCGGTTTTGGCCCAAGATACTGTTCATCAGATGTAACAGTCAACCTGGACAACTACCGCCCTTCGATAGTAGCACTCTGGGGTAGGACTGACGAGTGTGGTGACTATTGAGGTCAAAAGAAATGGCACATGTTGCTGGAAATGGTCCATAAAAGCTCTTTCTGACAGAACAGAATAGCTCTGGACTGTTGCCAGTAGACACTTCACAGTAGAACCCTGCTGTGCCTGTCAGAGTTGGTGTCAATCCAGGGTAATACGAGATTAAATAGGTATTTGTTTATTGGGAACAATATCTCAGTTAGTAAAACATCTCTTCTGGCCAAAATTGTCAAAATGACACACTATTAATTTGATTGGGATACAATACACATTTGATGATTGATTGTGTTAACCTCCTAACACATTTAGTATGGAACCTGAATCTGTCTGCTTTTGGAAAGAAAATGTATTAAAACCAGTGGTTAATTGTCTTCAATAGTGACAATGCCCATTTTTGGCATCATACTGGAAATGAGGGTGCTATGGGCTGGCATCTTTCCATACCCCTTTCCTGCACTCCTTCAAGGAGGAGTATAGCACATATGGCCCCCTGGGCGGTATGGATGGGTTATTGCAATCAGAGTGGGAGGACACGAGCACAGGAAGAAGTATCCCATCTGTCATGATGTCCTCTCTGTAAAATTGATTAATAACGGTTGGGAAGAAGACAGTGAGTAGAATTAAAGCGTCATAATTATCTGCTGCAAAATGAGCAAATTTGCAGGGTGCCTGACAGTTTAAAATATTTATGTGATTGGTTTCTGACAGATTCAGATATTAATCTGTTTGTGATGGTGCTCCCTTTTTAACTTCAGGTTTACTCTGTAGCATTTCCACATGTAACTTAGCTTAGAAATCGCCCATCATGAAGCACTTCTAAAATATATATATATGTACATCTGCCCTAGCGCTTCTGAATTAACAGCTACAGGGACACAGTAGAAAACTGACATTCCCTCCAACCCCTTCCTCCGGCTCTGCTGTTCTTTTACAACATCAAGTTGTGGTAATGCATAAGTAATAGTGGTACTGCTTTCGGCCTGATGATGTGTGAAGCACACACCTGTAAATCCTGGTCATGCAACAGTGTAGTGTGGGATTAACACAGTGATTCTGTCGTGGTGCAATACGTGGCTGTTTTCATCAGTTCAGCCTGTAGGGTCACACTACTGTCAATATCTTATCTACAGTGTAGTATTATCAAATCACTGCACTTATGAATCTGTTAGGGTAGTGTTCAGAGAGCCAGGAGGAGTAGTTGCCGGCAGATACATAAACATTTTACAGCTTATTTTCACACTTGATTATGTAAACCCATATCTTCTAGTTTCGTATTTATTCTATTTATCACGACAAGTCTGTATTGTATTTATTGTATATTTCACATGCACTTTGTTTTGGAGGTTGATCTGTCCGCACAGCTGTAGCGACCTCACCTAAACAAAATTCAAATCAAAAAGTGAAAAAAAGAAAGTGCAATAAAAAACTACCAGTGTGAGTCTTAACCAAATGTCACATGATCAAATTTATTTGGTTATGATAATGCAGCGCATGACTATCTAGCCTAGTGTGTTTTGAATCTACAGAGAACAATGATGTTGCAGTAACACAAATATAATCTCTTTACCCCCAGAGATCTCAGCCCATTTAAGATGGCATGGCCCTGCCAGAAAACCATTTCAAGCTGCAGCTCTGATCAGACCCCTATCACTTACATTTTATTGTGTGGCTGTCCTTGCTGAGTTGAGAGTTTGTAGATGTTATTTATGACGGACTCGTGTCCTATTTTCCCAGCACCAATCTATTCAAGAGTGCACTTGCCTGTTGCATATGTCAGGAGGTTTAATATGCTTCCCCTGGTAGAATAGGTAAATAATCAAGTAATACATTTTACTCCACAGTCAATGTGGTGTTAGAGAGGACGTTTTTTTTTCAAGTGGAAATGAAAATCATGGTGATATTTCTCCACCTTAATCATGAGGTGAATATTTTTAGTAGTCAAGATGGAGTCCAATAAAAAGGATCACAGCGGAGGGGAAATTCATATTCATTGAAGGCACCGTTATTGACTGTAAGCTACACTGAAGGGGGACTTGGCTACAGAATCATGTGAACAATGAAATTAAAAGAGAAAAAGAGGAGGGGAAATGTTTTATCTCGCACATAAATAAGAAGCAAAATATTTTATTACACTGAGGTTTTGTATTTATTGATAATTAACCTAATGGCCCAGAGAAGCATGAGAAATGATCTGTATTTTATTAAACTGATGATACACACTGTAGGTTATTATAAACAATTAGTTGAAGCACATCCCTTCGTGTACTGAGGTGAATACAAAACATGGAAGCCATGTAAATGACGATCCCACCTTTTCACAACAAATTATTGTAACAGTTGAGGGAAAACATGCGCTGCCCACACACCTCTCTAAGTGTTTCGCATCAATTGTACCAAATGTGCCAAAGGCAAAAGCAGACCTATCAAATGTAGTATAATTTTCAATTTTGAAAAGCCAAATTTCATATCTTCTTGGCGTAGGAAGCTGCCCACACTGAGCACACAGTGAGACGTGAGGCCTGTGTTGCAATAATTCAGCTTCACAGCAGTGGGTATAGGTGACAGAGAGGCGGGAGAAAACCATCTCATCTCATCATTACTTTGCATTTCTAATTTCAAGCAGCTGGACTAGCATGACCATTACTTTTACATTTGACTAACCAGGTTTAAAACCTCCATCATCCTGCAGAAACGTTCAGCTACAAAGCTTTCCCGCTCCCACTTGACACCTGATCGAGTTGCTGCTCAGTTTGAATGATAATGTAGACCGTCACTGCTGCTCACAGGTTCCTCGTCTTCAGGGATTCAATTATTTTTCGCAACCAGAATAAAATGTAAGTGCGTGATGAGCAAGACCTCCCACAGATGAACAGGCTGAGCTAAAAGTTAACAGCGGTCAATAATAGTCAAGCTGTTGTGGAATGTAGAATATATGCACGCTGCCTTTGAGTACATAGTTACACCACTTCTGTCTGAGTATCTGAAGACTATGGGGAGGACAGACTGAATATGCAGAAAATGTGGCGTTTGTTCCATGATAGACAGAAAATGAAGACCTGTTAGGGCTGGTAGGAGAGTCTTTACTTGTCCTCTTACAGGTCTGTGTTAACTAAATATTCTTAGGATTGTACGTGATACTAGACTCACCTGACTTAGTAATAACAAAGTCCACCTCATTTCACCTGAGGCCTTCCTTTATGCCATATCAGTCTGACACCCGCTGCCAACACTGATTAGACGCCTGATATTTAACAAGCCTAGAAAGTAATTTATTGGTGGGAGTTACAGTTTGATGACTGGTGATTGGTATTGATATACAACCAGGCATAATTTCTAAAGTAGGAAGCCAGAGGAAGCAATAATAGAATGTATTGGTTGATTATAGCTATACTGTACGCATATCATCATGAATGTAGCTTGTTGTATCATACACACAGCTAAATTGCTTTATTTTATTTGAGAGGAACTTGTTTAGACAAAGTGGCACACGCATATCGTTTTCTGAATATAGTTTTATTGCTGGACTCTCAATGCTCGTCGCAGGAATAATGACAGCTGTTATTCCAAAGCATTGTTCAGAAAATTGGTACTACTGTGTTTGCCTGTCCTTGATTTGCCCACAAGTTCACATCTTGTAATTGCATCACACCCACAAAGGGATGCTCAGAGTAATCTTTGGACTAAATTAAAAGTCGACAATCTGCAGAAGATATGTCTTTAAAGGTGACAAATGGCTGCTAAAATGATGTGCAAATGGAAGCCTTCTCTCTTTCTGCTATTTTTAATGGGGTTTGTTAAAAAGAAATTGGTAAAAAGTGTAATTGACTTATTTAACCCACATGTGAGATGCAACAGCTTGTTCTACTATTGCTTAAAGTGAAAAATATTGTGTGGTCTGATAAAATTACTATAATCACTTGTCAGCAAGAGTACATTATTTTTGTTGTTGACAGTACCTCATCAGCTGATAATTTCATCATCAACAGACACGACCATTGACAGCATGTAATTAATAATTGTTCAAAGATTAAGCCTGTCTGAAGTAGTCGGATAAAGTTTTTGTACTGTCTGCAGGTTTTCACTTGTCCAAGAAAACTTTAAAAAGGTGTTAATCCAGACCTTTAACCCCCAACACCAAATAAATAATTAACCTGCTAACAAATAGTGTAGGTGTCATTTTAAAGTCAACAAAAGATTTTCTGTACCATTTTTTAGCGCATTTACAACAACAACAGTTGGAGAAAGAAAAATGCATGAAGACACTAGAAGGTGGAAAATAGCAGAAATTAGGAGCTATGAAAAGAGCTTGAGAAACAAATAAGATTAGGGAGAAAGAGAGTGATTAGAGGACAGCAGCTGGTAGCAATGAGAGGTCTCTGCATGCTGGTGTAAAGCACTGACACCTGGCTGGCATGCAGAGCTCAGCATGACCAGCCAGTTCTCAGATTTTCTAAGTAAAGCATCTCATTAACGGGAGCAGGGATTGTTAGGAGAGTGCTATAATACTCAGCAGCACAAGTACGTAGATTCAAAAACAAGCTATTTTTGAATTGCATAAAAAATAATGTTTACCAGGCAACGACATAGACAACACACAGAGTGGCCACATGCTGTGTTAAGTGCTGCAGCTTCAGTTATTGTGATTTCATGATGACTTTTACATGAAATGCTGGGCAGAGCATGATGGAGCATAGTAGAGCACAGCAGAACTGGGAGAGAACAGTCTGGGCAGAGTGAATTAATTTAGTGTCTCGTGCTCACGTTGCATATTATAGCTTTACGTTCCCGTGTTGGTTAAAGAGCAACACTAACAAAACACATTTTTCTGAATGGCTGATTGGCCTTCCAGATAGATGTATTGCCATGCTACATTTGGCTGGATTTCACGTTTGTCGGTTGACCACCTTCTTTTGATGACAGCTGTTGCAGCAGTGCTACAGTCGCCATTTCGTGTAATCCTAGCTCAACTATGTAACAGCAAGGACATAACCATGGCCAGAATTTGATTCTGTTTCTTAGAATATTGTAGTTTCTGAGTTAAAGCTTTGCCCTTAAATGTCTTTTTTTACTAATAACCATGATAACAATTAGTCTCACAATTATTGAGCAAAATTACGTTAGAACGTTATAATTCTACAAATGGAGAATTGTAAGTACGGCACTGAATGTTTTCCATTGTCAATATCAAATGAGAGTAAGGCTGCTGCTGCTTTTACTCTTCATCTAATACTCATTTCAACTAATGGAGTTTCTTTGATTAAAGTCAAACATACAGTGAGTTGAAAGAAAACATGAGTCATTCGACCATAAGCACAAAGTTGACCTTTATGTCAAGATGGCTAATGTTCCTCCTCTCTCCTTATTCCATCTTAAAGACTAAGTGTCTGTAATCAGCCCAGAGCAGCCTCATTGCTGTGCTTTGTCATCCTGCTTACATTTTCAGTGGGTTGTCTACAAGCTCAGTGAAGTACAAAATAATTACCTGCACAAGTGGTGTAGCACCTCTATGTGTTGTGCGCCCCACATGGACTCACATAGGTAATTAAGTCTGCAAGTTAGAGATAAGAGACAAAAGACAAACACATCTACACAAAATTTATGCAGGACAAATTACGTTAAACATCATTTGTTGTAGTTACAACTAATCTGTTTCATTTGTCACACCTTTCATTGCCCTACTGAATACTCAAAGCTGTGTGAGGAAATTTCATTTATGAGCACAGGGTGGTAAAACAGCTCGAATAACAGAACATTGTATAACATAGTGCACAATAAAGCCTGTAAAGCCTCCTACCAAAAACAAGGTCTCACACAGCACACTCTGCGATTTGTGCTGTATTGTTGCCCAGACCAGGTTTAAATTTTCACTATTATTAAATTTGCTTTTAGAAGTTAGTTTCTGTCTCGTAGTCCAATGACATATTAGGCAATAGAACACATAATAACAAATGACATGTCTTCATTAAAGCAAAATAAGGAGTCTTATCGACATTTAGGCTCAAATCATGATGCTGCCACCAACTTTCATCAGTGGGATAGTTTTGGTTGTTCACTGCTTGGGAAGTTAACAATGTTGTTAGATGTTCTTGAATGTTCTGACTTATAAGGTAATATTCTGTAACCCTTTCAAGCCTTGTAAGCATCAACAACTCTTCCTCCAAGCTCTTTAGTTTGTTTGTTTGAGTCACTTCTAAAGCTGGTGTTGACAAGATAAAATTTTGATAGTGAAGACCGGGATTGACATAACAAAGATTCACATCTGATGGTCAACACCTGACTCTATCTTCTTCCCTTTGGTAGTCTATTAAGGTTTTAGGTCGTGTTTATTCAGAAATAGAGGGTTCTGAAGGTGTTAATAAGATTTTAATTACCATTGTATGTACTGACAACATCCTCTTAGACCCTATGCTAAGCAAATCATCACAACTGTTGAAGTGCCCCTTCAGAAGCTTCTGATTCCCCGTCCCAATTGCTACTTTTCTCTTTTCCAATTTTCCAGTTTTAAGATAAGTTTTTGTCCTTTTTAAATTTAATTCTGTCATTTCTGTTGCGCTACTCGATTCTTACAGACAACAGCCACCTTATACATGCAATTAATAAGCTAGAGAGTTTTTGTTCTGGTTTTAAGGCTGTTGTTTACACCAGAAGTGACATTACTCTGCATAAGAGCTTCTTTACCTACTTGCCACACACTGTTACTTCTTATTAGTCACAATTTGCATGGTCTCCTCTTCTACTCACTCACTCACGCACACACACACGCACACACACACACACAGCAGTTAAATTATAGATCACAGCTTTGGTTGGCCACCGTCATGTAGAGTTCAAAGAGCAATACTTTACCTACCCAGACCCATACACACAAAGAGGTACTATACATCCCTGTAGCTACATACCTAAATATATATATATATTAGGAACAAATCTGAGAGGAGGAGAAAGGAGATTGTAATGTTTTCTGAATAGTGGAATGAACAGGGTAGAGAGAGTGGGAGGACATGATAAAGAGCTAAAGAAAACTACATAGAGGAGAGAATATGTCATCTCCTTTGGCACATTGTAGTCTCCGTTGGCTAATTGCACTGACATTATCTTTGGTAGCAAGGCAAGCAGCTATATCACGACGTGTGGCGACTAAAGTGTGCTCTTAACAGCATTATTTTGGCAGAAAACTCTTTCTAATTGTACCACAGAGATGACTTCTAATACTTACTGTACAGTGAAATGAACAGTGTACTCTACTTATGAAAAAATTAGGATTTGGTAAACTGATATATGGTATAACAATAATAACAACAAAAATAATAATAACAACTAGATATAGCAATTCCTGCAGAAATTGCGTGGGAGAGCTGATCTGAGCTGCGCCAGGGTGTTGGCCTTGCTATGGAGTGCGCCACATGGGGCGTTTGGGCCAGATGCCACGCTGAACGGACAAAGGCAGGCAGGGCTGCGGTGGGGAGCACACAATACACGGGGGAAACCAGCTGGTGGGTCACGGGGGGAGGGCACATGCACCACATTGGGCAGGTCAGTCACTGCAAGCGTAATGGGTTAATTATGGTATCAATGTATGGGGCAGCATAAGGGTATACGTTCCTCAAGAGTGGCGCAAAGTTCAGTACTAAAGTAGTGGAGTACATATACACAGAGTATGTGTGTGTGTATTAATGTTGAATCTGTCTTCCTCCTACTCAATCCTGGACAGCCCCTCCCACCCCCTACACAGTGTCCTGGCTGGACAGAGGAGCACGTTCAGCCAGAGTCTGATCAGTGTCAAGTGCTCCACAGAACGCCACAGGTCATGAGATTTAAAACCTGTCAACTGTCCCTGCACTGCCATGCTCTGCTACAACCTGGTCTTTGTTAATATGAAATAAGGATAAATAAAAAGTCCAACATGTAGTCCTCGACATGTAGCTTTTGTGGAGACAGAGAATCGAACCGCTGACCCTTAGGTTGGAAGACAATGGTATTGTTTTAACAATATTAGGCATAAACCTACAACGTGGCTGCAGGGATGGTGGATCAAAAACCTTTGGATTGGCGCTTATACTATCAACTATCCAAGTCCTCAAATTTGGAAGAGGTTTTTTGAATGCAGTATGTGAATTTTAAGGTCAGCACTTTACATAAATACAGTGGTCAATGAACTTTTACAACTTTATAGTTTTAGCTGTAGTTTTAATATATATGCTGTAAGCAGAATTCGCTGCAGGTGTGTTGTCTTGGTAAATCATAGTATTGTTTTTTTCTAACTGCATATTCTTTTAATATTAGCCAAAATATCCTGTGTTAAACAGCTCAGTGACAAAATTATCATGTAGTTTCTGATGTAATTGATGCAGGTTTTTGAAGGCACAGTTCCCAGGTGTTTCTTACAGATAAAGAATCTTCTATCTTGAGACTGGAAGGGACCATGACACACAGCTACAGGATGTGTTTAGAATTAAAATTGAGTGGCTTATGTGTGACTAGATTGGCATTGAGGTCTGTGACATATTTATTTGTTATACTGTAAATGTTTCAGCAGTATGTTCTGGGACTAAAAGCCCCACTGAAAAAGTTTGGGCTGAAATTAATTAAAATGTTCCCTTTCCAAAAATACCAGTTATACTTGTTGGTAAAGATGCCATCCCTATTTTTAATATTTAACTCATCACAAAACATTATTGTTATATTATGTTGAATAAAATCCGTAGAAGTTAAAGAAAAACACTGGACAAAAAAGTAAAATGCTTGCTGAGACAATGTTCTTCTATGCAGCTAGTGTCCATCTGAAAGCTGCAGGCAGAAGCAGTTTTAAAATGCAGGCTTCAGGGTGGACAGTTGCCATCTTGCCTCTGGCTTTATCAATGCTGGCATCTGACACTAGCAGCAATCCTGGAGCTCAACCCTCCATTGAAGAAGAGGAGAGAGGGTCACATATTTCCACTTTGCCTTTGGACACTAACAAAGACTATTTGATATTTGAAAAGAGGCAATGAAAAAATATCTGCCCTTCATTGAGGTTGCTGTAGTGAAGGGAAAAAAACAAACAATATAAAATATACAGTATATCCATGTTAAGTTATTTTATTCACAAATTATCCACATTTTGTATTTGTTTTGTAAATTGTCGCAAATAACTGATCGAAGTGCTAAAGTAGGCAGATTAAATGCGCTAAGGGATGTTGTTGGTATTGTGCTGTTCTCCCTTAACCTCGAACGTCACAAACAGTGTCATTTCTGTTTGGTTACAGTCTGCCATTTATACATTTTGACAGTACATTATTATTTCCTGCAGGATCTTGTGAGACTGTGGTAGGGTCTCTGGGTGTATGCTCCCCTAAGGTTTATATTTTAAAGTTCTGTGCATACATCTGTTGTACTTTCAGAGCACATTTAAAAGGCTGCAACAATAAATAACTTTGTGCTCTTGTAAACAATAGTCTTTCCCCTGAAATAATGTATCAGCTGTATTGCTGTTATGTTCATGACCACAAACCTCATCTTCTCAATGAAGTCATAGTGTATCAATGCTAATAAAGTGGATTCTTCCACTTTGTCTTCTTTTAGACATGGTTAGTTACTTGGCATTTCCAACTCACTTCCAAACACCTGCAGCTTTGGAGCGATAGAACTGCTTTTAAACTAACTTAATTGACCAGGTAGCAAGAATGTGCATGTAAAAAAAAAATTGTGTAAAGGCCTTAGTCACACATAACAGTCTGTATTATTTATTCCTTAGTATAGTATTTTGGTTAAGATGTCATCTTTCCAATTATCTCGGATTTACTCCCTGCTCCATCACATTGGCCATTGCAGAGTTTCAGGCTGTTAGTGTTAGCACAAAGTGTGTGTTTCTTTTAAAGCTGTTTAATTTCAACAGCAGTGCTTGTCCACTTAGCAGTAGCAGCTCATTATGGAACTATGGCAGAAATATCATTATTGCAGAATGAACTGGACTATGTCAGGACGCCAGGGTCCAGGTAATTGATAGGAAACATTGCAGTAGTAAAGTAAGTGGGAACTCATTTATGTGACTCATGCAAGTGACTATGACTTTATGACTTTCAATTAAAACCAAACATCGCCATATTACTGTCACATAGACACATTTACTGGTATTGTCTGCATTCTTTGTGCTGTATACCTTTTGCAACTCAACTGCAAATGTAGCTCACTCGTTCTTCTGAGAGAAAAGGAGGCACATACTGTATTGAATGTATCTAAGTTGGTAATTTAGGTGCTTGACCATCACAACATTTTTATTGCATTTTAGCTCCATGGAAGTCAGGGGGGACATTTAAAGGGTATAGTTTCAAAAATATTCAGTCACATTTGTAGGTGATGGACCAAATACATTTTTTAAAAATTATTATTCTCCTCTGTAATCCACCACATTAAACGTGAAAATGAAACACTCAAAATGTGAGTAAAGTTGAGCCTTTCATCTTTAATTCAAGATTGGGTCCTGGCTGTCAGGAGGCCTGTCGGCACAACAATAAGATACGCCATGTAATTTATCATATAGTTTCATAGTAATTCATAATAGTAATTCATCATGGTTTGGCTGCAGTTGATGATGGTTTTCTGGTATTGCTCTAAGCAAAGTCTCTGTCCCACAAAAGAAAATATTGTTATAACACAACATAAGATGAGGAATCTATTTGTACGCACAATCTGTCAGCACCAATGTAAATATGCATAAATGCGTCCTAATAAAAACAGAGATAGTACCACCTGTCAGATAGCTTGAGGTGTGTTTTAAAAAGCATGTGGAAGAGATATTTCATGTCAAGTGCATCAGTTTTCTCTTTCATATTTCTTATGTGTGTGATGTCCCACACTCTCTATTTTTGCCCTCTGTAGATTCACATGTAAGCTATCATTCAAAATGTCACCTCACTCCGTCATCCTATATGCCCGAGAGTATTAGAATGAGTTATTGATTGAAGATCCACATAGATACGTGATTATTTTGTTGATATATGAAGGAGCGCAAATTAAGCTGTATTAAAAGGTCTGTAATAAAGTCCATTAGGACTATGGTAGTTAGTTGGTGGGGGTTTTATGTCATAGTACCCATAGTAATGTGGTCATGAGCAAGATTAGGCTTGTAATATTATTTTTTGACCCTGTAGCTAACCGCTCAGCTCTTTAAGTCTAAGAAAATAAAAACTTTAAAACCATAATTAGAATAATAAAAAATGATAACATAAGATGTTCCATTATACTTAAACACTCTCTCTCTCTATATATATATATATGTACTGTATATGTGTGTATTGTAATGGCACAACTATTTTACAACGACTGCTTACTTTAAACACTGAAGGATCTGGTTGTTATTTATTTGTATGATATTAACATTTGAACTAAAGAGATTCTAAAACTAAGCTGATGGTTTTACTAGAGAAAACGTTTGACTGTTATGGGATTACAGAGAACTCAGTCATCTCATTGTTTAGAAGTGCCATAATGTTGTTACAGACTGATACCTCTTACCTGCAATAGACAGTCTTTGGCTTTGCCAACATGTAATGCCCTGGACGTTTTTTGTCTGACATTTTGGAATTAACATTAGTGATATGTGATCTTATTTGCTGTTTGGAATTTTAAGCAGCAAACAAGTAATATACAGGTACGGCAGATCACTGGGAGAACATGTTCTCTAGTCATCCAATCACAGACAGCATTGTTCTCACAGACATTAATAAACATGTGGCGGATTGTAACTAGGTACTATTCTTAGGTGACCTGCCCAAAGAGAGCCTGTCTGAAACCACTGCTGTGTCCTCTTGATATTCTGATTCATCACAGGGGATGTGGGATTGATCAGGGGTAAATGACATCCTTATGTTTTACACCTTCTTGTCTGTTCACAGTTCCGTTATGAGATATTACATTTTGTTACAAGAAAGTTCAAATGGGAGATAAGTTATAAAATTCGTTGAGATCTATTCTGTTACAACAGAACAGAGTAGTTTTCCTTTCTTTTTTTAATTCTAACAGCAACATCTGTATTTAAGAAACAATGTGCCAGATTTTCTGGATTACTCAGAGAACACTTTCAACTAATTCAGTTAACAGTGTCTAGTCTACTTACTACTCTACTGAATCTTTGAAACAGTTTGTTTTCATAGAGTTTGTGTTGTAACCCTGAGTCTAAATTATCCCCTCAGGTAGCCCTAAGCCCTCTTTGCTACAGGTACTTATTTATGTTTATAGGATTAAATATTAGATTTCTGTGGATTTTGAAACGACTAATGACAAAACTAGTGTTAAAACTGACTGCAGTTAAAAAGGTTTTTATAGGGTATGTAATTGAAACTCGTTTGCATTTCCTATAAAGACTGTATAATGTTCACTATTAAGTTACCTGGACAAGCTGTAAATACATTAATAAAGAACGTATGTAAATCTACAGATACATATTTATTTTCCAATAAAATATTCAATTCAATGCAATATTCATTAAAAAAAGCTATTAGAGGTCCTGTAGTTTGATTTCCACAGTGTTGTTAATGGTTGGGTTCAGGCAGTCGCAAGCAGCACAAGGTTAATGTCAGGGAAAGATCATGAGCTTGCTTAAAATAAAACAATGTACACAGTCATTTAACACACAACATCTTTATTAAACAGTCTCATAGTTAAACTAAAGTGCTTTTTTTGTTCCTAAACTCGTGGCTGGCCCAAGCCGCCTCCTCTTAGCAAAATTGGAGACTCGTTGAGACAAAGACGTGAACGCACGCATCGTTCTCTTCCTGTCACCGGTCTAAATCCTAATAATGGGTGCAGGATTAGCAGGGGATGTCGGAGGTGCTGGAACCATAGCGGAGTCTGGTACTCTGGAAGGTTCTGGGTCCAGCACCAACCTGGGTTTTTCATTTCAATCAACACTCCCTTATGCCTCGGCCCGGCTCTGCCTAAACCCAACCAAGACACGGGGGTCTTTCCAGCTACCTTCTGCTCAGTGTTAAACTGTAATCACATTTGCAGTTTAGTTGCATAGGACTGTAAGTTTTAGGATGTTGTAAAGATTTTATTTTAGAAGTAGTAGCTTTTGAATGCTTTACTAAAAATTTAATTGCAAAGTCTGATTTATTCCTTTTTTTCGCTGATACAATTAAGCTTGGAACTAATCGCGATCAGAATTTTACAAAAACCTTTATCTGAGTCTGTTGATATACAGGTGTATCTTGATAAACAAAAAAGTGAAACGGAGGCAGTCAAAACATTTTTAAATTGGAAGAGGTAATTGGGAAATAATTTACACGTACTCTTTACTACTGACAGAACACTCTCACTTTATTGTAGTGCCCATAAAACATCTTTAAAACTACTTTTTCAGTATCCGTCTTAGACGAGACCTGACATTTATGTGCTGTATAATGTAGCATGTCATCTGGTTCAAAGACCAGTGGCACTTCTTCTAACTCATAGCACTAGACTGGTGCCATTGTCTCCAAATGCTTTATTTTTGGCTTTCACAGCTCCTTTTCTGCAAATGAGTGTGCAGACAAATCCTCCACACACTGTGATTAATGTTGTCATTTGTTCAGGCAAATAAAGCTACCCTCAAGTTAATGAGAACTGAAAAACTTTACCTCAAAACTTTTTTTTTCCTGATGCTTGTTCATTCATCTGTGCCCCAGTTTGAAAAATATAGGTTTAGTGTTTGTACCATTACCTAAAAAATGGCACTGGATCTCAGTGACAAATGAAAGTTTAAATGACACACACTTTTGTGGATATATATATATATATTTATAATATGGAATTTATTGATAGAAATTCACAGTTATGTTTTACTGAAATCAGATATTTTAATGACAAATAAGCTGTTTTTTGAATTTTCATTAATAACTCTCACCCAAAACCATGTTAAGCACGCATGCGGCGTATTTGTCAGTGTGTGTGAGAAGATGACGGGCCTGCACACACCCGGCATTAAATTTAGGCAGATCAGAAATAGTGCAACTCCATCAAAAATCACTAATACTCTCTAAAAAATAATGTCATTGCCTGTGGTATGTGTTTATGTATTAGATTGTGTTTTACAGTATGTGTTATGCCTGACATGAATATTGCCCTGCAGGGATAAACTCACTTTATTGTTTTCAATCAAAAATTTAATTGAGTTCCATCAAAATAGGTTTGAAAAACTATCCGATACTAAATCATTAGAGTTCTATCCCCCTGTGAACTCCTAGCTGCTATTGCTTTGTAAGGAATCTTTGCTATTCACAAATCCTGGACCATATCTCTGCACTAGTGCTGAGTTGGGAATTGTGTCAGCAAAATGACAATAAAGATAACAAAAGCTTCAGAAAGCTCTATCCCAGATTCAGCTGAAATTAGGATCCTTGGGCCCAACTTGGCCTTGTGTCAAAACTGTGATCCTCCATAGGGTTCCAAGCAATGTGGAATAATTCGTTTTTGATAAATTCTCATAGAACTTATTAGCATTTAAGGTGTTATTTTGAGAAGGATGGCTCATTACAAGCCATATTAATAGCTTAAAAGTTGCTCGCATACAGAAATTCTGTGAGGCTATTTTTTGCTCATCACATAACTGAACTGTCAACACAAGAGACTTATTCAGTTCTTTTTAATCTGTGGCAAAGTGCCCGTGTTACATTCAAGCCTTTGCCAAATAAATGAGGCTCTATTCTACAGTTTTCCACATTCTTGAACATATTATATAGTATTTTTATCATTAAATGGTACACAAAACACTAACTCGGTTACGTGCTGCAGTACAGATGCATGTTTAATAGGCTGTTTAAAAACAGCTTTCAGTAGATTTCTTATGTCTTGAAGCAAAAGAGCAAAGATGTAAGTTGTTAGAACAGGAGACAGAATGAGTACAGTCCTGAATTGTGCAAAAATGTAGTGAGCATACATCAACCAAGATATCAATAACTAAACATTTTAAGCTGTGTTTGAGTCCATGCACACTATATTAAAACTCTCTCCAATGAAACTCCTGCATGTCTCCCTGGAAACAAAGCAGTGTTTTTGTTTATTATCCTGATATCTTGACTTTAGTCAGGTGACAGTTGACAGAGTCTGTGGAGCTATGAATGACATTTAGAATGATAGAATGACATTTTGTATGAGAAGTATTATGTTTGTGATACGAAGTTGTTGTATTTGTTCGTTTGTTGGAGTGTTGACTTAATCTAGGATGAACTATTACTTTATTCTCAATTATAGTGGATAAATTACTAATGACGATAAAGGTAGTCAAAGTTTGAGTTGAGAGTAGTAGTAGCCCCAGTTTTGCTTTAACTGTGCATGAATTGAACATATTCATTATTATTAAACATTGTAGTTTTGTAGGTGGATATTGTAGAAACTGATATTTAGATATTCAGTTACTATAATTGGTCTCAATAAAGCAATATTACACATTATGCTGTTGTACTGCAGCCACATGCCAAAAATATCATATTCAGTATACCAACATGATATGATAGTGAGGGTTACTAAAGGCATTAGACGTTCTACTGCAGCTGCACAGCCTGTGCTGAGGACTCTTGTGCCTCACTGTCAAAGCTTATTAAAGAGGAAACATTCAACAAGATACATAGAAATCATTTTACTTCAGAGTTGCCAGTCATAGCATTTTGCTAAGTCTTCAGTATTGTTGCTTTTGAACTGGTCAGTGCAAATTGTGCGAGGGAAAAACTGCTGTGTGGTGATGTAGCTTGTTAAGTCAGGAAGGAAACTCTGTAGAGACGACCAGCTAAATATTTAATCTAAGTTTGTGCATGAAGTGCCGGAGTCAGATGATGTTCAGGCTGAAGCTTTCAACAGAAAACGTTTCATGATCGAGACCAGATAAAACATGTTGTTCCTCTGCCTGATCTTCTATAGCATAGGCTGAAATCTGATGCCCATTAAAACTGAAAGAGCTTAGCCCAGTTTGTGTCTTTCTTTCTTTTCTTATTTTACATTCCAGGCTTTTGCGTTTCTAATTGTAGTCAAGTGTTGAAAAAAAGAAGTTCTTCCATTGGTAACAAATATTGTAGTATAATTTTGAAAAGCTCAGCACAGTGTTGAACTAATTTTCACATTTTTCATGATAAAGCCATCATCCTCAATGCAATGTTATCTCCACAGTAAATTTAATTGTATATACAGAAAGATTAAACAACATTGTATTAATTAAAATCACTCCAATTCAAAATAGGATAATTCCAACTTTAGCCACATTATATTTTCAGTGTTAGGCTCTACTTTGTTGTAAAGATGTGTACCTCTTTATATGGTGAATTGCTGATTCCAAAATGCATTATTTATCATTAACTTTCCATCTATAGGATTTCTTTTATTTATCAAAGGATGTTCCCACAAATGCTGAAGGTCTTCTTCACCAAACAGGCTTCAGCATAGTAAACACTTCAAAACATTTCCAGTGTTTCATCTCTCTCTCAGCCTGACAATCATCTTTGGAAGCAAAAGGTCAGGATTATGGAGGCTTTCATGACGATACCAATCAAAGCTTGTATAAGGAGAGGTTCCATTGCTCGCCTGTGGATCAGGACGTCGAGCTGTGGTCCACCAATTGGAGGTCAGTGGTGAGAGTCCCAGCTCCTCCTTTTTATATTAATGTGTCCTTGGGGACGTCACTGAACCCTAAGTTGCCCCATGTCAGGCCAGCGGCATGGCAACTCTGCTGTGCTCTATGATTGACCACGTCTGTGGATGGAAGAATGAGAAAAAGTGGAAAGCACTTTGAGTACCAATAAGGCAGAAAAGTGCTATGTAAGTGCAGACCATTTACCAATCGCCTCTGTTTATTGCACATCTCACGCTCTCTTCTAATGCATTAATAACCTTAAAAGTGGGAGAAAGTTACTCACTAGTTTTAAAAACACATTAAATAGTTGTTATATGTGATGTATGTATAACTACAAACAAGTTTTATGTAGCACAAGATTACGTGTGCTATAATCCTCAAAAACTGATCACGCCGGTTAAGAGGCATGCAAGCCTTCATAAACTAATTACCACACAATATGTGAGAGTGAAGAATACCTAAATGTGCCTAGTTAATGAGGAATCCGTGAATCCAGCGGGGGTTGACTGAAACCTAACTGGAGACAAGTTGGGAACTGGTTCGCCCAATGACAGCTGGGATTGCTGCAGCATCCCCAGCGACCCTTATGTGTAAAAGCCTGGCCATTTCTATACATTACCAGGCCCCTAAAAAGCTTTTTATGAACGTGAACGAGACAAAACACTTCAGACAGGGAAAACCACTGTGATGGTCGCATAATTTTATGAGAAAAAATCTGAGGCTGTTCTGAAAGTGATCTGAAATGTCTTAAAACAAAACAGTAAAAGCAACCACAGCATCACTGAGACATTTTGACTAGTGAGTATTTACTGTAAGGAACCAGCACAGAGCGTAAGTCAGAGTTTATTTTTTAGTTATCTGTGCTTCTTCATTGACTATGAGGAACCTAAGCAATCCATCATGTTCCAGTGTGCTTTTATATTTGCACCTGCTATTGCACAGTGAAGATATTAAGGAGCAGAGCACAAAGAACTAAATAGCCAGGACCTAAGCCAAAATTCAAACCCACACACAAGGCTACAGTGTGTCGTTGATTTTCCATGAAAGTACATTAACTCGCTCTCCTCCTGAGACACTGTTTTTCACTGCCATCCCGAGGTCTGAGAGTTGTTGAAACCAGTTTTCTAATAAAATTACTGCACAGTGAGCGGTAGTTCTAGCTGCTGGTGTGACAGGATTAGGCAGGAGTAGGGGGGATATTTTGGAACCAGCAACTAGGCAAAGTATACTGTACTTCTCTAATGATGTCAGATTAGATGGTCACCTAGGAAACCAACCAAAGACTCTTGCAGAAATAGCGAAGAAGGTGCAATTTCCTTGACTGACAGGGCCATGTAATACTGTGCAGCATGCATAATTAAAAATGTGGCACACACTCCTTCTGGCTTGTTGAGCCTGCTGAACTGAAGCATCTTTGTGTTGTTCTGGTGCCTTCACTGTAGTGTACTCTGCTCTGGTGACTGTCCCCTGTGGGTGTGTGGGAAGGTGAAAGAAGGCATGGGAGGAAGGGCCGAAGTCATGGCTGGCTAATGCTTGCTTCTTTTTTAGTGTCCACTTTATGACATGATGAGAATAAATGTTTTACCTCAGAGCAACTAGGCCAGCATCTAGAGGTCAAAGTTTCTTTTTCTGCATGTTGTTTGTTTTTGTTTCCGTTATCAGTGCGTTAAACACAGAGAGAAATCCGGTGGTATTGCTGGATGAGTATGGAGATAGACAGATGTGCAGGCATGCACCTGTGGTTTAACCCGTGATGTGTTTCATGGGTCAGAACTCTCATGGCCTACACCCGCAGGGAGTTTAGGAAAGGTACTCATGCTTTTTTATGACTTTGTGCCAACTTAAACAAGCACACTTGTTTCATTATTTTATTATTATTTATTTCAGTGTCATTCTATACTGGGTCCCTCTTTCATTCAGCCCAAAAAAGCTCAACTGTTCAGCCTCCCACCTTCATCCTAGGGGACGAGCACAAGGGGAGTTAAGAGTTGACACCAGGAAAAGACAGTCGTCTGTGGGGAAACGTGAAGATGCAGTGATGTGACTCTATGCCAAATGTTTACAGGCAGGATGACACAGTTAGAAGATGGTACGGGCTGAAACAAGGCTGTCTCTCTCTGCACTCTTGGAGGAGTGAGAGATAGGAAATCTAGGTCATCGCCACTGATGCATTGCAAAGCGAACTTCAAACAAACCTGGCCTTTAGCGCGATGGCTCTCCAAAGCTGTGTTACATGCCATCAGAGACTGATCGCCATTTTCTGCCAAGAGCTGCCACAAAGTGATGGATAAAGTTATCAGTATGGAGAATAGGCAATCGCGCTGTAGATTCTGTCGAGCTATCTGTTTGTGCGTGTGAGTGAATGTGGCTTACCATATGTATACAAATGAATTAGCCTTTAATTTGAGCTGGGTTTGTAACCAATTAGTTGGAACACAGTTAGACGACATGCTGGGCTTATGTGTCTCATCTGCCGTTCACTCGGGGGTGCCTGGAGGAAAGTCTTATCGGTAATCATGCCCCTGGGAATTGTGGTAAAAGGCTCTACCATTGAATCCTCTGTCTGTTTCAGGGGCAGCTGGTTGAAACAAGTGTTGTATTAGAATGGATTCCACTTCCTTTCAGAGACGGTTGAGTCAAAGCCTGTGTGTCAGTTATGTAACTTTACTTTTTTTTTTTCCTTTTTTTCCTTAATACAGATTATTTTTAGAATATTGTTTCTTATGTGCGACACTGCAAAACCAATAATTAATGGCGACATCTTTGAGTATATGGAGGCCTTCTAAGTGCTATGGTGGTGCCTCCTCTTTGCTAACAGAGGCTGAGTGCTAAAGTGGATGTGAAATTGTTAAAATATGCAGCTGCAGCATGTCGGTTTCTAACTACGATTCTTTTGTTTAAACTACTCTCACAATGTGACGCGACCCACAGGTGACCCCCCCTCCCCCCCATGCTGTTAAAGAACCACGTTGTCGAACAAAATGCAACATCAAAGCTCCTGAAATCAGATCATATTTGTAATATAATGGGGGAAAGGGGGAATTTTCCATTTTCCAGAACTGATTAGGAGCCTTTCTATAAATCATTTTTTGCTTTAAACAGATACAGTGGGACAAAAATTACGTACAGTAAGGGAGGAATCTTACACACAGGCATTTCTAAAATAGATGAAGTAATGTACCAGCCTCCTTGCACGTATGCCAACACAAATCAGTGGCTCTTACTCATCTCTGACAGTCTCAGAGGGGTGATATATGCTCTGCATAATATCTTAAATTGGATAATCCTATACCTCACACACAGATGAGAGCATGGCACTCTCCCCCATAGAGAATCCTACTGAGCAGTAGCAGGCAGTGTGGTAAGATCAAGCTCTCCTGCCAGCTGTGTGGGAGGCATGATGCATTTTAGGAAACAGCAGCTGAACGGTCATTTATTAGTTACATAAAATGCCCACATTATTCTAATCATTTACCAACAGGGCTGTTACTGTTTGTCACTGAGAACATTACCTGCCTATAATACCCCAGCATTGACTTAAATCTTTATTCAACGCTGCTCTTGCAGCTTATTCCTTCCTTGTGAGTGGTAATGAGTATTTCTTGTTTCATCTTCAGACGTACATTTCAAATATGATCTAAGCTTTGACATCAAGCGCACGTGAACCACCAAGACGTATTTTCCATTAATTAAGTGTAGTGTGACGTCCAACATTTTGTTTCAACGTACTGTAAATCTCGATTGAACCTCTTGATGCATCATTCATAAGTCAAAGTGCAAGGCCTGAATCGTCTGGTTACCACTACAAAGCCAACCAGATCTCACTGGGAATTGCTTATTATTCATTTCATTTAATTACCTTCTAAGCAACATTTCAGTCAAACATGCAGGACATTGTGAGTAGATCAGACCTGGTGCTTTCACATTCCATTGAACACGTAACGGCCAGTGTAAAAGTCTGGCTTTGAAGAATATGCAGAAGCAGTCATGTCACTCATCAACTTGATTTAAGTCATTTAGCCTCTCTGAATATCAAATATTTTATGGTAAATAGATGTGTTAAATAGCTTAATGTATTTATTTTTTCATTGACTTTTCCATTTACATAGAAAGAAAGCTACTTGTAAATGCCAAAATTCACCCGTCTAGTACCTTCACCAAATCACAGGACTGCCTGATTAGGTCAATCAAAGAAAAAATTATATATTTTGTACAGTGTGCATTCTAACCATTCATATTTAACTTTAACATTTAACTTGTTAAAGTGTATGTTATCAACAGGAGTGAGGTTCATCAGAATCTGATTGTAGGTGATTTAAACAGAAGAAAGACAATAGGAAGGGCAGCAAATTTGAGCATACCTCTAATGGCAAACACTATATATGTGTATATATATACATACATACGTATATATACATATATATATATATATATATATATATATATATATCTGTGTGTGAAGTAAGCAGTTTGTTTTGTTTAGTATGCATCATGATTAAAAAACTTTAGTTCTGTAACTGGTTTAATTAGGTTCACGCAACCCAATTAAAAGTGCATTTAAAGCTCTAGAGAAAAGTTACAGCTTTTTTGTGTGACCACTTTGATACTTTGGCGTAAGACCAAATATATATTAACTGACTTGAGAAAGCCCTCTGGAATGGAAGGGTGAAACGTCGTCACAAAACCGAACAGGTCCAGTCGCTTTAGTTAAACCGTAGCAGTTTACTGCAGATTTCCTACTTTCCTGCCTAAAAATGAAAAAAACCATTTAGAGTAAATAGTGGCTCCCTGACAAGAATTACCATTTGTGCTGTCAGATGTAGGCCAGGACGGCTTTAAAAATATCTGTAACCAGACTTACCTCTGCCAGAGCATGCAGCTATTTATTTTTGGGAAAGCAGGTAGTCAGTTCAGTGACTTTTTCTTACTTACATAAGGCTGTTAAAGAGGGAAAAAAAACGTCCAGGTGGGATTTTGTTGTACATCACTGAATGTGTCTTTATCGCTATTTTAAGGTGTTTGCTTACACAGCTAAGAACAACGATAGTCAGCAGGCAACACAAAAGCCAGATCAAAACAAAAAAATTACAATGTTCGTTGCCAGGGCGCAAACATTTCCACTGTCAACATATCAACGCCCATTGTGAACAGATTGTCTGGCCCTCTTTGTCTGCTGCAGCAGGAGTCCATTGGGACATAGCAACACCTGATGTGTTGCTTTACTTCACATGCTGAAAGAGATGAGAATACGCTCTGCAGCAGCTCAACCTCATCTACTGTGTACATCTACTGATCTATATGCGAGTGAGTCTCTAATGCGCGTCTCTGTAAGTCTTCTGACTGATACGAATCCCTCATATTTGCATTTGCATTGCAATTTACATTAATATGAGTCAACATTATATGTACAAAATAAACACCGACTGATATGGCTCTTGAATAATTTAGATCTGAAAATGGTGCTACCGCTCTTCACAGATGTCCAAAACATGTACCTCAGCAATCCCGCATCACGTTGTATCCCATTAAACCATCTTTAGGGACGTGAACTAAATTGGCGACGAGAAGTGAATTATGCATCCGCTGTGTGATGACATCACCCTAAAAATACATATACATGGAGTGTTCTGTCAGAAGAGTTAGGTCCAACTATTTCAGAAATGGTTCCTGTTTTTGTTCATGTATCATTATTCAAGCACAGGTTTGGTTTAATAGGAAGGGCCGTGCTTTGTTAATCTGTTCGGTGCAATATAATAACTTTGTCCTGTTGAAATTCGTTCTCTGTTCAGTTCTGTTTAGTACTCTGTGTTTGGTAGGCAGTAATTGGAGAAGGGCTTCGAGACTTCCTCCCGTGACCTTGTTACTTCAATTAAACGATGTAAACTATCAGAAGAACCAGGTGTGGGAAATGTAATCCTAACCAGCAAAGATATAAGAAACCTTAGGCTATTTTTATAAAGGAAAAAAGAATCTGATTCACACTTGTGGCTTATGTTATATGTCTACACGCACTGTAATGCTTGGAACACATAGTGTGTATTTTATTTTCAAACAAAGAGCATTAGGATCAAAAAGGATTTTTTATGGCGACTGGACCTGTTTTAGTGCCTTGACTACGTTTGGAAAATGCAGCTATTCGGTGGGAGGGTAGCCAGACAACCTTTTCCCTAAATGTTTTGATCAAGTGACTCCACAGTGAAAATTTTACGAGGTGCCTCACAGATGTTTACAACCACCTTAACTAAAGGATGAATTTTGAATTCTGTCAGTGTTATTTGTGCTCCCCCCCCCAAAAAAAAAACAGGCATAGCTGTGCCTTAACCCTTGGTCATAAGTAAAGCTTTGACTGTGATCAAATTTGAGGATTAACGTAATAATTAATTAATTTATGGAGTTATTAACTTAGAGATACAATATAAGCTCAATATTTGTGGTCCTTGTGTTAGCAAGTACAGACCTCCGTGTGTGTGTGTGTGTGTGTGTTTTTTAAGCAGGCTTGCATGAATACTACTTGTCTTCTCAGTAGTTGCACATGGTCATATATTACTTCTGTCCTGCAAATGATTTGAAAAGCCCAGTCTGCGGTTTAGTATTTGCCCACTTGTCATTATACAAGATGCTTTAAGAGCATTTCTCCTCATCTCATCATCTTTCCGTCACTCCAGGGAGAACGCTATCACACATATCATAACACATTTTCGTAAGTACTGGCTGCAGTTTGTCATTTTAAGATATTCTGCTTCAAGATCTGACATTAAATCAAGGTTCTTTGCCGAATGCTGAGTGGATCCTGTTTTTATTTACAAAACTGTTAATGAGGAGGTTCATTCCAAATTTCTGCATCTTTCCTCTTAAACCTAACCTCAAATTAGTGGTTTAATTAAATATTTCTAGTTTCACAACAGGTTATAGCTACATTTCTAACACTAGAGTTTCACTTTTCTTTACTTTGGAACACCACACGACATGTTTTCCACTCAGCGCATTTGTAAGTCTGTCATTTTAAATGAGAACAGTAGAAAAGCTTCACACTGTTGAGTGAAAATGTGTTGCCTAATTGTCAGACTTCTAAAATGTAAAAAAAAACAACCTTCTTTTGAGCCTAGTGATGATTTCGAGTTTAAAAACTGGTTTTAACCTAAGGAGGAACAGGTGGCGGCTGGGGGAAAATACACTGCCTGTGTTTTCAGTCATTTACTATTTATAAGTACATTTCACCCATCTGTCATTCAGCAGAGAACATGCAGCTCATTCTTTGTCCTAGATGGTAAATAGTTTGTACTTATATAGCGCTGTGCTACATATTCAGGTCCTCACAGTGCTTTACGTGGTTCATATTCAACTATTTGTTGAATATATGAACCATATTTGAGTTGAGGCCATTTGCAATTGACAACCTCAGAAAGAACGAGGGAATCAATGCCGTGTTTGTCCACCTCTTTGCTCATTAAGGAACCTCTATTCACATCAGGGTCCACATATGACAAAGAAGGCTCACAAGTGCACATTTTCAGTCCGAGGAGGGTGGTTTTCCTTCTCCTAAAGGCCCTTCCCTCATCGAAATTCGCCTCACAGAATTGCGGTGCCAGAGGCCAAAGTCTTGACAGGAGTAGCCCAGTGAGGGGCGAATCAAACGAGTCCCTTTCTTACAGCCTGGCTGGCCGACAGGGAGGCCCGCTTACCTACAAGTCCTTAATCTGTATCACACCATTGCAGTTCATGAAAAAAGAAAAGCAGCCTGATTGTCCATTCATCATCTTTAGTGATTCAGGGTTTTGTCTCTTGCTTGTTGGATGTGAGTCTTTTGTTACTCATGAATACTGGTGATGCTGGAGCTGTAGAAACTGAAATTCTTCCAGGCTTTTCAGTTGACATTTCCCATCTATCTTAGTGTCTAGTTAATGTTGAACGGGACAAGTATGATTATAAATATTGACACATTGAAATGAATAGTGATGCCACCGTGCTTTCATGTAATCTTAGGCCACTGTAGTTGTTGATTGAAAACGCGATTTGTTCCCTTAAACGTACCAGAAATAGACGAGGGAAATTGAATTTTTGGTACTGGTCCACAGCAGTTGGACCATTTTCAGTAACAGGCTTTGATCTCTTTTCTTAAAAAGCTTTTATTTCTATTTGTCAGGACTGACTAGTTAATTTCTGTAACTACTTGTACACACATTATTTATTCTCACATTTGTTTCTAAATCATGGACGTACATGTAATTATTTATGCTTGGTGACTATTTGGTATCATTCTTCATGACGACCACACAGTGACTTTGCAACAACATTGAGACGCTGTAATTATACTGTAAATCTGATGTTGTTTATTGGCTCATACAGAAGGATTGTATAATTGTGTCACAGTTTTATATTCTCTGTTGCCTTCTGCATATTATTTTCCTATTTGACTTATTCAAATATTAAATAAATTTCAAATAGACTCGGTTGTACAGTGGATTTCAGCTTTAGTCAGTTACAGTATTTCCATTGGGCGGCAGTGGTCTGTACTCAGACTAAAGCTGCACTGCATTGCCTGTCAGTCCACGCGTGATACTCTGCACTCAATGAGCTAGTGAAAATAATTCCCACACTGAAAATGTATTTGTCTTAATGGGCGCATAATAAGGATAATTCTCCTCAGCGGACCATGTAAGGGATAAAGACTCCGAAGGAACGCGGGCGGTCTGACAAGAAGCCTTCACGCTGGTACCACTGTCAAGCAAGACAGAACAGCAAAATACGTCTGTGCTGTTCTTCAAAATAAAAGCCATGATGTAGAGTGAACCTCTATAGAGCACAGACTCACACACCGGCGAGTAAAGAAGGAATCCATGCAAATGCAACAAAATTAACTGAAAGAGATATTAACAGATTTGTCAAATTAAAAATAAAAAAACCCAGCTCAGTTACACTGCTTTTATTGCAGTATAAGGTTTGTTTGTTTTCATCTAAAGATTATTTGACTTCCACTTGGAGCTTGATTTCATATTTGCACTGCGTTAAACGTTTCAACAGTATGACTGCTGACGCGCTACTCGTGCGCGTGCTTTTATTTTGATGGCGCCCCGTCGTATCCTGCGCTGCGTTAGATAGTTTATGCGCACTTGACGCATCTCGCGTTGACGGAGCGCCACTCCGAAGGAAAGAGCGAGAGAGAGAGAGAGACTGCATCTGATGCGTCCTTTTCTGCACATCACTTCGGAAATTTGCGCTCATGTAGTCCTGCCTAACGCGGCTGTGAGCGCCCGAGCCACTGATTGAATACGATAACCAGACTACTTGTCTCTGATATTGTGCTTCATTGATCTGCCGACCATTCCCACAATCACTATCATGATTTTCTACATTTTCTTTTCCTCTGCTGTTTGAAAGTGACCGGCTGCAGGTGTTTTTCTAGTCTGATTTGCGCCAGTCCAAACTGGCAATATGTAATTTTGGGATAAACTCTGCGTTTTGTGGACTATTTCTCACCTGGGATATTCACAACTTGTTTCAAAATCGCTACTGCTCACTCTGTAGACCAGAACACATTCTGATACATCGTGATGGTGTGGGGCTATCAGAACTGACAGCGGAGTGTACGCTTCATCTGGAAACTGCTTGTGGGTAAGTTTAGTTTATTTCGTTCATCTTTACGCCCCCAAAGTTGGTTTGATGTTGATGATGCCTAATGTGGACGTGTCTGAACCAGTTCGTCGGCTCCCATGATTCGTGTGGATGACACGGACATTTATTATGCACAGATTTGCATCGCCCACTTATCGACGCATTGTAATAAACGGGATCATGGTTTCTGACTATGCGGTACTTGGATGCGCAACATTTGGCGCGAACATTGTATTCAGTTAAACGTGAATCCCACGCGCTCTTTTCCGCCTTAGTTGCGGACGGATTCTCCTCAGTCGAACTGCACGGCTGCAGTACGCCAGTGGAAGTGCGCTACTTAAGTCCTCTGTATTCCTTAGTTGAACCTAATTAACCAAGCAGAGCAAGTGGATATGAGCTGTTAATTTTACGCATTATTATTTTTTCTCTGCGGTAATTGTGTAATGCTGTGCGCATTTGCATTTCGTCTCTGTGTCTGTGTGTGTGTGTGTGTGTGTGTGTGTGTGAGCGCGCGCGCATTATGAGATAAATCTGTGTATACGTGTCCATGAAGAAGTGCGTGACTTTGTGCGTGCCTCAGCGTCTATGCGTATTTGTGCACATGTGCGCGTTACTTTCCTGCGCGCACCGCTAAGCGGGCCTATGTGTGTAAGAGACGTAAGGCGAGAAGAACCTGGGCTTAGTTTTTTCACATTATTTCTGCTGAGTGATTGCTTGGCCAGTCAGCTCTCTCTGTGCCTCTCCTCACGATTTCCTAGTATTTCCTCTCCTCCCCAGTTTCTTTTTTGTGCTTGGATGGATGATGGCTTATGATTGTCCAGATGGATGTTGGAGCTCCACTCTGGCTCTGACCACACATAACTTTGCCAGTTAAACATATATGTGAATCAGTTAGAGATACTGATCTAAAGTTACAGCAGATGCTAGTCTAATTTAAAAAAATCATTCCGTTCCTCTCCTGCAGCTCAGAGCTCATAAGTTTGGCATTCACTATCTTACCACGCAGGAACTGCTACAGAGGTGCATCTTTGCTTATGCTACAACAGCTACATGCTATAACTTGCTAAATCTAGGGTTTACCAACAGTGTAGGCTTTTACATCACTTTATTAATCACATCATTTTAAAGATTTTGCAGCGTTTCTCTTTCTCTGCTCCAAAACGCAGTATGATGTTCTGCACTGAGTCTGTACCACTTCACTTTCATCTTGACACTTTGTGCTTTAGGTAATATCTTCTCGGTTAATGATTTTATTTTAATAACATCTTTATTCATCTACAACATCTGAGGTTAAGCTTTTCGACGGGAGCAACCAGCCACACATCAATTAATAGGTAAGTGGCAGTGACCACTTAACAGGAGCCCTGCAGCTACATATTGAACTGAGTTGAGTGCTCTCACACTGAAATTGATTTAGACAGAGATTACAATGGCTTCAGAAAATATTCAGACCCCTTCACTTTTTACAAACTTGGTGTTGGTAGATCTTTAAAATCTTTGACCATCATTCTATTATCAGTAACCCACACTTTTTGTAATAATAAAATTTGTCTGATTTGAGTCATGTCAGCGTTATGCAAGGAAGAGGGGCAAATACTTCTTACAGCACCGTTCCCCTAGACATGGGACTTTCCCAAACCTGTCCACTTAGTTTGCTTTGGTGCGGGTTAAAGGATGACGATCTTCTCGACACACCTCAAGGCTCTTTTCTTTGTCGTGAACAACTGGCGTTTAATCGTATATGTCCTATTTCAAAAGCTAGACTCCAACATGCCCTGCACTAAATAGAGGTAAAACACACAAAGAACCTTTTTTTAAATAGTGCTTGACCTTGTTCAGATCATAATACTTACCTGGTAGATAGAGGGATGTAATGACATCACAAGTCTGTTTTGTGTTGATTGATACTTTTAATTTTCAAGGAGATGTCACAGAAGCCTATTGGCCTTGGTTTTGCAATTAAGGGGCAGATAGTCAAAGGCTTTTAAATGAAGGAGTTCATTAATGTGGTGGCAAATAAGTCTTGTCTCGCTTTGCAATATTGGCTCTTTGTGAGCAATGACTGGAGCAATTGATGAAGATTTGTAGGAAAGAATGTTTGGTGCGGGGTTGCTTTTTATTGTGGCTATTCAATTTCATTACACTCGGGGAGAAATGGAAATAATGAGATGTGATTCAGCTTGTGTGTTTATTCGTGGTCATGTGCGTGTGTACAAAAATCACAGCTGATGTACCTCAACTTGAGCATGTACCATTCCTGTTGTGCAGAGTTATTGACTGTTGTGAAATCTGAGTGTCAGAAGATGTGAACATCACGCACAAGAGACATGGTCTCAGTTTCAGCTTTTGAAAATCCAATTCCCATGAAGATGAGATTCTTCTTTCCCCATGCCTTGTTCCATTTTCCATTTCAATCACTGGCATCGATCTGATTCAGAGCTATTTATTTTTGTTGCAGCCATCGTGTCATGAATTGACAAGTATAGTAGATCGAGTAGATTACAATATGTCTGCGTCTGTACAAAGAAGAAGGGCTAAAATAAAATATATGAAACTAAGAAAAAAAAACCTTTTAAGTAATTAGTGTATATTTGAAACCACAGAAATTATGCTTTTGGGGGCGTGGCCTATTGTTTGGTTCACTGTCACCATATAGGTAAATGGAAAGTTCAGTGCAGTCATGTGGATAATACTGTTATTGCAGGGTATTGTGGCACAATAAACTATGGAATCATACAGACTCGCTTACCATAAGATATTTTGCCATACATCCAGAACCATGTATGCGTATTAATTGATTGTGAGTAATGTTGCACATCGGTGTGCAGGGTGCTGTTGGGTTTTGTATAATTGACTGCTTGGTGGTTTACCGTGAGGTTCCACTTGTTCTAGTACACGGAAGTACATGAAACATATTGTTAATAACAACTTTATAATGTCGTGTAAAACGTAGGACAAGTCAGATTGCTAGGTCAACAAAAAGCTTTGCCTTCTAATCTTGTATTCTAATAGGAAACTCAACCCTCACGTCCCTCTCAGAGAACACAGCAATCATGGTCGCCTGCTGATGGGAAACCAGGCTCAATGGAAAAATAAATGGCCTTCAAAATTGACTCCCCATTCACTTTGTGACTCTCAAGCTCTTGGTGTGCGGTTCCTCGCCGTTATTCAGCAGAGAGGAATCAAAAAGAATGGTCGCCTTTGTAATAATCATTCACGGGCCGCTTCTTTTTTAGACCTTGATCTGAATTCTTTCATGTATGGATTTGAATTTGGCCGAACATTAGCTGCGGCTTTACTACGCTTATTTACGTTTTTGCATGTAATGACATTTCTAATGCTTTACACCACGATCAAACAATGGTAATAGCATCAATGACGGTGGGGCTTTTAAGGTTTTTGAAAAATATATGCAAGCTAATCTGTGTAATGTATGAGTGTGTGTTTTAAGGGGTATCAAAGCACAAAGTTGACCAGAATAAAATGCAATTTAAAAGTGTTCTTCTTGTGATTTGCTACAGTAGAAAATAAAAGGACTCGGGGTCAGATGCAGCGTAGCATGCCCTACAGCTTAAATGTTGTGCTGGTCAAGTGTAACAGGGCTAAAATGAAGAAGAGGCGACGAAACACTTGCGTTGCACTTCTTCTGATGAAACGGCCATCTGAGGCATGATCAATTACCTCAATATATAGTATAGTATTTTTTTTTGCCAGGGGCAAGTGACGTTTAAAATGAATGTTTTCTCTCCCGTTCTAATCAGGAGCAGAATGAGAAGCCCGACGCTATAAGGAAGAGGACAGAATTATCATTTCCATCCTTTCTTTTCAGCCCCACTGTCATCGTGCCATGTCTTGAGGTGATCCTCTGAGGCCCATCCAGGCTAGAAAGATGAAGTTGATGTGTTTTAGATAGCTTTTAGAGAGATGTGGATAGAGGATGGAAATTACATGCCAGGGGAAGCAAAATGAGCAATTTTTCCTCCCATTTCACTTCCTCTCTTCATCGGATCTGTGCTTACTCATTCACGAAGGCTTTGTTGTGACATTCCATACGTTGGTGTGAGAATAATAACAAAAGAAAAAAAACCCCACAAAATGCCAGTTGGCAGGGAGAAAAGAGACCCAGACTACATTATCATGCAAGGTGATGCATTTGCAGGGTAGCTGCATAGCCGAAGAGACACGGCTCTCTAATGTTATCAAAACACTATCATAACTACTAATCTTTATTCACATTTTGACCTGTGTTCTAAGTGGCTGGTGATGAGATATTCAGGAAATTCAGCAGAGCCTTATACAAGCCCATTTAGAACGGAGTGCCTGTAAAGTATTCACGGAAAGGAAATGCTCCTATGGGCTGTGCTGTTCTATACAGCATCTGCTCCAGTGGGAACCGTGCGCGCAGGCTTTTTGCATCCAGTATATGAATACATATGAAGACATACATGTGGACATAGATACCCACTGTTGGAATCCTCACACTGTTTCTATCACATTCTGCCCTCCTAGCAAGACAGGCCCTTAACAAACTGCATCCATGGGATTAAAAGTGAGTGGAATGAAGGGGCACTTCATTGGCAGTTCTTCATGAGGCATTAGCCACTAAATGTAAGTCCTAAGGGAACATACAATAGTTTTTACAGCTAATCTTACACATATATTTCACCCTATAACTCTGCCTCAAGTGCAAGATCCCAATTTAAAAAAAAAAGATTCTCAAAATCTAGTTATTGAAGAAGTGACGGGATAATTTCAGACACAGCCAAAATACGTGTTCAGATTGAAAATACCACGTGAACAATAAAAAACAAAAAATATACAGGTCCTTCTCAAAAAATTAGCATATTGTGATAAAGTTCATTATTTTCTGTAATTTACTAAAAAAGAGAGACTGTCATATATTTTAGATTCATTACACACAATTGAAGTAGTTCAGGGCCTTTCATTGTTTTAATGTTGATGATTGTGGCATACAGCTCAAGAAAACCAAAAATTCCTGTCTCAAATAATTAGCATATTTCATCCGACCAATAAAAGAAAAGTTCAGTTATGCACTCAATACTTGGTTGGGAATCCTTTTGCTGAAATGGCTGCTTCAATGCGGCTTGGCATGGAGGCAATCAGCCTGTGGCATTGCTGAGGTGTTATGGAGGCCCAGGATGCTTCGATAGCGGCCTTAAGCTCATCCAGAGCGTTGGGTCCTGTGTCTCTCAACTTTCTCTTCACAATATCCCACAGATTCTCTATGGGGTTCAGGTCAGGAGAGTTGGCAGGCCAA
>JAUMTR010000012.1:6363288-6398624 GCA_032270685.1 Microctenopoma stevenorrisi
TCTAATGTTTTTCAGTAAATTACAGAAAATAATGAACTTTATCACAATATGCTAATTTTTTGAGAAGGACCTGTATATATTTAAACGCATTGGCATGACGTTAGTTTATTATGGCCTAAATATTAGCAATTAAATAAAGTTTTAGATTTTTTAGTGTTAAATTGTGTAACATTTTTTATGAGCTTAGTAATTTAGGTTCCAGTTCAGTTGCATGTATGGCTGAACAACCGTGCCTTCACCCCATGTATTCAAACATAACAATTGTATTAAAAATTCAGTCCTCGGATCGAAAGACGACCTGCTTTACAGCTGCGCATATTACTGGTGTACCTTCTTTCCCAGCTAGAGTGCTGGACCAGACCTACAGAGACTGGCTCTCAACAGGGTTCTTGATTTATGGGCCACTTTACAAGAAGGGCCTGGGGACGCAGCACTCCTTGTCCTCCGATATTGAATCTCGGCTGCCTAGCATGGAGATGTGGGTTGTCTGTTATTGTGTGGAAGCTTATTTGCATTGTGCCGTTAAGCTCTCTGTAGTAACTACAGCACGTCGGCCCTCCTTAGCACTTAAGTTTATTTTTGCTTGCAGGGCTGTTTGGCTCAGACATGTGAGGGACATTTTTAGCGGGAACGTGCAGTGAATGCCAATCGCTTTCACATTGATGGGTTTGTGTGTCTATTTTGCACTGTGGTTATGAACCTTTAAATATGTATCACATATAACGTGCTCTTTTCCAAGGCTAGTGTGTTCCCCCGTCTGTTTTTTGGTTTAAATTACAGCATAAAAATAACTTGCCTGTCCTATTACAATATACTCTATTGTTTATATAATTCAAAAACCACATGCTGCACATCTGTCATTATACCCAGCATTGTGCACTCATCATTGATGAAAACTGAAGCACTTCCAAGTGGCATATAATCCCAACACAGAAAGTCAGATAAATTGACTGCACCATTTCAACACACTGTTAGAAGAAAGACTTTGATTATATGTTCAAAGGCTTTGTTTTCTTGCTGTTGGCTGGATTGTGCGTTTGCTCTGCTCTTGGCTCAAGTTGATTCTTCCCAGTGGTTGATTTGATTAGAAAAGAAAATCAGCAAGATAAATCTTTTGGAGCCTTAATGATTATAGTTGCTTTAGGGTAGGCGTTTATTAACTTGTGTTAATAATCTGACAGCCCCCATTCCCCCTTAAATCTGCCCACCGTTCTGCTGCTTATACTCAGCTGAAGTGATTTGGCAAACTACAGAATCTGCCAGGGCGTTATTTAGCTTTTTTCTACGCTTTTACTTAAAACATTTGTATGGTTTATGGTCAGACATTTTGTTGGTTGGTATTCATGCTTCGCTTTAATCTGCACAAAGCTGCTCTGTCGTACTAGATAATGTCGACCGTCTTGTTTCTTTTAAAGGCCAACTGAAAAAAACGCATATCCAATGAAATCTTTTTTCACCGTTACAGTAAAATAAAATATTCAGGGCTTTTTTTTTTACTATCGTAAAGTCACAGTTTCTTGAAGAACTCAGACTTTAATGCTCTCCAATGACTTGCATTAGCATACTGTAGAGTTAGTTCGAGACTCGTCGAATCAGCAGGAGATCAGTCTCCGTGTCACAGATTTAAATTTAGGTGTTGAGTGAAAACGTGTGCCAGAGGTTGTGTGTGAGGGAGATAATGAGAAATGTTTTCAGTCTGCGAATATCTCGTCATTGCCATTGATGAATTTTTATTTTATTTAGCAGAGAGAATATTTCACCTACCGCTGCTATAGATAGATAGTAGCTAGTGTTAGACTTCAGATAACCCTGCAGCACGAGGCTTTACAAGTGTCATTCAGTCGCTACTGCAGCGTGCTTCGTCTGAAGGTGAATCCTGTATCAGACCTTGAACTCTGACCGTGTTTGGAAGTTTGATTGGCATCAGTGGTGCAGATAGAGCCAGGGGGGGGGCGGGAAGATCAGTGACTGCCAGATTGTGGCACAAGTTCAACTTTGAGAAAGAAGTCAATCAACCTAGATCTTCTTATATACCGTAGCTTCTCATGTGCAGTGACTGTGGTGAGACTGTAAAGGGAGCCGTTTAGCTTGAAATGCACAGCCTTCTATGTGCTGCCAAACATGTTTACATAAGATCTGTCTGATCTACACCTGAACAACACAGTCATGCTATTTTTCTGTAAATCCAAAAAGTTAGACATTTGAATTGATTCTTTAATCCATCTATATACTTAACAATTGCCAATGTTTCAAATTTCAAACCATTAAATCACCTCAACACATTTCAATAGACAGTTATCAAGACTGTCCACTCACTAAAACGTAATGACTGTGGTGTCAAAATATGGTTAGTTTGCATAAGAGTCGCCAGTTTTTATGTATTCCAGTGCTCCTCTGTTCAAAATCATGAAAGCATACTGCCTCTCATGGTTGTCTTCTCCATGTCTCCTTCTCCTGTCCTCACATTTCTACCATTTGTTCCACCTTTTCATTTCTTCCCTTCAGTGATTCCAGCATGCGTTCCCTCAGTCCTCTTAGTCCTGGCCTGGAATATCCAAAGAGAGAGCTCTGTTCATTTAATGTCATCCCTATTTCCCTGACAGCCAGGCAGGATAAAGAATCTCGTTAGCAGGCAGCTCAGGGAATGGGACTAAAAACTGGATGTGACTGCAAAGACAGTTTGTGTGTGTGTGTGTGTGTGTGTGTGTGTGTGTGTGTGTGTGTGTGTGTGTCCACGTGTGTGTGCTCCTGTAGAAATCCCTGCAAAGTGGATTTTGTCAACCTGACTGGCGGCTAACAGCTCTAAAAGCCAAAATATAAATTACAAATGATATAATGTTTGTGCCATATTTTGTCTACCGACAGCAGTTCCTTCCACATCCTAATGACAAGATTAACTGATGAGGCCTTCTCGATGGAAGATGAAGCATCTTCAAGAACCTAGAACAAGTTTAGTTGGCACCGATCAGCATTTTCTGGCTTGTACGGATTTGTTTCTTTTGTCTAATAGTGTAGGTGGATAAATATCACATTTTAAAGCACTGTCACAGTCGGTTACATGTGTTACCGAAGAGAATACATGTCACTAGGTGACAGGTCAGGTTTCCACAGCCTTAAGAACAATTGACACGCATGCTGTCCTCTGCTTTGTTCTGACAACACCAGCCAACTGTTAGAAATCCGTTACATAATGTCGCTGCACACTGTGCATTTCATTGTTTTCTTATTCATCTGTTGATTTTGCTCTTGATGCAGTGTGCTGTTTTTTTTCCTCCCACTGTTGCCAGGGAAGAAATGGGCCGTGCATATTTTTACACTAAAGCAGAAGAAACATTTATGTGAAGGCAATTTGCAGCGAAGAACGTGTTTAGAGACGTCGATTGCATTGGAGACGCGATCTCTTCTCACACTTCCTGCGCGCTTATCGAGAACACGGCGTGGTTGCAGGGTTATTAGAAAATCTAAAATGGAATAATTCACTGAGCAGAGCAGAGTTTTGTGTGGGCGTATGTGTGTGTGTGTGCCAGCCAAGGGTGGAAGGGCTTGAAGAGTGTTCTTCACAAATAGAATTGTTAACTCACGAAGCAGTGTGCACATCCATTTTATGACTGGTGTTTGTATGAGGGTTGCGGTGGGGTAACAGGAGGGTGAGGGGGAGTGTGGTGTGGATTAGGACAGGCTGTGCAGTCATACATTTAAACAGAATATGATCTGTAATGCTGCTCGCATGTTAGAGCACACATCAGACAAACCTGGAGCTGGATGGATAAAGAAAAAGTAGATTTCCACATTTTACACCTCAACTCCATGAAAACGCACAACCACAGAATGGAAATGTGTTCTTTACCAGTGGGGTAAGGTGTTCAAAGGTGTTTTTTTTTATTGCGCCTTGATGTCAGTTCCGCTATTATCTGAGACGGGTAAAATGCTACAAGATATGGACAGTCATCTAGAAACATCAGATATGAGCAGCGGCCACTCTGCGTGAACAGCTCGAGAAAATGTGTGACAGGGCAAGACAGGTTGGAAATGAGAGATCCATATAAATCATCATCTCAATATCCATGTGGTGAACTGTAGTAAAGGAGTATGGCCTCCGTCGTCAATTGCTGAAATTGTTTGTGTGAGAAGGGGATGCATTCCTCAGGGCTAAATCGAAGCCTCGGGAGTGTTGAGAGAGTGCCCCATTTCTCTTGCTGAACCCTCCTCAAAAGTAATTGAATTTTGGATGAATCCGCTGAGGAGGAAACACTGTCAGGGGGGGGAGACAGTGGATGATGGAGGGGGAAAAAAAAAACACAATCAAAGAATGAGAGGCAGGTGACAGCACCTTTTGGATGAGCTCCTCCTTCAGGAATGACACGCTGTGAGATGCTTGACGGGATAAGGTTACATTGTGGGATTTTAAGGGGATTTCTCTTCCTAACGTTTCATATGTTTTGGACGTCCGGTATCCGTTCATTTGTTGGAGGACGGTAGCGTTGTTTGCTTTTTTTTCCCCTGCTCTATTGTGTTCCTGATTATGTCTCTTGACAGTTAGACAGCTGCACTGAATCTATCACTTTTCACTGGGTAATAACCATGTGCCAAGAAGTAAGGCGATACTGACAATAATACATTGACACCCTTTTTATGATTACTGATAACAAATTGAGTGTTTGACCTTGATAAGCCTTTTAGTAGATCGTTTCTTCGATATCCATCTTCTTAAATAATCTCCATCAGTATCAGAGGTGGAACGTGGAAGATAATTCATCGTCATTAAATCAAATTCAACCATATAACTTACTTTGTTTAGGGAACACTAAAAAAGAAATCCATCAAAGATGCAGCACAGTGAAATGATAGCTGTGTTTCTCCATCTCCATCGTGAACAATTAGACCACTTTCTCCCAGCTGATTAACAGACTTGGGTTGTCAGTAACTCTGGAATGATTTTAACAGTCTTGAGTAACAGGACTTGAAAAGACCCGAGAGAACCTCGCTGAAAAAGGAATATAACAAACATTACATTTTGTAAATAAATTGTCTGCTTGCTTTGTGAAAAAGTACATACACGCAGCGACCAATAAAATAAGAATAACTGCATCAAGACATGCAACATGCAGCTCCACAGTCTTGGCCTGAATAATAGCTTCTATCTAACTGGAGTCTGGACTTCCTCTACCAGTCTTCTAGACAGCTTGGACGGTACTGTGTGCTCCAGATTCCCTCAGTCCTCTACAGGGAGGGAATTGAAAGTATCCCGACATAACATGAGAGAAGAAAGACCTGCAGTGAATGATGAAAACCACCATGAGCATCATATTTGTATCACTGCCGGGCACTTGGGAGATGAGACGCATGCACGGAGCCTGCAGAACACTAAGGACATCATCTAGTCCAGCTTGTGTTCGCACCCCGCTGCTTGTCTGGCAAGGCGCACAGGAAGATCTGCTGGACAGAGCAGCTTATTCCTGTGTGGTGGAAGTGGTGGAAGTCCTCAAAATCACCTCAACTCCCCCACACAAGCACCAGTGAAAACTCAGATGCCAATCATCTCAACTCGACTGACAGAATTAGATGATTGACAAAAAATATATATATTTTAAATAATAACTGAAGAAAACCTACTAAATATTTCCTGCTAACTGCATATCATATGTGAGGATTTACATATTTCTCCTCTTTTGTAAAACCAAAGTGAATCTTTCTGGTTTTTCTCTGCTTTGATGCGCTGTAACATGATGATTATCTATTACGATTGTATTATTACCATTCGAATCTTTGTCCTTATACCTTTCCGTTGGTCATAAAAGACCTATTTCTAACTGACCTTGGGGAATAATGGTTAGATCAGTGTCCCTGGAAACAGCTTTGTGAAACGTCACATCTGGATCCGTTTCCTTTTTAAGGGCTGCACACAGGCTTAAAGTAAAACAGTGTGTTGTGTTTTCATGTGATTGATTCATTTCTTTAATCCCATAAGCCACAGCTTTTGCTCTGGGTGTACATGTAGGTAGCGTGTGATCTCAGCACCCAACACGTTTTGTATTTGCTCATAACTATGGTCCGGAAACAGAAAGAAATAATCACCCTGCGTTGCAGGAGCAAGTTTTTAACCTTTTCAGTGATAATAAGTGTTTGCTTTGATGTTCAGCCGTCCAGGATATCACCGTGCGCTGGAAGGTTACCGAGCAGAACTGTTGAGTCACCTCCTCCATGTTCAAACAAAAGAAGGAGACCATGGCTTTTGTGCTAATATTGCAGACTTGTGCCCAACATGGAAAACTAATTAAAAAGATAAGATTTTTGTGTGGTGGCGTGTAGGTTTTCGGGGGTGGCGTTGGTTGTAAATATGGAAGCAAGGGGCAACAACAAGAGGCTTTATGACGAGGAGAACATGGCAATCTCACCAGCTTTGGCTACCGGCCAGGTTTGTGTGTCTCTTTGAGTGTCTCGGGTTACTGTATCTTTCCAGGGTTTCCCCGCTTAGACTTTCTGTGTCTCACATGCCAGTTGAAACTGAATTCCTTAGTTGCAACATTTCTCCTGTTGTTAAAAGAGAGATGGACAAATTACCCTTTCACGTGATTGTGCTGGTTGAGAGAGAAGTTGGGTTCCTCTTGTAGCTACCTGTTAGGTTTGCCTGAATAGAGATACATCTTGACATCAGGTGCCCGTTTATACAGAATACAGGACTGGCGTAAATAAAGCAGAGGCAGAAAATAATCTGCACATGCGGGTGCCGATCTTCTCTTGGCTGAACCTAGGGTTTATAAAAGCTCTGTAACTATGGACCCAAAAATATTTTAAAGATGTATATTTAGTTAGATTTTAGAATATTCATGTGTATTCACTGCCTGTGTATAGAATAATAATTCAAGGTTTTGTTTTCTTGTAGGACTGGTAAAAAATGAAAGCTCCTATTCCTCTTCTGATCCTCCTTCATGCCGTTGTGGTCCATTGCCTGAAAGTGGTGTCGAAAAGAGGCTCAGGTAAGTCTATTTAACTCTACTACTGTGTCTCCTCCTTACGCTGTTCCATGTTTAGTTTTTGTTTTACTCAGAGAAACCAACGAATTTACAACAGCTGCCTTAATCTGGACAAATATTCCCTGATTTTAAGCCCTTTTTTTTGGCCTAAAAGCACAAATGGTGCTCAGTCAATAGCAGAGGGATCACATGGCCTTGTGCTGTTGTAGCAGCAGAAATCATAAATGATAATTAGTCATGATGAGAAACCGAGCCCTCCTGTCTTTTAACAACTAGATTTTTAAGTCCACAAACACACCCTGATTCAATTTGAGCTTCAGTGAGTGATGACAAAATACTGCACGTCATTGTTTATATTTGTAGATCAATTGCATGCTGTAGTCTCATTTTAAATTCTCGCGTACGATTATGAGAATGGCGACTTGTTTACACTTTCAACAGGCTGTTTGATCACTTAAGAGGCTGCATATGTTGTGCTTCACTCTCGAGTTTCATGCTGTTCGTTGTTCATACCTACTGGTATGGACACAGGTGTGGACACCAGTGGAACAGGACGCTGTGCATTGCTGTAGTGTTGCAGAGACTCTCGGGTTAAAGGTTCCCTGTGAGTGAGTGGTTGAACAAATTGAATCAGTTACTTTCTGGGTTCGTGAAGCACTTTGCATCCTAGAACTTAGCTTATTATGCTCTAATACGTCCTGCGTTTCCAGGCTTTAAATAAATTACTTTTCACAAGATGAAAGATCTGATCACAAGATGAAGGACAAAGACTGATATAGACATGAACATGGAACAATCTTTTTTATTTACTATCCAGAGGCTGCTTGCGTCTGGGCTTTGCCCATGCATATTAGAAAAGAGGTGTAGGAATTGCCCAAGGCTCATCAGAGTGTTCTGCTTTTCCAGCATAAGTCCCAGTGGGCTGTCTCCTCAAATGCTTCCCAAGCCATTGCCTGGGGCAAGGATTTGAAACATGTCCACTGATAAATGTGCCCCCCCCCCCCCCCCAATTGAGGCGGACCACCCTCCTTTGTTCCTTCTCTTTTATATTGTACAGCTTTATTAGAAGCCAAGTTGCTTGCTTGTTAGAGCCCCGCTGTAAACAGGCATTCAGCACAGTGGAAGTCAGTTAAGAATGACATTGTTTTCATTTTTCATGGATTTGAGCGATGAAAGTTGTATATTTTCTAAAACCTTTTTTATCACTGTTGTTGATCACATATTTATTTGTTTATTTTATTTAGTTTGTATAAAATCTGCCACATGGTATAAAATACCCTGAAAAAGCTTTAATATCCAGAATTTATTTAAGTAAATATGGTTATTGACTTACAATTAGTTAAATAAAATACTGACTAAATCTGTAATAAGACAATGTGAGCTGCTGCAAATTATGTGACATACTTTTTTTATGGTTTCCTTTGTTAAAGCAAACCTGTAAGTGTCAGCTCATTAAAGGAAAATAAATGATTTGATTGATTCCCACGGGGACAATGAGTCTCACTTGATTTCCTTTTACCTGGGCTAACAAAAACACCCCCCCCCCCCCCCCCCCGCATGTGCACAGCTATTATCTGTAGATGATTAAATTCAAAACACTCGTCTTTGAGTAATGCTTTGTCTGCATTTATACTCGGGGTCTAACAGTGCAAAAACATACCATGCATATCTGCCATACTAATCCTCAGCAATGCATATGTAGGAGAATATGTCCATTTGTCTTCTGCTGTGGTCCCTCTTTGTGAGAATGCTGATAAAGCCTGAATGGTTGGGTGAACAGAATAATTATGTATACAGCATTTTTTGCTTAATACAGCACATCAAGTTAGATGTGGCAGTAAAACCGTAATCTTGAATACTGCGTGATTTCAATCTGCGGTGTTCAATCCATAGAATACAATTCAACCCAGTTGTGATTTTGTCTGTTTATTGTGAAGCTTCTTGTAATAGCATTGCATTTTGACTTATTGTGAGTCCAGACAATGTTTAAAAATGTTGAAATTATGTTGTTGCTCTTTGGTTGTGCTTAGACGTCCACCTGTATCATCTTGAACATGCTAAAAGAAATGTTCAATATGAGGGAAAGTAAAAGTCAAGGTGATTTTTTTCAGGGTAAATTTGTACTGTTTGTATCAAATAGAATTCAGGTTTGTCGATATAAAATTCTCTAGTCTGAAGTGATAGCGATGATTGTTCCTTTTGTTGCATTTTCCTCCTCACAATGATGGCGGTGCTCTTTAAAAAGGGTTGTGGTTTGTTTTAAAGAACACACAGGGCGGGTACAGAACGGAAAGCCATTTCTGGGCACCACGCAGCTGCGTTTCATTTGATGCGAAATAGAAACTTGAGAGTTCATGTAAGGTCTCACTTTACCCTCTCTAAAGTAATAACTATGCAGTTATTCTCACCCCTGAACACGGATTACAATCAGAGTGAGAAGGAGGTTGCTGAAAATGACTTTGGCGGGCTTGTCCACAGAATTGAATAAAAAGGGAATGTGCATGAATTTCAAAAGGGACTAAACAGGCTGCAGTAGTTTTCCAGAATGTTTCATGGGATCCTCTTTCACCTGCACTGTGCTACGTATACTTATATTTAGTATTCAGGGGTTTCCTCCATGCACCCTAGAAGCCTTTCTACAGCATGTCTGTTGATGACGCATTTGTTGCCTTAAGGATTGGACCTGCTTTTTTCGTCACGACACCTGAAAGGCCAACATTTTAGTGGCTTTCTTCGTTGGCTTTGTTTTATTTTACCATAATGGGATTTGAAACAAAACATAAAATGTAGATTTATATCTCACTGCAACATAGCAGATTTTCTAATCAGGGAAATGAGGGACAGTGCCACCGACTATTGACTGTTGTGAACACTGCAGAGACAAAATGCTCAATCTAACCACACCAGCCGTTTTTGTCAGAAACAAGCATCTTGTCTTCTCCATCCACCAACTGGTCGCCCTGGCGTGAAAAGTTTAGTTGTGGCAGCGCAGGAAACATTTCTATTTTATATTCTTAACAAAACTGTTAACACATGTCGCCTCCGAGTGAACACTGATGACAGTTGTAGATCATATTCCCTGACATTGATTGAGATGAATTTAGCCTCTCTCCTCCCCTCTGCTGTACGGTCATTATTCCCCATTCCATCGCCAGACATTGATGAGTCCCCAGACAAATGATGCTTACCTCCCCACAGTGTCCTGGTAATTCTATCAATATATTACCCATACCACTCAGTCACTGTAAATGCATCACCCCGTTACTCACGCATATGGAAAAAGCTGGATCCCAACACGTGTTCCCGTTTGAAAATGGAATACAGAATTCCCCCTCTGCTTCTAGTTCCTATTAAGGATGGTCAGAGGAGTCGGCTTGTCATTCTGACGAAGAGTAGCTGTAAAGAAAATACGCCACCGCAACAAGACCTTGGTTACCATTAGAGAGCAGCCGCTCGTCATCCGTCTCTCGCCGTGTATTTATCTACTGCTGCTACAGTAGGCTAAAAACATAGATTTTTACTCCTCTCCACCAGATTCTTCCTTCTAGTCTTGCAGGAGGAAGAATCAAGGACATCCTGACAGTCAATTAAATCTACCGTCCTCACACCCACCGCAACACACAACTCCGGGAGGATGTCAACATTAATACTTCAGTTAAAGGATAGAACCCCCCGCGCACACGCGCACACGTTAATGGGGCTACTTGCAATTTGACCAATAATAAGGCCCTTCTTAATTGGACAAGACAGTGATTCCTAACAGGGGACGTCAGCACACAGCACAAATTCAATTATAGGAAGCCACTTGCCTTTGTAATTGATATTAAAGGATGTTAAATATGGCAGGAAGCTTTCAGCGGGAACCTTGAGTGAGAGACGAGGCTTGGCAGCAGCGACCCTTTCAGCTGTGTCAGTTTTACACATATGCAAATTACTGGATGTCAGATAAATCCTGCAAGTGTTAAATATAATTAATATAGTAAAATATAATAAGTGCCATCAGATCGATTATACACCACTCGAGCTTGTCGGTGATAACAGCTTGGGATTTAAATGCCCTGAATTAAGTTTAAAAATTCAAACCAATTCAGGAAAACGCTGCTAAGATTTAAAACCGGAAGCTCTCTTTCTAAAACACACACACACACACACTCACAGAGGTACACATCTGTGCATACCCATGGTTCATCTTCCCTTGGTCAATACTGCATACCTGCCACAAATGTTGAATGATTGCCTCCACTTCACTGCCTGTTCGTTGCAGGGGAGATTGATCACACACATGATATTTGAAATGAAATGGCTTTCCACATGGAGTTGTTTTACTTCCTGCTGTTTGGAGAGAGAGCGAGAGAGAAGCCGCTCAACAAGTGTGCTACATATAGGCTTCTTGACAACTGGGGGTTACTATGGATATCTGTTTGGGGTTGGAGGCTCATGCCACAGCCCAACGTGAGAGATGAATGACGATCAATCACTTGATTTATGAGTCAAATATTCTCTGTGGCCCGCGTGCTGACCTGTAATAATGTTACAACACCACAGCAGTTGAGAAAAATACCAGGAAAATGTTGACTGTAGCTTGGTGAAGATTCAGTATGTAGCTGCAGGTATGGATTATGGCACCTTTGCAAGTGCAGATACAAAGCAGGAAGCAGGATCTGCCATTTGTTAATCTGTAGTCCACTGTGTCGTCGCTCTCTGTATAAGCCGCTAGACACACCGACAATACATTACACACACACACATTATACACCTAATTTAAAAGAAATAAAACCTGAACATTTCTTTTTCTTTATGCTTGAACATAACCTTGTCTCCTAGAAGTGTCTCCGTTTTTTATTAGGTTGTTTTTTCAGTCTAGAGGAGAGTTTACTTGATTTTCTGTGGACTTTAAATTCCAATGCAATTAAAGTAGAACCAAGTGATCATGAACTAGTTTGATCAGAAAATATGTGCTGATTGATGTGTATTCTGTGGTAGACAACTGTTTGAAATTTCAGCCCCAGCTGCTGGTGTTAACTGTATTTTAATGGTTGTGACTTGTTTTATTGCCTACACATGGAAACCAAACTGTGTACTGTACAGTAGGTGTAGACAAGGCTAATGCAACATGACAGGTGTATCCACACACGCATCTGATGATTCAGATCTGCTCAGTTTCGCTTCCTACGATATCTCAGATAGAAATGTGTATTTTGCATTTATCAGAAAAAAAATGAAACAAGTCGCGGGTGCGTGAGTGTAGTTGTGCTGTGTTATTAAAAAGCTTTTACTTTACTCGGGGAGCGATTTTAACAGTTTTTTCTAAAAGGTTTTTTCAGTTACTTTTGACTGAACCTTTTTATTTTACACTTTGACAAATATTATTTATATATATATTTAAAACCTCACATTTCTGAAATATATAGAAATTTGCTGAGTGAACTGCATCCATTTTTCTCCACCTTTCTGTCTTTATGTGTGCCTATCTGTTCGTTTGCCGTTGTCCTTGCTTACACATTAAATACAATATATTGCATTATCTCTTCTAAATAAATTCTTATTGAAAGATAATACATTCATTTTGGACTTCCTTAGCAAATTATGTAGCCCACTTTAACAACTGGGGCATTTAAGAGATTATATGTGTGGATGATAATGAGCTTTAGTCCGAAAGAGGATTTAAACATGGAGAAGGCTGGCCGCTGCTTAATTTAAGAAACTGTGGCTCACAGGTTTAAAGAAGAGGACGATGAGAGACCTAACGCTTCCCAAAGAAAAAAGGAAAAAAAAAAAGCCAGTGGAAATGAAAAGTAAATAAAGAACATTCGTAATAAGGTTAGGGCAATTTGGACATAAACAGCACGGGTCCCGGAAATTATTTTAATTCCCCTTCACTGCTTGGCTCTCGCGAATGCTGAGCCCCAGGGGGAAATGAAGCTGTAGTCTCTCAGTACTATGCAAATGGCCTTTAGGTGCTGATGGAACTGTACCTAAAAATATCACACGTCTTAACCCCAGGCTGATGATGGGCTTGATGAATCCGTGTTGTTACTACGCCCGATTCTGCATTGCACTCTACTTTGCCTGTCTGTCTTGCAGTTAGCACATTTTTTTATGTTCATGGATGTTACTCCCAGTTTGTCTAATCTTTAAAATGGCAGGTATGCTCTTTTTAGCTCCTCTCAAAATAAAGGTCCATCACTCGCGCTGCTGTCTCTTCTGATCTCTCTGCTGTGTCTGTCATCTTGCCTTTTTGCATTTCACTTAACATCTGTTCAGAACATGCTCTGATGATAGTGAGAGTTATTGCTGCCATTGATTGGTGACTTTCTCCTGGAGTCCATATAAGCTCACCAGATGTCTTAGAATCATTTAAGCAATGCATACTGTACATTACTTTTTGACTGGTTTAAACCAGGAAGGATGAGAAGTCCGGCAGCCTGGCTGCTGTTTTTTCATGCAATTGCTATTCTGCAGCAGCTTCTATTATTTCTGTAGTACATAGACCTAGGTTGGAAATAATATCTCTTCTGATATGTAGAAACCAGACAGCCCTGTAGTTTGAGTCTCACTTGTCTCTATCTTTGCTGTGTTTGTCCTTCCCTAGTCTTTTCTGCATCACAGTACATTGGTTTCTATTGATTGGAGCGCTAACTTTATTTTAGCCTCATGAAACTCAGTTAAGTTTGATTCCAGAGGAGAGTTCATTGATTTGCATGGCAGCATTGCCTCCCGTCAGTTTCCAACTTCATCAGCCCCTTTACCTGGCATCATACTTAACCTGCTGGTATTTCAACTTACAGTGAAGAGATTTTAACATGAACCACTGTCTGAATCACTGCACGTATTTAAATGCAGTATTGCATTTCAAGTATAGAAGAAAAAAATAATAAGAAACTGACACATACTATTATATCACACTGTTTATCCTGCGATGGCTTTTTGTAGCTATCTGTGAACACCAGCATGCATTGTATATTCAGTGACTTACAGCTTTATTCAGTGATCATTTCTCATGATTGATGGGTCGGGACAGAAGATGTTTTTTTTAGAGTTTTTGTTTAAGACAATAGGATGAAAAATAAATAAATCATGCAGGGACTCTGTTCAATATTGTAATGTTTTTTTCCTCAAACAGAGAGTTAATGAATGGAATTACCGGTAAAATATGCATGCTTTTATTATGTAATTGCATAACCTGTGCTATTTTGTGGCTCAAAATATCAATTTGAAAGCACTGATTGATTTTTATAAAATCTAGAAGAAGTGACAGCATTGATGAGTTGAAAAATTCAGATGCCGGATAGTGTCACAGGACGGGGAGTTTGTGGCCTTGTGAGGGAAACTGAATTGCGATTTTTTTTTTAATTAGCCCACCCTGCACAATGAGGCTGTGGTCACTTGAGAGGTGAAGTTTTGTGAATGCAGGAAGTCCCTCAACAACGTAGCATTTGATGAGGCTGTCAAGCTCTCTTGTGTCAGCCCGGCACTCAGCATGCGGCCTTTTTCAGTACTCTTTCATTGGAAAGTTTGAACACATCCACTCTCGCTGTGTTCATTCCCTGTTCAGTCTCCTCTATGCTCAATGACAGCTAAGAACAAAAAACACTACTCCCTTGTGCTCTTTGTACGTCTCTTTCCTTTTTGTTTTTCCTCATTCTGTTTTTAGTCAGGCTGGGATTGGTAAAAGCACAATCAACCTATTTCTACAACAAGCAGAGGAATAGTGAATCTGTACAGGTCCTGCCAAGTTTGGGGCTTTTCTATCCCCTTTTTTCTTTTTTGAATGTTTGCTTGTTGAGGAGTACGCCTTTGTTGGCTGCAGGAGACTGACGTGCTGCAGGAGTTTTGGAAACAAACCAGTTTAACTCTATTCTCCAGGCTCTGGTTGCTTTTCTCGCCACTGTTCTTTAGTCTGAAAACTCAAGCAAGTCCCGCATATTTATTATAATTAGCAGGGAATTACCTGCCTCTCACCCCACAGGAAATAGTTTTAAAGCACACATTGTCTGACTACAAAAAATATGCTTTAATTAAGATGCCCCACATGCTTTAAAAATGGCTTCCGTTCAGAATCGGACTCTGTCACATATTTCCCCGTCATGTTTATTGCTTGAGCTTGATGCAGCACATGGCTGAAATGTTTTAAGCCATTTATTTACGACACTCTGCTGCCCAGAAATAGTAGAAGATGGCAGTTGATTTCCCTGCAGTGCAATGATCAATAAATTCTACATATTAATTATGTTCCACTGTCATCTCCGATGCCTCTCTCAGGGATAAGCCTCTCTCTGGTTTCTTGACAGTCAATCACAGTGCAGTGTGGCACTCCACAGTCAGCCCCACAGCTCCTCTGCATTCATGAAACCAGCCTAAGAACAGAGGTGCTGTATTAGCAGTGTGTATTTATCACGGAGTCTCATCATTGTCTGTAATTTACAACAAGTGTTCTTCATTTATTTCTTTTATATGACATAAAGATCTCAGCTGTGGCTCAAACAGCCATGATATATTCTTACAATGTTCAAAAACAGTACTATAGATTTTGCCCCTCGTCGTGACGGTATAGAGGCTGCAGCATCCAGTTTGTTTTAAGTCTCTATTAGCATCTGTTGCTACCTGAGAGGCACTATAGATCAGTAGGTGTTGCTTCTCTGAATCCTCCCTGCAGCCAAGGAGCACTCTTCGACCCCACAGTCCCAAGTTTTTCTGCTATCTCAGCGCATCTCCATATCTACACAACATTTGCATGTGTTGTGCATGTGATCTTGCCAGAGGGTAATTAAACAGTTTCTTCTTCATTCAGCCTGCCACAGAAGTTTCCCCCTGTATATTATCTGACATCAAAAACACTTAAAATAAATTGCTCTATATAAACGCAATGTTCAGGCAGCCAATTAAGTTTGATTCTTGAAGTGTTAGCCTCTGAGCATGTGTAATAAGGCCCATATCTTAGCTGCAGTTTGACAAAATATGTTTCCTTCCTTTTTGTTTACATGGAGCCTAATGAGTGGTGGAGATGCTGTCGTTTCCCGTCAACAAATCAGGTGACGGAATAGAAACAGATCAAAAGCTTGATGAATGATTAACATCCCATTAAAAAGGGTGCTGACCTTACAGTTTTCTCTGCACCTGCAAAGGCAATTAATTAAAAAGGACAAAATGATTGTTTATACACAATGATTAAGCTGTTGAAGCCTACGGCTCATGTGTCTGTCCAAGTTCATTAAAAAATGTGGGTAAACATCTGCGATGCGGCACAACAAAGCAGTTTATGGAAATGCTATTTAGATTTTTGACAAATAATCCTGCACTGATACACTCCAGTTCAGTTTCAAAATAAAGGTGTCCAAATCCTATTCCAACACCTTTCATTTACTCGGCATAGAAATTCAAATATGTCCTGATTATAATGTTTAATGTGCATGCCACCCTCAGCGATTTTAAAAGCGCGTGATATAGGAATGAAAAGGGCCTCCTTTTGCTGTTCGCAAAGCTCTCTAAGGCTCTCTGTTGCGTTTTTGTGCACCAAGTGCCTGGTCTTGAAAAACACAAGGACAGCTAAGGATTATGGTTCTGTATGCATCTTTCATTGCCTTTAATATGCAAATGGTAGATTAGCTTTGGAAGGAAACTGTTTGGCGTGGGAGTTCTTTAACCAGGAGGTGATACTAGCCATTCACAACTTTTTTGGGGTGGGGTGGGGGGGGTGCTTCTCAGGATCAGACTGTTTCAGCAGGAAATAGCATTCAAACAAGACAATGACGATTCATGTTTATAGATATCACCTCTAAGATAAGTACAGTCGATGGGAAGTTCATGAATTGCAGCCACTACTTACAGAAAGGATGACTCGGTGTTATTAATATAAGTCAAAGGCAAATGCCGGTATTTCATTTGAGCCACATGGCAAGATTTGAAATGATGACTCTCTCTCTCCTGCGTGGCTAAGGCACATCAAACAAAATAAGAAAACTACATCTCTGCAATTCATAGCAAAAGCCAAATGCAGCTGCGTAAATGACTTTGGTATTACACTCTCAGAAAACCATTTAAAATGTGCTATGGGAAGCAATTCCAGCATTTTTTTTGATCTCCAGCGAGGAGGGAAGGAGGAAGGATTAGGACACATTTCCTATCATGGAATTTGTGATCCCGGCATTAGAACCATACAGTGCACAGTAACTAAGTGATTGAAATATTCAGATTTCTGTGTGTGTGTGTGTTTGTGGTCTACCTCTGTAGTTGTAGGTGCATCCTAATGTTGAAGCCCTTTCAAACACAGTTGAGTGTAACTAATGATGAATCCACGTGCCTATCTAAAATAGAGGTTGCTACTTCTCAACCTCTTCAAAGCATGTTGAAACGACCCGAAACTCGACTCACCAGAATGAGGTGATCAAGCGATGGAGTCTCCGTGTTGTTGAGACCCCAGGTGGAAAAATCCTAATACGCATTAAACACTTTACAGAACAAAGCCAATGATGTGTTTATCCTGAACCCAAGTAAAATTAATTTAGATTAGAAGCCTGCTGCGCTTATTGCATCAGCATTCAAGCTACGTACACGAGAACCTCGGTTGTTAGAATATTGATTCTGTGTGCACACAGAAACACACATGTTGAGACGGTGAGTATTCAATCAAACATCCGTGTATAATTGATCAGAGTACATTGTTCGGGGCTGACTATCTAGTGGGCATTTATGGAATCTCTGACTGCGTCAGAGGGGCGTTGGGGGTTATTGACTTTGGGGTAACAGAAACACAGAAGTCCACAGACTGATTCACCAAATAATTGGATTAAACAAACACATTAGTGAGCAGAATGTATAATCAGAGCGATGGAACATCTTAAACACTTCCATGCTGGACTGTTTGTACTACTGAGCTGGCTATTTGAATTCCAGGTTTTAATTCTAATTTATCTTAGAGATTACTGCCGGTAATGGCATCAACACATTGTCAAGATTTTTCTCATCGCCTGTCTACAAGGAGACATTATAGTAACCTCCTTTGTTGCCTTTGCACATGTCTTTTTCTCTCCTAATTGGCCAGTGGGTGGACATTTTTCCCACAGAGGTTTTGTCCGCACATCCACCCATAATGGCGTAGAGGACGTTCTTGCCTTCCAGTCTCTCAATGAGTCTAAACTTTGCCAATCTGTGTGTTTGGCGAGCTAATGAAATGGCTGTGTTTTATATGTTCCTTGACCTCTTTCAGGCCCGCAGAATTGAGTCGGCGTGTGGCTGAGCGGCATAATTGGGTTGACAGTGCAGGGTCTTGCCTGACATGCAGCTCTCTGTAAGAGCGTCCCGCCCTGTCGGTCCTTTAGCTGTCGAAAGTAGTAGCACTTGAGCGAATGTTTAAACAAGCCACCACGGATCCCTCATCGCTGTTGACTTTACAGAATGCTTTTTGAGTGTTTGCATTTTCATTATTGAGTTGTAAACACTTACAAATAAAACCGACAGCGAATGAAATGTGGCTCACAGTTAATGAATAGATTTTAATGGACACTCTTAGATTGTGTTTGTTAATTCTGTCAGCACACGCGCGTGTGTGGTTTTAATAAAGCTAAATGAATTGTGCATTGGGTTGCTGGTGCATACAGCATGATTATGTCAAATATGTTCTGTGTTGTGTAGTGCCAACAGTTTAAATGAGTCTGTGTAGGAGGAAGGATGGTGAGAAGGGAGGAAGGGCAACGGGAGGCAGAGGAACAGTGGAAAGTACGCAAAGCCAAGCTTCATGAATTCATTTCCCCTCTCTCCTGTGTCAGGGGGACCTCGTCTGAACCCATTATGGCGGTAACAAGGTGTCAGCGAGCGGTCTTGGTATGGGTACTGGCCTCTGGAGCTGTCTGGCTCCCCGTCTAAGTTAATTAAGGGAGAGAATGAAAGTGTGAGGTATGGGGACAGTGTTGGACAAAAACGTTTAACGAGAGGGTCCAAGTAAGGAATAAAGAGTTTCACTCCTCGTTCGAGCGAGTCGCAGCTTCAAGGAGGAGCTAAATGGACAGAGATTCATGCTGAGACGCTGGTTCACACAGGTAAGAGAGGTATACAATCACACCACAGGCACTCAGCGGACCATGAATTATTAAGGCTCTGTTAGGCCTGTCATGTTCAGTTCCCTTAAGTTAGAAAAATTGACTAGCCTCGTTCCCCAAATCCATTCTCTTTACTCATTATTTTAAGAGCTCGTCACTGGGCTTTTCAGAAATAAGGTCCTCTCTCCATCCGTTCTGAGTTTACAGAAAGACGGAATGAAAAGGTTTGTCCAATGGAAAGCCTTTTTTTGCTTTAAGTCTCCCCTCTACACTTCCGTCATCTCTCTGCAAGGCCATTGCCGAAGTTCACCGGGAGAGTGTTTTTAGTACAAAGTAAGTGGGTGATCAGGAGATGTCATCAATTCCAATGCATGCCAGTTGCCACGGAAACAGAAGTGGAGAGGCTTTTCTCAAGGATCCTGTTAAACATTTAGAGGGTGCAGGGCTTGGAGAGAGAGCGAGAGAGAGTAAGGAAGAAGTGCAGAAGAGATGTGTCGTGGCGAACTGTCCATCTTTTCATTCTCTCTTTTAAATGTATAGATTCTGTAGATAATTATGTAGGTATGTGCCATTCAAACTCTATTACCCAAGCGAAATGGTAATGAAAAAAAAATCAGCTGATGAACCTCCAATTTACCTAAAAGCATCGCTTCTGAGATACCCTTGAATCCGCTAACTCCGCCAGTATCTTTTATCTGAGGTTGAGATGAGGTGCGTTTCACATAGAATAGGAATATAATGGTACAATATCTCCATCTTTATAACTTCTTCTTTGTAGCCAAAGACAGCTGACAGCTTTGACAAACAAAACAACAAGCATGCTCATGTTGTCATGCGTGCACCAGGTAAACCATTACAGATACTCTCCCCACCACCCAGCCGGGCCTTTATCAGGCTAAATTCTGTAGCCGAGCTTGGCACAACAGTTGTGTACTGCCTGCTGATTGAGGAGCCCTTCTCCAGTGGTAATCTCCCAGCAGACAGGTCCTAAATGGGAAAGGGGCTCAGCAGATAGGAGCTCTGTGTAATTCCTGTTAATTACTGTCCAGGAGGTGATAAGACCTGGTTGGAAAGGGTAAGAGAAGAGATAAGAAGGATCAGGGATTCGCCTGAAGTATGTTCCATCCCTAGGGCGAAAACAGTCCAGTTGTCCACAAATAGTCAATGCTTGAAGCTGCCCTCGAGCCGTTTTTGTTTTTTCTTCTCATCCTGAGCTAATGGACGCACGGGTGCTTTGACACTCATTTTAAAGCAGAATTAAATGTTTTATCTATTTAGAAATCAGAAGAGGTCTTCTGAGCTAACAGACTTGCTGACTTAGGATGCTCTGATAATGTTTCCATTCAGTGCTGGAATTCTGGGAACACTCCCATAACAGTCCTAAAACTAAATGCAGATCATGTTTCAATTCTGCTTTTTCTCTTACAAAGTTAATGGCAGACTGTACGTGTAGTTCTTATCCAAACAGCTTTACAACCCAATTATGAATATCAGTTTAACCCTTCACTGTACCTCAACCAAAAACAAGGCAAATGACAAGGAAATCCCAACCAAGGATACACTTGTTCCAGCACCTTTGACTCCATGAGTTTGCGCCGTAATTATGGAAATCAAGTCTTTAAAACATTATTCTGAGCAACTCTTTCTCGCCTGTTTTCTGTTTTGGGCTGATGTAGTGGAACCTCCAGAACAAACTAGCAACTGAACCTATAATTTGTATGGTTTCTCGAGCTGCTGTCAGAAAATTGTCAAGCTCAACAAAAAAATATTTGCAATATTGAGCAAATTAATTACATTTTAGATTTAAAATTTGGGGTATTTATCTTTCCTTGCAAATTCAAGAAGCACATCAAAACAGGCATATGTGAACACTCTTGAGTCAGACCATTAAAGCCACACCAAATATTCACAGCATGACTTGGGGGATTTTCTTTTAAGAATAGTTCAAAGCAATTCACAAAAAAAGGCATGAGTCCTATGAAACCCAATTCATTTCTTTGCCACGTTCCAAGCCGCAATTAGCATGCGCCAGGGTTGAATCTTACAAATTGTCAGTCACCTCTGCTCTTCCGTGAAATCTGACCAAATCCCAGTTGCTGTTTGTCTGGTTTTCACTGCAGAGACATTGCAGTATCTCCACAGACTTCCGACCTGATAACAAACAGTTGGTGCCTAGAAAACAACTATAAATGAGTGATATTGTAATATAAGGAAATGGGGCTCATGAGAAAGGACACTGGGTGGTTCTTTGGAAGAACTGAACCCTACATGGAAGCTGTAGTGACTATCTGGAGCACCAAGTACAGGGATATACGAGCTCATATTGGGGAAATGAGGCTAGTTGTCTAAATGCATTACGGTTAATAAACCTGGAAGGGAGATTGGTGCAGTGTATCTTTGTGTTGACCTTGTTAGCATTAGGTTCTTGAATTGCTCTCTGGGGTTTGCATGCTAGCTGGTGGCCAGGCTGTAAAATCATTCAATGTCTTACTTTTTTGGTTTACTTCTATTCCTTGTTTGTATTTGTTAACAATTCAGCGAATGAATCGTGTCTTCTTCACTCCACAGCTCATCATTAGCAGCTGGAGCATATTTCATACTTGTAATACACAGAACACCAAGATACTAATTACCTTTCACTCGCCAATAAGGCTTGGTTGTACCTCCCGCTTCTTACTGAATAGTCGCTTGTGCAAATGATGTGTTTTAGTCAGATATTTGTGAAGTATCTATACAAATCAGGCATAATATGACAACCCTTCATCAGTTTGATAAACGATTATCAAAGTGAGCTACTTGAAATATGCAAATTACAGATCACCACAGCCCTGCCCTTAGTGAACGCAATGTAAAGAATGTATGTATGTATTGTACTGATAATGTAATATTCTCCTCTGTCTGTATCGGTTTGATTAAAATGCATCTGTTTCTGTTACACGTCAGGGTAAAAAAGTATCCACATTCTTACAATAGGTTATCTTACGGTTTCTAAATAGGTAGTTTTGTGCTGAAGGAAATGTCCCTCGATTTTGTCTCAACAAATTCATAGTGTGATGTTTGGGGGGGCAGTTTCTCCTGAAATGGTTCTTCTTCATTGGCCATGACCTCAATCCTATCCAGTATCTTTGAGGTAGACTGCAATGTGGAATACTTTCCCAAATGCCTGGGCACTGTTAGACCAGCACATGAATGTACATTTAGTTTGGAGGTCTTCAGTAATTTAATATAGATAGATGGACGTTCAAGTGTCTTTATACCTTTGGCCATAAAGTTTAATAATAAATGGACAAGACTGACAAATATTACATTGCATTTAGCACTTGGTCAAATATGAGGGGTCTGTACTTAATCAGAATCACATTCAGATTTGTTCAGCTATAAAATTAAATACATTTAATATAATCACGGCCACTCGAGTCTGAGGCAAGTGTTATATCATTGGTCCTCTTCATGTATTTCTCTCTTTTTAAGAAAGCCAGAAATTCAACCTTAAAGATTCAAACACAGTGGTAAAAATAGTTCAACAGAAAAAGATTTTCTTTCCTCAACCCTGCGGAATAAAGACGAGCGAGTAGAGCAGAAGATAAGAAGGGAGAGGGTGGTAGTGGGTGGGTCAGTGAGGAGGAGATATCGAGGCGTGTGTGCAGAAGCTGCAGTGGTGGCTGGAAAAAAATAGAGGGCCTCATTTTGAGTGGAAAAGTGAGAGTGAGGAAGGATGGTTCAGTAAGTTTCTCATCTGTTAAAGCCATCTTGACACCTCATGCCCCAGTTTCTGCAGAGCAGATTGCTAAATGATAAAACCACAACTGACATTTACTTGCTGAAGTATTTAAGTGTCTAAAATGTACAGGGTAAACGGGTTGTAAAATCCTAAATGGAACAGTGGTATAGTATTTGGGCGCGTGTGCGTATGTCTGCACAGCATGTGTATCAGTGAGGCCATCCTTTGCTACACGAGCACCGGTGCAAGAAGCAAAACCAGGCCCCTGCTGCAGAATAACATTACAGATGCTGATACCTTGCAAAAAGATTCAGTTTCACTCTGTTCACGCCTCCGTGACTTTTCTGGTCGTATAGTTTAATGTAAAAATAACGGGGTGTCAGTCTCAGGCTTTAGTAGTTTTGAATGCGTCAAATGAGATAGAGGGTTGTTTTTGTTTTTTTTATGGTCCCTCACAAACTTCACCTACAGCTATAGTGTACATCATACACGGCATTGTGTGTATTTATTGCATGCACGTCCCTACGAAGGCTTTCTAGGCTCTCTAAGTCACTAAAACAGATGACATTGCACAAATAAAATGAAAAATACAGTTTGTGTGCGATGTTGTGGTGGTTGCAACAGGTTATCACAAGGTCCCGGGTATTAAAAGACGATGGTTTGTTGGCTGTAGACACGGAGGCTAGCAGATATGAACCATACATAACAGGCAAAAGAACTAGTATTTCTAGGGCAGCACGTATGAATTTAGATTGACTTTTCCTACTATGTATTGTTATGGATGTTCTCCTCCAGATTGTCAAGGGACTTTTCCCTTCTTTTTTTTTTCTTTTGCATTTGATTGGTCTGTAGTTACAGGTGCTCTTCACATACTCATTCCTGCTGTAGTTATGATCAAAGATAACATAACAGTCAGCGTAACTAGAAATCACAGGAGATTTAAAGACAATGTGGCGAAGGGAAAAAGGGCTTAAATACAGGAGATGAGCGGGTCAGCAGGGCCGTAGGTTGACACTTGGCCCCCTGTTAACGATGAGCCGGTGTTCACCCAGACGTCTCCCACAGTAGCACAGAAAACCACTTGTATTACTTCCTGTCATGGCAAGTAGGTTTAGCCACGTTGATGCTGATTACCTGTTGTCTAATCAGTCACATCTCTAATCGCTTGTGTTTATGCGTCCATGTTTTTGGTAAGTCTGTGCAGTATATTTTCTGTTATAAATATTTTGAATACTGATGGAGCTCCTCAAGCACAGCTGCAATTTGCATTATGAACAATAAACTACATCATTAACTTAGAACAGCGCAGACCCCCAAATCTGCAGCTCTAATTAATTTCCCTCTGAATGGACTTTTCTGATCACCTGCACCCTGAGGTCTCCTCAAAATATGTAAATAACTGCATCTTGTTTGTGCGGTGCAAATATGGGGCAATAAAATAATGCGGGGAAAGACAGGAGAAGAGTTCTGTAGAAACTGTGGCTCGCTTGCCCCAGAGTGCCTGGTGAATTATTTATGAAAGTGCTGACAGAAGAGAAGCAGGTTCAACAAGGCGCATTTCTCTGGGGGGCAACACCAGCTGACAGTCAGGTGGGGCTCAGTTTGTCTTGCGGCCTCCAGATTTTAATGATGGTCCAGTGGTCTCGTTATGCGAATCTACAGTGTAGCTTTTCTCCTGCGTCAGCTGAAAAGAGGGAGGTTGCGTGTGAATCTGTAATCTTCTGTGGCGCTGCTCTCCCCACTTTTTTTTTTCTTACGTACTCCTGCCCTGTCGCTTCCATTCTTAGTTTTGCCACTCCGTCTCCGTTGCCAATCACCCCCCCTCTTTCCTTTTACACTTTGTCATTTCTCATCTTGTTTTTATAAATCTCTTCCTTGGGATGTCTATTTCTGAATTGCTCTTATCCTCTTAGTCCACCTACTCCCCACTTCCACCTCATCCCCTTCTGAAAACTCCTAACACGATCACGGATGATTGACAGTGCATTAAACGTGATATAAATCATTCCTTCTAACCTGCATTAGCTAATTAGAAGTATTACAAATCTGCAGCTTGCAGTAAGGCAGAAAACAGTTGGCCGCAAATTTCAGTTAATGATGTCTGGACATGACTTCATGCAAAACGGGATATTTTCAGGATTAATCAGCTTGGTACCATTGGTGAAAATATGCTCAAACTTAAAATGATACCTGTATTTTCTGTCTTCTTTCAGAGGACCAATCTTTGTATCTGTATTTTAGTGAGCTGAGGGACATTTACCCTCCACACACACATTTGCATTCATAATGAATTGCAGATTTATGACTTTCCAAAGCTACTTGACAAATTAAAAACTGTACTCCAGTTATTCGTGTGGGTTTGGCCTACATGCATGTTGTGTTGAGTAACATCGTGGTGCTCAGTGGCAGCTTTACTTGCGCAGTGGCACCTTTTTGGGTGAGAGAAATTACCCAGTGCCCACAGGATTCTACCAGCAGGCAACGAGTGTGGCTTCAGCTGATAAGACATAAAGACAATTCAGTAAGACTTCCATTCGTTTAAAACATATCTGATGTGTTTACAGTATGTCGATCAGTGAATTATTAATGACTTGACTTGGAGTTTGTAATTCCGAATGCATTTGCATTAATCAAACCACCATGATCTGCTGTTATACAAACACTGTTTTACAACTGTTTTGTTGACAATTTGTGTTTTTTTTAGTTATAAATGTCAGACAAAGCCAGTTTCTCGCGTCCTGAAATGAGGAGCTTGTTGCATCTCGTGCTGTCACTGCCTGTCTTTGAGTATCATCTTAATGTAAATGATTGCTATCAAGGAGGATTACCAAGCGCAGTTTTGCAGCTTTTTTCAGCCCTCTGACACCAAACGGAGCAGTGTTCTCTATAACTGCGATGCTCTTCCTAATTATTTTTTGTATGGGCCTCAGTGAACTGACAGTCCAGTTAAAATCATTACTCACGGTAGATACTGAGGTAAATGTATAGCGATGACTCAGTCTGCCAGTCTTTATGTGCCCTGTAATATCTCCATTTGATTTTTAACAGAAAGGTGTCAAACATTCTGAATTCGACAACACGGGGACACTTATCCTACTCTAGCTTCTAAATCACCTTTGCTTCTAAAGAAGCCCAGCGTTCATGGCAACCGTCCAACAGTTATCATTGAACATGTACAGCCACACTCCTCTTACAGCAACACCCTCTAATGCATTGCTCCTGTGGGCTACTGCATAATCTGACAGCACCTCCGCTTATAGGTGTTCTCACTGTCAGACTCGCCTCTCCAGAGGATGGACACATCACAGGTGTCAGCAGCAAGAGTCTTCACCACCACCATCTCCCCGAGGGCTCACTTGTCAGCAGGAGTAGCATCTCCACTGTTTGACCGCAAGGGAGCAAAGAGAGGAGGGATAGGACTCAAGTCCGTAGATTAAAATAAATAGGTTATTACTAACTTCTACTTGTAACCATTCGTTGGATGTTTATTAGTAAATCCAGAGCTCCTGGTTATCAATCAATCCATCAACCCAAACCAAACCACTGCAATAGCCACTGGCATGATTGCATGTAATTAAAGCTAGTTTTTTAGTACAAGCCTATGTCTGAGCTGCTTTGCTGACAGAAACCATGTTTCTAATAATTATAATAGTAATGAGCTACTATGCCGCCCCGTCGTAGATTCAATGGGTGAACTGAGATGATTTTGTGCAAAGGATTTCTTAGTCAGCAGATACTATTACGCTTATTGTAACTTGATTTCAGCCGCTGCATGTTTGACAAACACATTCAGATTAATAGTTTCTCCATCCCAACCAGTTAGTCCAGTACATAGTGTTTGAGAATGTTTCTGTTCTTTTGACTGAAAGTACGTTCAGTTTGCAGTTTATTAGGTATACCTAACTACAGAGATGTCAAGTAACGAAGTACTGTTACTTTGTTACTGTACTTACAGGTATCTGTACTTTACCTGAGGATTGTTTTTTTCTAAAGAAATATCTGTACTTTCTACTTCTTACTAAAACATCTCATTACTTCCATTATGAACACAATGCGACAAAACTTACCTCCTTTTTGTACTTAAGTACATTTCTAAACCTGTACTTTTGTACTTTTACTTAAGTGAATGATTTCAACCTGCACTTTTACTTTTACCAGAGTATGTTTTCACACAGGTATCTGTACTTCTACGTGTGTGTGAGTACTGTTGACACCTCTGCCTAACTAAAACTAATGCAGGCTAGTAACAGAAACACCTCTGTGTAATGTGATTGCAGCTCTGCACACTCTCTTGGTTTTATGTAGGTGTACCTGATAGATTTTTCTGCAGCATTGCACAAGTAAAACAGCAAAGAAAAGAGACACATTTTTGTAGCTTTACTTTAGCTTTGAAAAAAACACCCTGTCCCAGTTAGGAAGTCTTATTTGGACAAAGTCGGTAGAATCAACTGTATTTTGACGCCTTCCCTAAATATGGAAGCGTGTAGTAATAGCAGGCTGTAGTTATGCTGGAGTTGTTGTGTATCGTGGTTCTGAATTTGTTGTTTGAATGTGTAGTTTCTCAGCCTCTTTGGAGACCTAATGTGCCAGGGTATTTTCCTTGGTTGGAGCTTAATGGCCTGTTTGTGTCCGCTTCCCAGAAAACAACACTTTTAAATCCAGCCTGAATTCCGCTTGCTGTGCTTTCTTATCTCACGCATTGCGTACAAGCTCTTCTACAACCCTGTTTACATGGAAGCAAAGTCCTGTCTCCCACTATATTCTACTCTAAAATCCTCCTCAAATTAAAGTCACAACTTCATATGAACTGCTTCATTCAGCGTTACAGCCAACATCCACAAGTGATAACAAAGAATTGCTCTCCTGTATCACATTTTTACTATTATGTCCAAATCTGGCTCCCTGCAGTGCATTTTCACAGCATACATCTATTATTTCTGCGCTATTCCACTCCGATCAGATATAGCACATCCCTTTCCGAAAATCCCCAAATTTAACCTTGTGAAAAAGGCTTGCAGATTGAACTATCTCAGCGGTTCCCAGCATCTCTAAGCTGACAGAATGTCTTCATAGCAGTTCAGGGCTCCTCGGCGCTCATGGATATGTGCGCCATCCGAGAGGTTGACACGCGAGTGTGCAAGCAGCCACACATATGCGCGCCAACACACATATACAAACACATGCTCTTGTGAGAAGTAGGGGCCCAATTATGGGCTACTGTGACAGGCAACAGTTGCAGGGAAGTCACTGTCCCCCTGGGCAGGCCACAGCACACCCGACATACTGCTAGCACGTCCACTGACAGGGATAGGAACCTCATGATACCGCAGTACAGAAAACAAAGGCACAATGGGAACCTTAAAGCTGTTGTGAAGGAAATGGTGGCAGTGTTTTCTCAGCAGACACCATAATCAGATCATATTGAACGGAGCTGTGCAGTGCTCACCCGCCCACTCACTGTCTTTATTGGGATAAGAATTAGGCCATGTTTTTCTACAGAATGTGGCCTGTTGGGCTAAAATGTGGGCCAGTATGTATGAAACATCCTTAACTTATACCCAGGCAACAAGTCAGACTTACATAGGTACTACATAAATAATGGAAGAGAGAATTTTGGCAACATATAAACATATTTTAATACGTGTCTTAGACCTTTTGAACAGCTTTATAAAGTGTGTTTGTCCATATATTGATAAGGAATTACAGTAAAGTAAGTTCATGACATGCCCTACTTTAAAAATACAGTATTTACGTCTGATTCATGTTTGAAAGCCTCTTCATATATTTATTAACACTTCACTTTGGTGCTTGACTTGTTGACTTAAGTCACGTTGATCCCATTATGACAAACCGATTGATTGCCCTGCTTTTCAGTCAGAGTGGCCACTGAGGATTTGAGGAGAAGAATTTTATGTAATTTCTGTGAGAGGCCCTCTCCACAGCTAAAATGGAATTTGATAGGTAATTTAAGTGGCAGAAATGGAATTATATGAAAGCTTAGCATGAGCACCCAGGCAGATTCATACACACACACACACACACACACACACACACACACACACACACACAACACACACACAGAGCAAGCCTCTTATACCCTTATTTCATGTCTCCTTGCCCCTTGCTCCTCTCTCTTCACACAGTCCAGAAACTGTTCAGTCCCCCTGCATGAAGGACATCTTAGTCATTACCTTTGAGAGGAGGAGAGCATAGGTTGAGGAGGCTGAGGAAGTGTGAGCAATGATACATGGGACCAATCTTTGCAGAAGTCTCTTACTAGACTGGCATGTTTTTATCAGACATATTTGTATATTAGTGATGGGACAACGCGACTGATTTGCCAGGTGAGGTTTTAATGTTTGTGATGTGACTCATCTTTTCAGTAGGTTGTTAATAAGTTAATGGGCCAGTTCAATTTGTCATATTTGTGGCATACGTGCTATAGAAGTGTACAACACGCAGTGGAATGTACTGAATGCATATGTGGTTTTACGAGGTGCCTCGTTGCCTATTGAACGCACACAGATGTCCACTGCATACTAATTTAAATACATTTTAACCATGATATTGCAAAATGCAGATTAGTGTTTCCCACAAAAACAGAACGTGCTTTATTGGGTGAGTAATTGTATCTTGACGTCAACTCAAAGTGTTGGGAAAGATGCCAGGACGTGAGGCGGCAACAAGTGAGTGCACTCAGAATCCTGTCCGCCCACTGCTTAATTATCTTAACATGCCAAAGAAAATAAATTACCCTCCTCCACAGGATTAATTATATTGCTTTGTGGGGTTTTTGGCCATACGTTGTGGAATAATGAAAACTGAAAATAGGAGATGTTGCCTCTAAAATTGACGCTATTTTTGGACCAAGAAGCTTTTCAGGGCTTTGATGAAGTACATTTAATTCAGTGACAGTGTTGTAGCATCTGCTTCAAGACAAAGATCCACCTACTACTGAATCAAATTTGCTGCTGGTGATGTGCACCATGTGCCCTGTGGGTAACTGGCCACACAGGCAGTATGACATCATGTCCAGATATTTCCAGTGCCACTTCCATAACAATTGAAAGCACAACCATTTTCAGCTCAGGCTTCTCCCCCCTCTCGGCATCTTTTCGCTGTCACACAAGAGAGAAATCTAGAGTAGGAAGGTGGCAAAGAGACCAATTTCTTTACCAACAGTAGACTCAAAAGCCCACAATGCAATGTTGCCATCCTTCACATTTTCTTGAGCACAGAAAACTCTCCTCCTCCACTTTGCTGTCACTGCTGCTCTGTCCACCCACACTAAACACAACCCAGAGCTGAACACACCACTCAAGCTAAATCTTTAAGTGTTGTCAAAATGCACAGAGCCTTCAGAAGCAAAGGTAAGCAGGAGATGGAGAGTAAAATAAAATGTGGTTACAGTACAGTCCTAGAATGTATTAGTGATAATTTACCAGACAATACGAATACAGTAAAAGTCTTAAAACTCTGGATAAACACACATAGATGAAACCAGATTGCATAGAGTGCAGGGCACAGTGTAAGACAGTGATGATATCAGTCAATTTCTTTTTGCTAAAATCAGCATATTGAAGCTCATAATATTGTCTTTCATAGTTTTACCTAACCCCATAGGGATTGTTGTAAATGCTGGGCAACAAAAACAAATTCTTGAGTACCCTAAATTATGTAAGAATATCATCGCGCGTGGCGGTGACTCACTGCACGCACAACTCAAATAATCCCACAGTGTAAAAGATAATAATTGACGTTCTCCCATAAAGGAATGCCAGTAAGTGTGGAAACAAAGAGGGCAATAGCTCTTAGCAAATTTGACAGCTGCCAGTACAATAAACACAAGGAACCAAAGGGAAAAGAGCTTTTTTTGTGGCTCTTTTCATGGCTCTAACATGGTGCGTTCTGTAAACAGTTTGTTAAGTTGAAACCTTGTACACAGCCGTGGTTCTCAGTGACAAATAGGCCTTTCCCAATGGCACAAGGAGTTTTATGCTCTGTGTGGGCGCAGGTTTGTCTGACAGCCCCAATGGCCGGCTCCCTCATCTGCCCCTCCTGACATAGCATCCCCTGTCACCAAAGCCACACAGATTTCAGGAACATAGTACATTTATATACTTTAAGCCAGGCTTCACCCTCAGCCTCATATGTTTATTCTCTCTTCACATATGCGTCTTGTAGTCTGGTGGCATCTAGCCCTTTCTGCAACCCCTTCCGACGCGCACACTGCTTATTATCTGACTGCATGTCTTCCTGCATTTCACAAATCCAGTATGTTTGTGCTAGCCGCTTTCTACAGACGCTGCACAGCTGTACTGTACTGTGCGTTCATCCCGACTACACTGTGCACACGTCCGTTGATTCAATATACTGTACATTCCCACTTCAGTGACCCCTCCCCACTATAAGTGTGCTCCACTGCTCTCTCCAGTAATGGAAATGTTTCTTGAGTCTTCTTTCAAGGCCAGTGTGGATGGAGACTTAAACTGACTGTGACTGGGTACACAAAGTGTCAGCAAATGTAGGAGTGTTGCTGACAGGCTGCAAGACACTTTCGTTTTTCATGCCAGCGATGAACGTCACGTGACTTAAGTGCAGTGGGAACAAGTTGTGAATGCAGCTCTGAAATATTATCAGTTTTTAAGATGATGTGGCATTTATTTGGCCTGAAATGTCTGGCCATGTTACAACCGAGACTTAAGAAGTGGCTTACTGGAAGTTTCAGTTGCTTTGTTTGTCATTGCAATCTAATAGACAGCAGTTTATTCAGTTTAAGGCGTTTTTACCCGTATCTGTAATAATTGATCCGACTCCCTGTGTCACTGTGATCGTTGTGATTCTGCCTTTCCCCGACCTCCGCAGCACGTGGGAAAAACTTCTTTCTGCTGAGCTGTCATGAAAACGGTGTTTGTCCAATGGACTTCTGCTGTCAGTCAGCCTGGGAAAGACTGCTGTCCCTTTGCCCTTCCGTTAGACAGACACACAGTCCACTGTTCTGAAAACAGAGACACTGAATGGAGGTCGGAGTCCGCGTGGATTGAATAGAATGTCTCACGTCTTGCTTTCAATGTGAATTCCCAGTAAGTCTAAGCCGCTATTCTTCCCAAACGTCCTATAGAACATTGTTGGGCGAGCAACGTTTTGTTGAATATTAGCATAACTATGTCTTGAGGTGTTGGGGATAGTGTATTCAAGCATTTAAACTAAAAGTGAATCTTCAACTGGACGTCCTTGTATTTTAGAGCTTGGAAGTGTTCCATCCTTAATGTATTAACCTCTTTGGATTAAGCTAAAGGGGTCACTGGTCCATTTATGCTCACTGTGATTGCTTCCTAAATGGCCTTGAGTCAGAAATGTTCATTTTCCTGAACAACCTGCTTTCTTACACTCAGTGTGCAGCTGCAGGTGTCAGATAATAAAATATATAGATGCCAGATAAGTAGAAGATCGACAAACCTTTTTGTTTGAGGCATACAGGAGACCAATGGTAATCTATCCTCACTGGCTGTAAATGGCTGTAAACATCACTTTCTCTAGGTGAGTAAAGGACCACTTGTTTTAAAAACGTGCTGTTTTTGTGTGCTTATATCATAAATATGTATTTGTAGATGTGTATGAGTATGTTTTTCATATCTAAACAGCTAAACAGGCATCGATCACTGCCTGTACACAAAACATTTTTCTCTTCGCCTGAAGCAGCTTTCGGGTGGCTCTGCAGACATATTGGAGTGGGCGGCTGTGCAGACATCAGGACGCGGCGGGTCTCAGCTGTCCAAATGACAGTCACACATTTACTTCACTGTGACAGTCACACACCTAACGCAATCTGAGTTACACTGATCCATCCGCGCGCACACAAGGAACATGCACAGTCACTCCACTGGCAGTCTCAGTTACCCATCGTGACCTGATGTGCTCACACTGAACTCTTCCTTCAGCACCTTAGTCTCCCTAGACCACTTCACAGACATACACTCTTTAAAGCACAACCAATCCACAGCCTCACACTCACACATTGTATATCCATAGTTTGTTTTAACACAAGGTTCTTTCCATGCTCTTGCATGTAGAAGGTTAAATGTCTTTTAGATTTATGTTACAATCTGAAGACAGAACCTGTCAGAAAATATTCTTCAGACTGCACCCAGGGGTGCTCACACAGTCAACCTAACTAATAGTCAAACTCCATTGTTAGTGTGCAGAGAGAACAGATTGAAGCCTTAGACCTTCTTCTTTCTTGCCCGCTATTTCGGGACTTTTATTTCTTGTCTATAGAGTTTTGACTGGGTTTTGAGAATAGCACGAGGCTTTACTAATACGATGTAGTTTGTTACCATGGCGCTGTGGATGCACTGCATTGTGTTAAGGGAACAAACACAAACAGTCAGTCTGACAGACTAACATATGTACCAAGCTTGACTTTATTTGTACAGTATAGGCAGCAGCTGATTCAAATTCAGATGATCTATGTAAGATATCTACAGTTCTTTGGGGTGGTTGGTCCCTGTTGTGTTAGATTTTACATTTTCAATCCAAAAGACATTCAAGTACTTGCATCGGAGACATTTTCGATGGATAGCAGTCAGAAGGATGGCATATGCAGTAGTTACTACACCACAGGGCGTTACTATACTATTTTTATATTGACTCCAGCTAGTGTGTCTTTTTTATCTAGCGCTAATGATCTAAGTTATTTACTGTGACCTGGCTCCAGAGCTGAGCTGACACCTACCAACCTTTGTGTTGAACTTCTGTAGGTTAGCAGCACTGAGCTTGTTTTTCATGCGCTGAGCACATGTGGACTAAAGGCTCAGTCGCTACCTCTGGTTCAGTTTCTCTCCATTCACAGGTTCACGTTCTTACCGCACCTGAAATACTGTCAAATACTGTCCACACTGCTGATTTAAAGTTGCTTACTTCTACTTTGCTAAAAAAAATTTGGGCAGCACATCTCGGCGGAGGAAGAGAAATACAGCACATCCACTTGTAATGCAATTTCCACACTTCTGAAAAGGGGCTGTCATCAATTCTTTTGATGTCTTACACCGCAACATAATGTTTGATGTTTGAGAATCTGTTATCTGATTTAGTGCCGTGTGCTGTCTTGTTATACTAAATGTTTGTGTGGTTGGTAAGTCCCTAAGCTCCAATTCACCCTGTACACTGTCAGGCGTGTATGTCACACAGACATGTATTTTGACGAACGCCCTTGTAGCGTGCGGGATCGACCCAAATGCAGAGTGTTAGCAGATGGGTTAGAAAGCACACGCATTGCTCTTGTAACACCCTAGTGCTGAAAGCGGATCCCACCAGGAATCGGTGTTACAATAACCGGCCAACAAGGAGAAGGGATGAATGGAGTACTTAAGCGGAGAAGTAGTGTGAGGCTTAAGCTGTGAGATGTGGAACACGGGGTGGACCCTGATGGAAGAAGGGAGTCGCAGTCGATAGGTGACCGGGTTGACACGGGAGACAACAGCATAGGGCCCGATGAAACGAGGGGAGAGCTTGTTGGAGTCCGTTTGCAAGCGGAGATTCCTGGTGGACAACCAGACCCGGTCACCGGGCGCGAACGACCGTCCCGGAGGGTGCCGGCGGCGGTGCTGTCGGGCATAGTCGGAATTGGCCCGAGCGATGGCCGCTCGAGCCTTAACCCAGGCCTGCCGGCACCGACGGACCAACTGATGGGCTGCTGGTACCTCAACCTCTGGCTTCTGATGGGTGAAGATGGGCGGCTGGTAGCCGTAACAGGTTTCAAACAGCGACAGTCCTGTAGCAGACGAGAGGTGGAGGTTATGTGACAGTTCCGCCCACAAAAGGTAACGGGGCCAGAGGGAGGTCTAGAAGGAAACAAAGCACCGCAGAAAACGCCCCAGTTGTTGGTTAGTCCGTTCTGTCTGGCCGTTGGTTTAAGGATGGTAGCCCGAGGAGAGGCTGTACGAGGCACCGACCAGACGGCAGAAGGCCCGCCAGAATTTTGCGACAATCTGGGGACCTCTGTCCGAGACGACGTCCTTGGGGAACCCATGCAGCCGAACGACTCCAAGACCAGCTCTGCGGTGGTCCGTGCAGAGGAGAGTCCAGACAAGGCCACCAGGTGCACCGCCTTGGAGAACCGGTCGACGATGGTTAGGATGGTGTCCTTGCCGTCCACCACCGGGAGCCCGACAACAAAATCCAGCCCAATGTGTGACCAGGGTCGATGAGGGACTGGGAGAAGTTGAAGGGGTCCTGACGTCGGTTGAGTGGACGACTTGGCCCGGGCGCAGATGTCACAGGCTGAAACAAACTCCAGGACATCCCGGCGAATGGAAGGCCATCAGAAGGCCCGCTAAAGGAATTGAAGGGTCCTGGCGGGGCCGGGATGGCCAGAGATGGGAGACGAGTGGGCCCAGACCAAAGTCTCTTGGCGACATGAGGCGGGGACGTAGAGTTGATTTGCCGGGGGTTCCAGGCGGCGCCGGCTCTCCAGGCAGTGCAGTACGGATAGAGTCCTCCAGAGGCCAGCGAAGAGGAGCGAGGATCTGATGGGCAGGCAGGATGGGCTCTGGATCTGGAGGAGGAGCAGAGGAAGAGAACTGACGGGAGAGGGCGTCAGCTTTG
>JAUMTR010000012.1:6398724-6484991 GCA_032270685.1 Microctenopoma stevenorrisi
GAAAGGACTTCCTGTTTATATCCTGTCCTAACAAATCCTGGCCCTTCCTGGCTATCACCTGATCTGCTCACCTGACATACACATCCTGTAACTACATCCATACTGATCCTTATTTAACTTTTCTTTCCTGGTACATTTTTATTTCACAAATGTATGGTCTTGTTTTTACAGCTTTTACAGATTTGTCAAAAACAATCTATGCAAAAGCCTTTCATGAATATATGTTTCATGTGTGGATACATCAAGCATTACCTGCTCACAATAACAGGTTTTTGCAACAGCAGTATAGAAACGGCTGCACAAATAGAGGCCTGTTGAGCTGTTTGTGAGACAGAGATAGTCTGGCAGGCGCTCTTGGGAAGTATTCCCGCTGTGAAGATTGGTTCCAGTCTGCTAGAAAGCCAATATGAAGTTTTGGGGCAGCGATAGCCTAATGGAAAGAGAAGTGTATTTGCAGTTAAAAGAGTAGCTCTTTCAAATCCCCTAAGCATGGAGCTAAATTCTGCATGTGAGACCTGAAATAAGCGAATGCTGTACATTCCTTCCATACCGCACACAATTATACAATTGAAACTGCTTTTGAGCAAGGCACTTTATGGTAATGGCACCACATCCCTTGGCTGCAGCAGTACTTGGCTTGCATGAAACTCTCTCACCCACCAGGCTGCCACTGGGAATGTAAGTGTGTTAGTCAACCTGCCTGCTTAAATACATTTTAGACAATGGAAGTGCAACGTCACTCCGAGTTTGCACGGGCGTTGTTTATTAGCTGTTCTAATGCATTCCTCGCTTGTTAGCTAATCTGTCTGTGAGGGGAAAGGGCAGCTCTGAAACATCAGTGATATTAAGCTCTGTATTTAGTCAGAGGTTCTGGTAAAGTGGGTCTAAGGAACTGAGACGAGTATATTGTGGTCCTTAGAAACACGTTGCTCACATTCTCTGATCAACACAAACAAAACACAAAGCGCTTTCGCCCTTTTCACATAACCGAGTCTGTCCTCCGCAGCATCATTTCATCTAATACATATACCTGTGTTTATCTTTTACGGACAAGCAGTCTCTTGTAATTCGGCGAATAGTCAATATGTTTTATTGAAACAGAAACTAACATACCAACTCAACTAAGACCTTTTTAAACCACGGTCACAGCCTTTTTCTTATGAAAGGAGCTCTTACTTATTAAAGTTTAACTTGTTAAAGTGGAACTGAAAAGCTGGTCCGTCTTTATTACTCCTAATGAGAAAAAAAAAATCTCTCTGCTCTATATTAAGCCTCTGGTAGCCAAATAAAATAGCGTGCAAAGGTCGTCCATTGGTGAACTGTTTACAAACTCTGATCATGCAAGTCTGTCATAGAGCATCAGAGTAGTCACGGCCTTGTTTAGGGGATTTTGAATCACTGAGTGATGACATACTATATGGCATATTTGTATTTGTGTCTGTCATGTGAGTGTAAACATGGAATCCGTGACGTTGCCTCCAGGACCTGTGATACCAGCTCATCCGCCGACTCTCGGGGCAAACCCACTGCCCATCACTGTGATCAATCGGGAATGTCAGCTGACTCGATACGCTCGTCACTGCTCCCTGAGCATCGTCGACCTAGTGAATCCATCACTGTCTCAGCCACCAGAAGCATCCGTCTGACCTACTGGCTGTCTATCAGTCCAGACAAGAGAACGAGACAAGCTGTGACTCCAGCATATGCTGTGTTCATGCAACTTAAGATAGCCCCCCAGACTTTGAGGCTGCTGTGCATTAGCCCTATTTATGCCACCGAAAGGGCACAAGTTGCAGAAGGTCAAGACAGTAAATGGCCTGATGAAAGTGTCACTCTGGGGAAATTTCATTCTCGCAATGGTGGAGGGTCAGAAATGTCAGCGGGCAAATTTGTTTTGATAGCCCTAACTCAGACAGATAATGTGCGAAGGAGCAGGGAGATAGGGGGAAGGAGACTGGACTGCAGATCCAGAGAATCATAAATCTTCCCTTTGATCACAGATAAAGATGTGGGTGGATTTGTTGTCTCAGCCGGCATGCCTTTGGAAGTGTGTCATGTCATTTGCCGCATGCCTTGCTCCTCCTGACAATCACTCCTCAGCAGTCTCATCTGTCTACATTGTTATCTATTTCTCCATGAATAAAATGGATGAGACTGACTTTTAAAAAGAGTGATGTCAAAACAACAGTCTTCTCGTGCTACTTTTGTAGTGTTGACCTTTTGATGAGTTCAGGGTCCTTTTGTTGCGATCCCGACTAGGCCTACAGGATTCTGCGTGTGCTTGCCCTTTTATCCTTTTATCCCAAACTCCTTCCCCACTAACAAAAGGGTGAAGTCAAAGGCTACTCTTGTGATGAATTCTTCACAACTGCAGCTGGAAGTGAATCAAGTGGACACCAGCTCCATGACAAATTCTCCTGTAAGTGAAACTTGAGGGCTTCACAGTCAGACTTACTATAATGAGCAGGGGAGCATGGTTTTTCCTGGTGCTGCAGCAGATTTGGCCATTTATTTGCAGCATAGACCATCAGCGCATGGTTACACCAGCTAGTCAGTCATAGCAATTACCAAGCAATACAAATGCAGGTATGCTCTAATGGTCACCTTATTGTATTTGGAAAATGTGTCAAAATATTCTAGAAAATTTGGACATTTGCAGTCATCGAATATTTGTAATCCTCTACTACTGCAAACATCCTGCTGCATTCTGCTCGACTCTATGTGGCTTTGGGTAGGAGCTCGAGATAATCTAACAGACTTAACAATGCATCTGTCTTGTTAGGGGTTCCACTCACTGCCTTGTGATCTGTAATTCTTTTTTCTCGCAAGAGAAAAGGACAAATTCTTGCATTGCCATATGCACAAGGATCATGCAGAGTAAAGACAGTAACCATTACGATCATATTAGATTCTATTGTAGTTTATCTGATGGGGCACTCAAGGCCACAAGCTGCAATTAAACGAAATAAAATATTATTTTCCAAGCCTCTCTGTGTGCAGTGGGAGGAATCCAAATTCTCTTAGTAATGCCTCATTTAGGAACCACAGTTTTCCCATTTGGGCACTTGGACTCATTTAGGACTGCAACACCCATACTCTAGCTCCAGTACTCAGCAGTTAAACCCAGTGTGTCAGATCGCAGGCCTCATTTGAAGTTGGACAACGGCCGGCGTCTGCATACAGCATTACAGGACAGCTTATTACTTTGTGAAACTGCCTCCCAGCCTTCTCTTAAAACAATCAACTGTGTAGACAAATAGGTTTACTAAGCAAAGACACCAGCTTGATTACACGGGTCCATACAGGAGAGTGATCAATACCGAGCTTGATGCCACCTGACCTGAAGAGTTCATCATTCTGGCTGACCTTTCCCTCACTCCACACGTCACACTCCTCGGCTGTTCAGTCCCATCAGGTCTTCACTCTCTTAAATCTGTCCACAGCAAACAGCTGAATAGATTAGTGAGCACAGGTTAAGGGAAGAATTGCTCAGATGAAGAACTACATAACACCGTGGCGCCTTGTACAACTTGTGAGCGAGCGAGCAATCAATTTAATGTCTTTAATGATGAACGGCTTTGATTGTCCTCTCTTTTTCGTTACAAACTTCATAATGAAATGAATCACACAAAGTGTCATTTTGTAACAGTATGTTCATTTGAATATTTCTCATTATCTCTTTGACTTTTTGTCTGATAAATCAACTACAGTCTTTCTTCTCTGATCAACCCTTATTCCACTAATATTCTCCATTTCATACTGATAGCTTCAACTTTGTACAACTCACATCTGAATGTGGCGCTAATGCTATTATTTGCAATCAGTGCTTCAGCTTAATATAAATGTCAAGAGCACCCATTAAAGCTCAGCACAGTGGGTGCTACAAAAAATGCATTGTTACTGCAATGCCCTGATGAATTTGAACAAACTCTAGAAGCGGTAGTTATGGCAAGAGCAAATGGCAGATGACTTAGCTGAAGTCATTCAAAGAAAGGAATATGGGGCGATGGAGGAGACAATATTAATATGTGGAACAACTCATGACTGCAACAAGGTGGCCAGATCATGGTTACAGTAGAAGAGAGCCAAGCTTGTTAGTAAAGATAGCAGCTTGGTTTCCTACATGAAAGTGGAGTGTGTTACACAGCCATTCACCACCATGACCTTCACACCCTCACTTTGTGCAGCGCTACATAAAGGGCACACTACTTCCGGCTAAGCCACTGAATGTGAATTGTGCTTTGTAGAATGGTATAGAATAGTAAAGTATGAAAGAAAATCCAAGGTGATACCCTTTTTTTTTACCTCCAATGTGTCCACATCTATGTGTTCAACACCATTACAGAGACAAGGAATTCGGATCTGGAGATGCATTGTAAGCACAACCTTAGGACACATGGTGGGCCTGCGTGCTTCTTATACACCTAAACCTAGCCCTAACCCTAACCCTTACAATAGAGTGGCTGTATCCATCGTACTAGACGCAAGGAAAATAAAGCAGCTTAGGCTTGTTGTCAGTGTGACATGAGCTGCTGCTGTGTCCTGCTTCCTCTAAATGAACTCGCATTAAAATGGACCTGCTACACCTGCGGATTACACACAATATAATGGCAGTAACAAAGTATAGGCGCTTGTCTGTGCAAGGCCGTGCACAGAGCAGCGTTAGCTGTTAGAGGTTAGCTCTCCTGGCTGTGATCAGCTGTGTCCGCTTTTGTGAAATCCTCGCGATAGAGGTAATTAGTAAAATGTTTACAGTAACAGTTGTTACAGGAACAAATATTCTGCACTGCGTGTAATAGTATATGTATGCGTTTAATTCCCGACGCTCACCTGCTTTTCTGTTTTAATCTGTGTGTGGCCCAGGCTCGTGCTTTTCATCACCTCAGCTTCTCAGTGCGGCAGCATCGCGGAGGTGAATGCTCCGCTGCCAGGAAACAGAATAATACAATGGAGTCGGTGAGACATAGCAAGGCTAATGGATTTACTGCCACCTCTTCCCCACCTTCGCTTTTCATGTGCAAAAGTATTCATCTTGATGGCACCGGCCACGCATGACACTGATTCATTTAAATGGCCCCGGAAAAAAAGAGAATCGCTCACACACCTGCAGACTGCTCAACAGTTCAAGAGAGCTGTACTCAGTCAGCATTTTTATCTCGAACTAGTGTAAATGTTTGTTTACCATTTTAATGTGTCTCTTCGCGGCTCTGGCGTGGTTTTGTCAGTGATTATATTTAGTGACGTATTCTTAAATGTCACACATGGACTCCTTTTTTCACTCAACAGCATAGCGACACTGGCTGCTAAGTAAAGAAGAACTGTGAGGGCACAGCCAATTTGTCCACTCTACTGAACTCCATTCTAACAACCAAGCGAAACTTAATTCTGCTTATTCAAAATAAGGCTGAAAATGCACTGTGTACCAATAATAAAGTTTATACAGAGTTTTTAAGTTGTGCTCTGATTAAGCTCTTAGTTAAATTATGGATCAGGGCCAACACAAAGTGCTGAAATCTTACTGTTTATTCAAGCTGTACCTAGTTAGAGTACCAGGCTAAAAACTATTTCAAAAAAAGATGCCTGGCTGCACTGCAGAGGCATGACTCTGTTTCTGTTTTTGGATTTATATTTTACCATCATAGGTGTGTGCAAGACTGAGATTTGTTTAGTTTTTTGCTTGGAAATGAGTGTAATACTGTAACTATTAGAGCTATTTGAAGGGAGAACGGCTATTTGTTGTGTTTTTCTCCCTGTTCACGAACTCCAGTGGTTGCTTTACCTGAACATGATTTCAGTATTTTTTTCATATGCAGCACATTTCAGCTATTGTGAAGAACACTGAAGGTCCACAGCTTCCTTAAAGAGTCTAAAACATTCTGGCAAACAAAGTGTTTGGTTTGCCTTTTATGCAGTTTGAATAAATAGTTTTTTGGCTTGAATATAAACTGAGACATTACTCAATTTGCCTTTCTGTATACTAAGTGACTTGAAAATAGAGTGAGGCTGCAGGGGTAATTTGATAACTTGCCACCTATATCAAAAACTGATACGCTGAATATTTCAGCTGTGTAGTTAAGCAGCCAAAAAGTGCTTCACCAGGTTATTTTCAGCTTCTCAGGTAGCATTGTGGGTAAATTGGTTGGATACAGAAGCTGTGTGGCCCCTTTGGTCCATTACTTTGCTTTGATGACACCTAAGATTAAACGGTTACAGTTGGCTGAAAAGCTCTGCACTTTGGGACCGTACAGTATCTGTACTGGTTATACGGCGCACTTCGTTGCTCATCAGTCCATTTTTCTTTGGAATAAATGCACTTCTAGTTTAGTTCTAGTTGACCCTATAACCTGAAATGATGAAATAGGGACTTTTGTTTTCAGCTACAATAGCAAGTTGTGAAATTAGTAAGATATTTTCTAACTGCATATTTGTGACTATAAATATATCAGTGTTCAGTTTTATTCCCCTCATACATATTTCCACATCTGCAAGTGCGCAGCCACTACTTGAATTTGCTGTTGGAACTAGAGAATTACACTGTGGTTTCTGATTATCATTCCCCTGTGCAACAACCCCGTTTCTGTGGTGCATTAAAAGTCACGAGACTGGAACAAATGGCACAGTTTCCACAATGATTCTGAATTAATGAGTCTCTCTTGCAAAGAAATGCAAATTTCCAAACACTAGATTGCTTCCTAAAACAGGGATGAGAGAGGAAAAAAAAACAACATTTCATTCAGCCATTTTAGAAACTGGCTTTACATGCTTTGTGCTGGTATTCCCCAGTCTCAGAGAATGCCTCCCCTTCATAATGGAAGCCTTATTGGCTTTGGGATGCCAGGGCAGCTGGTTTGTATGTGGAGAATGTTCACAAGTGCAATAAAATTACACAATTTCCTGTTTGTTGCACTTTGATATCATTGCATAGTTATGCGGCCGTCGAGCATCATGAAGTTAAGATATTTTTTAGACAGAAACAGTAACCCCATGGAGTGAAAGCCAGTGTGACATTTGATATCTGACTCATGTATCATGCAAGTCTGATCACGACTTGGAATGGTTATTATGCTTTTTGTGTTACTTGAAAAAGGTTTTCAGTTTTAAGTCAAATGATGACAAGTGATTAAACAGTGGTAAAAGTGTTATCACTTGATTAAGTTCTACTTCAAATGCCCTTTATCCACCTGCCGGGACACTCATCCTGCACTGCAGCGCGTTGTCAAATCAACGAAGCGTGTTTCTCCCGAGAAACAAAACTAAAAACAATAAGCAAGTAGTAAAAGAGGAGACGAGAAACTGCAAAAGAACAAAATCTGTTGACTTTGGTAGTGAAGATTTTAGAGGTGAGCCAAACAGTACGTCGTGTTTCCATTTCTTATTTATTAATGCCGCTGCGTCAGTGTGTGCATGCATCTGTGAGAGATGTTCTGTGATGGTAGCCCGAGCTGCTGTTGACTCCATGTCGTGCATCCAGATCCCAACGGGACTTGGCCCGTACCCCAGAGATGCATAATGGGTGAGACAGAGATGTTTGATGTAAACTGTCACATTGCTCCGCTGGTGTCTACCACATAATGCGCCATCAGATGGGAGGACACATGTATCACTCTTGTTAGATGGGACGGCCACTTGTTCATATGCAAAGATTAACCTTGAGCCGTCCATGGTGGCAACACAGCGGGTTTCTTCTGCTGTAAACAACAACGAGCTCTTCTTTGAAAGAAAACCTCGGACATGAAGCCCAGCGTGCATTAGTTCAGTCTAACAGTAATGCCGTGACCTTTTTTGGCACGTCTAACCAGCAATACCACCATAATACAACACAATACTAGAGGCAGCAAATGATACAGGCAGGAAGGCAACTAAAAAAATGTATCACTGGCATTTGTCCATTAGTCAACAAATCAGCACACAGCACAGGATGGATCACTAATGTGGGATTTGTGGCCCTGCATGACATGGTGTAATCCGGCGCCGACACTGTTTTCCTCACCTGTTCCCTGCAGAAGACAGGGGCTTGTCCCATCATCCCGCAGCTGCCTTTGCTGTATTCAGTTACACATGTCAGTGTTGTTCATTTAAGTGGTGGAAACGAGAGCTGGGATTACTCACTGAGTATGTGTATGCAGTATATGATGCTTACTATATGGTAAATTAGGGCTGCACAGGTTTACATGTGCACATGTGAGTGTTTATGTGAGCGAGTGAGTAGTCTTGCGGTGCTTTGTTACAGTTTAGTGTTTGGCTGGCTCTTGTGTTAGCGGATTATAGAAGGTGCTGGCACTGTAATAAGTCCTTCACCTTGGGACCTTTTTTAATCTTAATTAATTTCTGATAATTCCTCATTAACATTGAACACATAAGGGCTCCATTGCTGAGAAACAACCATGGTAGGCCACATTTAACGCAGGGCCAATCCTCAACTCTCCTCAAGAGACAGGAAAACAGAAGTTGACTTAAACTGGGAAACATATTGGAGAGAAAGAGGGCAGTGATGTGTCCATCACGTCAGAAGAGTTTCCATTTATCATGGCTTGACCTTGCAGATGTGCATGAGAGCCAAATGATTTGGCAACATTGGTTGTACATTCGAGTCCTACACTCTCTAGCAGGTAGTTGAGTAATGACTAATGCCTCTGCATGACATTATGGAACAGTTTTAACAGTGAGAAAGTAAGAGGGAAAAGAGAGAAAGAGACACTCTGGTCGATTAATAATTCATGCTCTGCAGATGATCTGTGAATAGCAGTGGTAAACAGGTTTTATGGCTTTTAAATCAGCCATATTACATGCCTGCACAAAAGGAAAATGACCAATGACTCCATTGTAGGTGCAATTTTGATTCAGCGTGTTGTGGCTAGCAGAAAGAATGAGTAGCCTCATGAATGGGAAGCTCAACTTTGTTATGTTATTTGCTTGGAATGGCTTTCATATCTGTCGACTAGGGGAATATTGTAAGTGTTGCGCCATTAGGCACCAGAATCCTTTGCCGCTTTCACAATAACTCCCCTTTGATGATTGATAATGTGGAAATGGGGCTGTGGCGTGACAGGCATCAATTTAATGGTAATTGTATTGTTTTTTCATGAGGAAACCTCCATCAGAGAAGTAATCTTGAGAAGAAATGAGTCTGTGCTATGCAACACAGTACACATTATGTAGATGCAGTGGTGGATATGAAAAGGAATTGTGCAGCATTTCTTCTCCCCTGTATTGTGTTTCAGAGGCAGTTTGTAAGCTGGCTAGCTTGTTTTTGATCATGCGCGGTGGCAGGATTTAACATCCGAGCTGCCAAAATGGCTCTGAAGGCTGTTTTGTACTTGTATTTTTGCCCCCCTCCCTCACTCACACACACACTCACACGTTAAGTTATTTTTAATTTGCATTGCAGCCCCACCCCCCACCATCCACATTTCTCTTCCTCTCAACCTCTTCTTCGTCTTCTTCTCCTCTCCATAATAAGAACATGCAATGTGTGAATTTTTTATAATGTTACATAAGATGCCCCAGCACCCCTAGAGACCCGTGTCCTGGTTCTGGTGTGTTCAAAACAAGCACACGAGAGGAAGAGAGCAGAGAAAAGGGGGTGGTGTGGGGGATAAAAGTTAAGCGAAGACTCGGAGAGCTGGAGAGGACTGGAGAAGAGGAGCAGGAGGGAAGGGAGAATTGCAGAAGGGAAAAGCAGTAGTAAGAGGAAAAGGCAGGTTGGAGGACAGGGGAAAAATCAAAAGACTGAGCAGGGAGAGAGGATTAAATGAAAGCAGGAGAAAATACAGGCAGTAGAGGAGCCTGTGGGGTGAGATCTTTCCATTAAGAGGCACAGTGCTTGGCTCTCTGATCTCTCGGTTGTGTAGCGATGCCAGACAAGAACACTCTAGGGCGACAACCACTGCCACCAGAGAAACAGCTCCTCAGTGACTGATATGCAAATACTGTGTACAGCTAGAGCAAGGAGAGGAGGGAGGGACACAAGGGGAGTCAAAAGAGTGAGAGTGAGACTGAACGGAAGGTGATGTACAGAAATGTTTCACACACACTTTGGTAGGATGAGGTAAATCATAATAATGTTGATGTAGTGTGTTACGCAACGGACATGCTACTTTATTACAAAGAACATGGTTAGTTATGGGAGTCATATACAAAGTACGGCACCAACCACCACTAAAAAAACACGCACAACACATTTATTACTGTTTATTATTTCCAGAAACCATCCTGAGATACAGAAGCTACTCAGGGAAGGGATGGGGGAAATATGTCCTGCCTTCTTCAAAGAATAATTAAGTATCTTTGACAGCTAGGCTTCATTACCTAATATAAGATTTTGGGCATGCAGCGAGAGTAGATAAGTCATCTGACAAGGTGTGTCAGAAGTAATTTGACTTTCATTTCATTTCGCTGCCTTTTGTAACTCTTCCTGCAGGATTCTTACATGCAGAAAACGCCGTTTTTGGCACACGGTGTCTCTAAAGTAGTCAATGAAAATAATTCAGTATAATGCACTAATTTTCTGATAAAGTATACAGGAAATAATGAAGAAGAGATTTTATACAGTGGTGATTGCCTAGCCTTGGGGACCTGTTTATCTTATTATTTGCCAGCTGACATTATCATGATCATTATGTCCGTACCGCCTGCATGATCCTTACATGATTGCCCTATTCCAGCTAATGAAGCTGGCTCCGTGCACCTTGATGCCTGTCACCCTGCCAAAACCTTGCCTCGACTTGATTGCCTCTGGTCCAAGTAATTTATTTGTTTATTTTCATTAACAGAAACATTAGGTCTCTTTTCTTACCAGATACGACAAATCCGTTAATGAACATGCCAGTTAAAATGAAGATGAAAGCACCAGTTAATTATCTCCTTGAACATTCTGCGAGACAGATTAATTCTAATAAAAAGGGAGAAGTCATTACCACCAGCTCGACTTGTCAGAGTGTTGATCTGGGAAACTGTTCGCAAGGTTCATAGGATAACAAATGAAATTGAAATATATTGTAGGACCTCATTACAGTTATCTTACCCTTGTGGGAAACGTATTTGAGGAAAACAGTGCATTGCTAAATTTAAATTGAACAAACTTGCTAAAATCGCCCCCATCAGAAGCTGGTATTTTGACCGGAAAGTGCGACATTTGGCTACCGGGTTACATCGGGCATGGTGGTGGATGCAGCTGTAGCAATGGCTTCAATTTAAACACCTAGTGTAGTGTGCAGAAGTAACAAATGATTGCCTGTAGACTGGAAGTAGCTTCACAAAGGTCAAGCTCCGCTCAGGCACCTGCGCTTAGAATTTGACAAACTGCGATTAAATACATTCTTTGTCACAGGGGACCTTTCCCTCCAGACAAAGATGCTTTGCGATGACGGTAAATTTGTAGTGCACACAACTATGTAGGACGACTGAAATGCTGACCAATGTATTGTCATGATAATGTGTCTTTTTAATTATTGTGATGTTTCATATTGGCCATTTTAATTAACCTAATTCCATCACATGTGGCCATTTTTCACCTACAGCAGAAAAAGAAAACATTTTGGGTCACGAACTGTTTACCGCCTTTGTTAGAAGATCATCAAAGTGCAGAATCTAGTGTGTAGTAGCTGCATAGCTGGAAGCCAAATAATCAGACTCTGCAGAAAACCTTGTTTGTTAATCGAAGGGGAGTTGTGCACCAAAGACGTGTAATAAAACTTGATGTATTTAGCTTTTTTTATAGCATCACTTTGTCTCACACATATCCTGTGTGCTGTCTTGTGCATTTGACTCATCCTCCCCTGGGGGCAGCAGTGATCACCCACAGGCGGTGCTAGGGTTTGGTGTCTCACTCAGGGACACACCTGGTATGGGGGATGGGCTGGGTGCTGCAGCTGGGTATTGATCCTGCTCTCTCTGCATCCCAGCCCTCTGTCTTAACCACTGAGGTACTGTGTTGAGTTACCAGTGCTTCACCTACAAACCTACTCGTACCAAGTAGTATTAGCTTTAAAGTATTTTTTTTCTAGATTAGGAATTTTCTCGTTAGGCGGACAGCTATTGGAATTTACAGTGGGATTGGCGGCTGAAGTAATCAGTCGAAAGCTGTATCAGTTTCCACCACCATATTTGTCCCTCCCTCCTTTCTGTCATCCCCACCCACGCTGCTGGGAAGAGGAATAGAGGAGGGAGGGAGGGAAAGGAGGGCGAGGGTTTAGAAGACTGAAGTAGAAGCAAGAAATTTTGTGTTGTTACATCATCACAGCCTCTGGTATTATGTGCAATCAAAATTCATGTATTCATCCCACCTCCCACTTTTGCAGATCACTGAGAAAGAGGCAACTTGTTGGTTATATTAGCGATTAACCAACGAACTGAGTCTGCATTCGGACGGACATAGGCCAAGAGAGGAGGCACGGGTGATGGGCTCATAGCATGGATGAATAGGCTAATGGATAGAGGGCGCCCTCAGTAACAGCCCCTGGACAGTCTGTTAGTTATGCTCCTGGTAATCTCTGGTGACCTTGGGTACTGCCGGTTGGCTTTCTGCAGTGCTACATTAATATGCACGCAGTTGGAAGATGGGATCTCAGCCTGTCTAGAGTCTTTTTTTTTTAACACCCCGCCCCCTACATACTGTCTCCCTCTCTGCATTTATGTTCTTCCTCTCTTCTCTCCCCCTCTGTCATACATTACTGGCAACCATCTCTGTCATCCATTTAGCTCACCTCTTCCCATACTGTCTATAAAAGAATCACAGACTTCAGAATTTATGATGGCATCTCAATTTGGCTGGTGTCAGAATTTGGTAGGCTGAAGGATTTTTAAAGGTTATTTTTATGGCATTTGGGCTTTATTAGATAATGTGCGACCGAGCAAGATAACAGAGACTAAAGGAGAAGAGGAATGACAAATGACAGAGGTCTTTTGTCAAATAACAAACTGGAATGTATTTGTTTTGACATATTCCTTATGCCTTGTCATTCTTTATTTTCATGCTTCTCTTCAGACAGGGGTCAGGAGTCGGGGCTAGCTACTAAATACCTGCTCTGTGTCTTCCAAGAGGATACTGAAGCAGGAGCTAACACTGTAGCTTAGAAACACAACGCTCTATATGCACGCACTATGGAAAGCAGAGGCCGCGTTCAGATTAGTATGTGGTGCATTATATGTGCACTTTCTGGCAGAATGGGGAGAAAGAGGAAGACCGTGTCCCCCTTAAAATACTGACGCTGCATTTTATATTCAAATTTCCTCTGCAGAGGGAAAAGAGACATGACAACTTGGCCACCGCACTTCATTTGCGCTGACTCAAATAGATTGACAGACGAAATAAAAAATGGAGGCGTGACTGACATCTGAAACAATCTTACAAAAGCGCTTTTGTTTAATACCTGATTAGGTTTTAATCCTTTGAGGTTCAGATGCTCCTGATAGTATCTCTGTTTGTTTCAGCACAAACTGTCTTCACACTGAGTTGTAGGGGTGGATAGCTGCAGCACAGACTACCTGAGCAATCCAGGTAGACATACTTCACTACTGATGGCTTAACTGCTGAACAGCTCTGGTTTTATTTGACATATTAGTGCACCACTCTTAGCATTTGATTAATATCGGAGCCACAGTTTTTTTATTCGGTGTAATTACTGTACAGATGTACTGTATTTGGAGTAATTATACTCTGACCTCCAGCTAAACTTTGACTGTTCTGTCTTTACAAAAATGACTTGACACTCGAAGTAAGACGATCTCTAAACAACCAACTCGTATTGAATTTTAAGTGCCAAAACCCCCACCTTGTCATTTATGTTGTATTTACAGATTTTTAGTGTCAGTGGAGTTTATAGTCACTCATGCAAACTCTGTATCTCCAGATGTGACTCGACATTTAGGAGATTTTGAGAAGACGAGACTGATGGTGGAAGACTTCAAGCATACTGAATTATGCAACAACCTAGCCAAAAAACCTTCTGCACACTGCGGCAGATTGTGAAAACAATGATTGATAAAATGTTTCCTAAACCGATGGAGAGTCTGTTGCTGGGTTACAACTGTATCTGTTGTTGGTTTAAGAGTTCATCTTTATGAAAAGTCATAGTTCATTTGACTTCACAGTTGAAAGAAATACTAACTGTGAGAAGTATTGACCTCTCTAGAAATAACTAAGACTCACACTTTGCATGTTGGACCGTTTTTAACATAGGTGCCTAACTTTACAAAAGTATATATTTATATACTTATATATAACTTTATATAACATATATACATACATGTTATATTTAACATCAGAAAACAAAAAAACACAATGACTCCTTCAATATCACAAATATATTACGGATAATGCTTAAAACCGTAATAGAAATCTTACTACTAACTAAAGCTATACATCAATCCTTTGTATGGAAGTATGGAAAACCCTGTTTAACTAAAAGTTGTACAGGCTGTTGCTAACTAATTTCTATTATAATAAGAATAAGACTATAGAATTTACTTTATGAAATTAAATACACTTAGGTAAATAGTCATTTGATAATAATCTCATATCTTAAAAGGATAATTTAAAGACTGTGTTCAGTAATTCAACTTACTGAATGCATTTCCTGTGATTTAAATTGCTATAATTAGAGATGATACCATAGGAGGATAGGAAACAAATTGTAAACTAGAAAATATGAGGATATATGAAAAAAAAAGTCCTGTTTGTTCAGCAGCTACACTCGGCACTAACCAAATGAGAGCGTCAGTCTAAACAGTCGAGGAACAGTCGCATTAATTTCGTGCACTCAACCACCTCTGCGGATATTTTGTTTATATTGAATTAGCCCGTTGTTCCAGCACCTCACCAGAACCTGTAATTCTTCCTTCCAAGCTCACTGAGTCTTTCATTGGAGGGCAGCAACATACTGTTCTGTTTTCTTTTGCTGCTGTCAAGCTAGCTAAGAGAGTCGTGTGAATTGGTATTTATATGCCTTTTCAGCATTATAATACAGTATGAGTGTAATAACACCAACTCTCTTACAGATTCTTTTCCCTGGAATAAGAGTCACCTTTCTTTACCCTTTTTATTACTGTTCTATTTTCAGTTTCCTGCTTTCCCCTTAGACGGCCGTCCATCTAAAGCAGTGAACCCCGATTTAATTAGTTATGTGTATGCAAATGTATGCTCATAGTGCCAGGATCTCCATTTACATTTTCTTAGCTTTTTTCCCATCTCTGCCCCTTCTTCACCCCCCCCCCCCCTCACTTCTAGGTGGATTTATTGTAAATTCAATTTGCATTAAGGTTCTAATTTGCTGACACTGTCCATGAATACATTTTTTAAACGTTATGCACCCCCACCCCACCCCTACTGTGCATGCCTGAACAGTGGGTGCATTTGGAAGGAGAAGCTGGGGTGCAGCACACGGTAATGGAATTCTTACTAAGCTTCTAATTGAAGCAGAATGGGATGGCTTACTTCAAATCAGAAAATGAACTGCTTGTTATCAGCCAGTTTGCTGAGGGATAAGGGAATTGCAGTTTTTGTGTTGAGGGAGTTGTTCTTTATGTGTGTACTGAGTTGATCACTGCAGCTAGGTTTGTGTGCATATGTATGCATAGCTTAAACTCTGCCTGCGTGGTTATAAAACCAGGAAGTAGCTCAGAATGACCAGATTGGGCTCATGTTCATTCCTTAATTACTTTCATAGTTAAACGCGTTTCTGACCTGAATATCTCCCAATTTGCAATGTTTTAATATTTTTAATGCAGAATATGTGTAATGAAAAGGAGACATTCCAGTTAATATCATACTTCTTTTGTATGTAACACTGTTTTAGGAGTGGTTTTAGAATCAGACCAACTTTTAGTGATTCATTATGTGAAGGCATGCAGCCTGGCTGGCGCAGTAAATGACTCCCTCGCCTTTCCAGATTTACAGTAGGAATAAGTCAATGTGGGATTCTGCAGTCTACACACAGCTGTAATGTCAAGACTCCAAAGGCAAAATGGTTTTTAAGAAATCAACAGTCCAAAGAAGATTGAAACTTATTGACTTGTGAGGAGAGTCTCTGCATGTCTGCTGACGACCAGCGTTCGGTGTCAATTACTTAGTCGCGGCCTGGGGGCAGTAATATTCTTCCCTTCAACACAACGGCCTATTTCTTTCTGAAGCTGTGCATCTTCCTTTAGATTCTACCCAACTGTGTTTCTGAGATGTTATATAAAACCACCCTGCATCACATGGGCATTGTACAAGAGTTAACTTGAATGACCCCACTTTAAATAAACCTAACCCCACCCCTACCCCATTTTTTATAGTCGTTTATTGTGTTCCATTTTCAGTCTGAACTTACCAAAGTAGCAGGTGCAAAGCAGAAACCAACAGGAACACGGCAGATGAGCTGACACAGAATAACTGAGGGAGAAGGGTTTATATGGAGTGATCCAGGCTGCTTGATTGTTAATGGCTGAAACGGATTAGGTTGAATGAGAGAGCATGGACCAGAGTTAACCGGAGTGCCTGGAGTAGCATAAAACCAGCACGTGAGTAGGATAATGCAGTCCACAATAACCAGATGATCCAAAACTAAACCTAACAAAGACATAAATCCTGCCAACAGACTTACAGAGTTACTCACTTTTTTCGTGATGCATTTAATGGGCTGGTGTTCAAGCTTCATATGCTGCACTGTTGTCAGTGGTCAGAGGCTTTTTTTCCCGCATTCAGCTTTGAGTTAGTCCTTCATGCTTTGATGTGATATGTCGAGGAACACTTGACCTTATTTAAGCTTCTCACGGGAAAAAGTAATCCAGCCCAAAGATGTGGATAGTTGAGTGTTGATACCTCGTTCATTACCTGTGACACTGTTGCTGCTGCTCCCCTTGTTAGGCGGTGAGGCTGCTCTGTCCCATCCAAAACATTTCAATCACCTCTAAAGACATGACAGACAGCCAGAAGTGACACCTCTGGTGGAGAAAAGGGAAAGAAACTGGCATCGGCATTTTCAGGACACATCTCTGCTAGCTGTCCCAACTTCGCATGTCACTCGCTAAGTACTGTCACAAAGAATGAGCACAGCACATCATATTATCTGTTTGTAATTGAATTGTAGCGGGATGTAGGTTGGTAATCAGTGGACAGCAGGTAGTTTTCATTCCGGTGTTTGACAGTAATGTTCTCTAATGGGACACTCTGGCTCTACTCTTGTTCCAGGCCACTAGGTTTCCCTGGATCCCTGGCTGTGTGAGTGTGTGACTGTAGTGTGTTTGTGTGCACGCGCCTTCTCTTGCACGCTGCGTCTGCCGTCAGTAGGCAGGTAAGGATTCATGTTTGTGTGTGGGTCATGTGTGTGGGAACGTGCCAGAGTTGGTTCATCCTCTAGCTCAGCGTCCTACCTCTGAAATCCTTTGCAATATTCTGAGTTTTTTGTTTTTTTATCTATTCGACCTTGGAGACATATCTATCAAAAAACTGAGTCACTGTCCACTTCTGCTGAATTATTGCCGATTGCCTCAAGTGATTTAATGTGCAGACGCCCTTACTTGTGTGGCTTTTGGGAACCCCACTGTCCTTCCTGATCTGCAGCTTGAATCATCGCTCTATCATAATTTTCTTCCTTTCTCTTTGAACTGCTGGCACAACCTCTCCTCACACTCCCACAGCTCTGTACGAGAATTGAATAGCTCGGAGATAGAGGATGGAGAGGCAGAGGAGAAGGGAGATAAGTACAAAGGCAAAAACGAAGAGCTGATGCTCCGCTAGTTAACAGTGTGGGAAAATATGAGAGACAAAAATAAGGTCAGAGTTGATGTATGAGAGCTGACATCAGCGCCCATCAGGACAGTGCCCGCTGCCTGCCTTGTTAGATATTCTTGCCATCTTATCAATTCGCAGACTGCTGGCACAGACGCCGACGTGACAGGGCTCTCTATCCATCTGGGCATGCTCTATTTTCACCAACGCTCATTTCACGGGGGCACCAGAGCACAACGCCCAAATGGTGTGTCAGTGTCTATAGTGGACTGGCAAGGGTCTGAGTCACCGGCTTAGCTCACCCACACCGCCATGATACAGCACCGCATAGCTGGCTGACAGGGCTGCCAGCGGAGGCAGCGCGGATTGTGTGGCCCACTCCGCGCGCGTGTGTTCTCACCATGTATTTTGTACCTGTGTGGGTGGGTGAGAGAGTTTGTGGGGAAAAAATGTCTTATTCAAACTCTTGTCCTATGTGCGCAGTCATGTCTGCATTGCAGCATTTGAGTATTTTGTCAGGAGTCAGTATTGTGTGTGTTCAGTGTCTCGATGCCTCCCAAGGCGGTTTGGTAGATGAGAGGATTACTGCCGTCGTGGGGAACACAAGGATGATTTTCAGATTATATAGTGCTCTCTCTGGAGGAGACACCCCAGCCATAACAGGATCACTTTTGCATCTGCTCCCTGTCAGACGTTCCCCTGGAATAGATACAACAACTGGGAGTAAACATATGGATACGCATCAATTTTTATAGGTTGATTGCTCAGGAGAACCAAAATGCTGTTGGAGAGACATAATCACCCCCTTTAAGTCAGAATTCATCACACTGAGATGATCCTTTGAGATGATGAGTCAGATTTAGATGTACAGATCTGCACAGATATGATCCGAGCGCCACTGAGCATGTAATGCAGAACCCGTCTAATCACCTATATAGTCAATCTGGCTCATTTACAAACGGCACATGCAGACTACAAGTTGACTATGGTGTTTTGTCATGCTGCAGTGAATACACGAATATCAGTTTTTGACATTTAGAAGATTTCTTACATATATGTTTACCATTTCATTTCATTTGCTTGTTCCCTTCTCTGTTTGGCCGGTTCGCTTAAGCCTTATGGTCTAAAGTGACCGATCTTCACCATATGTGCAAAACGTTAGATCTAAAAATGCTTTACTTTAAACAGCAATCCAAATCAGCAAGTGTCATATTAAAAATACATACTTGCTGAGTTTGCTTGTGCCCTAATTGCCTTCTGCGCCCATCGCTTCTTTACTTTACTTTACTTTGCTTGGCAGACGCTTTTATCCAAAGCGACTTACAAGGAGCTAGCGCTGGGTGTCTGGCTCAGAGACACACCTGGTAGGGGATAGAAAAGGAGTCAGACGGGGTTCGAACCCACAGCCTTCTGCATCCCAGTCTGACGCCTAACCCATTGAGCTACCAGGCCGCTTCTAATTAGAAAAATGAATCCTGTCCTATTGTACTGGACTTTAGGGGAGTACTTGCTGTACTTCAGCCTGTACTTTGTTTGTATTTATTTTTCCCTGCAACTCTTTCCTTATTCCCTTTCCTGCCAGGATTCACCCTTGTCCCATTTCCCATCAGCTTCCTCTCTGCACCCCCTGTCCCCGTCAGCGTTTAACCCGTGATTGGAGACAGCAGGTGCCGCTCTCTCTGGAGGCCATGTCCAATCAGGGAAGCACAATCGGATACAGAAGGGGGAAGCTGACGAGATGGTGGCCAATGTTTATTTTGTGATAGGATGAAAAACTGTTTTTATTTCCTTTTTTTTTCTCCCCAAACCATATGAGTATTTGCATATAAATGACAGCACAGGTGACTGTCAAGGAAGAGATGGAGTTGGAGTGAGAGAGACGAATGACAAATAAAGATTAAGTGTCATGAGAGTAAAGTGCAGGCGAGATGGGGAGAGATAGAGGCATTTTATCTGCTTGTGAGGAACGGGGAGGAGGGTGGGAGGTAAATGTCACTGCAATCATGAAATAAGCTGCACAGCTAGAGTCTCACTGCAAAAAAATATCAACGTGTACATCTACATTAAAATGTTAATCATTTCTATAGACAAGTTGCAGCAGTTTGATTCCAAACAATAGTTTCATTGTCCATCCTCGCAGTGTCTCCAGACAGAAATGCTCAGTGAGCAGCGTGTTTTGGGTTTTGGTTTAGCTAAAGGTTAGTGGATTAGTGGGCTTTCAGAGGTTATTAGTCGGTTGTGGGTGTTATTTTCACTCTGGAGAGAGCCAGAGCAGTGTGCCTTTGCCTTTTGGCTGCACTGCTGGCTTTAGGCTAGCCTTACCACATCTAGCTTCTTACTGAAGAGTTATGACACAGCAGATGTACATTCCTGGTCAAAGTTTTGGGAAAAAGTAAACATAATATTTCGCCCACTCTACATTGCTTCTCTGTGTATTTATAGACAACTCTTTGCAGTCATGCGGTTGTAGATTCTGCTTTATGTCACCATATGGTCAGTAACTACGGCCATTTGAGCATTTGCGCATCCTTATTGTTGCAGTGCCATTACACCAGCAGCGTACAGTCCTTAATTTCCCCTCCTACAGTTTTGGAAATAGATTATTTTCTATTCAAGCACAAGATCTGAGTCTTGCTTATTGTTTCAGAGTCCCTGTAGTGCATGTGTGTGTGTGTGTGTGTGTGTGTGAGAACATATTCTCACATGGAGAGGGCCATGGTTGATTGCTTTATTGGCTGATGACTCATTCTCTTTTTCAACCTGCTGGAGGTACTTCAATCATGCAGGTAATCTCCTCTTGCATGCCAGCAGCCGAGACGTTATACCTTTCCCACACATCAGAGTTATTTTCCTCTTAATTGAGGCCCACTCTGCTGCGACAGCATTTTCACAAGGTGGAAAATGGCAGGTCAAGATTTCGAGACATCTTTCTCCCGCCCCTCTCCCTCCGTTGGCAAATGTGGCTTGATAAGTGGTTGATAAGTTCCTTCGGGGGGGTCCTGGAGCCAGCCCAGCTAGCACACTATACGTCTTGAGGGCAAATAAAGGTTGATGTCACGTCACCCCGCAGTGTGTGTATTTTTGTGTATATGTGTACGGATGCTTGTGTGTTTATTGAACCAGCTCAGGACGTCTGATTGAATTACACTGGTGCTTTTTTTGGGAGAAAAATGGCAGTGAACATCTCCTTGAGTGCCTGCGAGAGAACCAACACTTTGTGGGAGTCTCTGTGGTTACCTGACTTAATCTGCATACGATTACCCCTCAGCAGATCTATAACCCAATTTATGAGTTCTTCATCCAGACATGCTCGCTCTCGTGTGTCGGTGAAATGCAGCAGGAACGACGACGACGTACTATTTGTGTAACTGTATTGTGGTTCCAGTGTAAACGTTGTTTCAGCCAGAGGGAATTCTTAGAATAACGACATACAATATATTTATATTTACCTTGAGTGATTAAATGATTCATAGTCTGTTACCTTTGGCATCACTTCACACAGACACACTTTTTTTTTTTTATATCACATTATTAGTGTGGATTTGGTTCCAAGAACAAGGTGAACATCCACTGAAATGACATCCTGTGTCTTTTACTTTGAAGGATAAATTGGTTAAATTGGGATGTGACTAAAAGGCGATGTGGTGTCAGTGAACATTTCGTGTTTAGTTTATTAAATCAAAGCAACGTGCGAGTCTAACTGACTGAGTTGTTGGTTCTCTAGACACATTCAGGGACAGTGACTGAGGGATTACCCATTTTATTAATGGGTCATGTAGAGCACACCCACAAGCGCTGCTTAGACTTGATGGCCTTGGTCGGTGAAGAGATGCTGGAGTTATTATCACTGAGCAGACTGGACAATTCCCTCAACCGTTGTGTTCCAGCAGAATGAAAATCTCGCGGACAGGGAAATGTTAATCGAGTTCAATTAGGCTTTGTACCATGTTTGTTTCCTGCCGGCAGATTATGCAGAATCCTCACCCCTCACGTGCTGAAATGAAACGATAACTCTCTGTCAAAAGTCTGAAATGGGCAATTTGAGAATAGGTGGAAGATAACGGATAGCATGGCAAGCTCCTCATGGCAGCAGTAAAGATAAATACAGCAAGCTTTGTCTGGAAATTCATTTAGACTTTTTAATGCTTATATTTTTCTCAGCTAAACTGGTGATACTTTTCAAATTGTCCAGTAATTGAATGCCCTACAGTGGTTTAAGAAGCATCTTTTTATTTCACAGTTGAAATGTTTTACTGTTGCACATTTCTAGAAGTAATCAACGTTTTCACTTTTTTATCTCTTTTGTCTTTTTATCTGATGCATACTAATGTGTATGTAATTTAATTATTTAGTTAAAAACGTCATTTCTGTTTCACTGAACCAGATATGCAGACACAATTGTATTATTTAGCATGATGTAATCTCTTGTACTGAGGTAACATCAGTAGAACACTTTAAAAGTAGCTTGTCCTCCTCTCTCCCGCTCTCTGAAGCATTATTTTTCTTTGGTAAAAGGGAAGATGTTCAGCTGTAAAAAATGAGTGGACTGAGTGTATGTTTACAGTTCTGATGGGACAAGCAATGATAGAACCCGGCTGTCTGATATTTGGCATTGAAGCATTTGCTGTGTTTTATTTTCTGGTACCAAATCCAGTCTGTGCAGCCAAGCCGAAAGCACTTCAGAGTAAATTTGTCTTCTTCTTTTCTGTCAGGGCCTGCGGAATATGTTAGCACTGCAATAGCTGGTTTAGTGGGCAGCTGGTGTGGTATATTAAAATAGTCAATTCCTATGTTCAGATGCCCTGTTTAAGTAACAATACCTGTAGTGCATGCTCGAAATATTGTGATTTTCTTGAGGGAAAATTAAAGTATTGTTCGATTTGAGAACCGACACCTACTTTTGTGACCGTTCACCATCTTTTTTTAATAGTTGTGAGAGAAAAAACACTTCTCTATCACTTCTAGTCTCTATTAGGACACATGATTAGAAGTGAAACCGTCTTGGTGGTTGTCTTACCTTAAGCCTTCAAGTTATTATCGTTAATTAGCAAGTTCTTGATAAGGAAGGCTGGAGCATTTGTTTCCATAGCAACCATTACACTCAATCAAAAGGAAAAAGATTGTGCTGTTGGGTAGCTCACAAAGCACCACCAACACCAGCATTCAGATCTGCTTCAGTCTTTTCCTCTTGCACATTTTAGGTTTACTTAACCCACCTAACCGAGGAACTTAAAAAGAGGTTCAGAGGTTCATGTCAGACTGCTGCAGCCAAACAGTGTTACTGATTTAGGATCAAGTCCGATCAGGAGAAGGGCTTCAGATTTGACCCTGCTGCCTGCTGTTGTGAAATCAGCCGTCAAACTCAATTCAGTGTGAAATTACAGGACTAATTGAAGAGACAAATTCTAACCAAAATGCTCTAAATAATGAATCACGAATGTGTTTGTTTCTGCTTCGTCTGCTTTTGGATTGTCAAAGGTGAAAAGTTTCAGTGTTAAAAACTGATTAAACACAGAACAATTTAGTACTTTGCTAAATCAAATAGAAAAAACTAGTTAAATATTAAATATTATTGCTCTGGTACTCCAGCACAGCTGCCTTAGAAATGTCTTGTGACACTATGTCATCCTAATTTTTTACTGCTGAAGTTATTTAATGTAACCTTAGTATACTTTTCCCTTTTCTCATTATTTCCTCCCCTACTTCTGTTGCTGCTGCTCTCAGTGTGACCCTGGCCATGCCATACAGTATAGTACAACAATATAAATCAGCTTGGTTAAATGAGTTCCCCGACAACACCGCGCCTCCCTGGTTACACGAGCGACTGCCGCACGCTGCACCTATGTGATTGGCGGCCGAGTTGCTTCTTCGGTAAATAAAACATTTATAGAGGTTCAATTAACGAAGCCTGTTGAGTTAGCGGCAGCTGTGCTCTCCAGCTGTTTTTAAAGGAAGGAGGAACGGTGCAGCGAGGTGAAACGAGGGACAGGAGGATGTTAAAAACAGGATGGGAAGAATAGAACAAGGAAGGTGAAGCCATCAGGACCTTATTTTTTATTCAGTGTGAATCCAGTTTTCGTCTTCAGATATAAGTGGTTCGTTACAGTGTTTGTCACAGAGCAGGTTTTCACAAAAAGTGATGAAACAAATTAAATGTAAGGCGTGGCTCTGTTTTGCTGTAGTGTATATTTATGAAATAAACCGTAGCTCATCTGTAGCACAAAGCCAGTTCAGCTTACCCACAATAAGCAACTATAAACCTTTGCACAACTTGGCATCCTAGAGGAATGAAATATAGTTTTCCACAAGCTGTGTGCATGCACTGATCTGCTCCCCAGCATAAAACCTGCTACGGAGCAGTTTATCCAGCACAGGTTACCGTGGTGATTTATCTCACTTAAACGTGAGTTTGGAAACAAAAAGTGAAACCCATAGCTAGCTGCTTAAATTTCTAATCTTGCTTTATGATACAAACCCCGAACAGGGATTGGGTGAACACGACCAAACGTGTTGTTCTAAATACAAAAATCGGAGTTTGAGAAACGATGAGAGAACCTCTCAATCAGTCACTAACGACGATAACATGAATCTTACGTAAGCTCAAAGCCAGAAAAAGTCTGTGACAGGTAATACTGTCTGTTTAATGATGGGCAGTTGGTGGGCTTTACAAGAAGCCCACTATTGCTCAGCCTTTGCCTGCGTGAACACACACACCAACTACTTCTTCCCGTTGTATGGCTGAGAACCGCACTGGAGACCTGAGAATAATCTTTAGGAAATGAATCCACATACCGCAGCATCTGATGTAGATGAGCACATCACTGCTGTTTAAACAGATATTGATGCTGGCATATACACAGTTTACTGCCAGTAGAATCAATTTATGTATGAGACGGTGACACATGAGTGAAATATAAATACACTAATGTTTGTAGGTGAAGGCAGGAGCAGACAGGGAACAGTGATTGGATGCAACAATACATTAACACATTATACTGTAAGTACATGTGCTTGTTCCCTGGCCTTTTACATTTGCCATGAATTAATTTAAGCATACTTACAAGCAGTCATAGTCTCTGTTAGTGATGTGCCTAACACAAAGGCAGACTGTGTAGATTTTTGTCTTACTTATCACCTGCGCTTGGCTAAATGTTCTGTTTCTCTGTTCTCGTCTTTCAGTGGAAGGCTGCACGGATTGGTCAGTGGACTACCTGAAATACAAGGTGCTTCTGGGGGAACCTGTACGGATTAAGTGCGCTTTATTCTATGGATATATCCGGGCCAACTACACCCATGCGCAGGCTGCGGGACTCAGCCTTATGTGGTACAAAAGTGCCGGACACGGGGACTTTGAGGAGCCCATCAGTTTTGACGGCTCAAGGATGAGCAAGGAGGAGGATGCGATATGGTTTCGGCCAGCGGAGTTGGAGGATGTAGGATACTATTCCTGTGTATTAAGGTGAGTTTCCCTTAGTTTCTATCATCCTAACTCAACATGCTGTACACTGCTTAGTTCATGGCTGTGGAATACTTTGATTTTGCTTGTTCTGCCAGCGCTGTGCCAGTAAAATGCTGGGAGTAAGTAATACTTCCTAGAATTGAGTAAAGCTTTGCTAAAGTCCTCCCCTGTTGATTTCTTATGTCTCGTTGCTGCCCAAAAGAGCACTGGTCCTCGGCCCGCAGAGCATCATCCGATAGTTTGAGACTCCTTTACTTCACATTTTATGCTAAATTATTTCTTCATACTACTCTAGGGGACCATAACCCATTAGGTGAAATTGGTAAATCCATAGCTTAACTTATTTCCTCCTGTATATTGTCAGATTTTCTTGCTTTAGAGGTCGTAACCATTTCTTTTTTCTATAAAAGTAGATTTATGAAACTTCTCTATGAAATTTCTCTTTTAACCTCCTCCTTTGCTATTTGGGCTAATTGTGACCTGTTGAATGTAAAAACAAAGAATGATCTTTATTACCTGATGTAGATTCTGAGAAACATTATGTTCACTTTTGTTTTAAATTTCGATAAAATACTATAAAGTCACAATTGACTAATGATGTGCAAAACTCAACATTTGTCCTGAGAACAAAAACAAAATGAGAAACAACAATTGTGCCCCTTCGAGCAATGGCTCATCTGAAGTGCTGCCAACAGTTTCTGGATGATGTTTGTTTCAGTAACAAGTATAATATCCTTGTACGTGGATATCAGGCTTTTGTAGAGCAACATTTTTATTATGGTCTAGACAATTAAAAATGGTGCTCGGAGGTTGAAAAAGGCATTTGTTGCTCTGTTGGAAAAACTGAATGTGCACTTAAGCGCTTGCATTCAGCTCAGCTTTTCTTGAGATTCACAAACTCAGTTTTAGGAGATTTTTGTCCATTTACTGTTCAACACCATTATCGCTCCCTTTGCTGTGGCGGCTGCCTCGAATAGAAACAGGCAGCACCAGTACAACAAGCCTGTATTCAGTGACGTTGGCAGCGTTTTCTGGAGGTAGACAATCAGTCAGCTCGGAGTTATTGTGTAATTACGCAGACAGTAGAGCCACGAGATTTGATTTGGACGAGTAGCATTGCTTTGTCGCCAGTCTCCCCCATTCACAAGCAAATTAAGGGGCGACACTTATTCGTCCATCGTGGAGAGAAAACACAAGAGTTCTGAATACAAAGCACATTTCCATCAAAACTCTGCAGGATTTTCTTTGCGCTGTCCCAAATGTTGCCTTCTGCTGCCCTCAGAGCACGTATGTTCACTTTTTAATGCTTAACTTTCAGCTTTTAATATTCAAAATGATGACCTTTATTTAAAATTACCAGCATGGATGCTACAATCAGCTCCACTGATTTTCCTTTTTCAATCAGAGCATCTGTTGCAGCTGGGGGTGTTCAGATCTACACAGTGTATCAGCACGCAGACAAACAAGACAGCAACACCCTGTTATTATGTTAATAGTACAGAAGACTAACGACTTATATGAAGACCCCCCCCAAAATGTGAACATCTAACATTGGATTCACCAACTGTGTTAACAGAACACTTAAAAATACTAAATATACTAACCATTAAAGACACAACTATTTGTCAAAAGGTGTTTACTGGACGTTTTGCAGCAGCGGGGTTGATAAAATAAGCTCATTAGTCAGCTCTATAAAGTAATGTGCAGGAGCAAGTGCCCACTGAAAAGCCTTGGGAGGGTTACGTAATTGAATATATGCCTGCGTGCATGTGTGTCACAGCAGTGTACCGGAATTGGCCACAGAACCATGTGATGAAAATGATTTATGGTCCTGTATTAGCATATGCTGAGCTCTGTAATACGGATCTCCGTCCGGATGACTGACAGAGCAATGGTTTCTGGGAAACAGACCTTTGATTGCTTTCTCACACTGCATCTACAAGTAAAACTCAATATATATGGTAAAAATGCTGCTGAATTACATACTGCATGTCACATTAGGTGCTGCCATTATATTAGTCAATGCCACAGATTAGAAAGAGGCACCCCGAAGTACGTCTGCAGTTATATCACTGCTGCTGTGAACTGTTGCTGTTAGAAACGATTAAAAGGGCCGCGGTACGGCGTTTGCGAACGCGCGGGCCGTTGTCACATTCCCAACGTTCTTCTTTTGGTTTAGCATTGACAGTGTGCTAAAAACTGCACGAATTGATTCATCCAATTTTACAAGCACTTAGCAGCACTAAAGCTGTTATGGTGACATGACTCATTTCAATTCCCAGCCACCGCGGCCAAATCAGAAGGCTGCTCTGCTCTTTTGTCTCAGCACAGTGGTTCCTATAGATGATCACTGCTTGAATTTGTTAACATATATTTGGATTAGACTCTTGGCAGGAGTTTTACTTGAGGATCGTCACCCCATTGTAACACAGAGGGACCTAGGGAATTAGAGCACTCGGTGATGAAATGAATGAATCACAGCGCAACAATAAATCACCTCATTCCTGAGCATTATTCTAAAAACTATCGTGGGCTTCTATCTTACACATCAGTGTAAGATAGCAACAGAAATAAGCTGAAAGTGTGGTTTTATGTGACTTTTAGGGCTGAATACTATTATTTGAACATAAATTTATGGGCCAGCAACAACAGCAAGTGAGCTTAGAAAGTTTAAAAATGTTCCCACAGGGGAGCCTGCCCCTGGACCTCGCTTGACAGTAATGATGACGAGGGTCATATATCTGGGCTCAGGGCCAATAATTTAGGTGTTAAAAGTGCATTGCACACACGGCACCCGCAGCCCTGCTCACCTCCTGGTTCACACGTGTCTGTGTAACTGCACAGATGTTTTCCGGCCTGAAATCAAATGTCTGCGTAATGTTTACATATACAGTATAATCAGCAAACCGACACAATGACAGCGTTTCAACCACAGTTTTACCTTGTTTCATATGGTGTCTTCAACATATGATGGAGCTTGATCGTTATGTGCTTTGTATGTGAGGAGAAGATTTTTAAATTCTGTTTTAGCTTTTACCGGGAGCCAATGGAGAGAAATAAGAGAAAGTCAAGAATTACAGCAGCAAATGTTTGGACTAGTTTTCAGCATCACCTTTATTTATTAATTATTTTTTTATGCTGTTAATTTTTACTGTCAATATTTTATAATAGAAAATAAAACATACATGTACTTCATCTATTGTTCTAAATAATTATACATTATAATGAATCTTTCTAGGCAAACATGACATATTTAAGCATTGAGCAAAACAGTGCTGTCCTATGTAACATACTTTATTCGAAAGCTGCTCTGTAGGTTTATAATAATAATAATAATGAATACTTTATTGATCCCCTTGGGGAAATTGTTGTTTGGACAGCTGCTAGACCTGTGTCAGCGCTACAGGGTATCGGGGTCCAAGGACACTGAGACATGTAACCTGATGGGACTGGGAATCGAACTCGCTCACCCTTGGGTTTGAAGACGACTGCTTTTCCCACTGAGCTATCATTCCGCCCCTAATAAAGTATTGCATGTTAACCATAAGACATCAGTAACACAGACACAGTCAGTCCATGTGTCCTGTCCACAGGCTCCACATACACTGTCAGTTGTCTGTCACAGGTGTTATTGGATTAGTCAAAGCTGAACAGTGTAGGCAAAATATTCATAATACTCCCACATCATCACCGCAGCCAGTAAACACACTGCTGCAGCATTATTGGGCACGTCTGCCAGTTTAGCAACATGAAACAAGACACAACTGTCTTCTTACAGTGCAAAAGTCTGTTGTCTAGATTAGCCATTCCAACTATATGCTTAAAGGAATCATTCATTGTCAGATTTTAATCACGTCACCTTATGGAGTCTGAGGTTCAAGGCTCTTACCAAGTCATTATCACTGGCTGCATAGGTTACAAGGAACGAGCAAGAGAGATGTCACAGCCGCAGCGCGTTAGGAGACAGGTTTATCAATGTGCATTGCCCTTGTGAAAGAAAGCCTTGTGAAGTATAATAAGCATATGCTTTGTGAGCATCTTGGGCACCATGTGGCATAATACAGATAATGACGGAGACGCCTCTGCATCTGGTGAGAGAAAACACAAACATCTTAATAAGATCTGCAGTTGGATAAGTTTCCAGTCTGAAAAGGCTCTGGGAACAAAATGCGCTAATAGGGTACAGATACACACAATTATTTCCAATTCAAATCATCAAGTTTCAAGTTCTTTGTTAATCAAGAGGCATGTTGTTACTGCGGTTTGACTCATCCTCCTATTGGTTCCTGGTCATATCAGGATGTGTGAATTTTGTGAAGTAGAACTATCTCACAGCACAGATGAATGGGTATGAAAATTACAATAAACATAGACATTAGGTTACTTGTAGGGATAATTATTTGTGTTTGTAATGCAGCTCAGCATTTATAAATCATCTGTTTCTTCCTCTGTGATGCATCCACCCAGGCAGGAGCTTGAAAATATGATCTATATGCTTTTCTTATCTTTCTTAACATGCGCACAAAAGCTTACAGCCGCGCGCCCACACTCGATATACTGTACCTCTGTGTGTTTGCTCAGCTGCTCTTAAGGGTGTCATAGGTCGCCGTCATACTCCAGAACCCCCCCCCACCACACACACACACAACATGTGAGTTCTTCCCTGAGATTGCCTGCTACTGACAGGAACTTAATGTTTTTCCCATCTGTACGTGAAAGCGGGCCAAGGTCACACAGAAGACATTCCGAGCATATATGCTTGTGCGCCTTTCACTTTCGTGCACACGCGCAAACAGATCCACGTGCGTTCCGCACGTATGATGAGGGAGCACTTACTGTACACCGTAGGAGTGGAAGGCAGCAGATGAGCAAGCACTGTGTGTCAGATCGAGGTCAGCGCTCAGCTGCTACAGATGTTATACCCCAAGGAGCTCTGTCGTACACAGAGCAAAAACATCTGCAGTGGCAGCGTGCGCCACTCACTGTAGCGTGACTGAAGATACATGCACATGCATACACAAGCAGAGGCTATCAGTGTACCTGGAGGATGCTGCTGCCTCCCCAGTAGGGGGAAGCAGCCTATTAAGCCTATTAGCATTACAAAATAGATAATTCCTGCTATTTTATACCACACGGACAGTTGAGGCAGCTGAGTAAAAACTGATATGGTCAACATGGCAAAAGAATAGCATTGAGTAAAAAAATCACTCATTGAGTGTGTGTGTGAAAGAGAGAGAGATAGAGAGAGTCCTTTAATTTAGCTTTCTGATTCCTACTTTCATTCTCATTACGTTTCCAACTGGAATCTGCATCACATGCGTTCGCCATAAAAGTAATTATACAGGATGAAGATGGCAAAACGTACACGAGCACTGTGCTGTGAGTATGGTTATTATTTTACAATCCAGCTGATCAGACGTCGGTGCAGAGCTGCGTCTCACCTGGTCCTTTATCTCAGTCCTCCACCATATTATAATAATGTAGCATGTTCTTTCTGTTGTTCTATTGCTTACACATATGTTTCTGCTTTTGTACGATCGTATGCAATACTTCATGTGGCAGATTGAGGATTGCCTAGCAACGCCACAGTAAATACTTGTCCTGGCTGCTGAGAGTAAAAAATCTAAATGTTATGGTGAAAATATAGTTATTTTTCTTAAGTGACGGTTGCTAGTACAGCTTTTTTTGTTATGTTGTGGAGTAATAGAAGAGATCTGACAAATGAATGTTGGTTGTCAGCACCTTTATATTTTTTTTATTTTTGTACTTGTTGTTTTGACAGTTTTAAGAAGACACGATGACAACACACACACCAACAGATACAAATGTCATAACAGGTGCACACATCCACAGTGTATCAATCAGAAGGACAAGTGTAAAAGCACAGGGAGCATCCCACTTCTTGGCAGCCAACTAATGTCTCACCTTTGACCCCGTTCACCGGTGCTGGAATGCTGCCAGTCTTACAGGCTTATTAATGGCTTTCCTGCATGTCCTGAATTGTCACCAGCAAAGGACACTGGTAGGGGAAAATAACAAATGGATAACACAGAACGCGCACACACACACATTAAAAAACACTTCCTACCCATCACAGACCACAGGCATGTTGACTGTATTAGTATTCGTGGGCAGGAGTGGCTGGTGATCTCTCAGGGAAGTGACAGTCAGAATGGGACGCCTAGAACACTCACACGTCCAGCTGATCCAGCCCAGCTGTCAAAGACCGTGAGAGACACTCGACTAAGGAGCAGCAGGGATGGTTGTGTGTAATGTCTAATGTATGGATGGTGTTTGTGTTATAGGCTGCCCGGTAGCAAAACAATCACATTTCTGATTTTGAACTATTTCTATATACGCTGCAGGTTTTCTTTGTCAGTTGTTTCACTGTTCAGTAGTTTTATTGACAGATAAGAGCTTGGTAAAAGAGACGTTGTTCACTTCTTTAGTGTTTAATACGATATAACCACAGCCAGCCTCACATGACAATGTTAGTCTATAGATTCTTAGAAACTATAATCTTTGTCATAGTCGTAGCACGTAGTCATGCTGTGATTTGCTGCAGCAATTAGCACAAAATACAAAGCCCACACTGCAGGTGGCATACAATGTAGTGAAACATGTCATGATAATCTATCAGATATTTAAGATATCTCTAGAGCCCTGCAGCCGTGATACACCACAACAGTGACGGATGGAATAAACTCCCACATTACTATTTTAGGAGATTCTGAGAGAACTTTAGTTAGTGTCCGAGTGGTAATTTACCTAATTGTGTGAAATGGATTTGCCAATCTGCTTTATCCAAGTCCAGGGGTTATTGATGGTGTTCCCCTATATCCAGTATTCTTCTCAGCTGTATAGAGAAACTACTGTGTCGACAGTGTTTGGACAGCCTTTCAGCCGGCTCTAGTAGAGCCTGTTTTCCAGCAGCTATTGTCTGATGATGTATCGGCTGCTGTTCGGGCTCAGTCCACCTTTCACATTATGCTTTATTCAGCCATGTGATGTGGCAGCGTGAACTTGGCTAGATATTCACTGTGGACGTCTGCTATTACAGCAGCAGTGTCAAAGAAGAGTACTGTGCACTGTACGGCTTAGAAACCACTTTGGAGCTATGTGCTGGATATTAATAGATTTTCTTCTAGCATACAAAACAAAAACTTTATTCAAAATACTCTGTTTACTTTCCTGCCTCTCTGTCGCTCCCACCTGAACTTAGCACTAAATCCAGTACCTTGGTGAAATATTGCTATTATGCTATGCTATTATGCTATTGCTAACATGTATGAGAAAGAAAGGTTGTCGTAGAGGGTGATGTGGCGTGTGGATTGTAATTAAATGAATCATATTCATCTAAAGATGGCAACACTCAACTCACTCACTCTGCATTCAGTCACAATTCCATACTTCTACTACTAATATTCCCCAAACATGTTTGCTTTTAGAGTGACACGATTATGTGGAGGAGCCGATGCAGTTCCATAACATTGATTGGTATTTAACGCATCCTAGAAACCAGGCACTCTTATTGGATTGTACTGTCAATGCCGGGAAGACCCATCATTGACTTAATCAAAGTAAATGACAAGCTCAGCATTAGTATTCTTGAACATTCTTTATTACTGACCTCATTATGGATTTCCTTCAATTTTTATTAACTTAATTTCAGCAAGGTATCTCAGACCTTTTTTTCCTGAACCAGGTTTACAGTCGTATTCACAGAGGTATCACCTGTAAAAAAAAAGTCGTCAAATCTTCTCCTAACTCTAAAAAAAAAACATACACTAGAATACTTCTCATGCCTGACAGATACAGTACTCCAGACGTTTCTCCTTTTTTAGTACTAAAAACAAATCAATATGTATGCTGAATGCAAACTCGTTGAATATTTCTATTATGCAACATATGCGGCCAACACGACCGGTTTCCAACCAGCTCCGCACATGCTCATGCTCATGTTTGTTGGGTGCTCTTTGCGAAGAATCGAATATGAGTTTAATCCACCACGTGCAGGCATTATGGTAGTAGCCAATTTCACTGCATGCCCTTCACGCTCCTTCTGATTGGACATTTTTCCCACACTCGATTCCATCTGATTAAGTCAAGCTCAAATGGCTCCTGGCTACAGAAAGCAAAGGGAGAGAAGGTCGGCTGTGGAGATTTCACTCTCGGAGACCTCTTGACTCGAATCAGTTGTCACAATCTGCATGACTACCCAGAGCAGTTCAGCAGAAGGTCATACATAACATATAAATACATACATACACACACACACACACACACACACACACACACATAATTAATCATACCCCTGGCAATTTTTGACTTTATGGTCAACCAGCAAGTTATTTTTTGACAGGAAATGACATAGGTGTCTCCTAAAAGATAATACGACAATGTAAAGGAGGCATTATTAAGGGAAAAAAAAACATTTCTCAGCAATTATTTACATTTCAAAAAGTGTCATGTCCAAAATCATTCATACCCTTCACAATATTCAACAGAAAAGCCTTTGTTGGCTTATACGGCAATCAAACGCTTCCTATAATTGCAGACCAGCTTTTTGCATGTATCCATGGATATTTTTGCCCATTCATCTTTAGGAATGAGCTCCAAATCTTTCAGGTTGGAGGGTCTTCTTGCCATCACCCTGATCTTTAACTCCCTCCACAGATTCTCAACTGGATTCAAGTCAGGACTCTGGCCGGGCCACTCCAAAATCTTAATATTGTTGTCTGCTAACCATTTCTTTAGCACTTTTGCTGTGTGCGTTGGGACATTGTCATGCTGAAATGTCCACTGGTGCCCAAGGCCAAGTTTCTTTGCAGACTGACTGATGTATTGCTCTTTTTTTATGGTGCTGTTTACTGTGATTAGGTTCCCTGGTCCATTAGCTGAAAAACACCCCCATGCATTAGGTTCCCACCACCATGTTTGACAGTGGGGATGCTGTTCTTTGGGTTGAAGGCTTCTCCTTTTTTACGCCAAATAAAGGAAACATCATTGTCACCCCTCTCACTATCCTCCTGGCCAGCACAGGTGTCACTTTTGGCTTCCGGCCACGTGCTCTGAGATTTTCCACAGTGCGGAACATCTTGTAATTTTTAATAATACTTTGCACTGTAGCCACTGGAACTTGAAAACATTCTTGTTGCCCTTTCCTGACTTGTGAGCAGCCACGGAGCTCCTTGGTCTCAGCCATGACTGTCCACAAACCAACTGCAGGGAGCTGCTGTTTTTCACCTGTTGAGTTGATTAAACCAGCTGCTCCCAATTAATCAGGGTAATTAGGATGCTTTAGAGCAGCTTGGACTATTTGGAATGGTTTAGAACTTTGGATGTTTCTAGAGACTGGGACAGTTTGCAAAGGGTATGTATGATTTTAGATACTTTCGTCATCGTATTATCTTTTGGGAGACACCTATTTCATTTCCTTTCAAAAAAAAAAAAATAACTTGCTGGTTGAATAAAAGTAACTTTAATAAATATATATATGTATTTACACATGGCATATTCCTCTTCAGCTCCAGTCTCCACATATATGCGTCGTCTTGGCTCTGCTGATCCACACTTAATGGAGGGAGTCTTCAAACAAGATTTCAGTCCATCACTATCTGATAGCAAGGAAACTGACCTTCTCTACCTAATATCTGATGGTGTTTTTTATCTGCCAGACAAATGTCAGAAATACTATTCCCCAAGCACAATCACTTTGGCACCACAGCCAACTTTTCCTCCCCCATCGCTGCCTCCCCTCCCTCCCCTCTGGATTGTGAACAGTGGAGCCCCAAGCGAGACATCTGCAATACCGCAGCTGTCAGTCAAACTGTGGTATAGGAGAGAGCTCAGAGCTTTCCTGAATCCTAAGGGTAAGACTATAACAGGAAAGTGGCTGGGACTCGCTGTAAAAAAAACTTTATTAGAATTTCATAAAACCAAAGGAGCTCATTTAAATATCACACCGTACTGAAAAGCATTTGACAAAGCATCATCACTGCTGAACCAGCTTTGTAAAAGTAATTTATTTTTAGTTAAGTTAATTAATTTGTAGGGTCATGTGTGCACAAGGAGCAAACAATTGTACTCAGCAATAAACAACTTCTTATTCATTTCTTTCCAAACCACAAAAATTCCCTAAACTTTAACATATTTAAAAATATATATGGGCACCTTTCAAAATCACAAATATGCAGAAAAAGAAACAATAGCCTATATGTTATCCATGTGTAAATATTTCACAAATTATTCATAGTTTATGCCTAAATAATGAAACATAAATGGTCTGCTTCTGGTTTTAGTATAGCAAAACATAATATCGGCTTATTATAACTGGCATGACGCAGTTATACGGGTATTTGTTGACAGGACGTGTGTGCACTGGATGTTCAGGCAGTTATTCTCCACCAAAGGACATTGAATGCATGGTAGATGAGCATTTTTTTCCTAGTATTATTCAGAGATACATTAATCAGAGAGATATATATAAACTCTCCAGCCTTCCACCAAAAATACCAGTTGTTGTCCAGTAAAACTTTGTTTCTACGCTATGTGGCTGTGACATGTGGACATGTGTCAATTCAATCAAAGTCAAAAAATGTGGAGTTATTAAAAGGCACTTAGAGATGGATGGATAAGGGAAAGTATTGTAATTCTTAGTGTAACACTTGTACATTTATGTCTTCAAGTAATACGCGATGAGTAACGGATTACCTTCTTCTGACAATAGAGAACAAGTGGTAAACCTTTGTGGAAAAGTAGTCGGACCCTGTTATTTATTTGTTGACTGTTGCTGGCAGCATGTCTCGCTCACATTCCTCAAGGAACCTGCTGAGTTTGTCCAAAACCATTCTGACATTCAGCGAAGGCTGCAACCTGTTTACATTTTTCACTGATATGGCCCTTACCCTCAGTGCAGCAGCCCATTCTGGCAGCAGCAGTGCTACTCTGAGACAGCTTTTATTTTAATGTGCAGAACTGTATGGCTGCTTGTACATTACACCCAGAGGGCCTGGGGACCAATGAATAAGGTCATGACGGAGTTAGAAGGGAACACAACAGAGACAAATTGTTTATGCTTGTTATGAAATCAGGTTGCTAGCATAAAGATGAGCTGAGGGTGTCATGGGCTGGAAAATGAGTTCCCTGCAGACACTGACTAGGAAATGATTTGTTTGCACACAATGGGGGCTACTGTTTTAGACACACAACTGAAGACAGGAGATGGAAGAATGCTCAAACTTGTTGGAAAGGGTTAGGGTGAGATAAGATGACAGTTTGGGCAGATACATACATATATATATACAGTGTGTGTGTGTGTGTGTATGTGTATATATATATATATATGACACACACAATGCAGAGATGCTGCTTCTGTATTTGAATCTGCATTGCTCGTGTTGATATGTGTGAATACAAGTGTTGTGACAGGTGCAGGGATTCATTTTTTATATAAGATATTTTTATTTTTTATCTACTATGGTATGTGTTTCCCCTTCTGTACAGAACCAGAGAGAAAGGGGTAGCGGCGAGGACAGCGACTAACCATAAGTGAGGGAGGAGAAGAGGGACAGATAGAGAATAGTTGGATGGGTTGTAATTAAGACACAAGTCGGTTGTTCCAGCTTGGTAGACGAGTGCCACACTCTTAGACAGAGACTGAGAAAGAGCAAGTCGGCCTGCAGTCAAATACTCATATATTAGTGTGCAGAGAAGGTAGCGCAAAACCACTGGGGACCGATGTAAAGGTTTGTGCCATGGAGGCTGTTGCACTGATGCTCTAGTTTACACCTATCCTCAGACCTGTAGGGTATTTGTCTAATTTCACGCTGTAGCTCAGCAGCAACCCCGTTCTTCTGAGCTCCCAAACATTTCTCTGTGTCCTGCCTGTCTAAGTCTATTGCTACATCTGTCTCCTATGTGAGCTAGCACAATGGTGTCGGGCTGCATTAAGGACCAAATATGCACTCTCTCAGGAAAGATCTCCTTTGTCCTGTCTCATCCTGATGAAGTCAATCTGATTCCCACTCACATATACAGTATGCTAACAAGAGGTGTCTAGCAACACTGCTATAAAGTGATGCAAAATGAGGAAAACGGTTTATGGAGTTTCGAGACGATTCCAGCAGGTCCAGACCCATTCTCCCCCTCCTCACATTTCAGAAGTCAAGCTGAAACCAGTGGCTTTATCAGTTCTGAAGGAGAAACACCATATAACACCTTATATTGATTTTAAATGTCAAACTAGGCTGACAAGAATCTGACAGAACAGCAATTACATTTTGTATAAATTCGATTGAAAAGTGGTTGTACATTTTTTTTTCAGTGTTGATAGGAGGCAGTAAAAATTTGTCATTTTTATTACATAACAAATGAACTATGTTAAATTATAAAGCTATGATTTAATAACTGTACAGCATATGTCAATGTGTTAGCTGTATAAAATCTCTGAAGGGTTAATATGTATGTAATGACATTATACCGAGGTAACCTTTAAATCCACCTTTGGACCTCTCTCTTTCTGGCATCTGCTTTACACAGAGTCATTTCTCAGGAACGTTATTGTCAGCTGAAGTAAGCTCCAGTGAATAATCAGCAATTATTTCAACACCAAATTTCTATTAGAGAGGAGTTATTTTAATTAAGAGATTCATTAAGTTAGTTCATTAATTTCCCCACAGGTGCCGCGGATTCTCTCGAGAATTTCAAATCAATTCTACTGCCTATTATTTAATATCACAGCGAACAGTTGCTGAGTTAAAGGTCGGTTCCACCTGGTTTCGTCTTCTAGCGGTGGCAAACAAAAGACAGAAAAACATAAGGATTGGACGTTTGGATGACGAGTTGTTCTCGTGTTTCATTAGTGAAGACGTTTCATGGCATGTTTGTGCGATGAGTTTAAAGCTGCAGGACATCTGGGACCTTTCTGTGGGTTCCATCCCCCGACGCAGAACTATGCGTGTTAGGTCGAGTGGGTACTCTACATCTCCCACAGGACTGAATGCGAGCAGTAATGGTTGTTTTTCTCTGTGGTAAAGTGGCAGCCTGTCCAGGTTTTATCCCACCTCTCACACATTGCCCCCTGGAATTGACTACAGCCCACTTAACTATCAGAGACTATAGCTGATGAATGATCATATGGATGTAGATATATGCAGGTGTACGGTAACGCGATGTGTGATTTACTCTGCGATACTCACGTGTATTTTTTTTTTACTTCATAGTATGCCAATCACAATCCCTCTGCAGGCTTCTTAACTCCAACCTGACCATTGCACATAATTTCACTGCATTTGCCACATATTGCAGCTCAAGTCCTCTGCCTGCCCTCCAGCTGTATACGCAAGCTGTCAGCCTTACATTCCTCTCGGTTGACATATGCAGGATGATATCTATCATTGCTATGACATTGCATATCCCCTTCAGTTTGACACATTTGACAGACACTCTTACCCATTAATGCCATGGTATCAACTAGTCTGTTATTACTGTATCTGCAGTATGCAGAGTCCCACGAGCATCGAATGCTCAGTGTATACTCTTAAGACTCTGGAGTGTGCAGGAATAGGATCATTTCCCAGCTTACCCCCCTTTGGATTCATGCATATTATACTTGAGTGAGTAGCCAGGAGAGTCTGTGGCTCCTCAGACTCAAAAGGCATTCTGATGGATGTGAAATGTTGGAAAGACATTGTAGGACAAAGTGTTGGCCCACGCCATCGATCACTCATGCGGAGCAGATGACACTATTCTCTCCCTCTCTTCCAGTGGGCGACTTTATCAGCTCTGCCCAGAATATTTAACAGGGAAGAGAGAGCACCCGTGGGATCTCATTTGCACAGGTGTCCATCTGGTAGAAGTTGTCCAGGATAATCTCCACATCATGTCACATTTTCATCTGAGCTTTGTGAAAACGGCACACTTACTGTAAGTGGAGTGTACGGCACCGGCCAGTTCAAAGGGCGGGGGATTGTTTGCAGACACCGCAGGGAAGACCAGTGTGTGTCGTACTAATCCACAAGGCGGCTAATGGCACACAATTATGTAAGGATTTAAAATGTTTGTAATTGTTTGTTGGTTCAGCTCCATTTGTGTAACCAGCTTTAGTTGAAAAATTAGTTATGAGATTTTCCTAAACGCTGCCAATTTGTTTGGTCTTTCAACCAGGGGGGATTTGCTGCAGTCAGACCAAAGTACTTGTCAGTTGTGACAGTCCTATTAGCCATTTTGTGCAAAGAAAAGGTGCTCCTATTGAATTCATTGATCATCAGGGACCTTTGCTTCTATTTCTCCTCCTTCAAATAGCACAACATTTACAGTGAATCAATTTGTTCTTTAAGCCGGCGTTCTGGTAAGAATTACCCGCGCCGCAGATCCAATCTGAAAATCACTCTTCCATTAATGACCCAAACAGAAGCAGCTGTATCTTTTCCTCTCATGTGACCGCGGAAGCATTTCTCTGCAGGCCAGGTGCAGATTTGATCAGGATCTCAAATTTGAGTACTTTAAGAGAAGTGTTCCCAACAGAGTAGCAACACAAATCAGTGAAGATATAGTATAATAACTGTTTATTCCACCATGATTGAATGCTCAACAGTTTGTATGGCCCAGTCAAGTATGTAGTCTCCAAACATTACATGTAGTCTCGCATTTTACACCCCTCTCTACCCTTGTGGTTGACAGTAAATCGTCCTCTTTATGCGTGTGACCAGAGCAGCTTCAGTACATCAGGTGTAGCAGGTAATTTTCTGCTAGCTCTCACTGTATCTGCTTAACAAAAGGCTCAATCAATCTTCAAGTGCTGTTGACATTCAGAGCTGTCGCTCCATGTTACCACTCGTGTCGCTGCCTCTCACACACACATGTGCACTACACTATATGTGTATGGTGCACGTGGGTGTACACAAACAGACAAGTTAATCGTGCGTTTGTGATGTTATGATAATCTATAATTGTCCAGTTTAGGGATCGTATGAGAGATAACGATTGAAAATCCAGGAAGACTTAGAGTAAAGAATTCTGACATGAGATGTGAAAATGATTAATTGCTTCTCTCAGGAAGACTTTTTTTTTATGTGCCTCTGCTATGTTTAATGATTCACAAAGAATCTGAGGAATGGGACTTGATAGCACAGACTGAGATTCTGTGCAGCCAGAGATGGACTGCTGGCAGCTTTTCTTTGGCAAGACTTCAAAATGATGAAAACTCATTTATTTCTCAGACTGATTCATTAACTTTGTACTTTGCAGGAATTCCACATACTGCATGAAGGTGTCCATGTCTCTCACAGTCGCAGAGAATGACACCGACCTCTGCTACAACTCCAAAATGAGGTTCTTTGAAAAAGCAGAGCTAAGCAAAAGTAAAGACATCACGTGCCCGGGCATTGAGGACTATCTACAGCCAGGGGTGGAGCCTGAGATTGTGTGGTACAAGGTAAGATGCACCTCTTCATGTGCTGGCTCACTTTGCAGGCACTGCTTATATTTGCACATTGTCACTTAACATCCACAGAAACTTCCAATAAAGATTTAGGAGCCGCTTCCTCTTACACAGGCAGCCTCACCCAAATAAGTGTTCGTGCATATTTTTTACCAGTCGTGACACCCACGGTGTAACTGACCCAGTCAGGCCACCTTGACAGAGCTGTTAGGTAAAGCCCAGAGACCATTCATCAAACAGGAAAGTGTGCCGGATTAGGCGGCACCTACACTTCACTCTACCACAGAATCTAATTAAAATAGCAGATAATAGCTGTGGGCTTCACCCTCCAGTTACTGGCTCTTGTATTGTCTGGGAGGGATTATTGAATTCTTGGAGACCTTTCTTGGACCACACTTTGAAACACCCACAGTGCCCCATTTTTCTTTGCCTCGGGTGTTCTGTAGCCCAGAATCTAAATGTCCATACAACCTACATTATAGGTTGATATGCTGTGATATATAATATTTTTATATTAGACATTTATTCATACATTGAAGGACACACTAGAATCACTTTATCCATGTTGTTAAATTGCTTATTGGTTTATTGAAACCTGCTTTTTTTAATAAAGGAATGCAGGCCAAAGCAGTGGAGACAAACTATAGAACGGAGGAGGGACACACTGTCCATCAAGGAAGTACGGGAAGACGACATTGGGAATTACACCTGCGAATTGAAGTTCGGGAACTTTGTGGTGCGAAGGACAACTGAGCTGTCTGTCACAGGTAAATGAACCTGCAGATTCTTTATTTCTTACATCTGGTTGAGCACAACGTCCGGTGACTGTTTTCTACAGACTGCTCCTACTTTCCTACTGTGATCTGCTAAAAAAGTGGCTTCAGGTTTTAAAGCTGATCCCTGCACCTTTTGCCACAGTGTCCCAGTCAATAATGGAGATGTCTCTGCAACTTCTACTCTGTTTAATTGCTAAGTAGTGGGATTCACGCAAAGCCACCTCAGCAGTTTTTCTTAGGGCTGTTAAAATATTCAAGCCTGAACTTAAAGTGATTGCTCGCCGCTGACACTGTCACAGCCAAGGTTGCCGCAGCACAGGGAGAACCCCAGATCTACATCCAAATTATACATCGTTCTTCTTTCAACTTATCTGATTGGAATTAGATCTGGTAGTTTCCCTGGATGTTGTGAAGACGCTTTGCATAATCTCACACAACAACAGCTTATCCTATGTCTGGCTCATTTGGCTTTATTCACTGTGGTTGCTCACATCTGCAAGTTCTGAACTATCACGTAGAGAGAGGCGGCCTGTTCTACTTCAGTGTGGTTGCCGTCATGAATTGTGGGTGCAAGGGTCAGAGGAAGTCTTTGCTGTTGACATCTGCCTGATTACACTTTATAGCCCCCTTTAAAGAGGCAAAGATTCCTTCTGGTAAAGACAGAGTACAGCCATAAATCATTTCCACAACAGCCTCCAAATGTCATCCAGGAGGAATAATCTTAATCTCTCCATCTACTTTTGAGACGTTCAGCATTTGAAACAGGTGGCGGAAGATGATTGATGATTGAGGCCCTGGCAGTGGAGGCAGCATTTATGATGCTTTAGAAAGAAATATACTCTCCCACATGTGCATGTGTGTTTTTTGCTCCCACAGCCTGATAGACTGACAGTCTGCATGTACCTTGTCTCCTGCCCAGTGCATACTGGGAAAGGCTCCAGCCCTCACCCATATGCATTATAGAGACTGGATGGAAGGATGAATAAATACATGTGGTATGTTCAATGGTTTGATTTCTGGTATGGTAGTTTATTCACTTACTTAGACTTACCTCTTGTATTGCATAGATGGAAATACGATAACAGTTTCACCTTATGTTTCCTGTAAGTTACATAATGCAGTGTCGCAACAAAGCACACAACAGGCTCTCCTTGTTCTTTCCGAACTTGGAGTACCTTTTATCTTTGCAAAGTGCCAGTGTTCATCATACGTCCTGCTTGGTTGCACTCCTTTTAGGCCAGATTGCTTTCCTTTTTTTCAGTTGAAGAATTATTTAACTCTTCTCTTTCTGCCTCAGTAAACAGAAAACACATTGTTCCTGTGGGGAGGGGGGGTTTAGTACTCGGAAATAACTCTTGTTTGTGACCTTTAGACCAGCAAATATAGAATCTTTCACAGACAGGAATCAATCACTCTTCCAGAACAGCTTGTCATTGCACATGTTTATCATCAACAAATTATACTTTATGTCGCAGATTTGTTGCGTCTGCTGGTTACGCGTTGGATCAGCGTTCTTTAGTAGTTTTAATAACATTTTCTTCTATGTGCTAAACTGTGAAGTTTGCCTACTTTTCACAATCATGATAACAAGCGTTCTAAGATTCAATTGTTTGGGAAATTGCCAGTCATTTATCAGAATTATATACCTGCTAGAAGACGAGTTAGAAGAAGCATGAAATGGAACAAGAGTAAAAACACATCGCATGAAATAACTATTGTACCTGCACATGAGAGACAGGGCCAGCTTTCAAAGATAACCCATTACCTACAGAACTATAAACTTTTAATATACTATCCTATATTTCATAACCCATCACCTGCACCTTCCCAAAACCTGGACCTGGACCTCTGAGGCTTGCTTGCGTAGTTCAGACTTACATTTCTGAGATATAGGTCATCAAAACATACAGTAAAAGCAAAGATGGGCAGATGCAAGTGCTGTTTGATAAGCAGACAAACTAAGCACCTGTGGGACAGGCAGTTTAAGAGTTGGAGCCACTATTGTTAAGTCCAGGCCACTACTGGCACCAGTCTATCAGTGGGCCATAAAATGTCCGTTGTGTTACACCTTTCACAGCTGTGATGTGTATACAGCAGATTTCTGACAGACACGTCCTCCTTGTACAACACAGAGCCCTAAATTCTCCTCTACACAAATACTAACGTTGACCTGATCGTCTTTGTAAGCTGTATCAGTATAAATACCTCTATAATAGCACAGTTTATGACAATTAGTCATAATTGTAGACAGCATCTGCAAGACAAAATATGAAAATATGTTCGATTTAGCTGCCGGTACCTCCCCTGAGTACCTGGAACTTGCATGTAGTACTAACTCCTGAGCCGTACCAGTGTAGTTGCAGGACCCAACGCAGAACCTGCAATAGTGGCCACACGTTGTTCGATTCCACTTTGAGGTCTGTGTCTGACACTTGACTTTTTGATTTGCATACTTTCTCTTTTTGCACATGATTCGTTATCCCTGAACCTTTATGTAAGGTTATCGTGATAGATAAATTTGCCATCAAAACCCCTGCGTGCCCTCTTTATCAACAGCCCATGGGCCTTCTGTAAGCAGTGCAGTGGGACAAAAGGTCAGACTCTATTTGATTATAACGAGAGCCACTATAATCATAATCATAATGCATTATTGGAGGCAGCATTCATTTTTAAATGAAATTTGGGGCTTCATGACTTCTTTGTTAAGGTGCACCGTTTGATGTCTCAGATTAAACACGGCAGAATAAAGGAACAGTGATGAAATAGATATACAGGGGAGCAGCGACGCCGGTGTGTAAAACAGACTGTCAGTGTAGCTAATGAGCTGGGACTGATGCTGTTAACCTGCTTTTCTTATGCTGGACCAATACACAATGCAGCGGGTTTGGTTGATGGAGGGTTGGGGCTTGCTTGTGCGCATGTAAATAACCAAAGAGGCTGAGAGGCTGAAAACAATCAGGAGAATATCTTTCCACATGAAATCCCTTCCCTTCTCTTATAAACTGCCTGACGCATTCCACTGATATTTCCCATGTCTTCCACGTCGGAGTGTTTTCAGGAGGCACATTTGATACTAGTCTGGCTCGGTGGCTTAAAGCAATTCTCATTGCAACACTTATAGCACATTCAAAACCAATTTCTCTTGAGTGAACAGTAGTTGCTTTTTAAATAGCACCGTGCTATTTCAGTGTCTCTGTTACTGCGACTTCTTTGGGAACTATTTTGCCTTCTCAGCTCGATTGTTCTTGAATGATGGGAATGTCTCCCTTGATATAACCTGGAGAATATTTAGAAGCAGAAATTGGAAGCAGAAAATCAAGAGAAACAAAATTCCACTTATTTGAACAGGATAATGTTGAGGGATTATAATTTAAGCTTTATTTTGGTTTCATTAGACAGGTTCTATCATGAAACACTGATCCAATTTAGTGCATCTGATACTATCCCTTGATCTGTGTCTGGAGATCCTGTCTGGATCAGAAAGAAACATGCATATTAATGTATTTGCTTTCTCAGGTTGCCTATCAAAAAGTTGCTGATGAAGGCTTCCTCTGCAAACATAAAATGAGTATGCAGCAGTATTGCTTTGGAAGACTCTAAAGGACCCTTATGACATGCAAGACATGGGGTACGAGTGCAGGCCCGCTCCTCAACTAGCAGCGATTAGCATCCTATAGTAACACCTGGGCAGTAATAACACCAGAATAGCCTACATGTTTGCCTTTCTTCCTTTCTCACATTGCCTATTTGTGTGCAAACAATGCTCATCTTATTAAAGAGATTAACTCAGCAGTAGTGCTGACACTGGTTCTTCAGTTAGAAACAAAACCAAAGTTCCTTCATTATGAGCATCAGAGACTTTAGGATAAACTTTTGTTTTTCATTTCACTGTTGGAATTATTGTTTTTGTTTTCATTCTACACTGACGCTTCTTGGATGTCATTAATATAATATATGCAATCCCGTCAGCGTGATGAATGCTGTTACAGCTGAACCATATTGATTTCTTTTGTGCCTCAGTCCGGCCTATTGTTCTCTATGAGCAGCCAAAAGACTATAGTTTTGCTGAGAGAAAATAAATGTGACATTTATTTTGCTGGTGATGATGAGAGGAAAGCAAATAGTTTGTGGCACATAAACACCAGTGGTAGAGGTAAAATGACTTTAAATATTTTTTCATAAATAGTGTGAACTTATTTAATGAGGATTAAATAATAAGCTGTTTGCTACTTTGACCCAACATGACACACAACCTCTCTCACACTCTGCAAAGTTTAACTTCTTCCCGCGCCTTTTACTGTCTGTTACCAATTTCCTTTCCCATCTCCGAGTTGACTCATTAGCATATGAAGGAGCTAGGAATATAATTGTTCCTTCAACTGATGGCAGATGATTAATCTGGCCCGAGTACTGATGGAAAAGAGATGACGATAGATATGCTAAGTCGATTCAGAGAGTAATCCTTTTCTTGTAAGTTTAAGACAGCATGTGCTCGATGAGGTTCCATAATTTTCACATCTTTCTTAAATCATTACCTTTGGTCACTTTAATGAAGAACGTGCTGCCGTGAGGACCCACATGAAGATTAGCTCGACACTGACGGGTTCTTCAGACTAAACACTGGAATCTTTATACCTCGCACACGTATTGATTTTCTCTGCCAACTGTCAGTACCAGCTGACTGGCAGACTGACACTGACTCGGCCCAAATAGGTCCAACCAGTCATCACGACCAAATCCCATTTGTAACTGGCTGTGCAGTCGTCGAGTATATGCAGGCGGTAAGTCTGCTGTGATTCACCATCTCCTGCTGTGCCCTTCAGTGCACTGTGTGACTTGTGAATCTTAAAGTCAGTGAGTCAGTGAGAGGTTTTTTTTATAGCATGGCGTTGCGTTGACTGGCTAAATTTACCTTTGTCACCAGATGTGTTACAGCTGGACACTGTCTAGTCCGCCGGATAGAGGTGTCATGGCATGATGCGTGCTCGTCTTCGCCCATCGCAGTGGAAATTCAGCACATAAAGATTGTCACTCAAACATCTGGTTGCTATGGAAATGAGCTGTGGAGAGCTGCCTTTTGGGCTTTTTCCATGAGCACTTGGAACAGGGTTGTTATGATGATACATACAATAGCATGATGGGAAATGAGTAGGAGGGAAGCAATTAATAGCACAATATGCCTGTGCATACGAGTGCATGCCTGCCAGTCTGTAGTTACTATACCATACTGAACGGGCAGTAGCTGATGTAATCACCTCCCTTTCGTGGTTACAGTATTACATTTGCTCTAGAAAAACTGTATTTCGTGACAGAAACTATAGTATTTACCAGCTGAGCTCAAAAGTTCAAATTTAAAATGAGCACATGATCTATTTCCAGCCTATTGTTGAATGGATTGTTTACATTTGGGATTAGTTGATCTGCTCGTGCTCTTCTCTCTATTTATCTCTTCCATTGGTAATGTGGGGGCTTGAGAGGGGAAGAATATAATATATGGGACACACAGAGGGATCTCTGTTCCTGGTTATTTCTGTTTTTATTATAATCCAAAGAAAGTCTAGATAAGATCATCTTATATAACAGGGAAACAAATAATAAGTGACAGCATTAAAGTGTGAACTGAATGATAATAATAAACAGCCGTCACCAGGCTGATGCTTTTTGTCTCCATGTAAGTCCCTCTCAAGGAATGTGTCACTGATGTATCATCGTGAAATGCACTTCAAGCTGAGTGAAGAGCTCTTAAAGTGCACTGGATCAATTATATTTGTTTATATGTCCCTGATGCTTATTTTTCTAAATGAATTACTGGATGAGGGACTGTTAAAGTTATGACAAAGACTTCCCATTCACACGTAGCACGGGATGATGTTTTCCCTAGTTAGAATAAATATGCAAAGATCTCCAGCAGTAGCTGCTGCATGAAGACAGGAATTCCAATTATTATACTTTTAGTATTTTGTTTTTTTATCACCTCATTTATTTGCCTCAGCCCTTATACTGCTAAGTCATGTGCCACCTCTCTAACACCAAGTAAAGAGCAAATATCAATCATAGGTAAGATGCAGAACCTGAGGCTTTCTTTTAAAACTAATATAAGGAGACATTGACATTGCTTTTCTTCCTTCATCCCCTTCATTAGTCTTCATTACTCTTTTTCTTCTAAAACTCACTAAATGGCATTGTCTTCTGTAGCACCAAATCAAAAGCACAGCCGTGACAACCATAGGGTAGATTAATGCAGATCATGAAGACATGAGGACTGTGCTGCAGGTGGCAAAATTTTAGCAGAGCTCTATGAAGCATCCAAAAATAGTGCAAGAACAGTGAAAGCCTTGCAGAGTGCTTTGCAGAGACCCACAGTGACATTTCACAGTCAGAGTTTATAGACAATGATTTTTACAGGGGCATACGCAGAAGCCTTAGTTTGCATCACATGTCAGAATTTAATTTGCACTGATGACATAATCGCGACCCGTTTATGGTGGAGAATGAGCAGTTTTTGCTGTTTGCAGCTCACATTTGTTTATTTAAGTTGATAATGCGCATGTAGTATTTCTTTCATTGTGCAAATTTGTTTTGTACATTGGTCCAAAAAAATTGTTAGCAAAATTGCCATGAGAATGATCAATGGAAGGTTGCCGTTCCCACAGTAAATCTCCCATCACCATTTATACAAATGTCTTTTTATGGTTTATTTTCACTGTGATTTTAATGAATCACATAAATAAGTTGTGAGAGTGAACCAGTTCTCCGGGCGTAGGTTATATGTTCAAATTGCTCCTTTTCTCCAACCAGCAGTAGTAGTTGTAGATAATTGTGGTTGGTGGAGATCTGCAGGAAATCCAGTAGAATTAGAAAAGCTACAAGTCATGAGCATATTCAGTTTGTGGGTTTGATACAATAACAATACTAAACCACTATTTCAGTGCTAAAATGCTGAATTGCAGCTCTGTAGGTTTTCTACGTGTAACACGCTCCCCAGTCGGTGAAACATTTCCCCACCATGTCCAGCTGTTTGCCCTAACTCCCCTGTTTTCATCAATCCCTCCCTACCCCTGTGGTTCGGCAGGCTGTTTATGTGTTCCCCTGCCATCGCTACCCAACCCGGCGAGTCAACTCAACCCTGCGCTCTGATCAATCCAGCAGCAGTGTGTGTATACTGTAGTGCACACTCAGCATCCACCTGCTGGCGCCATCAAAGGAGCAGCACAGGAGATGTGATTGCGGAGCTTAGAGGAGGGAAGGAAGTGGGCGAAACAGGAGAGAAAATATCTGAGCATGGAGCATGTGCAAAGCATGGTGTTCCCAGATGGAAATGGTTACTTGGATTATTCTGAACATCATTACAGGCTGTAATTTTACAGTTCTTTTTCCCTTCTAGACAGTGGATGCTTCAATGCTATATATCCTGAGGTCATCTACATGACTTTGTAATATTTGCTACTGTGATATATTGACGGGTAATTGGCAGCGTGTTTCTGAACGCCTGTTCTGCTCGTTGTGTTTTTATTTGTGGCTCAGCTCATCAGATCTGAACCCAATGAGCAAACTGCAGAGGGAGAGCTCCAGGAATTAGTTTGACTTGGCCAGCTCTCTGCAAGGTGAGATGACTTTGATCAGTGTCCCTTTGTTTGATGAGGTGGCACTTTCTGGGCACAAATGCTGTTTTAAGCAAACAAAGGACTATCTCCCTTGGCATTTTGTCACAAGATTTAGGAACACAGGCTAGCAAGCTTGGACTGGGTGATGTAATGCATTTTCAGTGCTGTCCAGGTATCTGGGCAGTTAGGACTGCGGTCAGGGTTTTAAATAGTGGCATATATGTTCCATTGTGTTGTGTATTTTTGTGCCACAGCGTTGACGGGGACTGAAGTCCAGGTTTCTTTCCGGGCATTCAGCCTCTGGGGCATCCCACCACTCCGTTAGAACTGAAGAAGCATTTCAGACGGGAGGATTAGTTTTTTCTTGCATGCATGGTTGTTGGGGTGTTGAATGGAGCACTGACCAATCATTAGGCTGGCTGTGAAAATGATTCATCTATTTATATTGCACATTATGAACTTTGTGAGTTGTGCTTGGTTATTCTTTGCAGACTCTGTCCTAACATGCTACTTGTGGCGTTTTTGGTAAATGTTAATGTAATCAGATTGTGTACAGAAATTTGAAGCCGGAGCACTTTTGAGTGAATGTTTATTGAAGCCTCTTCACCCTCAGAGATGACGTCTTCGTGGAGTAGGTGAAACTGAGCAACAGATGTGATGCTGGTTGGAACAGATGGTGCAAAATGCAAAGGAAAAAAGGTCAGGTGGTCTGGTGCCTGCGCTGCGTCTGCAGCACATTGATTGGGTTCCTTAACACGGAATCCCTGACAATAATCCTCCTCTATGAAAGTGGGTTTAAGAGCTTACGGGCCCTAATTACGAACAGTGGGCAGCTATTTGACATATTCCTCATGATTTGACAGGTATAAGGATGCTTCTGATGAAGGAGAATAAAAGTTTGAATTCCGATTTCATCCCGCGCCACATCATCTGCATCACTGCGTGTCCTCCTCCATTTTTATTTATCCTCCTGCTTGAAACGCTCAAATGAAACACCACCTTCCTCCACCTCGAAACTATTCAGCCACGAAGAAGTTATTGTAGCCGATTTAGAAATCCCCCAAACGGCCGTCACCTTTGCAGTTGGCTGCTGTCATACATCATGTCAAATATCTATCAATTAGCCAACTGTACTTACAAATGCTCCTCTGAAACACCGTACATCTGGGATTGCTAATTAAGATGACGTGTTACATAATTAATGCCTTCACTCTACTAATTAGCACTCATTTAGTGCCTTAGCTTTCGAGATGTGAAAATCAATGCTAAACTAGTGTTGATGTGATTCCACACCACACCTTTGTGGAACAGACGATCGGGGGAACAGATGTGGAAGCAGAATGTTTAAACACATTGAACGTGTGCTAGAAACCTTTAAAAGTGTTTACCCCAACTTTGTTTAAGTGTCTGTACTTGATTCTGAGTGACTTCATTTATGGCTCCTCCTGACTTAGAGCATAAGTGCATACATCTTCTTCACTCCCCCTTTTTTCTGACTCCCCTCTCTTTGACAGTGAGAAGGAGGAGGAGGGGTAGTAGAAACGTCCCATCAAGGACACTTCAGCCACATGTCAATCTACTGATTCCACCGGAGAGATAAGAAAGCAGGGAGGGACACCGGATGGCACTCTTGCATAATTTATTGTGAGCAAAAATCAATTTTGTGGCATAAATTACTCTGATGTTAATTAGTTGCAGATTGGTCTTTTACAAAAGGTGCATTCTAAATCACTTCAGGGACGAACTCGCAGCGCCGAGAGGAGGCTGAATTGTTCAGCTGATGACAAATTCGCATGATGTTATGGTGGAAAATTAGCGTTGTTTTTCTCGCTTGGAGTGTGACCAAAACGTTTTCAACAGGCAGAATGGCCTCACTGAATGGAGAATTATCAAGAATAATTTTATTTCCACTGGCAAGCCAGAAAACCTGTAGAGCAACTTAAGACCTTACGTTAGTAAAGTTAAGTGACTCACGGTTCCCCACATTCTTGCTTACACGCACGCTTAACAATCCACACACACATACAGATGAGCCACCGCGCGACTACTCTCGGTCAGAGAGATTGCTTACCAGCGCTTAGTTCGGCGGCGATGCCCAGTTGGGCCTTGATGTAATGGAAATTGATTGCATTGCTCCCAGGCTACACTGTCAGGACAAGTTATTTTAATGGCACTAAAGTGGGCTTATGTTGAAGTTTAAAAGAAGGGAGGTGGGGAAGGAACAGTGACTGGAGGCATTGTTGCACCGTCGCAAAGGCTTTTTATTTATTTATGAGAGAATAAAGCCTAGAATGAGAGAATCAGGAGAAAATGATGGGGGTGTGTGGTTGTTGGGGGATCACAGGTCAGAGCCATTGTCCTGGCCTCTCAAGAGTTATCACTTCAGAAGTGTTTGCGGTGGCTGAAGTGAGCCACAGAAGTTCAAATTAAAAAATGATTTGTGACATTCGGGTGTCAGTTCCATGACAGGACAGTTTTGTACATACAGGCCATATACTCTATAAAGCAATTTATCCCAGTAGTAACCTGTCAAGCAGGGAGGAGGAAATGTTCAGCTGAGATGAAATTTGTTGTTTATTGGCCTCACATAATACAAAAGGGCTGTGACAGAAGGATCTTTCTCTCGGTGCCCGCGGTTCTTTCGTTTCCCGTTTCCCATCTAGACCTGGAGGAAAACAGCAGCGGTGCAGACAGCGGTGTGTGTTTCAGAGGTGAGGTCATTTCCTGTCAACGAGTTGCACTCAGGTAACTCCCAGCAGAGGTTGTCTGTAGGCTGCCGATGTGTACGTTTGCGTTATTGTTGGAGAGACTCTTCTGCACTTTGCCATGGGCACCTTTCTGCAGAATCTGTTTTCTTTCCTGTTGCTGCCTTGTTGCTACATAAAGTAGTAAACAAAATCATTTAGATTATAGGCAAAAGATAGATAGATGAGTACTTAAGAGCCTCATAACACAATCAGTTCCTAATTTATCTTAATGTTTAATGACATTTGGAGTCTAATGGCATTTCAGATTGCAATGTCTCTATAATAAATTACGATTGCTCATGCATGAGCACTTCTAGTAATGTGCTTCCCTCATGTTTTGTCCGCTGGCCAATTAAGCCTCAGTGTGTGACAGTCTGGCCAAATCAAAAGGTCCCTGCTCTCCTCGACAGCTGAAGCAGCCAATTAAAATCCTGAGCCCGGGCTAAGACAGCCCTCACTGCCCTCCATAAATGATCATTACCACAGATGTGGGATGGGCAGAATCCACAGGCGGCATTTTGATTTTAATGGGGAAAACTGATCTTGTGCTTCGGCCTGAAGGAGCGAGGCAGTGATGGAGGTATCAAGTCAGGTTTTGAGCAAAATTTCAAACACGCACATGCCCTGCTGTGCTGATTGCCCAAGCCAGTGTCACTGTCAAGTGTGCACAGCAGTCAGCCTCATCACACAGGTCAGCAGAGCCAAGACCTCACTCACATACTGCTTGATCATCGGAACAAGTCTGGAAATTAACTTGGACGTGAAATGTCTGTGGGCGAGCAATTCAGGTCCACTAGGGGGAAAGACGAGGCTGGTCAGCTGTGTCTGTAGGCTAAATGTGTTGGCCACATGTAGAGATATGAAAGCATAAGAGAGAAGTGTGTGTGTGTGTGTGTGTGTGTGTGAGAGAGAGAGAGAGAAACCACCCCCATACCAACAATGAAGAGTCATTAGTCTACTTTAGATATGCTAAATTTTAGTAGAGGGCTTACTGAGCTAGATTTAAAACACTCCTCGTGATTGTAATTTCAGTGATCGTTTACGATGCAAAGCGGGTCATGTCATTAGCAGCAGGTGTCCCTCGATAATGTTGGCGCATTCATGGTGTAAGTTAATGATGCACCATGGACATTTGCACAATTTCAGTGACCCACAGTGGACATGATGGCAACTGGGCAGTTCACTTCTTACCTCGTGTCAGACATCTTCATGACATCTAGCTCAAACTCATCCAGGTTTTCTATGGTTCCCACTGGAATTCTCCTCAGCTCAGCACATTATTTTGGTTACAAATAATGAGTTGTTTCCAACCACAGCAAGTGTCCGAGCAAAAGCAGTAACAGTGCCACTGTGCAGCACTAGCTCAAAACTAAATACCGTAGCCAAAGAGTTACCAACGTGCTTGTGGAGAAGGCAGAACCAGTGGACAAAGCAAAAAGCTTAGAGCTTTTTACATTGTTTGTCCGCTGACAGCCTTCTGCATGCACAGCGCAATTATTAATAACCTTCTTTCTTTTTTCGACCTGCAGGGGTCGCTGTGTGTAATTATGTACTTCCATTATATTTAATGCTCACTATCCTGCTGTAGCAGCCTCAGCTCAGTGGGTTTAGGCAGAAGGCTGGGATGTAGAAGGTGGCAGGTTCAATTCCTAGCCGCGGCACCCAGCCCATCCCCCCCATACCTGGTGTGTCATTGAGTAAGACAGACTGTAGCTGCCCACTGCTCCCCCCGGGGGGATGGGTTCAATGCAGAAGGACACATTTCACTGCGTGTTGTTCACTGTGAAACTATGTATGTGACAAATAAAGTTGGAATGTATTTATTGATTTTATTTTATTTGTACAAAGTGCCATGTATCGTTTCATTTTTCTTCTAGCTGCTGTGTAGCTTTTTTGCCTTGTTTCCTAAACCTGCTCCAAAGTGACTGACATGGATTTACCAATGTGCACCTCTGTGGACCGATCCCGTATACATTTAAAGAGTCTGCTTTAGTTGGAATTCCTCAGCTGTCTACCTGCATTACATTTTCACAGTTGACCCGCTGCCTGCCTGCATGTGGAACTGCTCTGATCAAACTGGCTTTACACTCAACTCTGATACTGTTCACATGATCAAAGCTGTTTATCGCACATGCTTGCAGCACATTATCTCCTCTGCTCCTTTTTTAGGTACCCTGCACTAAAAATTTTTAATCTGAAACAATAATTTGTGAACAAAAAATCAGAAATGTCTTTCTTACACTGTACTTCTGCAGACCCGTGTATCTATTTCCATAGCCTAAAATCTTGCATGAATATCTCTTTTCTACTTTCACCTTTGTAAAACACGTCTCTCCTCGAGGACTTTAGTGGATTTAAAAGGTAAAATCAATAAAGGTTTCACCTGGATCATTCTTGTTCACTAAAGAAGCAGATTGTCCTGACATTTTGCATACTCAGTGGTTTTACAAATGAAATACATGGCCTGCAAATGCTTAGGTAGGTGTGTCAATGTAACATCCAAATGGATGGCAGGGCCCAATGTTGCCCAGCAGAACATTGTCCAAAGCATCACACTGCCTCCACTGGCGTGCCTTCTTCCCATAGTGTATCCTGGTTCCATGTGTTCCCCAAGCAAGACACGATATGCACCCGTCCATCCATGTGACGTAAATGGAATAGGAGGCAGTGGGGGGGGGTTTCGTAGTTTGGCAATAGAGGACCACTGTGCAGATATGGCAGCAAGCAGGAATTAAGCAGGCCACTGGCAGTAGGCTGAGGAGGGGGGAAGTTGGAACGGAGTTTTTAATAGCGGACAGGCCCGTTCATTCAGTCGCTTTGGTTGTTAGCTTCAATGAAAGGTTGACCAGAGCTAATAATAAATAGATTGTTAAGAAGCCTCTATGCCAACTGTTTTGTTTTCACTTTAAAAAGAGTGAGTGTGTGTGTGTGTGTTTTGGAGAGATTGAAGCTGTGTGTTTGGGGCGTGTGGGAGGTTACTGACTCACACAAGGAAGCATTTGAACGGCTTGTGGCAGGGGTTTAACCAAAACCAAGCAGTTACTGGCGGGAGGTTAAGAGGGCCAAATATCTTTGGGGGTTGGAGATGGGAATGTTTAATAGAAAGACTAAATGGAAATAAAGGCAGCAGTTGTAATGCATGTGTTGCAGCAGTACTCATTTATCTGCACCTAATAAAACAGTTGTTCGCACGCAGCCTCAGACTGTCAACACTGGCAGTGACTTACTATAGGTGCAGTGTAATGATCCCACCTGATTGCAGTCTTGTGCTTTTGGGGTCAACGTGTCATTTTGAACTTGTGCTAAGGAAAGAGAAAGTCAATGACAGCTTCATCGGGTATATGAATGGTCAGTGAACTGTCACGATCATAGTGACTCAGTCACCTTTATTAGTCATATGTTAGTTATGGTCTCCGTGTGCAACATTTGCTTAAAATCCGCTGCCACACAGCTATTAGCTTGTCATGTGAAATAATAATAAGGGTCATACTGTACCAGTCTCATACAATAGCTATTGAGGGACTAGCATTTTGGGTTGCTTTTTAGTAGATGATGTCACCACTGAGTTTCAAGCTTCCTCGCTGTTCGCCTGGCCAAGGATTTCGTTTTTTGCTTATGTAACATTTGCAACATATGCAACATAATTTCAGAGCTTTTTGTTATTAAAAATGATCATATACTTGTTTATCGAGGTGCGTAATTGCTGGTTTAATCAAAGGCAGCTTTGATGAATAATGCAGAGGGTTTGTGCTGTACTCGATGAACATTGGAGAGGATGTGTGTGCACAGGGCTGAGTAGCAGGAACATTGGCTGAAATCATTTCAGGCATCAGCAATCAAACCTCGCAGTGTTTAAAGTCAAATGTCAGTATTGGATCAGCATGGTTTGTTTGACTGAAAAGTTTGAAGGGAAACATGTTGGTCCCTTTTACTGGTATTTGGCCATAGTGGACAAACAGTGATTGTTGGGCTATTATATAACAGATTCAGAATATAGCAACAATACTTCACAGCTATTGCACTAGTATCACAGCTAAGCATGCCCTGAAGCACAGTATGGATTTACACAGTGGTCGCTAACACAAGATTCAGATAATCTAACCTGTGCTGTGTGGACCACAGAAACATTTTGTTTCTTGAACGACTGAATTTAGAAGTCATATGCTGCCATGAGAGGTCCAGGTGTCTCCGATGTGCAATTACTTTGGACTGTCCTTCCTGCAGATCTCACTTACACTTACTTTGTGTATTGTCTGTAAATATGTTTATGTGTTCATGGAAATGATGATGACAGGAAATGAAATCAAGCTTATACTGGTCCAGAGGTATTCTCTGCTTCGAGCTGCCACTTCAGTACTCTGTGAGGTCTCTGGATCCATTAGATGAGCTGCATCTAAAAGCACCTCACACACTGGCTTTAGCATTAGGATGTGCTTGTTGCAGTTTGGCCCAGACAATGCAATTCCCCCATTTTTCATAGCTGGCAGGTTTTTCTAACTCATGGGACACGAGGTCAACTTGACTGATACCACTTTATTACTGTTTTGTTGTTCAGACAAGTTTATAATCTTAACATGTTTCCAAACGGCATCACAGCTTTCAAAGCTAACTAGAAGTAGAACAGAGTAGATATACGTTATATCATACAAAACATTTTTAGCCAAGCTTGTATGTGGAATCAATTACAATGACATCAACTGTAGTGAAACACAATCTCCCACACGCAATCTTTATTAGAGGTTATAATGGAGCTTAGTATAACGTCGGTGTAATGTGAACTTCCTGCAGTGCAGAGTAAATAGGGAAGTCGTCCTCACTGCAGATGAGATCTGCAAGATGAGTGATCTGCCAAACTAAACAAAGATATTATAATCTGTCCTTGGGAAGCATTACACTAAAAAAACTATTTTTTTCAGTTGGAGGAAGAAACTTGTAAAATCTTAATTAAAAGATTGTATCAGACATGGCTTTGCTTATGAAAATACGGAAATAATGGACTTAAAAGACAAGATTTTACAAACAGAGCTGAGAAATAATTCACTATGCTGGGCTAGCTGGAATGAGAGAGAACTTTCTTGCCGCGGGGAGAGAATTGGCACTTTTAATATCCACTGAAGTCTCAGTGTAGCTGCTGTAATGCTGCACAGTGTCATTTGGCATAACATCCTTCATATTCTATATTTTTCTCTACTGTTTGTCTCTTTTTAGTCCTCATTATGACAAAAACAAAGTGTAATTAATGCAATCATGATTAATCACAGCACACAGCCTTCGTTTACACATCTGCCTAATTGCGACTTTCTTTTACACTTTATTTCAAATGTTCAACTTAGCACAACTTGTCACATCATTGGTGTTTCTTCCCTCGCCTCTACTCTCCTGCTTTATTGTGTTCCTGCCAAAAAAAAGATTTTGTTTCTGCACTTTTGCTGAAACATTTTCAAACATATTCCAGCTAAACATCATGGGAAAGGTGGGAAGCGTTGCATTGCCATAGGCAACCTGCCAAGCTGATTCCCAATGCGATATATACATAGTACTGCCCCCATTGATTACTCTGAATATATTTATTAAGAGCAACTGAGACATAGACTGGGGGAAAAGGGGGGGATTTATGACAGCCAGCCCTCAAGATTAATTCACTTTTTAATTACAGTGAACTACATAGGTATTGCCTGTCGGGTGTTTAAATTTAAAGCTAAGACAAACAGCGAGCAGTGCTTGCTGAAAACGCAGCGTATGAAAGACATTGTGTGAATCAATAGTACATTTTCCTCGACTCTGCCTCATAGAAATTGACGCAGACTGTATTAGGTGCTCAAGCATATTCACGCTCACCAGAAACGGGAGATCGTCATTATTTCTTTCTTTGCCCGATGAACTCTCAAGCTGAGGATTCTCTACACCAGCCCCTTCATGGTTACATCATTTTCATTCGGCCATTTTTTTTAAAGTCACTTGGATTTCTGTTGTTTCCACGCTGCAGAAATACAAATCCCCTGCAGGGTACAAAAAGCTTTTTCAGAATGTTAATGTGTTTAGTAGTGCAAAAGCAGAATCTAGCATGTTAATGATAATGCTCCTGAGTCAGGGACAACAGTCTCCTGAGTCCATTTCCACATCAAAAACACTCTAAAGATGAACCAGTTTTTTTAGGGTGATTGGTAAAATAAATCCTTTTTTAATATCTTAAGTTAAATATAGATATTTCACAGTATGTTATGCATGTGTACAATCTGGCAAAAGGCGTGGCTTGAGCAGCACATTTGAACCATAAAAAAACATGGTGGGCTGCAGTTGTCATAAAGCATCTTCACATTTTGTTTCCCACCAGCTCTACTTTTTGCCTTTCCGTCTCTGCTCAGCTTTCTCTCCCACTCTATCTGCAACAAAACCCTTTTTTTTTCTTTTTCATAAACCCACCCCAAGCTTTCTGGCAAGCCAACTTCTCTTCCACCACCATCTCCTTCTCTGACTCATCATCAACTCTTCCCCTCTGGGATATTTTAGGCTGGGCAGCTTGAAACATATCACCGTGCCTCTCGCCTCTTTCCCTCCCACCCTTCTTATCGTCCAGTCAATAGCACCTTTCTGAGGCGTGTGGCCCCTGCTGAGGAAACAGGTGAGTAATGAGCACAGGCCTCCCTAATTAACAAGCACCTCTTTCTCAGCCATGCATGATTAGTCGCACATCATTCACGTATGAACAGTTTTTGCTCAGCGGGGCATATATATCGCTTCTCCAAGTTTAAAGTGAATACGTTAGATTCGGTAAGACGTCTCATTATAGCAAGTTTGCTCTATATGATTATTGTGGAGTGTGTTTGTTTTTCAAAGCTCTGCTCTGCAGTCACTCTAGCTATTCCCAATGCTTTCAGTTATATGATTTATGTGATTTACCCTGAATGTATTGTCCCATCCTGTGAGCTTTCTCATATTCAATTGTTTTGATGGATTTTCTAAAACAACACCATTTTCAATAAGGAAATATTCCCTTATTATGCTCTGTTCCTGCAGGGTTTCTCCTATTGGTATTTCTCAACGAGTATCCTCGGAGAGTTTTGCAGTGTCATTTCTTTAAAGTTATAGTAATAAGATATTTTTCTGGGCTTTCAGAGATCACCATTTCAGATGCTCGAATCTCCCCAAGCATCGCGCTCATTTTTAACAAGCACTCTATTTAGATAAAGGGTTTATCTCGTGCAACTGTCCGCAGCTCAACACACAGACGTTTGGTAACGGAGAATTCGATCTACATGATGCGACTGTGGGTGCCAGACATCTCAGAAACTGTGAATTCAGTGAATGCACTGTATAGAAGCAGCGATCAGTGATTCTATAGATGAAAAGGTGGCTTTGCCAGGAAACATATTACAGTGTAATGTCTGTACAAACAATACTGTGAATGAAACCAGTGTTGTTGTTCCATGTGGGGCTGGTGTAAGAAGCATCAAGCCGTGGCCAATGGATCCAACTCTCTTTACACAGCAGACTTGGTCAAAGCACATGGTCATGTGAAGGGACTTCTCCAGTGTTCTTGCCTGTGAGCATTTGGCTGACATACAACAGTTGCAAACAGCTCTATCAGTGCACTAGTATAGCAGTTCTAGTACAATTGTAATTTATCAGTGACCAGGAGTATTCTACTGGGGCTTTCAGTACAGACCGGTGAGTCAAAATAGGCGTTAGATAAAATCCTTACTCCTATATATCCTATAAATTCAGATTAAGTTTTTACAAAATCTACTTACCAAAATCCTAAAATGAATTACAAGTCAAGTCAAGTGTCTTTATTAGTCTTCCCGAAGGAGAAATTTGGCTCTGAGATAAAAAGGGACAAGCTGCATTTTCAAACACACCTAGTACGTTCAATAAAATACTGCAAAATACAGTAGAAAAACTAGCTATCTGCAATACACTACAATAAATATGTGTGTGTGTATACATATACATACATATGCAAAAGCCTAGAATGAAATATTACAGGCTTGGGATGCTTTTCAGCTCGAAGAAGACCTTAGTTTTTAAAATACTTTAAAAATCTCTAAAGAGGTGTACAGCCAACAAAACAAATATATAAGACTGGCCTGTTTCTCGCTGTCTGCGTTAATTATTAATGATTCATCATGTTGTTTTCATAGGCTTGTACTGAGCAGCGTTAGATGCTTCTAATTGGCTTCATCATGGGTCCAGTGGTGAGTCGCTGTCTACGTTTAGCCAATCACAGCGTTCTTCAAAGAGACAGTTGTTGCTGTTGTTTTGTCTTCTTTATAATGTTTTTGCAGAAGTGTCAAATATAAATATTGTGCTGGAACGTTTAGCCAACAGATGTGAGAGGATCCTATAAAAAAGCCATTTTTAAATGCTTAAGTCCAAAATAACATTTAGCAGTTTTATTACATTGCTGTGCTACGATTTGTTTATGAGGTTAAAGTTATCTGTCCAAATTATCTGTTCTTAATTAAAAGCAACCAATGAATAGACCAGCTCAGATGTCTTGGTTGCACATTTAGAAATGTGCTTTGCCTTATAGAAGGACATTAGTGAGTCCCTTTGCGGCTGTTGCCCCGCCGCCGCCGCCGCCGCCGCTGCCACGTGAATCACAGGGAGAGAAGTAGGGAAATGACAATGACCTGCTCGAAACGAACCCAAAATGGCTAAAGAATAGATTTTCTAAACACATCGAAATCCAGGTCCAGTTCTCCTTTTGTGGTTAAACACTATGAGTATCATCAGAGAGATAATCAGAGACTGCCATCATGCCGACTCTGCTCCGTTTCACTCAGTGTCCTGAGGCAAATGTTTCAGGCCAACAGCGACAAAGTCCTCCCACTAAAATAACTGTTATTTTGCGAGAACTATAAAACGTAGCTCCCACACAGGCCCATTATCGTCCACAGCAGCTCCATTGTTCTCCCCGACACTGAACTGTTGTGGACATTTGACTGGTCTGCACATTTCGTGCAATCAGTGCCGTTCATGAAATCTATCTGCTGAAAGAATGTTGTGCCCATTTTAGTTGTGTGGTAATGAAAGCACTTTTCCTTCAGCTGCAGGTTACATTAAGAATTTACAATGTCATTTTCCAGTCTATTGACCTGTTTATTTATCCATGAAAAAGAAAAGTGCACAATAAACCCTTGTAAGTATTTCATGACTGCCTCTCAAAAACACAATATGCTTCCAAGAAAAACACAGTGCAAGTGTAATATCTAGTAAGGGGCAATAACTATTAGTATTTCATTCGAGCTGCTGACTCAGTTAATATTCCCTTAACGTGTTTTCAGAGTCATTGAACCCCCTTTGGATTATCAAATGGTTCATATTACTTACTAGTATTAACTATATTTTACAAAGTGACTTCAGTTTCCTGGTTTTGATGTTCCTGAAATGTTGAGTTCGGTTCCACTTCTGGTTTTCTTTCCCCTGTTCCCTAAGAAACTTCCTTTTTTTAAACTAATCTAACACAAGTCTTAAGATTAATTTATAAAAAAAGGTCACATTTAATTGTTCAGCTCATTTTAAGCTCATTAATTTATCATTTAACATGAACATGAGATGAACAAATGTAAAAGATCATCTGACAACTCTTCTCACCAGCATTTATATCTGAAAGAGAACTTGTGAGAAGAGAAGCCGCAATGAAATAATCTTGTCAAGGCTGGATTTACTAGCTGGGCAACTTCACAAATAACCCCAGGTTCACAGATTAGTGGGATCCGGCACAAGAAGTGCCCTGGGTTCCTCTAACGTTCATGCAGACATGGCTCTTTTTGTTTGAGTCGCTTTTTATCGGCAGTTTTCTATTAGCATGGTTCACGATATGTGGAATGTCATGAATGTAGACATCAGCACTTTGTGAACGCTGTGTGTCATCTTTTCTTTCATGTGACTGATTGTGATTGACATTTAAGAAAGAAATCCTTCGGGGGGGCGTTCACACCTATCCAACTGTCATCGCTGATCTGAGGAAACTCAATCAGAGACATAACAGAGGTAGAATCTGTTAGTTACAAGATGGCAGAAGAGTGTGTGCCAAAAAAAAAGGATCAGACTTAATTTGTTTTTTTTTTTTTTTGCATGTGTACAACTAACAAGGTTTTCCTCTCAAGTTTCTCGAAAACTGCTTTCATTTGTGTTCTCCGTGGAACTCACACTGCGTCTTTTCACACTCACAAACACACACACACACACTACTCCTCTTAATCTATGTCTGCTGAAGTGGGCTCTAATGAGGTGTGAACAGAGGACCACAACGCTCTCCCACCCCGCCTCTCTCGCTCCTTTTTTCATCTTTCCACTCTCACCCCTGAGAGCGACAGACGGATGAGGCAGAGGGAGAGACGGCGATGGCAGAGTTAATGATAGAGAACAAGCTCTTGTTTTTTTATTTCATTACTCTCCCCCCCCCCCCCCCCACGCAAATGCATCATCAGGTGATCAAGGAGAGGGCAGATCACAGGGGGTGTGCGGGACACTAAAGACTTTTTTTGTGCTAGCATCAGGCTTTTCATGCGTGCAGGAATGTGTGTGCGCTTATGCTGTTTGTGTGCAGGGAAGCGGGTCAGACTCACTCATAACCCACCACAGAATTATGGTTTTGTAGTTGAGGACCAGTCAGGTTTACTAACGCAGCCCAAATTTGTGTATCTGTGTGCGAATGTGTGTTAGCGTGCCTTCCAGCGTAGTGGGATCCCACAGACAAACAGCGTATCAGCAGCGTGTCCTTGATTTGGATGAAGGGCAGTATTTCTACTCAAGTTAAACAACATTCTCTGGCTTTGTTACCTTGAGCTTTAAACTGACACCACTCCTGCCAAAAATCTGCCTCCTGTTTGCCGAGCTTATTACAAAATACACCCGAACACTGATTAACTTTCACCTTCACCTTCAGCTCGTTCAGTGCGACCCGCTGATTAAAGCGAGAATTCACATTTAAATGACAGAAAGCCTGCATATTCTCAATGCCTGTGGACACATTACGTTTTTTAAAATAGAGAAAGAAACATCTCGGCTTAAATTGCTAATTTAGGTGTGATGCCCTTGGTTGATTCATCCTTTTGATTAGATGAAATCCTGCAGGTTGAAGCTTTCACAAGCAAACGATGAAGCTTATATGAGTTAGAACAATGTTCACCTTCAAGCAAGATGCTAAATGTTATGTTTCTTTGGTGGTGATACCCATACCTTACAGCCCTTACTTGACTGAAGCTAACACACGTTTAATGTAAGAAATGATCAGAGATCTCTATCATGCCTCATTTTCTTCTTGTTCGTGGAGACCAGCAGGTTTAGTAAATGTGCTCTGGGCTGTTTTGCTGTACAATAAAGCATTACCATAGTTCTCAGGTTATTTCCAAACTGTGACACATTCTCCTGTTTTTAACACCTTCCCAATTGATATTTTAAGTCTCCATCATCACTGCCTGACAGGGCCTAGAAGTGCTCTATAATGTATATAAACACATATATACACTTGATAAAGATTTCCATCAGTTGAAAAAGAAGCAATTAAATATCTGCGTAACATATGGTGCTGCAGTTAAACGTAGTTCTTATTTATATATTTCAGTATATTATGCTCGTTATATTTGTTTGTTTTGTTTTAAAGGAGCAGTTTGTAATATATATTAACTATATTGAATAATAAGTCCATCATGATATGTCGTAAAATAGTTTATAATAAAACAGTGTGTTTAGGTACCAAGGATTCAGGGTTCAGTGTTTTGTCCGGGGACACATTGACATCTGACTGAGGGGGGAGACAGAGCCAACGCACTACTCCAACTGCAGTACCCATTTTAAATGCTTAGTGTCGTTACTACACTTTGTTCCTTGAATTAAAACTCAAATATATAATGCATAACTTAATAGCAGTGCGCAGTGGATCTGTGTTTGATGTTTGTATCCTGAGCTAAATTCTCATTTCATGTTACTATAAATATGTGCCAGTCTCTCTCTTTAGATTCTCTGCTGTCCCGTGTAAGGCAAACCATCTGAGTGGAAAAACTTGTTTTTTATTTTATGTCATAACGAAACAAAATAATCGGAGCATATTTTTTTGTAAAGATAAAGGTAATTAAGATAATGAGAATGCTTTACACAGCACTGAAACGCACCAGGCACAGAGAACGGCATCATTCACTGTGGTTCTCTTTTGCATTCGTAGTTAATGAGCTCACATCGGCATTTTTTCCTTCCTTCAGCCCACTTTGTGCAATAAATCGCATGATTCTTCATTTAAGGTCATGGTTTGTCTGTCAGATGATTGGAAATCAGAGCAGTGGATGGGAGTTATTCATAAGCACGAGTGAATTAAAGTTGCATCTTTGGCTGAAAATGTGACTTTGAAATATGACGTGCAGCCAACCAATCAAGAATTGGTACCATCAGAGGGAAACGGACTGAAAAATATCTGGACAGTCGGCACAGTGTTTGAAAATCCTACCAGTAGTCTCGGATTTCTAAGATGCGCTACAGTATATTTCCAAAAGTATTGGGTCGCTTGACCTTACACACACAGTGAAACCAGTGAAGTTCCTCTACAACGTCCTTCAGGACTTTGCATTGTGCTCTGAATCTCGATTCATTGATCATGAGGCGTCTCTTCTAACATTCATGTCTGTGTTTCTCTGACGTGATTCTCTTTACAATTATTACACTGATAACTGTTTCACCTGTTTTCTTGCTTCTTCTGAAAGTGTTACATTATTGAAAGGGATTCCCAAGCAATAACTTATCAGCGCCCCTGTGAAAACTGTATTTACCAAACAAAGATATTTTCATTTCACATAAATCTGTCTGCACAGTGTTTTGAGCTACCTTTGATGTCACATTGTAGACATAAATTGACATTCTACACATATAAAAACTGGTGAGAAAGTCGCATTGTCTTCTTTCTACGAGAAGTTTCAGTAAACCCAAGTATAGTAAAAGACAATTTAGGATATTAGATGAGAACAATTTTTGAATGGAGACAAAACCGGTGAAGATGCTGAATTTCATACATGAGCCAGACCGGTTGTGGTTAAAAGAGACTTTTTGGCAATTATTCATTATCCCTCGTCAAGGATTCTGTAGTTGCATCGTAGAACTCCCAGTTCTCCTTAGTCACGTGTTGCACCATCATCAAGGCCAAATGGAGATTTGTACAGAGACGTGACGGGATAGGTGAGGAAAAAATACACAACATCTGCTGTTCTTTGCATTAAATCTACAATTTTTAAGCAAAATAGTGAATATCAACGAGCAACCGTATTCTAACGCTGCTGTAATTATCTCCAGAGAACTGAAGGATGGAGGATCTTGGGAAACCTTCCTCATTTTTGACTCTAAACCTAAAAGTTCAGCTCTGCGATCGGTGCTCCAATCAAACCACAAGTCATTTGTACAGTAAAAAGCCTCATCCCTCTGAGTCTTTCCAAGCATGCAGAGTAAGAAAACCTCTCTGATGCCACTTTGAAGACTAGAACCAATTAGGGAATCATTATAAAGAGGAGCCTCTAAGTGAACGTCTTTTGTTACTCAGCAGCTGTCTAATTGGAGCTGGTGTGTTTCAAAGGGAGTTGGGACGAAGGCTGTTCCAATTTACCCGTGATACACTTTTAAATCAGCGGTTCACTCATGGCTGACATTTTGACAATATATATATCACATTGCTCGTGGGTTTATTTTGTTTTTGTGTCTCATGCTAATAGCTCCTCTAAACATTTATGGTATTTTATATTAGCTGCACACGGCTGGAAATACCGGATCTCCTGCAGCAGCTCTTAACCTCCCATGCCCACTGCAGCTGTGAGTGATTTTTACTTCAGGCTATATTGTAGGTTAAGGAATGGTTGACTAGCTACACAGCTACTTTATGTACAGCACAGTTTCCGCTGCAGACCACGTCAACGCCATATCATCTCCTACATACTCATTAATGCAGAGAATGAATGAACAGTGCTGTTGAAGCAGCTGCTGCTTTGAAAGTTTGCGCACTGATGTTCAAAGCTTTGAATGGATATTTCTTTTTTTTCTTTAAATATTATACGTATTTGTTTCATTTTAATGACGCCTTTATTTAGGTCTTTAATGAATAAATCCCACTGTCCATGGGGGAGAAAGATGTGAAATTTAATGCGCTCTTCTTCCTCTTCCTGTTTCTTTTCACAGCTCCCCAGACAGACAAGCCGCCAAAAATCCTTTTTCCTTCAGAGAGCCAAATGAGTGTGATAGAAATGGCAATAGGTAAGGAAACATGTTTCATTCCTCTTATTGATTTTCTAACTCTGCAGCGTGGATACTTGTGGCATGTGCCTGCTCATCACAATGGTCAGTGTTTAGTCAACCAAAGCCAGTGGCGTAGACTTAGGTCTTGTTCTGTGTGGCATTGTGTTTGGCAGCATATTATCTATTTCAGTGAGATGTCTTGCAGATTCCTGATCTGCTCCATGTTTTGTTGCTTGGTGCTGACCTGGTGATTCACACAGCAGCGGCACCATTTTCACCAATTTATTGCTCCTATCGTCTCATCCTAAAATAAAAACTGCTGCATATTCCCTTTAAAGTTTGGTCAGGATTTTAGTGTGAAGCATTCACACGTAGTGTTGTAGCAGTCAGACCACAAACTGAACTTAATTTAGGACAAGAAACATTACAGCAGCGGTGAAGCCCTTTGAATACCAGACAATTTATCACATTCCACTGTAGTGTGATGTAATACAAGTATAAGAAATGTCATGCATTAAACCACTAATGCCTAATTATTTGCCTCGACTTTGGCTTTAGAAAGCTCAGGTAATCCAAAGACAAATTTTTTTCTCCCTTGACATTGGGGGTATCTATGTACGCAGACAGTTATTATTATTATTATGTACATTATTATTATTATTATTTTGCACTGGCTTCGCGATATGTCTGAGAGATTTCTTCCCTCTGTGCAACTGGGAATGAAATTTCATTTGTTATGAAAGCTACTTCTTAAAGTGTCCTGTGGTGCCGCAACAAATATTTACCACGCATTCTTACGAAATTGGTTGAGTCTCCAGTAGTTTCTTACACAATTGTGTTTCAGTGCAGAAAAGACTTGATTTGAAGTAACCAAATGCTGTGCAGAATTTCCAATCAGGTGTCTGCACTTTCTGTGCCATTTTCTGAATGAACCTTGAGTTCTCATCATGCTAGAAGAAAAGCGGGATGAGTCATGCATTTTATGTGAAAGAAAAAGAAAGTGGTTTAGAGGGTATGAAAGCCACGCCGCTCCTTTCTCTCGCCCTGTCCTATGGAGTGCCTACTTGTTCTACACTTACCTCAGCGTAACTCTTTATTATCTTGTGCAACATGCAGTTTGTGTGTTTTCAGCTGCAGTGAGTCAGTAATGAATCAAAGTGGTACTTCTTAGGAACCTTACATAATTTCTCTTCAAAAATCTTCAGTTGTATAATGTTAGTTTTACTTTAGAAAATTGCCTCAGACTCTACAGTAGTTTTCTTTACCAGCGTTTGAAGCACGGGGCCTCATGGGAAAATTCCCTCTTTGTGTCTTATTGGGCAGAAGCTCAGCTGTTGGTGGAATGCAAAATGGGTCATGACGGAGACTTCCTTTGAAGTAAATTTGCCACGGCTGATGAACACAACTGGCTCACAGAGGTAAAAGGTGGCAATCAGGAAATAGGCGCAAATCGTTGTAGCTTTAAACTGATGATGGATAAAAGCCTCTCTGGCTTTTTTCATCTGATTAAGTGGTCTATAGTGGATGATGGCGATTTTCAAAATCCATTACCTGATAGTTGTGAGAACAGGCAATAAATGCTGTCTTTTTTTCTTATACTTTTTATTGTAATACCGTTTTATTAAGTACTGTGCACTCACTCTACCGGTCTGAAGCTCCATCGTGGTTGTGATTTTCAGCGCATGAGGATTAGGTAGAAGTCGTGTTGTTGCGGTTGTTCAGCTCCTTCCCTACACCTTTTAATCCACGGATAGTCTGCACAGAGTGAGCGGCTCGCGTACATAATATATGAACTCACTTGATGCTCTGCCTGTACAGGCGCCTATCACTTCCTCTCAGCGTTGGACGTGCGTGTCATCCACGCGAGAGCCCAGTTAAACACAGCACATCCTTTCACAGTTGTGGCAGATTTGGCAAAAGTCTAATACTCACTCTCCCATTAAATATAGAGGGAAAAATGGCTTCGGCTGACAGCTAATTATGCAGGTTAGAGTGAGTAAGCGAAAAGGAGCGGGGAGTAAACGAATGTGGAGAGACACTTTTCAAGCTCTTGTTGCGGAACTCAAGGGATGAGCAGAGAGAACAGAGGGATCTGTAAATGGCGGCCCCCAATTAATCAGCGCACACTTTTCATCCACAGCCCGCTCCCTTCTTTTTTTTCTTGTCTCCTAATGGATGTGGTTCCTCAGTTATAATTGATTCAATTTAAAATGCCTGATTAAAACATGTTGTGTAAACGCTCCTCTCAGGCCTCAGCGGGAACGTCTCTCCACCGCTTTCTCTGCGGGACGGATCAGGTACAGTTTAGGTCTGTAATGCGGTCTGACAGTTCAACGCACACTGCTTTTACTTTGCGTGGTGCAGATGCAGAATGATTGTTTGCAGTCTGGCCGAGCAGACTAACTACAGTGCGTTTCTGTTTTTAGTAGACTGCTAATGCATGTGACTTGTAAACACTAAACACTTTGACAACCCAGTGATTCATTCATTTAATGCATGAATATGTTTGTGTTTTCAAACAAAATACTGCTTTTGTCACTTCCTTGTTCTCGGAACGAGATCCAACCAGGGATTCAAACCAACCCCGGGCACAAACCTACATCTTTAGCCTTTATTCTGCTGCTGCTGCTGCTGCCAGGTTTGATTTGTTGTGATGCCATTTTCATTGTCGCACTGACATGTCACTAGCCTACCTCTCTTGAAATTTTATTTAGGGTTAGGTTGAATTTAGAACCCTCGTGGCACACTGATTGTGAGCTTCATTCTGGGAATAGCCAGCGAGTTTCGCTGTGATCTCGACTGGCTGCTAGAATATGCCCTTTCAAAGGGCTCCTTCCTCAGGATATCACACTTCATCCCCTGACACCTGACATCACAACACCACAGCAAGCTTTCCCAGTTGCCTCAGCGATGGTGCCTGAACCTCTCTGCTCGATTCACATTTAAGCTCACACATGAATATTTGACTTAAGGAAACCATCAACCTTTGGATACGCTTATGCATCAGCGATCTGTGCTTCTGAATGCAGTGTCAGAGTAGCTGAATTGATCGACTCTCCCCGACCCACCTGTCTCCTCCTCAGTTAGTGATTTGCTTTGTTTCCCGCAATGCTTTTTTTGAGCCCTTAGGGTTTGTGAAGGAATCTGTTGTTTTCAGTCAAAGATCAGAGGTGACTCTGCGAAACACAGAGTGAACACAAAAAAGGTCAAAGGTCACAGATCTCAACGAAAAGCGAAATTACACTACCTGTATTTCTTAAATCTATCTTTAAATCATTTAGCACTTTGCATAGTTCTGTCCAGCTCACATCTTTCCATTGACTTTTTGGTTTGAGTTCAGTGTAAAGGAACTTTACTGCCCTACATAGAGGATCTCTGAGCACCGTTCGGGCATGAGAATTACTGCTCAGCAGTGACAGGCAACCTCATTAATGCTACTGTTGCTGAACGGGAGTAAATCCCCGCAGCACTTTCCAAAAGGTTAGAGGTATCTATATACCTTCGAACATCGAGTGTCATCGCCATCCTTCTACTTTAGTCTTATGGGAGCAGAATTAATATCAGTATTGGATAAAGTAATATATATTTATTTGTAGAAGTATTTAATGGTAATATTGTATATTTCTGGTAAATAGGATATCTATTTCTAAGCACCACCATGTAGTACAAAGGCCATTCTTTTAATGACATAGTTTGGAAAATCAGTATCACATCCTCTTACAAAGGCTCATTGTGAAAATCCCTTTGTTCTACTCAGCTTCACTGTAACAGTCTGACAATCTGCTCTGCTCTCAGAGGTTGAGCTCCCTCATTTATTGGTTGGCGAATAATAACAGTGTAAACTGGAAATTGATCTTGAGTTGCTCATTGGAAGGACTTGCATTGTCTAATGATATGAACAGAAGATACCTCGATCAGAGGAAAGCTGTTATCATCCTGAATGGACTCAGAGAGTGCAGTCACATCAAATTAGAGTTATAGTCTGGTAACGGAGGGTTGAGCCACATCAATGTACTATTATTCTTGTGCAGGTCAGGTTGATATAAGACTCATTTTTTCTTAAAGCTTCCATCAAAACCGTCTCAAACTGAGAATCAACAAATCCAACCTCTTGTGTCTTTTTAACATCCTCTGTAGAAGTGGTGCGAGATCAGGTAGAAATTCTGACCTACATTTTGACGGCCGGGAAAATGTCAACGTTCTCTACGCTGAGAGAACGTAGTAGCCGAACATCAGCAGAGCAGATGGTTTTGAAATGTACGACCTTTAGTCGGCTTAATCAATCAGTGAGCGTTGATCATCCTTTTATGATTGAACAGATTTATTTCAGTAGCTGCATGGATTTGATCTTCAAACAGTGGGATGTTTGACTTCTCTACTCTACTTACCAATGTCTTCTCACGTTGACTCAGGCACAGTTTTCAATATATAAAGATCAATATTGATGTTGTAGATTGTCTAATGACAATCACACACACACACGCACATCATGCCGCTGATACTTAGATAGATTTTGTTCTAGGTAAGTACCAACATTTCTGGAGACAACATAAATATCAAAGGGTCATTCGGGTCGTGCTGATGCTCACGTACACAGATTTTCCATAGAAATACATTATACTTTACTGGCAGTAGGTTTCTGAAACCCACACAACTTGGCTCGGATTTGTGCAGAACTGACGCATTCAGAGATGAAGCTGTTTGTACTTGTTTTCACTCTGACCCTAAAGGAAGCCTGGAACCAACTCAAGTGTTAAAGCTACTCACCAGTCATTACGGCACTAAGGCACAGATGGCACATTCTGATTATTTTCCCACTCAAGTTTGAAATGAAACAACTCTTCAAAGCATTGGTTATTGTGATGTCGTAGCTCTGTGTTGCATTCAGCACATTCTGCAGCCAGGGAAACAGAATACTTGGTTAATCTTGTGCTTCTCAGTCAGAAAGTTATCATCAAACCATGATATACATGAGAAAGAAAGAGTCTCGCACAGCATCAGTAACAAGTGTGGCCAATATCACACACACTCACTCTCACACCAGTACACACCAGCCTCCCTCTAAATGTCACGGGCTCAGCAGAACGCTCTATCGATGCCAAAGGTTCAGAGGCCCCGGGATCAATATTACATCATTTCTCTCAATTAGGGCATATTTATTCCCCTCAAGTTATTGTACATCTGCGAGTGATCCTATCTGCATTCCTCACAAGTCTCCAGATAAGTCATTGGCCTGGAGGGGGGGGGAAGACAGAGTGGGATAAAGATGAAGAGAGAGGAGAAAAGAGAATGAGAGAAAAATGGAGGCAGGGGGAGTTTGGGCAAAGCAAGTGAGCGAGATCATTTAAGATTCACACAGGGGATGAAATATGATGGTGTCTTACCTTGGGTTATTACAGATGAAAGTGGATACAAGACTGCACACTGTCCCAAATGGTTAATATGCCCCATGGCAAAGAAGCATAAATCCTGAATGTCATATTAGAGGGGGGGGGGGTACTGGTGGTGATTGGAAGAGATTCTTGGTGAAGGAATGCTCCCATTAGTGTTTCACATAAGTACCGTAATGAGGGGAGCAGTCTTCACAAGACCCGCTCGGGTCGCCGAACTCAAGGACGGTTTTACTCAATATGTAGAAAAAACTCACTGGTGCACGTTCGCGTTTCACATGTTTGACTTGTACCTGTCTCTGCAAACTAACAGGAAAAATGGCTGAAGGCCTTTTTCTCTCCGTAGCAGGAAGTAGCATCAAGAACGGGCCGAGGCAGTTGAGCACTAAAATAGACTTTCCATCTCTGGGCAGAACTATTTATCATAAGTTGTTTGAGCCTTGGTATGTTGTTTGCAGGGCTCTTGAAGGAAGGTCTCAAGGCCGTCGTCAGGCATGTAAATGTCAGCATGTCAGTAGATTATAAATAGTTTGAGGAGGGCAGTGTTATGTGTTCATGTAACATTTAGGACTGACAGTCCAAATCCATCAATTACACATTTAGGGTAAATGATACAGTAAACACAATCTAATCTGCACATATGTCCTATGAAAAGCCACAGAAATGTTTTGCATATAGCGAGCTACATGACGACTGCCGTCATTTGTGTTTCCTCCTGCTTCTTTGGATTTTACTACACTGTAACTTACAGGTCAGCACAGTTTAATGTTTACCAGCTGTTAACTTGCTATTAAAACTGTCAGAGCTGTAGTAGTCCTGTCTTTTGAACCCTAAATTTCAGAACAACAGCAGCTGTTTCAGGGTCTTGATGTGTGAGTTTGGGTTTGTTTCAGCACCGTGCAACTTTACAACCCCCAAGTTCTCTGGAGGTTTAATTGGATTTTGTTTTATTTAGCCTTTCTCTGACTCGTGTTTCTATGCACTAATGGAGTTGTAGCATTTAGATGCAGCTGTTAAGCTATTATCAGCTATATACAACCCCTACTACAGGGAACTCAGCCTCACTTCAACCTCAGTGCGGCGGTGTCACTTTGCTCCATGTTGAAAAACTTTTTGTAGACTGAAGAGACATTAATTTCTTTTGTCTCAAAGAAAATTCTCTTCATTCCAGGTTCCTAGGATGTTTGGTGTTTTGTTGTGCTTTTACCCCATAATACTAAGAGAACCGGACTTGCTTGCATTTGTTTTTCAAGAATTTATCTCTTTGCTTTGGCCACAGCCAAAATGCAAACCCTGCAAACTTTCTCCTCATCATCATTCCCTTGGCAACGCACGCATGTTGGCAGGTTGAACTAATTGCCCTTGCTGTATTTTCAGCCAAACAGGTGGCCATATTGGTTTCCTTCTGGATGCATTTATGTGACAGTGCATCCAGGTTGGACAGAGATGACAGTGTCTCCTCGCCGCTCGGAGCATGACCTCTGTTGGGCAGTGCTCCCTCTGCACTGTCTTTGGTCTCACATTGGTCTTATGGGCCAACATCTGACTGTGTACATGTCTCTGTATGAACAGTGTGTGTGTGTGTGTGAGAGAGAGAGAAAGAGAGAGGGAGCACCGTCTAATGTCTCGCCAGACTGTTAGATGGCCAGAATGATGCTCTGGAGTGTAGGGAGATGAGCAGTGAATTATCATGATATGATAAACACAATTGTAATATACAAGCAGAAAGGTTCTTTGCAGATCTTTTACCATCTCACTGTGTGTCCCCGGGGTTTGTATTTGTGTAATCAATGTGATGTAAGTTAGATTTGCCTTTTAGCGCCTACAGCATTCATCTGCTTTGTGTTGGTCGTTCGTATGTGCAGCTGTGGTCCTCTGTTTGGTCCGTGGGCAGTCATCCTACAGGGAATGAGAAGGTGTCAGATGCAATGTTGTGGATATTTGTCTCATAACTGCTATGAGTCAGGCAACACCTTGTGTCTGTAGCTTGGATAAAGAAACAATATTTTTCCCTCAGAAGTGGGAGGGATAATGCCACTGTCAGCTAGAATCTAGCAGAAATAACAAAATATAGAGTGTAGAGCTGGGTTCATACTATGACATGACACTTGGGGACATTCCAAACTTTTGAGAGTGAATAAAAAAGCAATGACAGTAGTTCGCCTTTAAGAACTCCAATAATCTGATATGGCTACATGTCCATAGACATATATGTTGAATTATACTGTTGTCATATCAGCTTTCATGTTGTCAAAGCCAGTCATGTAAAATATTGTGATGTAATTTATAGGTTTATATCACCCACAGCACTCAAAATTAGCTTAGTACACACAGTTGAATTCAATCAGTGATCAGTTGTGCATAGACCACATATATAGGGTCACAAGTTGGACCTATCTGAAACTCCAAATTTTGACTCCACAATGAAACTAAAGTACCAGGATAATGTTGCAATGCTGTGAAAATGTGTCTTTTTTTGTTGCTGTTTTTTTGCTTAGAGGAACCACAGCCACTGTGCCAGCGGTCTTGGCAGCACTCAGGTTTAATCTCTGAGACCCAGGCTAACCGTAACATGGAAGCTTTCCTTTTCTTTTTTTAGCAAACACACACCAGACTGTTTCCCACTTGCTGCCAAACACAAGCCAGATAGAAGATATTGAGCATCCTTCCACCCAGTGACACAGTACTCATATTGATTTCAATTATGACACAAGACAAAGTGCTCTTTTAGGGGACTGGTGCATTGGTGGGTTCCCGGTCCATTAATTGTTCTTTTTTCTTAATGACTTTTCAGTTAATTGTCAATAAGAAGAGTTGTCATTTTTCTATATGCTGTATCTTCAAATGTTGAATGTAACAGAAAACACAAAGACTCTTCTATGAAGTATGATATAACAGACTGTCTGAAATCCCCATGGCCAGTAGGGTTAAGACTAGAAAAACACAGGTAGTCACTTAAGGTTAGGCAAAAAACTGTTGTCATGGTGACAGCCACATACTTCATGCATTTGCTCCCCATCTGACACTATAGGCAAAAGCCAGTTTCCAGTCGTGATAGATGCTTTAAATGCTACACTGCCATGGATCATTTACATTTCGAGCACTCTGGTGATTCAATTTGATTTGTTACGACTCAGGAAGGTTTACTTCCTGGTCACACAGACTGGCACGTAGCAATACATAAAAACAGACAGAATGATAGCTGACTGAACACACAGGAAAAGCTCATTCTACCCGTCCCCTACTACTCCATTAGCTCGTCGCTCACTGTTAGCGTCTCCTCATTCTTTATCCTCTCCTCTCTCCCCGACACCCTTGCTCATCATATTGTGACAAATGGTGATACAAGACAAACACTTCTATAAGCAGCCATAATCATGCAGATTCGACGCCGTTATTCACGTCAAGTTCCTCTGATTGCCTTTGTGGTTCTGTGCGTGCAGATGTGTTATTCTCGATGAGAAAGCTTTATGTATATACAATAATCCAGAGAAACCAAACTCACTAGAACTATTGCTCAGTGTGCTTTCTGGAAGGGAACGTCTCCCTCATATTGTGTGCAGGTTCTCCTAGCTACAAAGACTCTTGTCGCCTTGTCAAAGTGCAGTTTTACCAAACAGAATTAAAGTCAGAGCAACAAACATATTGAGTTATTTTGTTTGGCAAGTAGAACTTGCCGGAGCTGTTTTCCTAAACTCAAAGTTGCATTAAAGTATTATAAATAAATCAGTTCTAGAGACAAAAAGCCTCACTGGGGTAAAATTTGGATTGTATTTATGCCACGGGGGAAATTTATTAGGTGTACCTCCCAATATTGAGCTGTAGTCCATTTGCACAATCAATAACTTGTCTCTAGGCAGTGGTAGGTAGAGTAGATAAGTAGAGTTTTCCCAGGATAAATTTAATTAGCCCATTTCACGAAAGAAGCAGGTGGCGCTGATATTTAGCACACTCTGTTTTTGGGATGTGTGAAAGAAAATCAGCACTAACCTACCAACACCAAGCTGCTGCAGAGTCCCCGGGCTGTGATGCTGGGTGCTGCAAAGTCGACGCGTCACGCGCGCGCTTGCCCACATGTTCCTGTTGGGGAGAATTATCCGCGTGTGCAATGCAGGTGTGTCAGATCGGCTCTATTGTATAATCTGTGTGTTTCGGGGCGGGAGGGTGGAGTGGGGGGGGGTTGTCCCAGTTTACAAGACCCAGAGCTATGACTCATCAACTAATAAAGCAGAAGGCAACTGTTTGCGTGTGTGTGAGAGAGAGAGGGAGAGAGAGAGAGAGGATGCCAGTGTGTCTGTCTGTGCCAGTGTGTGTTTGGACTTTTTTTAAGCTTGTGTGTTCACTCATTTTTCTTAATATGTGTAAAAAGGGTAAAAGCACAGCAGGAATGATTGTGAACCACAGGGGGCAGTTTTAACGCTGTCAGCACTGTACCTGGTGTCCTTGTGCGCACACAGTGGGGTTTTTTTTCTGTTGTTCTCAAAGTTCATCTCATCACGTCTTTTGTCACAGCGGTAAATTGTGTACTTTGTTGTCCTCACTGCGATCTCAGGTGTGTGGTTGCTCTTTGTGTTGCTCCTGATAAGCATGTCAGAAGTGGTACAGTAGCTGTGGTGTCAGGAAACAGCTGTGGATCTGCCGAGTGATGTTCATGCCTGTAGCATTTTATGTTTATATTTTGATGTTCAAGATGATAGTTTATCACTATTAAATACAGATTATATGGAATCAAATACTTCAAAACTAAAAAAAGTTAATTAATTTATTGTATTTAATTAATGGAAATGCATGTCAATCAGTGGGATATCAAAGGGAAATCTGAGGTAATCACTGTAGGATATAGTTTCATTAGGTTTATTATTATTTTTTTGCCTGTAGGATCTGAATAGAAAATGCACCATTTAGTGTTTTTTATTGATTACATGAAAAACTGGTTCTCATTTGGTATTAAATTGATAGATGGCTATGATAGATTTTAATGCAACATGGCAGCTAACTGAGAGAAAGCCAGATACATCACACAGATACGGAGGGTAGCAGGCTTCTTTTCACAGAATTTGTCTGAACCTGACGTTAGGTTATGGGCTTTGCTGTATTGATTCTCCCTGTCAGACGAGATGTCCAGTAGACACACTCTGATGGGTTGTTATGATTGTTACCATCTGAACTTGGCCTTTACCAGCTAATGTTAGTGCTTATTTTCTAAAGGTGGGTAATAATGTCAGCTAAATGTCAGTCACGCTGAAGAATGATTAGAGAGTCAGTCACCGGGGTGAATGCATGACAGTCAGTAGCTCAGTCCAAATACAGGTCAGTCTGCACACGCATGAGACATACAGGAGACGTCTCAGTCTTGTCTTGAGTCAGAGCTCTTCCCATTCATAAAACCTCACTGAATTTATTATTTTGTGCGGTGCAAAGCTCAAGGCCTCTCACATTAGAACTGAGGTCAAAACCTGCATCTATTGGTAAAGTGAAGTTCTGAGTTGAAGGGCACGCGCCAGCGTAGCGCTCAAACACGACGTCACCTCTGAGCCACAGAAAGGATGACTCATCAGGTGGAAGGCAGAACCGACACATCCCCAAAGCACGAACAGTAAACACAGAGTCAGATCGGATCGTGTTTGCGGGGTTCTGCCGGGTTCCTGCTGTAATTGAGACGGCTGCGTGCGTACACAGCGCCGTCGCATCTTCATATCTACATGTCATTTTTGTCAGAGAGCATAATGCGGCGTATCTCCGCTCATCTAACAGCTGTCAATCTGCCAGCTGCTCCGCTCTCCTTCTATGTGTGGTGGAGAATACCAATGCTCGTTACCTCCTGGGTTGCTTGTGTATGTGAAGAGGTGTGTGTGTGTGTGTGTGAGATCACTGGGTCAGACACACAAAAAAGATAGGAGGAGAACAGGGTTTAGTCGATAAAAGCAAACAAACCACCACGGGCCCTTTTCAATGTGAGACTTGGTTTCACATCATGATGGTGCTGGTGCAAGACACGTGAGCTCAGAAACTAAATGATAAGATGAAGTTGTTGAATTATTGACTAGCTCTTAGTATATATATATATATATATATATATTGCATTGCCTTAGGCATAGGTGGAAACAGCCCCTTTATGCGCTGAATGCAAAAAGTTAGACAAAAGTGAAGGAACAAAAATGCTTCCCAGTGCAGTCAGGTCTCTGAGTTCTGCTCACTCTCGCCAGCATCGCTGTACCTACTGAGCGTGGTATAGCTCCACCTGACATACATATTTATGAGTCCTCCTGGTTCCGGAGACGGAATTTGCATCGGGACTGTCCCTGTTTATCATTCCACCCCCCATAGCTGCATTTGCATAGATTACCATTAAGATGTCGCCCCCCCCCCCCCCCTTTTGCGCTCATCTTCAGGTAGATTAAAAACAGAAGCCGGTTCTTCAAAGGAGGAGATCCTCCCTGTTTTGACTGACCATAGAGCACAGCTCCCGGGCTCAAGTCATTTGTTCTCCTCTGGGTTATTTTTGGGTCTAATATTTGGAATTTAGGTTTTGCCTGTCCTACTTACTGCATTCCCCAAAGTGAACTGGAGGCCTTTTTCAGCCTGATCCAGTTTTTTCTTCATCTCTCTCTCGATGTCTGCCTGTCGGTCTCCTTCTCACTCTCTCGCTCTCTCCGACTGTCTTCTCAGCCATCTGTTCGTGCTTGTGGCATCTCTCTGTCTGTTTTGCCTCCCTGCCATATTTCACTCTTCTCCTCTCAGCTCTCCCAACTTTTCATCCTTGCTCCCTCTTTTCTAGTTCCCTTTTTGCTGCCTTGCCCGTGTTTGTACCACATCATTAACAGCCGTTGTGTCCCCTTTATCACGTGTTCACTGCTTCTCTGTCACTTTCTCTAATCGCATTCAACAACTACTAATCTTTCTAGCTACCCAGAATTATTTTTTATAACAATTATAACCTGCAGGTGTCTGAAGACTGTATTGAAGGCTGTTCTCCGTCTTTACAATGGGTTTTCCTGCTTGTTTGTATCGGGTTGTGTGAGAGGGCACATGAGGTTTTTAGTGTGGACGGACACATATCAGCAGGTATCTCTGATCCATATTGTCGGATTATGCCTGGATGGTGTCGTCAGAGGCGCTACAACCTACAAACCCCAGAAGCTGTTGCCATGGAGATCTTTCTTTTTTTTCTCCCCGGTAGTGAAATGCGGTCAGCGCCTGAAGCAGCGAAACAAGTGTGTCAACCTGCATAATGGTAAAGAGCCACACACCAGATTGCCTGAGCGTCTTTGTGAGCTCACACACACACACACACACACACACACACACACACACACACACACACACATTGTCCTAGCTGACAATCCAGAACTTTACACTATTCAGAGACTTGACACACACAGTGTGTTGACTGGAAATGCAGTGAATGGGTGCTATTTCTGTGTTACTTACTCTGAGGAACATCGGAGGCTTTTTCGGCGGCTCTAAAATCTGCCTGTCAGCCAGATGTGTTTGTGTCATGGGAACAGTTAAGTATCGTGTTGTGTGAGTGTTGGTATGGAAATGTGCATGTGTGAAGTGATTTTGTTCAGATAATTGTGCGTTATTTATCACCTATCACACAATGTGACCAAAAGACGATTATAGAAGAAAAGTTATGGATCTGTTACGTGAATAATAGTAGAGTCCGTTGGTATCTTTTTAGTCCCAAAGTTCATTCAATCGGAGGTAACAAAATATATAATTTTACATACATGAATATTCACTCGGACACTGTCTGCACTTAACCTTTTATTTGCTTCTTTCTCCGGCTTTTATGCAGCTTTGCAGGCACGCTCTCCCACCTCTTCTTCCTCCTCTGTTATTGCCATCTGCGGCAACATTAAGTCTCTTTTGATCAGCAAGGGGTAATCATTAATTACACATGCAAGTGCAAATGCGAGAACAACTTAATGGACTGCACTTCCACTGGATTTAGATGTGTTGTTCACAGAAATGGTTGATGGTAATTATGGCTCCATTTTTGTCACACAGTGTGAAAGATAATGGTACCCAATATTTGTCCCCAAATCTTTGCTGCAATTATAGCCCAATGTTAATCAATTCCACCACAGAGGCAAACAATGTAGAACAAGCTTCTTATACAATGGAGGTCACAAAACAATGGAGCGAAGATAAAAACGAAACTTAGCCAGGAGTTGTTTTGCACTTCAGCTAAGGAAACGTAGAGAGCTTTCATGAGTTGCTAAATATACATTTTATCTGCTGCATGTTTGTTGTGTGCAGAGAAAGGATTTCCTCTTCTGCCCTGCAATTAAACATAATTACACATAGTGAGAGGAAAATGTTTTATGTAAGAAGGTGATTACCGTGAAGACACTAATATATCTAACTTGTAAAGTATACTTGTTTCTGTGCACATGACCTCCTGCGGGCGTTCAGAGCCACTGTTTGACCCCGACATGTCACCCGCACCATATTGGAGGTCTCCATCACCTTAATGGGTTGTTAAGCATCATTACAGTCTCTGTGACTTAAGCTAAAACACACCCAAGGTTATTGATTCAAGGTGTTCAGGCGGCTCTGTGCATCACAGGACACAACGGCAACTGATTCAGAGAGTAATGGGTGAAGCAAAGTTAAGTAGTTCGGCATTAATCAAGCAGCAGTAAAGACAATTTGTGGTTATAGGTTCACATCAAAGATTAATATAGACAACAATTAAATGAAGGGACCTTAAGGAGACTCATTATTGGATTGAGATTGATCTGGTCATCAATGTTATTATGATACTCTGGAACCTCCTGGGGTATATATGTGCTGTTTTTTTTCACCTTGTAACATAAAGCCTTTAGCTGTCACTCACTGGCACGTGAGCAAGTCAACCGTCAACCTGTTAGAAATAGTCCTTTTTTTTTTGCAAAGACGATACCATCATCATTGCTTCTTCTGCTCATTCAGAGTTTTCTCAGTCTGAGTCACATCCATGTTTAATGTACTGCACATCATTTCAGATTCAGCACGCTGAAAGATGAGGCTCAACAGCTGAGCACATATATGCACTAAATAAAAGTCAGTGTGACAAGTTCTGCATCTAAAAAATATCAAGTCATTAAAATCTCATACAGGCAAATTAAAAAATAAAAAGTTTTAAGCATTTTAAATAGATGCACTTATTTGGTGTCTGAGAAGCAGCATAACCTTTAGTAACGATTAGCATTTTTTTAGCAGACATCTTGCCACACATCACAACCCACTTTGAGCTCTAGGATATGAGGCTTCAGCTCCTGCATTCATTGACTTCCTTGGCCCACAGCTTCTGCTTTGGTCAGTGGAGGCAACATGCTCACTGCAACATTAGCTTTCATTTGTAGATATGTTTTTGGTCAAAAATTAAATTCACAGTGGTGTTGAAGGAAATATCTTAGTGCTAACTTTATGCAAAATCCTCCACCTATTTGAGACACTTTCTCCCTGTAACTGTATCAGAAACACGTATTTCACTCAGTGATTCAGTGACAACAATGACAGTGGGCTGTGACAACTGCTGAATTATCTATAGCTGCAGGTGGAAATTGACAGAATTTGAAGGACTTTTCTATCGAGCCTAATACACCCAAGGATATAAAATTTCAGATTATCCCTGGGTTTTCTGGCAGGGTTATAATCTTCCAGCTGGAGGGCAGTGGTTCATTCTTGGTTTCCCCCTGCTAATGAATTCCACACTTTACAGTTGCATTACAGAATAAGAACACAGTAATTCACAGCGATAAGGCTGTAGTAGTGCCCGAGGACGTTAGGTCGTCCTGCTGGACCAGACGGTAAAACGCATGTGTAATTTGAGCTGATATTCTCTTTGAGTAAAATGAAAGTACAGATGATTGTGGATTTAAATGTAATATGTCAGATGCAGTGGATTATTACTCTACTTACACTCGCATGTTACACTATCTATAATATGTGACATCCTGTTTTCATTTGTAGCAACAGTAGAAGCACAACGAAAGTCTTATATTTGAAATTTCTTTCTAAAAGTCCAAATGGTTCCCTGTCTATTATTAAATAGCAAGGCCAGAAGTGCATCATCGATTGTTGAGGCCAGCTTGTAACCCTGTGTCCAGCCTGGCCTTTCTCCTACTCTGTGCTTCACAGTTACAGTTTTATATCCTCCCACCTGGAGCCTTCTAGACTGTCACTGAGCAGCTCCGCTCAGTAACAAGTCGAGGGACATGTGCCTTAGTCATCGGCCATTTGCAATTAGTGAGAGCTCAGCGTCTGGCTCTTGCAATAAATGGCTTAGCAGCAATACAATCTAAATTCAACATGGTAAAAAATAAGTCATAGTATTTATTTTATTTAAATATACATAATATAACATTTTATTTAGTACTAACAGTACTACAAAGCTTCCATATCTGCCCTCTTATTCAGAAGCTCCCTGTGTAGCTTTTTGGCTTCCGTCATCACCTCAGGTGTTAGAAATAAGTCCATATTGCTGCGAATACATTGAGTCAACACTGGTTGCTTCCAGGGACTCGTGAAAGAGAAAGTTTAATGTCCACCAGTGTACTTGGGGAAAAAAATTTGTTTTGAAGTTATGGTCTAAGTAGATTGTTAGTGCTTCGGAAATGTGGAACTTCAAAGTGACCCACTTTTTCCGATGACCCTTTCTGAGTTCTTTATAAAAGTCTGCTGTGGCACAGTGAAATTTGACCAAAGTCATTTTATAGAGCACAGATACAATGAAAGTGAATGAATCTGCACAGAAGCTGATTACACAGTGTTTCTCTCTCAATGGGGAATGCAAGGGGCTCACCGGGTTCACCCAGTCCAGTAATTTAGCCTGCGCTTGTTGTGATAACCTTCTTTGCAGATAATGAGCAAACAACATTATTCCCTATTAGCAGAAAATATGTGTCTGCAACTCTCCAGTCTGCAGTTCACAATAGGCATTGTTTGAAAAGTCAGTTGTGGTCAAATAGTTTGGGGAGCTGAGGAAATTTGTCAGGACACTGTGTCAGCTCACCTCAAACCAGAAAATGGTGGTCTACTGTTTAGCTTACGTGAGCTGTGACCTATGCAGTGGTGTCGTAGAAATCAGACAGGGAGTGAAAACATATTTAAGGCACAAAGGAAGTTTTTTTTTATTGGGTTTGGGTTGGGTTTAGCCAAGAAGTATTGGGTTAGGGTTAGAAAAAACGTGTTCTTGAGGCAAGTGTGTGACGTAACATTTTTATCCATCAACCCAGTGTTTCTCTGACACTAACCCACTGCTGGTGGGTGGGTGGTGGTGTTCTTTCTATGTTTCATGCATTTGATTGTGTTTTTTAAAGCGATTTAAAGTGACAGGGGATTTTTTTGTTGTCTTATTGTGTCCTGGTGTAAGAGACATTTCCTGGATGTTAATTTAATGCTGGTGTTTTTACAACATTTTTAAAGTGCTTTTATGTGATAAGGTAACAGTAGAATAATCTCAGTGAGTGTTAGAAAACACCCTAAATCTGATAATATCACAGTGAATCATGTGGTGATAAAAGTAAATGTGTATTTTTTTTATTTCCTGTTAAGCTCGCTAGCAAAGTTTTCTAATGATGAAGACATTAAAGCAGAATCTATTACAAACAAATGTTTGCTTTGGTAATGTGTCATTATCTATTCCTGACTTGGAAAATAATAGGCTATTCGGAGAAAATGTTACCTCTTCAGATATCCTCGGTCTCTAATTTTCTAGGTACAGAAGAGTAAAAAACTGATAAAGGTCTCATTTAATGATGCTTTTGTGTACCAAGGATTCTCATCCTGAGTACGACAACACACGTTCTTCCTTCACATTGTACAAGGCCAAAGTTATAAAGGGGTAGACAAAGGATTGCACCACGCCTGGATTTTAATTATACAGTACAGGAGATGATGTAAATGCTGCTTTTGTTATTTCGTTCGACGCGCAGTATCAACTCGCAACTTAAAATGTTCATTGCAAGTGTTAGTTTGGTGTCTGAGGTTCTGAATGGTCCACAATTTGATGTGACACGCCACTAACTTTCTGCTATAGCTGTCTAGAGCAGATACAAGATTGAAGCATACCATTAGCAAAATAGCACATTACCCTGGTGAGTAGTAATTGTGTTCATGTTTTAATTTGCCTCACAGTGAACTGATTGAATATCGCCTGTCGAGTTGAAGAGCAGGAGGTAAGGCAGAGGATAAACAAACATTAGTGATTATTGAAAAAATCGATATGACTAAAAGTTGAACGGGGGAGAGCAGCACAGGTAAACAGTGAGCAGTGGGACAGCAGGAGCTGAGATTGTGTCCACTGTTTAATCAGACTGAATTCTGCTACTGAAAGCTGCCTCATGTGCTAAGTGAGCGAGCAGCTGAGGCTTTTGATCATTACGGAGTGGATTTAAATAGATGAGGTAAAACAAATAGTGTTTGTTTAGGCCTACGCTGAGATTTCGCACCTGCTCGTTGGTTTGTTCAGAGTTCATTAGACCCATTCAAGAAGCATGTAGAAAATACTGGTTAATCGTGTTGCACCTCGTTGCATTTCTGTGTAGTTTTGCAATAAACGTTATTACAGCTGCAGTAGTGTGTGAGCCAATGTCTCACGTCTCGCCGGAGAGGCCGCTACCACGCATCCAGCCAAAATGATTTTAAGGCCAGACATCATTAAATCCTTTAAACTCGCCATGAGCCTTTAAGCGCAATCGTCTGGAACTCTTAGGTCGACTTGTCTGGTTGATAAGACCTTTATGAGACTATATTTCATGTTTTACCAGAGCACTGTTGAGTGTCCGAGGTAATACAGGGAGGCATTGATATAGGAGTCTGGTTTGCAGAGATTACAGTGAAGTCGAGAAGACAAAGTTGCTCATAGGGAAGTAGATTGTAATGGCAATGTTTGCCATTGAGAAATGTGGCCTGGAGTTTTTTAACGTCAGATCCACGAGGTATAAGTGTAAGTGAACTCTTTACTAGTCAGTTATTAAAGTTTGAGGAATGTCTCCACTGAGACACGCACCATCACTCCAACACAATAAAGATGAATAGAGGTCTGTGTTCAATATGCAGCTCTTTACATTGATGAATTCAAACATCAAGATGTTTTACTTTCAAATAACAATGTCGGGTTTAGTCCAGATCGTTCACAGACAGTAAGCAGCACATGCCAATTTACTTTCCTTTCATGTCTGTTATATTGGGATAAAACTGAAATCAATGATGGATCATATGGCTACATACCACTACGTACCAGCGGATAAAGCTGTTTGCTGATTTCTGGGAAGTGATGTAAATGTTAGTAGTAGGAGTGGGAGTAAAATGACACCAAAGACCAAAACCAATAATGCTAACTGTCATTTTTCACTGCTGTGTCACTTCCTTCCACAAACTGATATGATTTCATTTTTCTGCTTCTGCACCCGCGGCCATCCTGTCCACCCGTCCATTTTTTGTGGAAATTTCTTAACATCCACTCGGACTCAATAATGAACTGATTAGATCAGGGGTGGCCAATTCTAGTCCTCAAGGGCCACTGCCCTGTTTGTTTCTTAGCTATCTCAAGCATGTGTGTTCAGTCAATCAGATGCTAGAGGAAGCTTATTCACTTTGACCTCCCTCCTGTCACATGGTATCTCGCAGCTTCTGAACATCTACTACAAGGCGTAAGTTAAATATTTCGCCTGGCGTTTCCGATTAAATAGGATGCTACTACATCCCATTCTATCGTCTGTTTGTTAAAACACAATCTGTCTTCTATTCACACCGAACAGTGGGAGGATTTCTACAGATTTTCTCATTGTGCTCATAAAACAAAGTCAAATGTCAATGTATTCCCATCAATCTATGAAAATTGAAGTCTCCCTGACATCGTGTACTGTAAACGTTGATCGCAAATAAGTTTGAGAACAATGCCACGCTGTTTATACAGTTCCCCACCCACACCCAACACCCAGCTCTCCTCTGTTCTTCTCTCTTCCTTCTGAGGGAGGAGAGGACGTGGGCTGATCTTGACCTTTCGATGCACACTCCTCCCACATGAATGCACTCGCTCGTACACAGATATGTGTGCGCGGCCTAAGCTTTGGAGCCAGGGGACTTGGAGTAGGCTTTAGCCCTGACTTGATGACCCCACTCGAAAGTCAGCCTCCTCTAGCCCCAGTGGTACCAGGATGCGAGATAGAGTCACTGTGGAGAGGTTGACTCATGTGTCAGGGAAAAGGGGAGAGCAGTTATTATCTTGTCACGCACAGACAAAGGAGAAAAAGCTCTCCGATGCTGTGGCAGAGCATGCAACCCTGCTTTTGTCGTCACGTTCAGTCCGGTACGGAGAGACGGGAGCCTGCTTGTGTAACTGACTGCAGCAGTATCGTTAGCGAACACATTTTACCGAGCTCTTTTAAAGAGCTTTACACATTCAGATTTACCCGAGGTACTCGTACCTTTGCACATTCCTGACTACACCAGAAGAATACAATTAGCTGGCCTCTTAGGAGAACTTCTTTTCTCTCACACTAAACAAATTATCCTGCAGTTTTGTTGCCCAAACCTCTACTGTCTCACTCTCCCTCATTAATTCGGTGTTCCTGGTGCAATATGCCACGGGCTTCATTTTCTATACGTAGATAAGACAAACCGCTGTGATGGGATCTGCATTATTAATGTTAATGTCCGCTTGACGCTGTGTTTCAGGATGTGAGACGGCCCCTCTATAATTCGGTTTATTAATGTTTAAAAATAGGCCGCCTAACGTGTAAACAATCATGCAATCATGCATGTGGCTAGAGAGCATGTGTGCGAGTTTGTGTATACAGGTCCTTCTCAAAAAATTGGCATATTGTGATAAAGTTCATTATTTTCTGTAATTTACTGATAAACATTAGACTGTCATATATTTTAAATTCATTACACACAACTGAAGTAGTTCAGGGCCTTTCATTGTTT